>OY998259.1:16100838-17325998 GCA_963922045.1 Persicaria maculosa | reverse complement strand
GGATAGAGCTCTAGGGATGCAGGTTGAGGCGTGGCGATGGCGGACGAAGAACTGAAAAGCGGATGAAGACGACGACAGCGGCGAGGGAGCACCAGAGGGAATATATTCCCTTTTCACCAGACGGAACCCTAGAGTCGTTGAGCGACTCTCCCTCCCTTTTTTATTTTTTTTTAAACCGAAAATATGAAATTTTGACCAGAAAATAAAAAAAATTATATAGGGAGAGTCGCTGTTCGTAACAGGGACTCCCCCATTTTCTATTTTTTTTTTAAAAATTCTGAAGCAATAAGGACAAAACGAAAAAAAAATATATATAACCCAGAGTCGCTGTTACGAACAACGACTCTAGGGTTCCGTCTGGTGAAAAGGGAATATATTCCCTCTGGTGCTCCCTCGCCGCTGTCGTCGTCTTCATCCGCTTTTCAGTTCTTCGTCCGCCATCGCCACGCCTCAACCTGCATCCCTAGAGCTCTATCCCACAAAAAATAAAAATCATTTCCCCAACAACTATTCCATCACTATTATAAATGTTGACAACCTTTTACTATCATACGGAGTAGTAATGTAATATGTATATTCACCAAAAACAAAAATATTAATTTATGATTATGAAAGTCGAAAGAAATTTAGTAAATTTTGCTCATTTATGATTATCTTAATTATTTAGGTTGTTTAAATTGTTAGAGCTATAGAAAATCGAAAGAAAAGTGGAAAAGTTGGTACTATTGTTGAATTAGAGAAATATAAGTAACATATGAACCACATTCAAATTAGAGATAAAGATGTCTAAGTAGCTGAATATCCAAACCAGAAGTTAGTGGCACTAATAATATCCAAAACATAATACTGAAGTAATCCTATCACCTACGACGACTACGTTGTAGGTGATCCTCCTCACTGTCATCGTCATCCCCCTCCTGGTCATCTCCACTCTCCAGATCTCTTTGGTCCTCCTGGTCATCTCCACTCTCCTGATCTCTTTGGTCCTCCTGGTTACCCTCTTGCTGGACGTTCTCCTCCCATGCCTCATTCTCGCTTACTGTAGGCGGTATGGCACGTTGTCGGGGTCGTATGTGGTAGGCGGGTGATTCTTGCACATTTTGATTGCCCGTTGAAGTAGAGGGCGGAAGTGGACCCATAGACTGGAACGGCATCGTGAGCATGGCTGTAAACGAGGAGCTCGCATCAAACGAAGGGCCCACATATCCTGGCATATGTGAGGGTTGACACCAGTAGGAGGTAGAAAATGTCTGTGCTGCCCACTGTGAGAGTGAAGATGGAGTGTACTCCGAAGCTGATGCACCACTTGAAGGCTGAGGATACATAGATGTGTGCACCTGTGCAGCAGCTCCCGACGCCGGACCATACCCCGACTGTTCAGCATATCTCGATTGTTCAGCATATCCCGGGGTCGAATACCCAACATACCCTGAGTGGCTTCCATCACCAGGGTGGTGGGTTGGCTGCGGAGTAGATTGTGAGAAAGAGGAGCCCGTACCTCCGGAACCACCGCCAAAGTAAGCTGGGTCAAATGACACTCGATCGAAGACCTCCGAGCTTTGGGAGGATACATACTCCCCAAAGGATGCAACTATACCTGCTGTGCGATGTCAGCTACTTGGCGCCCTCGATCGCCAACATCAAATGCGTAGTGCCCCTACAAGTACAGGCGATTACAAATGATTAACGACGATGTGAGCCCATTTTATTGTAGAAGCTGATATATATGTACATATATATTTATATATACTACTCACCAGGGCGTATATATCAGGTGCGGCTGGCTGGTATCGTGCCGGTGGGGCAACAACCTGTCGGCTGATGAACAAACGGGTGCGTGGTCTATACCAGGACATGTACTCAGCATGCACATCTGAATGAGAGATGTGCGGAACAGGCTGCACCGTAAACTCCTCGCGGTTGTTCCACCTATTGATATGCTCCACAAATTGTTGTGCCCAATTCGTACTATGCTTCCCTCGACGATCGACGGCGTGTAATTGAACATCATATACTGCGGACCTCGGTGGGAACTGTGCGTGTCCGAATTGACGCATGACACGCTCCGGTCGATGATCCTCAACAACATCGAAGCAAATCATGGGGACCTGCGCCATCCAAACATCAGCTCCTTCTCGACAGATGGCTCCTAGTTGGGTGAAGATAGCCGCCGTATATGGATCCCAGATGAACTGCGTAGCTTGTAAGTACACATTAGCAAACAAACAATACACACTATGGAGACATTGAAAGATGAAGTCATTCTCCGAACGAACCTGATTATCCTGTTGCCTGTGGAGGGCGTCACGAAACTGTGGCAACTGTAACCTTGCATGCCCCCAGTCATACCGACAGTGCATCCACCTACATGCTAACTGGTAAGTGTTTCTGCAACGCACCACATAATCTATGGACAATAATTGTTAGATGAATACAGTACCTCACTGCCAGAGAGTCATGCCCAACTTGAAAATGTGGACCCAACGAGGGTGGTTGACTCCCCTGGATGGCCGGATTGCGTTGTTGTAGTCTACTAGCTCTCCTAGCTTGCTGCGGTGTCATGTGTGGCACCGGGATGCACACAGGCCTATCGATGAGGATGTGTTCCCATGCCCAGATATGAAATTCAACAAATACAGTTTCAGTGATTTGTCATCCTTAGCCTAGAGACCATATTTGATGACTTATTATGAAGATCACCTGTAGCAATATCACTGGACCAGCTATCTCCATCTTCTCCTTGTGGGTGGCTCTACATAATTGCCTGTACAAGTACGCTAGAGTTGCTGCCCCCCAACTGTATTGACCTGCTTGCTCCAGATTTGCAAGGAGAGACAGGTATAACAACTGCACTTCCCCCCCACTAGCATCGGAGAACAGGGCACCTGCCATCAACTGTAATATATATGCCCTGGCGTGACATTGAACTGTAGCCTCATCAGCATCTTCGGGCAGGTTGCCGAAGGTGTTCCGCAACCAATGTACCTTCACAGATGAGCCTCGTATGTCCGCTGGTGGTGGCACGACACCCAGCAGATCTCCGCAAAGCCGACGCCAATTGTGGGCGGCGGTGCCTGATACTGCAAAGCCATCCACCCGTAAGCCCATAATCACAGCCACATCTTGCAGTGTGATGGTGGCCTCGCCAACAGTGAAGTGAAATGTGTGTGTCTCTGGCCTCCATCTCTCCACGAGCGAAGTGATAAGATGCATATCCATCTCGAATGTCGACCCCATTCGATGTATGCAGTAGAACCCAGCCAGTCGGACGTAATGTAGGATTCTATCATCTACGTGTGCCCGACCAAACGTCCGGAGATGTAATCTATTTGTTAATTATCTCTATACCATAACATCGTACTTTCGATTGATTATCTCTATAATGACATGTGGTCGGAGTGTTTTGTCCACACGAATGAGTGGAATAATCTCACGACAGATGAACTCTGCAGTGACAATGCGATTATCCATCTCCATCACATCCTCCACGCATTTTTCAACATGCGGTCCTGCGTATGATACGATGACCCATAACTGAAGGGTGGCATCCACCTTCTTGGCTGTCAGTTTCCATGTGCAACTACATGAATCAGCTCGACTGCATACTGATGCATACCTCTCAGTGTTGTGCTTCAGAACCCTAAATGATTTCTTGTTGCAGATGGAATACACTTTCATCTGATATATCAACTCTTCGACGCTCTTGAAGTACAACCCCTTCTGAAACTCCATTCCGCTTGTGAAAGTGGTTGATGGGTCCCATGTTTGCCATGTGTCCAACTCTTGGGTGCCGACCGGTTCCTGTGCAACGTTCCACGACGGAGTTATACTAGCTGCTGCTTTCATGATAATCGCATTCGCTTTCTCCCTTATTGATTCAGAATCTTCGGCCTCTGCTTCGTCAGCACCCTCGTCTTCTTCATCCAAATCATCTTCATGATCTATGCCAAATTCATCAGCTCGAATATCTTCAGTTATTGGAGATGTGCTAGGGTGGCTCACATTTTGAACGCCGGCCAACAGACTGCTGAACGCCCCCATACCGGCATACGATAGATATTGTCCCTCGTTGTCCATGACTATATATATTTGTATTATATCTTGTCAATAGTTTCTATACAAAAAGTTATTCATAAGCTATATTTGACTAAAATTGTTCGACATATTGTACATTCAAATGGAGTATAAGGAATAACAAAATTTCTCTACAAAAAGTTATTCTTGTCAATATTTCCCATTAATGTAATTCCTTTGAGATCATTTGTATAAATATATTTATATATAATTTATTTATATTTTAAATTTTTTTACAGTATAAGCAAGTATTGTACTATTTCATAATATTTCCAAACTTTATATAGTACATTCAAATGCAGTATACGGATTACAGAGTATGAAGCAAATATCTATCATCCAATTTCTAATGCGTCCAACTACATTATTATGTAGCACCAATATTTCATTTAACCATAATTACATTTAACCATCACAAAAATTCGACATCATTCCCAAGAGATAACGTTTTTCATATAATATTTACTAATTTCTAACGTTTTTCATATATTATTTCCTAACTTCGAACGATTATCATATAATATTTCCTAATCTAATCTAAAAATCAGGTTTGACTTCATCTAGAATCAATTATAATACTTTTCGCTAAAAAACAATTCGAAGATTTCGTTACTCACCTTTATGTCGGGAATGTTGGGATGGTGTACGTGGGTCTGAATTGTCGTCGTCCACCAGGGCTGTCCTCAGATTCGGACTTAGGGGGCTGCAGACTTCGCTCTCCACCAGGGGCGGCGGTTCGGCCTCGGATTCGTCCTCCACCAGGGGCTGTCCTCAGATTCGGAATTGGGGGCTGCAGACTTCGGTCTCCACCAGGGGCGGCGGTTCAGCGGCGGATTCGTCCTCCACCAGGGGCTGCGGCTTCGGATTCGGACTTTGGGCGGAGATCTAGGGATGGTTATGGAGGTTAAGGGGAGATTACAGGGGTTGGTTTTTGTGTGATAGAGATGGTCCCCAAGCAGCCATTATATAGAAGGGGGTTGGGGAAAGGATTTGTATTTTTTGTGGGGTAGATCTATAGGGATGTAGGACTCGGCGTGGCCATGGCGGATGAAGACGAAGAACTGATGATGAAGACGAAGATGCGGCGTGGGAGGCACAGAGGGAATATATTCCCTTTTGACTGGTTGAACCCTAGAGTCGCTGTTTGTAACAGCGACTCTAGGTTATTATATTTTTTTTTTCGGTTTCCTGTATATTGCTTCAGAATTTTTTTTAAAAAAAATAGAAAATGGGAGAGTCGCTGTTACGAACAGCGACTCTCCCTATATAATTTGTTTTTTATTTTCTGGTCAAATGTCATATTTTCGGTTTAAAAAAAATAAAAAAGGGAGAGTTTCCCGTATTAATTTTTTTTTCAAATCCGATTTATTTTGCCTATAAAATGTTTTTAAAAAAAAACAAAAGAGTGAGTCGCTTTTCTTAACAGCGACTTATTATTATATTATTTGTTTTTGAACCAGAGCTAAAGTCGCTGTTTGTAACAGCGACTTAGCTCTGGTTTGACTATATCGCAAATTACTTTCATTCTTTGGCTATTTCTGTAAATACTTTCCTATTTTTGGCTATTTCGGAAAAAAATTCGGATTGCAGGGGAGGGGAGTGCAGCAGGCGGCAAGGGCGACTGCAGCCCACGCGCTACTACTCACCTTCACCATTGTTCTCGTTCTCAAGCTCCACCACCATCCTCTCTCCTTCTCTTTTGAATTCTCAGCTTCCGGGGTGTAAAAAGAACGTAATTTTGGCTGTGAAATTCAAAATCGAGACCAATTTATGAATGAAAAGTGAAAGCCCTAATTTAATCCTCCTAGATGGCTAGATATTGTTTCTGTTTCGTTGCTAAAATTGTTTCTGAATTGAAGTCAAATAAACTAGTTTGAGATTGAAAACTAGTTCAGATTGAAATTGATGTGGCGTTGTGTTGGTGCATTTTTGTCCAATGAGAGTATGAGACTGGAAAATTAGTTTATACATATATGCAGGCTTTGTGTTTTCCCCTCTATGGTTATTTCACATAGTTTTTGCCATGTGGAGATTCTCCATCCCCGCTCCTCAGGAATTAGATGCTCGTATATTTTTCCCCTAATTACTACTATGTTGCAAGTATTATAAATCATTTATAATGTTGTAATGGGACCCGTTTCATGCTGTTGTCTTGCTACTCCGTTGCTTATTGCCTTTGAACTGCTTATTTGCATCTATTTGGAGAGCTCTTCTAGTGCGTTTTCGTCAGTGGCGGATCCAAAATTTTGTTTAGGGGGGGCTAAATTTTTTTTTAAGAAAAGAGACTTTACACAACCATAAGAATACATAATTTCATAGGAAAAGAGATTACCAAAGTGATGGGTTATAAGAATATATACCCTCTCCATTGTTCCTTCTTTTTTTTATAGGGAAAACTAATTAAAATACCCCCACCTTTGGGGATATGGTAAAAATATATACTCAACTTTCAAATGTAATTAAAATATCCCGACCGTTGAGGGTAGTGGTAACGTATTACCACGAGTTTTCTCATGGGTCAAAAATGCTGACAATGCAGCCTACGTTGATTTTGTTTTTAACAAGGCAGCCTGTGTGAAGTACTTTTTACAAATTAGTACTAAAATCGGGTTTTCTTAAACGGTCTTCTTAGGGAAAAAATGCACTAACAATAAAATTAAACCCGAAAAAATAAAATAGATTCAACCAAGCAACTAATCCGGTCAAAATTGCCTCAAATTAACACAACACTACTCTTCCTAACTCAAACCGACAACTACAAAACTAAACCGAAAACAACAACAACAAAGAGGGGAAAAAAACTTATTCAACTAAGTCCATGAATGAATCAAAGAGGAAGAAGATGTGAGAGAGACAACTCAAGATAGCCGATCACGAGGGAGGGAGACTGCCATTGAAGAGGAACTATGAGCTGTCTGGAAGACCGGAAGTCAGTTCAAGAGGCGACCACGAAAGTAGATAGGAGAGAGGAAAAAGTGTGATGTATGAACCCAATCCTACTCTTTATTTTTTTACTAAGGAAACCGTTTAAAAAAAACCTTGTAAAAAATCAACGTATGATGTATTGTCAGCATTTTTGACCAGTGAGAAAAATCGTGGTAATATATTACCACTACTATCAAAGGTCGGGATATTTTTATTACTTTTGAAAGTTGAGGATATATTTTTACCATACTCCTAAAGGTGAGGATATTTTAATTAGTTTCCCCTTTTTTATATATAAATTAAATTAAATTTTCAACCTTGCCTTAACCCATCCCCTATTTTGTATGAAATATTCCGTTATTGCTCTCTTCCCCTTTTCATTGGATTGTATAGTTTCTTGGCTCCGGAAAGAACCTATTTGTAATCTCCTCAATTTGAGTTGATTATCAATCTATTTTGTCGAGACTTGTGAGGCAAAAACTTGGTTTTCATGGGTCTAATGATTCTGGGTTTTTTTGTTTATGGGTTTTGATTCCCCTTTGTATAACTCTTAAGCTGTTCTGTGAATTTTGATCGGAAATCATAAAGAACAAAACAAATCCACAAACAACAATTTCATATCACAAACCACAAGTTTAGAAATTTATTTCTCAAAATCATAAATCACAATTCCAAAGCAAAAAGCACAAATTCACAAATTTATTTATCAAAACTACAAATTCTAATACAAACCCTAATCTAAATTTTCCCTCTCAAATCCACAAATACTAATCTAAATTTATTATCATCTCAATCAATTGAATTTAAAAACAATCAAAGTAAAAGGAAGAGTAATAAAACTAACCGGGTTAGATCAAATGAGTGAAGAAGAAGAACGAGGACTGCCGACGGATTGCAACTGTGCGGCCGTGCGGGAGGGAGACAGCAGGCTGCCGGGGCCGAGCGGCTGGGTGCGGTGGCCGGTGCGGCGGTGCCAGGTCTGGCCGGAGGTGTTCCTGGCGGCAGCGGGCGAGCCCTCTGGTCTGGCGGCTCGGATTCGCATTCGCTCTATATTAGTTTGATGTGTGACTGTCTGTCTTCAAAAAAAATAGGGCTGCTTTTGATGTTTAAAAAAAAAAACAAAAATGGGTGGAGTGGGAATCGAACCTGGGTTACATTCTAACCATTTTAAAACAAGCTGCTACACTTCCCGTGTCAATACCGCTGAGCCAAATTGTGTTTGTGATCTTTAGGCAACTTAAGTTCTATATATTAGAACTCAGAGATATATAAAAATATACCCATACTTTTTTTTAGGTTAGGGGGGCTTCAGCCACCTCGAGCCCCCCGTAGATCCGCCTCTGGTTTTCGTGATCTATAAACATTGAATCATGTTGCAGTTATGAATTTGAACATTGTTTTCCTCCCAATTTATCTCTTGGAAACAATCATTATAATAGACAATTTAAGATACCTCCTAATTTGTACACTAGTTACGTTCTTATATATTATTCTTCATCATCCATGTATTTGAAATGCTAATGCCTTCTGGTTTACATATATGATCGAGTTGATTAATCATACACCCTTCTAACATTATACATAGCACTTGGCTTTTCGGAATGTCCGCTTCTCCTCACTGATATTTGATAATGCCATTGCAGAATGGGCTTCCCACTATTTCTAGTTGATTTGGAACTAAGCAGGACGATAGAAAGTTGTAAGTCATCTTCCCATTATCATTTCTCTGTACGCTTCTCCTCGCTAATCTTTGATGATGCAATTACAATGAACCTGCTCTGAAGAAGAAGCAACCGGAGTTGAATGCTATATATTGTAATGTAAGTTACGCATTGTAGAGTTGATGTCCATATTTTCTTTGTATTGCTCTTTTTTTTGTTATCTTCCTAACATTAAGATTTGCCTAATCTCTCACTGTGTGCAGTATTGCTCAACTACTTTGTTCATGTCTTTCATCCTAGGTGCTACGGTGTCCATGGTTGAGGAAGGTAATCAATGGGCCGAATTCATGAATCGGATGACAAATTTACAATCAAAAGTCAATTCATTGATGCCTAAGAAGGATAAAACACCTCCAGCAACGAACCACTCATGGGGAAGGTAATTGTATTAATTTGCCGATTCCAACGGCTTCTAGAGTATAAATTAGCTACTCTGATTTTTTTGCATGTTCTACAACTTTTATAGAGTATTCAGCCTTCTAGCAGCAATCTTCTCGATTCTCGCACTCTATTCAGCTTGAGTTTCTTCTCGGAGACTCCACTCTTCATATCCATTGCCGAGTTCGCAGTGAGCATTGTCCTTGCAGTCGACCTCGTGTTCCGAGTTCATCTTGCATCGACATCTGGAGATGCCGCTAGATTTATAGGAGAGATCGTTGTATGTACCGTTCCGTAGGCATGGGGGTTTATTACCTTACTGAAGTGATTCAGAGTGATTTAGTTTATTCAATTAAGATCCATAAAGCAAGCATAAACTGCAAGTCAAATAGCAAACACAAAAACCCAGAAAAGTCTAGGGTATTGAAGTACCACAAAATAGAAACACAAGCCAACAGTATCATCACACATAAAAATGGCATCAGACAATGACCAATGGATCTATTTATGGGCTTGGGTATCAATGCCGACATGACAATTACTTTTGTAACCTTGGTTGAAAGCCGACATAAATGGCATCTACTCCTCATTTCCGCGATTCAGTTTATCATTTTGTACACCGTATTTTATCTGTATGAATTACGGTGCTTTCCCCCGGACGAGCAACAATATCCGCCGCTGCCCCCAATTGGAGAGGTTGAGCTCGCTGTGCTGGCGGGGATTGCATGTGGACAAGAACATGGAGTGCCACAAGCAGGTGGACAAGAACATGGAGTGTCTTGCTCTATTATGGGTATATTGATGCAAAATAGCATTTTAAAAATAATAAATATTAAATTTTCATTGCCACATATACATTTCATAATATATGGCCATTTTTCCGGAGTAGTTGCTAGAGTTCTTAGTACTAGGAAAATTGGAAAGTTGTCCCAGCGAGATCTCTTTAGTACTAGGAAAATTAGAAAGTTGGGGATTTTTTTAGTGGAAAATTTTTAACACCAATTTGGTGAAAGGATCATAGTCAACTAGTAGGTATAGGGTTTCATTTCAAAAAATTCCAAAATATCTAAAATACCCATTTTGAAATCTGAATTAATGTCCAGTAAACACCTTTAATTTGTGACTTTGTGTCATAAAAATTAAAAAAAAATCAATTTTATATTTTAAATTAATCTCAATATTTTTATTTAAATGGCGAAACTAATTAAAATAACCCGACCTTTAAGGGTGTGTTAAAAATATATCTCAACCTTTCAAATGTAAGATAAATATCTCGACCTTTAAGGATATGTTAAAAATATATCCCTACCTTTCAAATGTAAGATAAATATATCAACCTTTATAAGTGATGTTCAAATAATATATAAAATAATTCTCTACCAAAAAAAACTAACATGGCATACATATGTGGCAAACTAAATTAATAAAAAAAATATAAAAAAAATAATAGAAGGGTTTAGGAAAACAAGTTTTTTCATTTATTATTTAAAAAAAAAATTCAAGACACTTTATTAATATTTCAATTTTCCATATTATTCTTCTTTGTTCAATTGTCCCATTTTTTTTACATAATTTATTTACTCAAATTCTAACTATTCTTCTTTCTATTTTAAATTTTCATCAAAAATGCGAAATTAGTTAAATGGTCCATTATACGAATATGGGTGTTATCCCTCAAATATAAAAATAATCTAAATAAAATATTAAACACTTGTAAATATATCATTTTTTATATATATTTATATTTTATTAATTTATTTCTTTCCCTTGATAAAAAAGAAAAGAAAAGAAAAGTGGTTTAATAAAACAAGGTTTTTAATATAGAGTTATAAGAAAATAGTGTGTATAAAATATAAAAGACGAAAGATATGTAAATCTATAATTGTAGTTGGTAACAATTGGTTTGTAACAATGTTTAGCGACAATGTTCACTTGTCGGTGACAATAAGTTGGTGAAAATAATTTGATGAAGGTGTTTCGTAGTTGTTAACAATAGGTTGGTGACAATATTTTGTAGTTGGTAATAATATTTAATTAGTGAAAATTGGCGGTGACAATATTTTATAGTAGACAACAAAAAATTGGTGACAATGTTATGTAATTGATGACAATAGGTTGGTGACAGTGTTCACTAGCTAGTACTAGAAAAAAATTATGTTATATGTCACCAAAAAAAATAAAATGTCACAATAAAAGTCAGTTGTCACCAAAATAATTGTCACAAACGACTGTCATCAGAAAAATATACGCAAATGTCACCAAAAAAATTGTCACAAACGACTGTCATCGGAAAAATATACGCAAATGTCACCTTTACGCGATTTCAGACCAAGAGGAGGAGGAATGAGGGCTTACCAAATCCTCAGTTCAGAACAGGGGAAAACGAAGGAGAATGTGGCGTCGGCGGTGGCGCTCTGGTGGTCTCGGGGGTGCTACTGGGCTTCTGGGTGGTCGGCTTCCTGGAGGCTCGTGCTAAGAGGAGTGACGGGGGCTGCAACTGCTGGCTCCGGCTCGTCGGGGACTCTCCAGGCGGCTTCCTTGACTCTGCGGCGTCGGGAAAGAAGTGGGAGGAGGTAGTGCTGCTGCTTGCCGAAGGAGGGAGAGAAGGAAGCCGAGGGTGCTCGGGTTAGCTCACTGGAACAGGGCTCAAGGAGGGGTGCTCGGCGACGGCGAGGAGGAGCTGCTAGGCCACGAGAAGGAGGGCGATCGTGATGGTGGTTGCAACAGGTGGTGCTGGCTGCGACAGAGGGAGTAGGAGGGAGATGCAGCTTCCGGTGAGTCAAGGCAAGTGAAGATGGGGGAAACTTTCAGGATTGTGTAGTTGGTTGTTGAATGAGGCAAAGGAGGGCTGTGGGCGTATTGGCATTGAAACCAAACAAGGGAAGGGGAAGTAGGCTCTGCACTTTGGCGTGGAAATTGGGCAAGGCAAGGGTAAGTTTCTGAATGGGGAAAAAAAATAGTCAAGAGTAGAGAAGGTGTGATGTTACTTGTTGCTTGTTAGTGAGGAAGAGGACAAATTGGCAAGCTGTGTGAATTGGTGCTCTGCAGGCTCCCAGCTGCAAGAGAGAGAGAGAGGAAAAGAGAAAAAAAGAAAAGAAAAGAAATGGGATTAAAATGGTCCCAAAAGATATTTTGAATACCCGAACAAATATCCCGAGACCCGCTCTCTAACCTTACTCCGACCCAACTTAATAAGATTTTCAAATTTTTAAATCCGAGTTTAATAAGAACTCTAAACATTTTATATATATAACTTTTTTCGCATATGAGAGCGGGATAAAGCATATTTTAAATTTTTAACTAAATAATGTCGGAACTCGTTTTGAAATATTTAGAATAAAACCAATAGCTTAAGGACGGAAATTCCAAACCTCTCAAATCTTCAAATCGGAACGATTATAAATCACTATTTTGATAATTTAATATTCTAAAATTTCCCGGTCTTTACAATACATTCTTTATCCAATCAGTTATATGTCTCTCTATTTGATCCTGAGCTCCTAAAGCCTCAGATTCACACTAAATACATTCTTTATCAAATCAATTATATGTCCAAGGATCGAAAAGATTTGACCGATGATTAACCGTAGAAATTTGAGAGTAGAAGATACCTCAAGAAGAGATACTTCTGTGCCCTTTTAATGTATTAAGCATTGTCACCAACTGATTTGCCAATTTCATTGACATGCTCCTTGAGTACCTTCCACTAAATAAACACTTTGGTGCAGCGAGAACACAATCACATAGCAAACATTGATAGGTATACCAAACAAAGCTTCAACGGTCCAAGATCTTCACACAGAATGCTTTAGAAGCATTATAAAATTCGATGGGAACAAAAAATAAGAAAAAAGATGCCAAATTTGATAGTCAAAGGCCAAAAGCCACCACAGAAACCCTAAAATCCATAATTTGGAGGCAGCATCACGGCATCAGAAAAGATGGAGCAAGATATACCAACCTCGATCAAGCGCCAGAACACAAAATCACCATTTGATTCAGGGCAAAGACAACAGCAATGTTTGAGGGCCAACCAAACCCCATAATGAATACAATACGTGAGACCTGCGAAGAACGAGATCGACAGAGGCCGAGACCCGCGAACCCTAATTAGCGGGAGACCACAAAATCGCCAAATAAAGAAGCACAAGCCAACTGATTCATTGAAGAGGGTGAAGTGTAGCACGAACCTGGGAGCCTTATTGATCGACGAAGCCGAATAAAACAACAGGCGAACTAAGGGATGAACAGCAAGATCGACGAGGGCGAAGATGGCGAACACAGTGAACGAACGGCTAACCCTCCTCTGCAATTGGCATGAGTGAAGAGAAACAGAAAAATCACCGACCCTCCTCTACAATTGACAGTTCAATGTTGAGAATTTCAGCGTCGATCGTCCTCCTCAAGCATCGATGGAAGACTTGATGTTAAACGCTAAAGGATATAGAGTTTTTAGGTTTGCTTTCGGGTCTTTTATTAAAAATCCCCCGACAGAGATTGGCGTTTCTAGTATGTTCAATAACAACCCTGAGAGAGTATACCCGATATTTTAAAAAAAAATTAAACACGCTTTTATCAGGAGTTTTTATAAAAACTCCTGAGCGAGAATCGTTTTTCAGGAGTTTTTTAAAACTCCCGAAAACTTTGGCCCGTAACATCTACAATTTGTACTAGTTAACTCATCTGAAGTCATATTTTAGCAGGAGGAGTCCACTCATATTTGTGGAGTGCCGGTTCGAGAACGAGTATCAATGGAAGCTGCATTTCTCAGACAAGGAATCCAGAGGAAAGTGGTATGAGGCTCGCGATTGGAATGAAATTGACAAGGCTAAGGAGGATTATAATGCTCAAGCTTTTGATCTTCACCTTCTCCAACTAATCTCCAATCTTGATCTCCCTCCTCAGGTTAGAAAGCTCGTGGTGGATCCCTACTACGATCTCCACATTCTCTACTTTCAGGGTCGCATTACCCCTAGTGTTGCAAGTGCTATCAAGTTTCTCCTCACCGCAGGGGAAGAAGAGTTGTACAAGGAAATTCCGCAAACGGTGGAGCTTCGTCAATTGAGGCGGTACCTAATGGAAAAAAAGATAGCAGATGCCTTGGCCTCAAGAGAAAGGAGCAAATACTTGTGTGTTGGAGGTGCTTGTGTCTTCAAATACTAGGATACCCTTGAAGAATATCATTTTTATAGTAGTTGTTGCGGGGTTGGCGAAGAGCCACTAGTTGTAGGGGAGGCAGCCTACAGTTGCTACTTTTGCATCCTCGCTTTGCACAAGTCTTGCGCTGAGATGCCTCACTTCACCCCTCCCTCCTCTTTATGCCTTGCCTTACTTTCGCCCTTTAATGACCACACTAATAGATCTCTAGATAAGTATGCGTGCAAGTCTTGCACAGAAGCAGGACAGGTGCTCTACTATGAATGTGCGTCGTGCCTGTTCCAAACACATCTGAAAAGCGGTCTGATTCCAACCGTTATTCTTAACCCCGGCTTCCACGACCATATGATTTCCCTGCAGTTTCAATCTGATTTTGTCACCTGCAAGGGATGTGGCTGGCTGATGGGACGCCTTGGGAGCAAGTATGGTTGCAGTATTTGTGAAACTTACTACCATCCATGTTGTCCTTTTTGGGCAAAGGAATTTAAGCATGAACATGGTGGATATGATCATCTCATGAAGCTCATGCTTTCCCATGATGGTGCCGAGGAGGAAGACTACTGGTGCCATCTCTGCTACCAGGACATTGATCCACTGGTTTGGTTTTATTCTTGCCAACACTGCCCATATTATGTAGCCCATTTATGGCGCACGTTAGGCTATGTGTACTAAGCCAAATTCAAATCAGATGAACTCAACTAAGCTAGCCATCGATCAATATATATACCCAATATCATGAAGAACAGCTCCCTTAAATAATAATCTTGTGTTATCAGCTATTTGTATTTTAATTAATCTTGTGTTTCATTTTATCCACTTCATACATGTATTGTTAATTTGAAATGATCCTCCATAAATTGAATGAAATGATCCTCCATAAATTTCACTAGAACTGTCAACTATCAAAAATGAATCTGAAGCCCTACATCTCTAATCGTGCAGTATTTTGGACAGAAACATATGATCTGAATATCTGATAAACTGTTTCTTGAAGAAAAAGGAAGTCTGAGCATCTTTACTACATCACAAATGTCACAAACCAACTCATTACAAGTTGAATGTTCATATCCAAATACATGCTTTATTTTTCCCCATGAAGAATGGCCAAGCCTATGATGCAACAAATAGACTGATTCTTAATTCATTTATTTTCTCAGCAGCAGCTGCTCATACAGCAATATTCAGAAAATTAGAAAGGTGGCTTGCTGAGAAGAACAATGACTTTCACAAGTATAAGAACAAACTTCATCATCTAAGTGAAAAGGAAAAGGTACACCAACTATAGGAATAAATTAAAAGGAGAGAACTGGCAAATGAGAACTTTGGGCCTAAAATCAACTAGTTGCCTACTTGGCCTTCTTGGCCTCTCTCTCTTAAATGCATTTAACGTACTCAACTTTATGTCTCAACTACTTACCTTTGGTTGATAAGAGTTTGTAGTCTTGAATTCTCAAGGTTTAGAAGCTGCAATTTGTCTCGAAACAAGGGGTTTGCTTCTATAAGCTTCTTGGTAAAGAAAAGAAAACTCTCTCCTTCGAGTGAGCTACCTACATGAACCGAATCAGCAATAGCTCAGCTCATTTGTTTCTGAAATCAAGCAAGGAGGTTGAACACACCATCTCCAAGGTTCATACACGATCATAAAAAACAGACAAGAATCAGCAGCTAATCACTCAACATATTACACTTCATGAGCCTCATTCTCTAGTTGCTCATTTAATCCATAGATGATCATAAACGAACACAAATCATGACACAGTATAGGTAATTCTGAATTGAGAAATGACTCCTTTACTCAATCAAGTAGAGCCTGGGCTCAGCTTGGTTTCAGAAATCTCATCAGAACTCATTTCATCTTAGAGCTTATGTTACAATTCACATGACAGCAAGTTGCAACGCAAGAAACTAAGCTTATAACCAGAATTCAAGGAATTCATAGCTTCTTAATAGTTATCTCTTCGCTTTATACACAATGATTCCAGTCTCCAGAAGCTACACAGCTCATTTTCTCCACGACTGTCACATAAACCACAATTCAGGTATTGCATCATCTAGATTTCCTTTAGATAACTTACAGAAAAAGCCACAAGGCCTCTTCCTAATAAGCTTATGGTAGGTAACGAAAAATCCCAAATTAAAAGGATAGTATATTTTGAAAACTTACAGCAAAATTCACCTAAAATAAGATTGGAAAGGAATCAAATCTTTCCTATAAAGAAGAATCTGTACACAGGAGTAAAAACTGAGCTACAAAACCACAAGGCCTCTTCCAATGCTTCCACCAAACCAAACATGGATCAAAGAAAAGATTGAATAACACAAACATTGTTAGATAGACTAAGTTCTTCAGAGTTAGACAACCAACTTAGTTATTTGGTTCAACAGAAAAGAGCCACACATATGTCAAAGATCACACTTGAGGACATCACCTTGAATAATCTAAGAATCACAAAAAATATATATGGAACTTGTCAACAGTACTCAATAGCCAAATCAATCTTACAAGGTGAGTCATAAGCTATTAAGCCATAAGCTTCCTCAATTTGACAACTTCTCTCATACCAAATCCCATTGAGCTCAACAAGAACAACTCCATTCTGCAGCATCCATCTATTCCTCAACACCTAATAGTTCAACTCTCCATGGACATTCCTTCCAACTAATAATGGTTGAATTCCACCAGGATTAAAAAAAATGAATATACTGAGCTCCGTCCAATGGAAGAATTTGATGAAGCTTTCCAGGAGCAAGACACATAAGTGATTTTCCAGGACTTAAGACTTATGAAAAGTGACAGAATAGGTCCTCTTGGATCAAAAGCAATGGGATGTCAACTGCCCCTTGAACTTTTGATCGAATTGGCTAGAGCAGAAAAGTTCTTAAGAAGGCGGCTAGTAGACGTAGTAGGATCCATGCTTCAGATTGCCGAGGCTTATTCTCTGGAGGCACGGGCGCCATGGGAACGGCCCGAACATCCAAGGTTGAAAGAGATAGGGAGCAATTCAGATCACCCGTGTTACACTCCCTATTACTGTTATGAAATTTGATCTAAATTATGAATCAAACTATGATATAACATATAAAAAATATATTTTACACTCCCTATTACTGATATAACATCTTAGGTTTAAACATATATATAAACCGAAGTTGTCAAAGTATAAAAAATATATTTTACATGTATATTTTAATGTTTTAGCTTGTTAGGGTTTATGCACCCACTCGTAGGGTATCTTTTTTATAAAAGGCTAAAAAATTATAAAAATACATTTTAAACATCAATTTTTTTTTAATGCTTTAGCTTCTAGGGTTTATAGATTTAAACTAAAGTATCTTTTTTCTCAATTTTATTTATAATTCATATCAATTTAAGAGATGTAACACAGAGGATAACATGAAAAGTGTAACAGGGGATTCATACTGGGGAGGGAGATGGAGAATACCATGGGCGGTAGCACGCCTAAACAAAAATTGAACGAGGCTAATTATCTAATTAAATTATGTAAGGGGTATAAAACTATAAATTATCAAATTTTGTCAAAAATAAATTACATTCTCTTAAAAAAATTATAACCCATTATAAGATATTTATGTATTTTTTTAGAAGTTTTCTACGTATAATCTTATATATATATATATATATATATATATATATATATATATATATACTCTATTTACGGATACAATCTTATCCTAATACTCCTCGCGTGCTCATGGAGGACTCCGGACATGTAGCTTGGAACGAAGCCTCTGAAACCAACGACCTTATAAGTGAAGATGTTTGCAATTTGATCACGGGAACGAACATGTCTGACAACCAATGATCTATCCTCAACTTTTTTCACGAACAAAGTAATAATTAATCTTGATATGTTTGGAGCATTGATGAAATACCAGATTAGCCAATATGTAGGTGGCACTGAAATTATCGCAGAGTAAAGTATAGGAGGTTGAATAATGGGAGCTCACATCTCGAGGAGCATTTGTTGAAGCCAAATTAATTCAGTCGCAGTGAAGGCAATGTCACGATACTCAGCTTCAGAACTGGACTTTACAACCACATTTTGCTTCTTGGAAGCCTAGCTGATGAGATTGCCATGCCACCATAAAAGATCGCAAAGTCGTGTTGTGATGGAGAGACAATCATCACCACTATTTACAATATTGCTGAAAAAATATTATATTATTATTTCTATAATTTTTTCCTAAGTTTTACTACTATTTTAAATAAATTGTCGCTGCCAGTTAAAAATCAATTAATCAAAAGAGTTTAAAAAGTTAATAGCACAAATCTAGTACCAATCAATTATGTGTACTTTCTCTTGGTATATTGAATGTAGATGCATGTATCATTCTAGATTGATGCAAGTACTACATCGATCGTGATACTCTATCAAGCAATACACGTACATTTCTATTAATTAATTAATCTAATGTTCTATATAGGGCTGTTATTCGAGCCAAATGAGCCAAATATTATTTGTTCATATTCTGTTCATTTAGGATATAAACAAATTCGAGCCGAATTTTTTTTTAAACTTTAAACAGTTCTACTTATTTATTATACAGTAATTTCAAGAAAATTTTAGAAATTGCATAAAATTTGAGTTATTCGAGTTTCATTCGAATGAGCTGAACTTTGGATCGAGCTTAAAAATGTACTCATACTTAACTCGTTTAAAAATAAACGAGCTTGAGCAGAGTATAAGTCAAATTCGAGCTACTCGTGTTTATATAATGTTCTCGGTCCCATATATAAAAAAGGGAGAAGCACATCAAATCGATTGTCCAAATTAATATTTTTGGGAGATCGATCTTTGGAGTGTGGGTTTCATCGATCTCTAGCTACCATGCATTTTTGTTCGTACTTCTCACTTCTAAACTAGGGCTGACAAATGGTACGAAAATTACCATACCAACCATGTACCAACCACAAATTGACTATGTTGGTAATCACACTTGTGGTAACCAACATGGTGGTAACCATCTTGGTGGTAACCACGTGAAGATGGTACAATAATGGTAATGAAATCTGAATACCATGGTTACTAAGTATATATATATATATTTATTTATTTATTTTTTTTTTTTATTTAATGTTTTTGTGTTATTACCTTTAAGTTTTAAGTTTTTAATTTATATTTTGTGTTTTGATTTTGACCCAAATTGGTCATTTCTACATTTTCCACTAGAAACAGTAGGAATATTTTGAATGTTTGAACACTTTCAACTTGTTTTGTTTGAATTTGCAGGAACATTTTGAATGTTTGAACAATTGAATTAACTTGGTTTGTTTCAAGACTTTGAACTTTGTTGGTTTGAATTGGTTTGTACTTTAGGCTGTGAACTTGATTTTTTTGAAGTTTTAATAGGTGGTAATCATATTGTTTTTTGTAACCATATTTTTTCGTTCGATAACTTTGATGACTACCGGAAAGTAGCCAAGGGGTTTAAAAAAATACAAACAGAATTACAACTTGGTAACCATGGTAATGTACCGATGGTAACCACAAGTCGTGGTTACCACATATGCGATAACCACGACTTGTGGTTGGTACGTGTATGGTATGAAAATTTACGTACCACAAGTTTATGGTTGGTACGTGGTAATCACCATTTTTTAGTGGTTACCATACCATGCCAACCCTATTCTCAACAACCCGCAAATGTGTTCATAAATCATCAGGCCGGTGTACGTCAGCAATTAATTCCAGCTTCGATTTGATCTCCTTTGTAGTAATTAAGTTCGTTGGGAATATAATTAATGAGAATCGAATTATGTGCAAGTGGCATGCCAAATAGCGGAAATAACTACTCGTATAAATTATAACTAATCCATCCGATCCAAAATAAGTATCGTTTTATATTTTCTAGCCAATTTAATAGATTAATTGTTGAAAATTGTATTTAATGACTACTTTTTCTTTCAAACTCCCCCCCGATTGAAAAAGTTGTTAAGCATTTAAATGATGATACAGATTTTAGGGAAAAAAAAATGAATAAAATGAATAAAATTAATGATAATTAATATTTTTCTTAAAAATTGTGTCAAAATGTAAAATTACACTTATTTTGAATCGGATTGAGTAATAAATACTTCAATTCTAAGTTATTTTCAATTAAAGGTCCATAATTAACTCATAATTTTGTACGTCATCCCAAATCAATAAAATGGAAAGAAAAACATTGGTTTATAAATAAGCTATAAGGTTGCAGGTAGCTACATACTGTACTAGATAGTGTTAATGTTAATCGATCTCTACGTATTTGCTTAAGTTTTTATTTAATTAAGACAAAATGGAAAGAAAAACATTGGTTTAATTATAAGCTAGGGTAGCTACTATGAGTTAATGTTTTTATTTAATTAAGACAACAAATCACGATTCCTTATAACGATGAAAACAAATAAAAAAATGATATATGAAACTCAACATATATCATCTTACATAAAGTTGTATTGTATGCCTCCATTCCAAAAGGTTGAATAAATGAAAGCATATGATAGTGGAAAGTGGAAACTTCTCACTAACGTCGTATCACGTGGAAGGACTTTGGTATTGATTGAAGCCTTGAAGGAATGTTATAGGTACAGGGCCGTCCCATCATATTTGGAGGCCCCGTGCTAAAATTATAATTAACTTTTAAATATTTATAAATAAAAATTAAATCATATTTTGTATGACGATAATAAAATGAATGCTTTAAAATGTTATTTTTGAATTTTAAGAGGCTAAAATTAGTGTATTTAAAGCATACTGTAAATGTTGTAATTTAATAATTATATCTTTCATTGAAATGTATATGTTATATCTGTAATTTAATTTTATTATATAAAAAATAAGACTTTTTTTTTAATTTGAAACGATATTTTATTAAATTAAAATAATATTTCAAATTAATACGCTATTTTTATAAGATAAGTTGAAATAAAGTATATATATTCCTATTCCTATTTATGTCAAAGGGAGTTGATTTTATTTTTTTAAAATAGGAGTTCAAACTGGATTATAATGAAATTAAAATAAATGGAAATGACCAATTTCTTTAAAAAAATAGAAAGACGGAAAAAAAACATAAAATAAAAGTTTGGCTCAATATTAGGGATTTCCTCTGATTTTGGAAATGACCAATTTCTTAAAAAAAAAATAGAAAGGCGGAAAAAAAAACATAAAATAAAAGTTTGGCTCAATATTAGAGATTTCCTGTGATTTTCAAACTTGGGTGGGGTTTTGAACATAAAAAAATGACGAAAAAAAAACAGAAAGAAGAGTTTTAGATGAGATTCGAACTTGGGTGGGTTTAAAAGTTGAAAAAATCAACGCTCTCCTCCTTCCAGTAAGCTATTAGGAATATTTGATAAGTAAAAGAAACGAATTTATATAATATTAAATATTTATATTTCGAGGCCCCTAATACCGAAAAAAATTCGGAGGCCGTGTGTGATCGCCCCACTTGGATCTGATGTAGACTCTAGTCCTGTTGCCACTGATAACCGTGTTCCCTATCCATGTCTTGTGGGTAGGATGTGATACCTTCGCAGCCCAGAAAAACGCGCAGGCGACTAGGTGGCACCAATAGACCACATACATCACGATCGCGAACTTGAGACCTCGAGCTATGAATGTGTCATACCGCTCTATCAACTCTCGAGTGATATCCTTCATGATGCACATCCGAACGAGACGGATGAGTGCCAAGTATCTCACCAGGACCATGTCGTGGCGGTGGAGCAGCTATATATACAAGTCATTTAAATGTATATTAATTTATATGTATACTGGTGAAGGAATTGAATTTCCAAATAGCTATTCTACAAGGCATTCAAGACTTTAAGTTTTTTTAAGGGTCTAGGAAGATTAAAATTTAGGATCAAAGTGTAATCAAGAACTCAAATTTGTAATCTCAATATTTTAATTGGTTTGGTGATATGTTTGTTTTTGGTTACAGAATATTAATTTTTTTTGGTGTTATGTTTTTTATATCAAAAATTATATACTAAAAAGTTTAATCTCGAGACACTAAGGCTCGGTTTGGATGTCTTATTTATAATGTAATTATTCATTATGGGTAATTATTTTGTACAAGCTAGACATTAATGAGTTTTAACCACTTTTACTCCAATTGTATTGTATATATTCTTTTGAATTACAGTATCTCTTTGACGTACTCTTCATTTTGCCCTTATAAAGACAATGTCAAACTAAGCCTAATTTATACATTACTCTAATTGCATTAATTAATCCTAAATATTACTAATATATAGAAAAAATAAGTCTTGGGACACTTGTGAAATCCCACATCGGAAGTGGGGTGATTCTGAACCTAATATATAAGTGGATGGGCTACTCCACCTAATGCCAATTGGTTTTGGGATGGTGCCCCGGTCCGGCTTATATGTTGGGCTTTCTGGTCGGGCCAAACAAGACTTTCCCCCTAACATAAAGTAAAGTATAGATTGATTACCTGAATCAGATGAACAAATCCAGGAATGTAATCCACATACGAGATGAACCACCATAACCACGGAACGGTGTAGGCAAGCACCTCCCCGTAAAATCGAGCCGCATAGAAAAATCTAGTAGCAGCTCTGGCCGTCGGTCTAGCACGAGCTTGAAACATCGTCAGGTGAAATGCCAGGATACCGCTCGCCACCAACTCCGCAACGTATAGCGAGTGTGGAGTCTCCGAGAAGAAACTCAAGGTAAACGGAGTATCGATAATGAGATAGTGGCTGGAATGATGCTTAGTAGTAGGTAGTACCTGCAAAAAAATCGAATTCGAACCGGAAGAGCTGCGAACTAGAACACGATGAAAACCTATTCGAAATTGAAGTTGGGAAGTTGGGAAGAGATAGAAGGGAGTCACGTTAATCAAGAAGACAGATGCTAATTAATACTTTAGTTAATCAAGAAGACAGATGCTAATTAATACTTTAGTTAATCCAGAAGACAGATGCTAATTATCTAGAACGGAATCGGCAAATACAATTATACAATTACCTTCTCCATGTGGATTATGTTGTTGCTGGAGTTTTTTCATCCTTCTTCTTAGGCAACAATGAATCAACTTTTCCTTGCAAATCTTTCATCTGATCGAGCAAAGACTGTTGAAGTTGTCCGAACGTGGCCCATCGAGCGTCATTTAGTTTGTTCCGCTCCTCATCCTGCTCCCTCCGAGTGAGCAAGAACTGTTGAATCTGCTGAATCTGATTTGCCATTGTGTGGATCTGCTAAATTACACAGAAATTTTGAGTTGGTTCTCAGTTCAGTAAGCCTGACGACATATTGTAGGAAACGCAAACAGATCGACCAAATTCAATTATCTGGACACAGAAACTGAACAAGTACAGTGCAACAAGCAAACACAATCAGCGCAGGAACAACCAGATCAACCTCGCAGAGCACAATCGACACAGAACTTAAGATCAGACACAAGTATAGCGCAGCAAAGCAAACTCAAACAGCGCATAAACAACTAGATCAACCTCGCAGAACACAATCGGCGCAAAACTTAAAGATCGGACTCAAGTCGTACCAAAAAAATCACAATCGAACACAAAAAAAACTGATCGCACAACACCTAAGACACAGATCAGTAGATCGAATCACATATCAGCAAAGGCAAAATTAAGCGAAATCCGAGTTCTCAGCAAAATCACATAATCGAATCCAGACGCAAAATTGCCAGAAACGAACAAACGACGGAAATCGCTTGCGAAAACAAGCATGAATCAACAAATTCTCAGCAGATTACCAACTCAAATCATGAAATTGAGCATATCAGAGAGATGAATAAGCACATCAAGAAGAAATCCAAGTAGGAAATAAAGCAGAAACTAAGAAATCTCATCACGGAGCGACGAAGCATCGAA
Organism: Persicaria maculosa; assembly: GCA_963922045.1. Lineage (NCBI taxonomy): Eukaryota > Viridiplantae > Streptophyta > Magnoliopsida > Caryophyllales > Polygonaceae > Persicaria > Persicaria maculosa. The sequence goes on along the minus strand of OY998259.1, from coordinate 17,301,872 downwards.
ATCAGCAGATCGCATCACGAATTCCTCTTGAGAATTCGGTCGCTTTGAGTTCGGGGTTAGAATTGAGCAGTGATTTGGGATTGTACGTTGTTGAAAGTGAACGGAATCTCCCCTCCCTCTAATTCGTTGAGGTGATCGACTAGGCTTGGAATTTCGGGTTCAGGGTTCGAATCAGCCTTCTAACAGCAATCTTCTCTATTCTCGCACTCTATTCAACTTGAGTTTCTTCTCGGAGATTCCACGCTTCATATCCATTGCCGAGTTCGCGGTGAGCATTGTCCTTGCAGTCGACCTTGTGTTCCGAGTTCATCTTGCATCGACATCTGAAGATGCCGCTAGATTCATAAGAGAGATCGTTGTATGTACCGTTCCGTAGGCATGGGGGTTTATCACCTTACTGGAGGGATTCGGAGTGATTTAGTTCATTCGATTAAGATCAATAGAGCAAGTAAAAACTACATTTCAAATAGTAAACACAAAAACCCAGAAAAGTCTAGGTTATTGAAGTACCACAAAATAGAAACATAAGTCAACAACATCATCACACACAAAAATGGCATTAGACAATGACCAATGAATCTATTTATGGGCTTGGGTATCAACGTTGGCATGATAATTACTTTTGTAGTCTTGGTTGAAAGCCGACATAAATGTCATCTACTCCTCATTCTCACGATTTAGTTTATCATTTTGTACACCGTATTTTATCTGTATGAATTACGGTGCTTTCCCCCGGACGAGCAACAACAGCTGCCGCTGCGCTCAGTTGGAAAGGTTGGGCTCCCTGTGTTGGCGAGGAATGCAAGTGGACAAGAACATGGAGTACCGCAAGCAAGTGGACAAGAACATGGAGTGTCTTGCTCTATTATGGGTATATTGATGCAAATATCATTTTAACATGGAGTGTCTTGCTCTATTATGACTATTAAATTTTCATTGCCACATATACATTTCATAATATATGACCATTTTTTCCAGAGTAGTTGCTAGAGTTCTTAGTACTAGGAAAATTGAAAAGTTGGTCCCAGCTGGATCTCTTTAGTACTAGGAAAATTGGAAAGTTGGGGATTTTTTAGTGGAAAATTTTTAACACCAATTTTGTGAAAGGATCATAGTAAACTAGTAGGTATAGGGTTTCATTTTAAAAAAATTCCAAAGTATCTAAAATTCCCATTCTGAAATCTGAATTAATGTCCAGTGAAGACCTTCTTTAATTTGTGACTTTGTGTCATAAAAATTAAAAAATTAATTTTATATTTTAAATTAATCTCAATATTTTTATTTAAATACTGCAATGGCCAATTGTGTATTTATAAGGGGAAACACATTGCAATTTATTGCAATTGTGGTGACTGCAACTCTTCTGCACCCAAAATTCTTCCACCCAACCAACCTCCAAAACCATGTTATGATCAAATTTTCCTTGTTTGTCTCAATTTTTTTTGCAAGTAGCCCACGAATTTGTGCATTCACAAGAACCCACCTTTTTTTTCACTTATTTTTGGCATAGATCAATTCATTTCTTCATCTTTTTTCCTTTTATTTTTGGAAAATTTTGGTCAAATATCCATCTAGGATATCTAATTAAGTAAATGTCCATTTATTTTTGGCAATTAAGTAAATGTCCATATATTTTTATAAACCCCAGACTACCGTTGTTTTATTTTATTGGATGTAGATCGACAATATAGAAAAAAAAGTGAGAAGACTCAGAACGCCATGGCTAAGGACAAGAACAACGAAGATCAAATTGCTCAAATTGCTCCAATCATTGATCTTGAAGAGATTGTCGTCTCCACTGAAGAAGATATTGAGAACGACATTCTCGATTTGTGAGTTTCTCCATCTGTTCCCTTTCAATTGTTGTTTAGTTTTAGTGTTTCTAGGGTTTACAAATTGAATCCTCGATGCCAAAGTGATTTACAAGGGAATCCGAATTTAGTGATTCAATTTCGACATCGATTTCTGGTGACACCAATGTTTATTGACTGAATTTCAACATCGATTTCTAGTGGCTCCAATGTGTATAAACAATAATCAATAACATGAAGCCCATCTTCTTGCTTTTGTAAGCTTTGCTTTTGATCCATCTCTGTCTATTTGTATTTGATGCTACCTATAGCTATCCGTGGACTAAAAAATCTTTGAATTTAAGTTATACATATGAAACTTAGGAACACACTCCACCTATTTGACAAAAATGCCCAATTCAAAACCTTAGAAATAAAGCTTTCTCCTGCTTTCTTTTTTATTCATAAGACTAATTTAATCAATTTTTTTTGGTTTTGTATCGATGATTTGTTTCTAGATGTTATTAGTCACTAGTCATTACAGTGCTTGTATATCTTTTGTTCGTTATTACAAGACCATTAGACAAATTTCAATGTCTTATATGGAGTTATGAATTAGCCTTGGCGATCGTTGCCTTTCCATGGCTAGTTTTTTTCTTCGATTTCACTAAGCAATTTGTAGTTTAATTTGTTTGAATCTCCCCTTGTGAAATTGTGTTTGTTGGTGATGTTTTTCTAAAATTGCCATGTGTAATTGTTTTTGAGGTCGAGTTGAAGGTTGTGAAGGTACTCGAGGTCGGCCAATCCGACGTGAGGCGTAGATGAAGAGGGCGGTTGAACACGAAGAAGATGAAGAGGATGAAGACGTTGGATGGGAGAGAAATTTGATGACAATGTTTTGTAGTTAGTGACAATAAGTTGATAACACTATTTTATTGTTGGTGACAACAGATTACAAAAGTAGGTTGGTGACAATAGATGGTGGTGATAATGTTCTCTGTTTAGGGATAATAGATTGGTGGCAATGTTTTGTAGTTGGTAACAATTGGTTTGTAACAATGTTTGGCGACAGTGTTCACTTGTTGGTGACAATAAGTTGGTGAAAATAATTTGATGAAGGTGTTTCGTAGCTGTTGATAATAATAGGTTGGTGACAATATTTTGTAGTTGGTGATAATATTTAGTTAGTGAAAATTGGCGGTGACAATATTTTATAGTAGATGACAAAAAATTGGTGACAATGTTGTGTAATTGATGACAATAGGTTGGTGATAGTGTTCACTAGCTAGTACTAGAAAAAAATTCCGTTAAATGTCACAAAAAAAAATGTCACAATAAAAGTCAGTTGTCACCAAAATAATTGTCACAAACGATTGTAATCGGAAAAACATACGCAAATGTCACCAAAAAAAATTGTCATCAAATGTAGGCATTGATCAAATGGTCAATGTTGACTAGTCCATGTCAAAATTAAAAATAATCAAAGAATGGAGTGTTAGGGATGAGGAGGGAAAGGTAAAAATGTTAAAATGGATATTTACTTAATTTATTTAAAAAATGGACATTTACTTATGACAATTTTGTGGACATTCACTAAATTAAATCTTTATTTTTTCTTTAAGATAATAATAATAATAATAATAATAATAATAATAATAATAATAATAATAATAATAATAATAATAATAGTTGTTTCTTTTCTTTAAATGATTGCCCTTGGCTTCACAACTTCGCTTTGACTTGTATAGCATTTGTATGTGATTTAAAAACATAGCATTGGTATGTGATTTAAAAAGAATAAAATAAAGAGATGAATAATAAATAAAAATAATTGTGGTTATAAAAAAAAAACTAGTGTAAGCCCCGTGTCTAAGACACGGGTATTTAATATTTGGTTAATTTTTTTTATTTTATAATCTAATAACAATATAAGTAATTTAGAGAGTATAGTGGTAGGGATATGTTAAAAAAATACACAAAATAATTTAATAATCTATAAAGATGATGAAATAATAAAAACGAAAATAATGGTTCGTTAGAAATTTATTTATAAATCCTTAAACGAATAATTTCTAAACAATAATATAAAGAGAAGTATTATCACAATGTAAGATCAAGATGGCAATTGATTATACATATATAATAAACTTTATTAGATAGCTAAAGTATTTTTAAAAAGGTTAATAATATTGGTTATATTAAAAAACTATTTATTTTATGATAAAATATACCATATAGTTTTTTCTATAATTATATCATTTTCTCTGAATTTACTGAATAGTTTTATAGTGTGAAATTAGTTTAATTTCATGAATATTTAAAAATGTTTTAGTGGGGTTAGTGGGGTGGTTAGTGAACTTAGTGGGTAGTTAGTAGACGTGTGACGGTTACAATGAAGACGTGGCAAAAATTAACCAAGTGGATGAAAGTTAGTGGTCCACTTGGAGATAGAAAAATGAGTGGAAGATACAGAATCCTTCCTACGGTGAGATGTGGAATGAAGCCTCCTCGTGAAGCCACGTAGGCGGGAGATGCTTCTGTTTTTAGTATTAGTATAGACATAGCAATTTTATGTGATTTTATACAAGAGTAGTGGAGTTAGTGGGTGGTTATAGTCAAAGTGTGACAGTTACAACAATAAGTAGCGTTTACAACAATAAGGTAGGTAATAGGATAGTGTGGGTTGTGGAGAAAGGAAGTGATGATGTGGCAGAATGACATAGATTAACTTACAATGAGAATGTATTTTTTATTGGTTTATTTAATAACGAAGAAGTAAGTGGTTAGCGTGGTATGTCTCAAATTCCACATGGTGGAATTGATGCTTCTGGTGATGTCACGTGGGATGGAGATGTTTTAGATTTAATAGTAGCTAGGGAGCAGGCCCGGCCATTAGCAAGGGCGAGAAGGGCGATCGCCCAAGGCCTCTAAATTTTTGGGGCCTCTAAATATTTAGAACCTGTTTCTTATTATAATTAAACATCTGGATAAATTAAGCAAATGTTTGCATGCGGTCTAGTGGTAACAGTGAGTAGCAGGCGCGTTGTTTGAGTGAATTGCCCTAGTTCGAATCCCCTTGCCCGCCTCTTTTAATTTTTTCCTTCTGTTTACCTTTTTTTTCTTTTCAATTTTTCTTTATTTCCAATTATGGGGATTGGACGTTTGGTTTGTTTTCTCTCCTGTGTTTTTTTCCCCTTTTCTTATCTTTCTTTTGTTTATTTATTTCAATTTATTTTTGTATTCCCAATACTTTGTATAATATTCAATGCTTATTTGTTTGTTTTAGTTTTTTTTCAACCAAGGAGAGGTTTATTTTTGTATTCCCAATTTTTTTCTCAACTCACATTGTGTTTTGTGTTTTTTTTTCCTTATCATTTTCTTTTTTTAACAATTGTTGGTGTTTGATGTAAACTATAATAGAGAAAGGTGATTCATATTGTAAAATTCTAAAATGACTATTAATATTTATCATATGCCATATGACGTAAATATGAATTTTTTTATTAAAAATCTCAATAGTACATAATGTTTTTGATTGAAAATGAAAATTAAAGTCGTGAATGCTAATTTAGAGTTTTAATAATTTGAACACTTCGTTTTAAAACAATATTAATAGAATTATTAGACGTGGAATAAAAATTTAGAATTATTAGACGTGGAATAAAAATTTATATTTATATAAAATATATGTAATTTAAAGACTTCATTTTCATACTTGTATCAAACCTCATTTTATATTTGCCCAGGGCCTCCGAAATTGATTGGACGGCCCTGCTAGGGAGCAATAGATTCGACACTTTAATTATCAATCAAATACGTTGTATTGATGCTTCTAGTGATGTCACTTTTCTAGAGTATCTTAATTCCTTTGTATGACCAACTGATGAGGGTAAGTTCTTTAGCTATACATATGTGTTATAATTAAGTGTAAAATAAACTATAGATCGATCTTAATGTGTTCGATCATATATTATATCAATCTTGTCGCAGTTGTGAACTTGAAGATGGTTTTCTTAACCGTCCTCTTGCAAACACTTATCATAGCAGACAATCTTAGGTACCTCCTTTCAACTCTTTTTGCTTTCAAAAATGTACTAGTATAATTCCCGCGTCATGACGCGATTTTTAATAAATAAAATTTTAGCAACATAATAAATTAATATTATAAAATATTAATAAAAGTTTGGATAAAATAATGAAGGTAGGCTTGAAATCTTTAAGAAAATGGTAAAAATATTTACCATAAAGTTAGGCTTCATCAAAAAAGTTTTTAAATATAACTACTATATTGATCTAGGTTATTATTATTATTATTATTATATATAAGTATATATATATTTGAATAGTAGACATTGGATTTAATTCAATATTTAGAATTAAACCCAACGGTTAGTAAATGGGTAAAAAAATAAAAATGAGAAAATGTAAATGTGTGAAGAGATGAAGAGAAAAAGAAAAAGAAATAATAAGAGAAATTAATAGTAGACATTAGATTTTATTCAATGTTTTAAATTAAACCCAATTGTTAGTAAATAGGTAAAAATCTTAAATATAAAAATTGATTTAAAAGTTACTTAATTATAATTGGAAAAAAAATGCTACAATTAAGGGGAGGACGACACATAAGCAATGTCTTCTGTTTTAAAGTATTACTAGTGCAGTTCCCGCGCCATGGCGCGATTTTAAAAAAATAAAATATTAGTTTAATATTTTGAATTAAACTTATAAGAACAAACTCATAGGAGAAGAGTATAATAGATTCATTAAAGATGATTCTATTGTGATAGTATATGAAGATTTACAAATAGATATAAGTTATATATTAATTTACTATTTTGAATTAAACCCATTAGTTATTTCAAAAATAAAAATTAATTGAAAAAGGAAATAAATCCATTAAAATTCTATTGTGATAGTATATGAAGATTTACAAATAGATATAAGTTATATATTATTTTATTATTTTGAATTAAACCCATTAGTTATTTCAAAAATAAAAATTAATTGCAAAAAGGAAATAAAAAGGAAATAGAAAAAAAAATGATTGGTTAAAAAGGAGAGGATTAAGGTGAGCGTGCCACGTAGGCAAAAACTCATTCTGTTTTAATAGTTTATATAGATATAGATATATATTAAGAGTATATATAGATGGTTACATTTTTTTTCTTTAATGTTTTAAATTAAGCCCAATTGTTAGTAAATATGTTAAGAATAAAAGAAAAAAAATATGATTAGTTTAAAGAGAAAAAAAAAAGAATAAAAAGAATAATTAAAGAAAATAAATAATTAAAAAAGGGAAAAAAAACTTAATTGGTGGAAAAGAGAGGATTAAGGAGAAGTTGACACATAAGCCTAAAGTGTTCTAAATTAAGAGTATACTAGCATAGTGCCCGTGCGTAACGCACGGGATTTGTGAAGTATATTATATTATAAAAGATATTACTATAATTTATTTACATTATATATTAGATGTATTATACTATTATAATAATATGAAAACAATATAACAAAATTATATAAATTTGGATAAAAAATAATGCTTATACAGTATTTATATATCAATATATAATATATGTGGTAAAACGTCAATATCTCACCTTCCTAGCAGGGTCGGGTTTAATCATTACAAATGACTATGGCAGGATATAAAAATGTAAATAAATTATAGACCAAATAATTTGATCGTTCAACTACATATTATACAAACTCTAGGTGAATAGAGTTAAGCAGTAGTCACTCGTAAATATGTTATTTAATAGAGGAAAAATATAAGTTGAAAGAAAATAATGTTGTGTACTTATTCAGAAAGGGAATAAATTGCTCATTCAATAAGTACATGAAAATATAACGGCCTTAAAAAATGGTGTTAACATGACACAATCGAATAATACGAAATAAGATGTAAGAATTATAGTGGTTATGATGTGCCATATCCCGCTACAAATGACAAACAATACCATTTTTAAGTTACCACCTATAGTGGTTAGGATGTGACTTTTTTTTTGGATATATCCACTTAATTTTTTGGGGTAAAGATATCTAGATACGTACGTAACACCATATCTATCCATCTATATCTATAGTTGGGTGAAAGTCCCATTAATTGAACTAATTAATGATGATAAATTCTCTTTATATATATAAAGTTGGGTAAAAGCTACCTGTATTTATTTATGTACTGTCAGAATGTAAACATAACCGAAGGACTAATTTTAAAATGTTTTTTCTAAGGTTGGGGGACTAAATTGGAACGATTAAAAGGTTGTGGACTAAATTGGAACGCATTGCAAAGGTTGGAGAGTAAACCATAAATCATAATCCCCCCAACCCCACAAAAAAAAACGTCGTTTTGCTTTGTGTTGAAAAACCCTAACCGATCTTCTTCTCCCCTGGTCTTGAGTCGCCCGTGAACGTGTCCCTCTGCCTCTGGTCTCCTTCCTATCCCCGAGTCTTACTCTCAAGTCTCTCGTGAACGGCAACCGGTGCTGTTGCCCATCGCCTCGCGTCGTCGCCGGCATCTCCATTCTCGAGCAGTCGAACCCACGCCACGCCACGCCATCTCCATGCTCGAGCAGTCGCCACTCGCCAGCATCCCCATTCTTGAACTCCACCCGTTGCCGACCGGCACTGCGGCCTCTGCAGACTGTCACTCCTGATTCCCGAAAGTCGAGCGCCCGAGCCGAGCCCCATCTCCTCTCATCTCTCGAATTCGAAGTGTCGAAATGTAACTTTTCTAATCCTAACTCATTTTCGAATTCACAAAATTATTGAAATTATTGCTTGAGAATTGAGATTGATATTGAATTATAATCTGATTACAGTTTGCAATTTAAAGAATTTACTGTCAATTTTCGAATTGAGATTGTTTAGCAATCCATTTACTGTCAATGTTTGAATTATTATTGCTTGATATTGATATTGAATTATTATTGCTTGGGATTGCTTGAAATTGGTTAGCATTTACAATTTACAGAATTTACAATCCGATTACAGAAATTTGTTAGCATTTTCTGTGATTATTGTCAATTCACATGAAACTGGTTAAGGGATAAGGATCCGAATTTCTGATTTTTTCCGAATATATTTAATGGGAATAATGAGCACCAGTTTTTAGTGATTTATGATATTTCGAATTTATTTAGGTTTTTTATGTTGGTTGTTAGTGATTTCTATATATTGATTTCTGGATTATTTAAGGGATAAGTATCCGAGTTTCTGTTTTTTTTTTCGAATTTATTTTAATGAGCTCAAGTTGTTGGTGATTTCTGAAGATAAATAAATAAATCTAAAATATTTTTCATGATATATAATTAAACTTTCATGAGCTTTTTTGTTTTTAAAAATTATTAGTAGAAAATGAAAATTGAATTATTTTTGTTTTAATATAATATATCAATGTATCAATGTATTTAGGATTCTAAGTGGGATAAAAATAAAAAAATATTAACATATAAGGCTGTTAAAAATAGTTTTTTAACAATATTACAAAGAAAGTTTAACAAATTATGTATTATGTTTGATAGATTATAAGAGGAATGCCAATGTATATATTTAAATGTAGGATTTACTCGAAATGATAGTATATCATAACATGACATGGAAAGTAAAAATGTAGGAGAGTCAGGATATATAGTAATTTCTGAAAATAATATTGAATAATGATTTTGTTTTTAACCAAATCTTGAATAAATCTGAAATTCTCACAGAATTAGTGATTGCAAGAGGAAGGTGAGGATCGACCCCAAAAAGAAAAAATGGAAGGTGAGGCGGAGAGGGACTTGAAGGTGGAGAACTGTAAATCCGAAATTACCACATAATTATTATTGAATGAAAGAGGAAGGTGAGGTGTAGAGAAATTACCACAGAATTAGTGAATGAAAGAGGAAGTTGAGGTGGAGAAGGTGGAAAACTGGAAGATTCTTCACAAAGATTGGAAATTATGAATGTTAAATGTTAAATGTTTGTAAGGTAGGGCTGAAAGAGTAAAGCATAAATCAGATAGGTGAGTATGAATGAATAAAGATGGAGAATGTGAGGAATCACAACCGCCAGGAAGTGGGATGAAAAAATGCGAGTCACTTGTTAACTTTCATTTTTAATTTATAGAGGATTATTTAAGATTTCCTATATATATTTATTAATTTTGTGGTAGTGTTAAAATACATTATTTAAGGGATAATCATCCGAATTTCTGATTTTTTTGGATTTATTTTAATGAGTTAGCTAGATTCGGATTTACTTAAGATTTTTTTTTGAACAATTATTTGTTTAATTAGATATAGAATATGCAATCGGTTTGTTGTTAGTGATTGTTAAGCTCATCCAGATTTTACAAAGATATTTTAGGAAAATATATTTTTTTTATTAGAAAGATGGTTTTTTAAATCTCACAAGTTGATAAATTCTCTGTTAAATTCAAATTTTAAATTTTCCTTAAATTCATTTACTGAAACATCTGCGTTGAGCATTTCATCCTACATTAATCTATTGGCCTTCTAAATCTCGAGCTTCATCTTCGTCTAATGGAATTTAATTAAAATTCTCTAGAATTGCTGGTTTTGTAGGAACGTTGCCTCTATATGACCACTCACCAGAAGTTGTTTCTTTAATAAGAGCTTGATTCGGTGCTGGTATGAATACTGATACTGCTGAAGGACCAAGTTGAAAGGCAAGGAGTTGTTGAATCCATAAAGTGGGTAAAGTTGGCATTACCCAGGTGGTTGTTTTTTATTTATTTCAATTCATGAAATATTGAAGAAATTTTGTTATCATACACCCCAAATTCATCAATTTATCGTTGTTGTTTCTTTTTATATTTCTCTTGTTTGGGTGATTACAGATGATGTATACATACTTTATTTGTCGCTCCAGTTGAACTTGGATTGATTTTTATGATAGTTTTATGGTTATCTTCACTGTTGATACTTGTCATGAATTAACCTTTTGATTTGTCTGTTAGTAGAAGTACATGGAAGATAAGTGTGCAATTGCGAATGATGTAATTCAGCTCATAAACTTTTTTCGAGTTCTAGTGAACAGAGTGAATGGAAGGATTCGCAGCCGCAACAAAGGCTACTATTAATCGTTAAGAAGCCTTGAAGATGTGATCGATCTTTCTAGTTGGATATACAAAAATAGTATTTCATTCTTTCATAGTTTGATCTTTAGAAATTATTCAATAATGAGAGAATGGTTTGTAATAGGCAGTTGTGTGTAAAATAATGAGATAGGTTTCATGTATGAAGTGTGTATAAAAGTGTAATGTAATTTTATTAAATTATACATATGAGATGATAAAAAATGAAGTCAGATTTTTTGGAAATGCTGTCAAATTTTATCTTAAGATATTTATTTTAAGTATATATATGGGGTATGTTAAGTGAATGGTTGCCATGTGGCGTTTTTAATGTGAGGCTGCCATGTGGCATCCTTCGCAGCTGTTTTAGTATTATATTAGATATAGATATAGATATAGATTGTTAGTAAATATGTTAAGAATAAAAGAAAAAAAATATGATTAGTTTAAAGAGAAAAAAAAAAGAATAAAAATAATAATTAAAGAAAATAAATAATTAAAAAGGGGAAAAAAAACTTAATTGGTGGAAAATAGAGGATTAAGGAGAAGTTGACACATAAGCCTAAAGTGTTCTAAATCTATATACATATACTAAAACCGATGCATTGGTGCCTACGTGGCAGCGCGTGAGTGCATCTGCATACGTGGCGGCGCGTGAGTGCATCTCGCAAAGCTTTCTCCCGTCAAAAAGGAAATCTAACAAAAATAATTATTTTATTTTACCATCAACACATATAATTGGATAGATGGAATATCTTATAAAAGAGTAAATATTATATAAGGAAAAAACTATATCAATATAATTAAATGTAGTAGTAGTAATAATAAAACTAATTAATAAAACTGATTTTCATAGTCATACTTACCAAAAATATTACTCACTCCGTTCGGCAAAACTTGTTGTTTACTATTCATGCACGCTTTTTTAGAATGATAAAAACTAAATAAAATATTCATTTTTTTAAAAAAAAAATTTAACAAGTTTGTAATTATTAATGATTTAGATAGGTGCTATTTTATTTAGATTTAGATTTTTTTTGGTGTAAAGAATTATTTATATCAAAATCAATCATTTAATGATTGTTATTTTATATATATCTATTTTATTTTTTGAGGCCAAAATAAATAATTAAAATATTATATAGCCATATATGTAGTCACAATCCATCCATATATAGATATTTTAGTAAACTAATGTAATAAATACATACTACACATTTAATAAAAAAAAGAATATTAAAATATTTTTAAAAATCAACTATCTAATTAAATTACATGAGATTTAATTAACCATAGATTAGGAAAAAAAACTTTTACGTAGTAGCTTATAAATGTTAATTTTATTTATATTTTGAGAGAATCCAATTAAAAGATATTTAGATTATATATAACCTGCCGAACTAATTTTATTTATATTATTTTTTGAAAGAAAAAATAATTTATATTTAGATTAACGCATTCTCCGTACACGGGACGGGGTCTACACTAGTTAAGAGTATATATAGATATATAGATTTGGTAGTTTAACTAATGATTCATGGTAGCATCTACGAGAAAGCAACAATAGGTTAGTTCAATTTATAAACCGTTTCCCTAAATAACGCACATTGTCTAAATACCATTAAAGTATTTTAAAAATGGCTATGTACATTAGTGTATCGATCAATCAGAATCCTACTTGAATTGGAACGCATAACCTATGAAAAACCGTTATGTGATTTATTTATGCCTTATGTTGTTACCTTTGTACATGAATCTGTAAAAAAAATAATTGAGCCCCCCGGACAGAATCCTGCCTCCGCCCCTGGTTGTTAGTAACACCAAAGATATGCCTTGATTACCTTTGTACATGATTATTACAAAATGTGTTATGTGTTATGCCCTCATTATCGTTGCGTTAAATTTCCCCTTTTCACGCTTCTTTTAAGCTCAAGCAACCAATTCTCGCGGGCGATATGAGTACAATAAATTGGTGGCATCCTTAGTCTATTTTTAGGTATGTTTTATGATTCTTTCTATACAGAAAATTTGGTCCTACACTCTTTTTCATGATATATTTTATGGCTCTATCCTTTTGTCCGTTGCCGATCTTTTCGACCTCTCGACTCATTGGGCATGTCCGGTAGTCGAATTCTTTCTGGTTAAAAAGAAAAGAAAAAGTGGAGTTATCCTGTTATCGATCGAAATTTGCAAACCAAAAGGCGTATTTTGCCATCTACAAAAGCCGAAGAAGTAGAAGAGGATCGATAAAAAGATCGGTACGAAGTGCTCTTTGCAAGACACTGGTGGTCATGTTATGCGTTTTATGACAATCCTCCTACCGCGGTGGAGAAAATGGGAAAAAGAGATCTTGTGGAGGAGGTAGGTATGTACATTCTTGGTTCCTATCGATCTATCTTGTTTACTAGTTTTGAGCTTCCATCATTGTCACCTATCTTGATCTTCGATAATAAGTGTGGACATTGCAAGTAGCATTAAACGTACGTTGAGACTGGGAAATCTAGTAAACAAAAGTATGAATACCTTCGAAATGTAAGTTTCCCCACCTTAATTCATGCTTTATAGTGTATATCACATTTGGAGGGGCAATCTGGTCATTCGGGATTTGTCGATTCGAGTTAAAAATGATCATTTAAAATCAAACCTATTGACTGAATCTCAAAGCATTTTTAGACTGCTTATGAATGTGCCATGAAAAGAAAAACGCCTGCAGAGAAGGGTTTTGTGTCGAATTTGCACCAAGGAAGACATTGACGTTTCAATTTCGAAGCTGGAAGGAAAAAGAAGCTCTTGTGCTGAAGCAGTGAAGTTTTGATGCTTGACCTGATGTACTAAACTGCATGAGCTCAGATTCTTCCTCACACTCGGATCTTCCCTAACGAACCACATCAGCCAATCCACAATCCCACCTGACCTTTGTGGGAGGCCAACCCATCTCCACACAATGTCCCGAGCCTCGACGATCACAGCACAACGAAACCATAGGTGAAGCTCAGATTCTTCCTCTTGCTTACATAATGGGCACATCGCTGCGCGTCCACCTTTCCAATGCTTAACAATTCTTCCTGTTTTTAATCGGTCATGCGCTGCAACCCATGCGATAAACGACCACTTCCAAGCAGAGCAGCCACCAAGCTCTTGTTCCAAGCCCGGAGTTGTTTAATACCCAACCCACCCTCTGCATACGGCTTGGAGACAACATCCAAGGCAACCACCCCACTCTTACTCCTGGCATGCCCACTCCACAAGAAGCTGCGATACATGCTCTCCAATCTGTGAATGGCTGCAGGAAAGTTCTGCCCCCAGAACGAGAACAGCCCTCCTAACCCAGCTCTTATGATCTGGAGGCGCCCTGCATAGGAGATATTTTTTGTGGCCCAAACTCTGGTTCTGCTAGCAACTTTCTGGCACAAAGGCTCATACTCGGCGACGTTCACCCTTCGAGAATGAAAGGGAGTTCCAAGGTATGTGACGGGAAAGAACCAGCAGCATACCCCAAGTGTGTAATAAGGTCTTTCCTCTCCTGTTCATTTACCCCCGCAATGTAGCAAGTGCTCTTTGCCGCATTAATCTTTAACCCCGAGCAAGCAAAGAATATGTCCAGACAACCCTGCAGCACCCGAATGGAGCAAAAGTCAGCTCTACAAAACAAAAGCAAGGTTCGTGAGGCACATCTCCTCACACACTTAGGGTGAAAGTTGAAATCTGTAATTTGAACCCCTTCCCGCAACATTCGGTTCAGAATTTCCATTTCCATACACACAAGTACATAACAAAAAGATAACAAAAAGGTAAGGAGATAGCGGGTCTCCTTGTCTTAGCCCTCTCCTCCCTCTAAAATATCCTTCCGGGGCTCCATTTATAACCACTGACAAAGATGTAGACGTCACACAACCCATGATCACATGAACGAGCTTGGCAGTGAACTTAAGGTACAACAGATCAGCCCGTACAATGCCTTCTGGAGGTCTATTTTGAGTGTGCACCGGGGTGAGACACGCTTCGTGCTATAACCATTTACAATCTCAAGAGCACCAGCGCAGTTCTGGGTAATCGAACAACCTGGTATGAAAGCACCCTGGTTCTCTCCAGCAGAGGTTTGATCCTTCCCACAATGATCTTGCTCACAACTTTCATAATTGGCAGCAGCATACCCCAAGTGTGTAATAAGGTGGCATTAAGATGCTGCAGTACTCTACCATTCTGAAAGATTTCCAAAACGGCTCTATAGAAATCCTTTCCAAGAATCCCCCAACACCTCTTGAAAAAATGGCTCCCAAACCCATTCGGGCCTGGGGACTTGTTTATTCCTATCAACCATAATGTTGTTTTAATTTCTTTTTTCTGTTGGAATAGCCTCTAAGCCCTCAGCATAGCACTCCGGGATAGAAGCACCCTCCCCAACGTCTGGGAAGCGCTCAGAAACAGATTCAGAGGCAAACAGCTGTTCAAAGTAGTTTAAGATGTGCTGTCTGTACAGATTGTCATTTTCCAGCAGCTCATCCTCTTCATTTCGCAGAGATATGATTGCATTGGCTGCCCTCATTTCTTTAACGCTCCTGAAGAACATCGAGGAAGTCTCTTCACCCATTCGAATCCAATGGAGTTTGGCCTTCTGCGTAGTGACACTTGTGAGTCTGCTCACATTTTCTCGTAACTCTTTTTCAACCTGGGCAACTCTCTCAACAAGTGCAGCATTACTCTTCTCCTTAATCATTCTGATCTGAATCTCCTAGAGACAATCCTTATTCAGCTTGATTTGGTTCTGCAGCTCCGGAAAAACAGCCCGACCCCAAGCACGAATAGCATCCTTCACATTCTTTAGTTTAAGTGCAAAGATGAATTGCTTGGATCCTACAACCTTGGTGCGCCAGGCACAAGCGACCAGGGCACTAAACGCCTCCTCATTGCACCAAAAGTTGTTGAATTTAAAGGGAAACTTCCGGGATTTGAACTCATTCCTAAACTTAACCACTGCTGGGGAGTGATCCGAACAGCTTGGGACATCAAAGAAGGCTTTAGTATTAGGCAAATAATCCTTCCACTCATCATTAACAAGGACCCTATCAATTTTCCTTTCATTCCTCTCCAACCCTTGTTTCCTATTATTCCATGTATGTCGAGCCCCAATATACTCTCCAAATCACTCACATTGCAATCAGCCATCAATCTTTGCATCTCCTCAAAACAGTCGTGGCTAGCAGCAATAATGGGCCGTTTATCAGCCACCTCATAAATGCAGTTGAAGTCTCCAAGGACTACCCATGGTGAGGACATTTGGCTCTCAATACTTCGCAGCTGTTCCCATAAGTCTAATCCGTCTTTTTTGTAGCTGTTCGCATACACAAAGGTGGCTTCAAACAGAAAGCCCCCATCACGAGTACCCACCATACAATGCATCAGCTGAGGCAGACAAACAAGCACACTACCATCATAAAAAGGAAAGGGGCAATCCTCAAGTGGTTCTCCATCTACAGTTTCAAATGTATCAACCTTTTTTAATCACCCCCTGTCACTAGTTAAGTAGGATAGTTATACAAAGAGATTAAAACCACATCGAATTTGCACCGTTTTTCGTTATTGAAAAGAAACGAAAACCAAATGAATAACTACTTAAACATTAGCTACTCGATTTATGTTCCTCAAATTTGATCAACCGGATCGTCAAACGACCCTCTATCAGTGAGGAAGAGTCCATCCTCTCGACACCGATATTTCGCTCCTCTCCACACAACAATTTGTTGCTTCTCGAATGAGACGAGAATAAAAGGGACAAGGTCCTGCCCCCACAAGGAAATGAAAGAAATGTGTATAAATGAAAGTCAAATTCGAAATGTCAGGCAAATCAAACCAGCAAACAAACGCTTACCTCAGTTTGACGCATATTTTCTTGCAATCACAGCAATCAAGGCCCTGTACAGCTAACCCTCTTTTCCTCATCTCCTTTGTTTCTTGCTGCACATTGAATTCATTAATATACAGTCAAGGATGGCCACTTACTAGATACAAGAAGAGTTCATTGGATTACCAAGCTTTGCCAAAACCGGTACAACTAACCCTCTTTTCCTCATCTTCTCTGTTTCTGCAATGCTTAGCCCACCAATTGTTGTTTTGATTAGCTTAGGCTAGATGGGCTCTTGAGGCTTCCATAGCATTAGCGGAATAACTGGCCTCTTCTTTGGATGGTAGTGTCTGCCTCTATATAAGACAAAAAGGCCACCATGTCTATGGATGATCTTACCAAATGTTTTGTCCTAGAAAAGATGTGCAATTTCTTAGCAACTCGTCGATCAAATTGCACAATCAGGTCAAATAAGTAAATTGACTAGAAAGAGGTTGTATATTGTTATGACTAATAAAAATACCTCAAGGTGGGTGCAAACGTTTTTCATGTCAACAGTTGGAGCACCCATACATTTCATCCTGACCGCCTCAGCGTGCTTCCAATGGTTGTGAATATCATCCAACATGTTATGAGTAAGAATATCTCTCCCTATCAGAAATACAAAAAACATTCATATAATGAAAAGAGAATTCAAAATACTCAATTCATTTTGCTCCAAGGGATTGCCACAATTGCGAAATCAAACTTTAGTCTTATTGCTCTCCCGTCTTACTAGCAGAAAACAGATTTCAAATTCACCACCACTCATGTATATCTTTTAGTTATGTGTCCTTCCTTCGCTGTTCTGGATAACATCTACTCAATTATTGATCTAATTTATCCATTTTCTTGGTTGAACACCATACAAACCATAAAAAAAACCACGTATTGTTGCATTTCAAAAAAACGAATGACAGCACAATCGAAAATCATACTTCCATTGAAAGGATTTTTCTCATATTTCACATACTCTTTCATTCAAAATGATAAAACAGTGCTCCTCATTCAACACAACATCATATGGACATCTGTTTTGCACAATCCAAAACAGTGCTCCAATCAAAGAGGCAAAAACTATCGATATAACAAAAAGCAAAGATAAAAAAATCAATCCTTTTGCTCCAAGAAGTTGGCCAGTGGTAAATTTGAACTTTAATCTCATTACTCTCCCACCTTACTAGCAGAAACGGATCGAATTCACCACTACACATGTTAGTTTCGTGTCCTTCATTTGCTGTTCTGGGTCAAATTTATTCAATCATCCAATCAATTGTTGATCTAATTTCTCTATTTTATTGGTTGAAAACCACACAAACAAACCATTAAAAAAACCATGCTTTGTTGCAATCCAAAAAAAAAAAATATATATATGAATGACAGCACAATCCGAAATCATACTTCCATTGAAAGGATTTTTCTCATATTTCAATTCACCCCATCTTTCATTCAAAGTGATAAAAAAAAGTGCTCCTCATTCAACACATCATCACACAACGTCATACACATTCCAATCAGAGATTCACCACCACTAGTGTAAATCTATTAATTTCATGTTCTCCATTCGCTATTCTGGATCAGATTTATTCAATAATCATCCACTCAATTATTGATCTAATCTATCCATTTTCTTGGTTGAGTCCAAAATCATACTTCTATTGAAAGGATTTTTTTCACATTTCACCCAACCTTTCCTTCAAACATTCAGGCAACAGCAAACAACCTCATACATATTCGAATCATCAATGACAGAAACTTAATAGAACCAAAATCTTTAGGATTGTTGATAAATGCTATACAGACATAAACTTAGTAAAAAAAACTTACCTACATTGATCTGCTTCTTAGTTAAAAGACTTTCCATGAACCATCTCCCAAATCTTCTTCCTCTTCTCCTCCAGTTTCGAATATGAGGCCGGAGCGCACACCCCAATACCCCATCCATTCTCGATCGACCCGGCCTGGGCCAAACGGGGAGTATTTGGGCTTGCGGAGTTCAATTGGACTGAAAGCCGGATCGGATTCAGTGTGCAGGTCGTAAGGCAAGGGCTTCGCACCGGTTTCAAGAGATTGATTCAGTATTTGGGGAGTGTTTGTTCTTCCTAATGCTCCCTCTCGGAGTTGATTAAGGATTGGCCGGAGATTGGGGGTTAGGGTTTTGGGAGCGGAAAGACGGGGGCGCGACGAAGGAGTACTAGGTTCGGTCCGAAGCCTAGAGGTGGAGGCTGCGGAGGGAGGAGAGAGAGAAAGGGAGAGAGGATTTTTGGCGGGAGAAGAGCATGTGTGAAGCGATTTGGGGGCTTCGTTGGTTTCAGAGAGAGAGAGGACTCAAAAGTTCAACTGGTTTATCAAAATGATGGTCTAAACTCTAAAGAGGCAATTTGTCATTCATGACGAGGAACCCCGAGCACGTGACGAGGAACACACCGGCTTAACTAGGTAAACCGGCTCGGCCCACTCGTAGGGTTGGGTCGAGCCGGTTTACCTTGGATTTCACCAAGGAAAGAGGCGGAAGCAAGATCGAACACGGGACCTCCTTACCCCTCCCCTTGCTCCTTACCACTAGGCAACCCCTAGACCTGAGCAAACATGTGCCAACCCGCCCGGCCCGTCCAACCCGCCCGGGAAAATATACAGGCTTGGACAGAGTAGTTGGCCCAAGCGGGCCGATGAGCCCGACTCGGTAGGCCCAGAGGACCGGGCTTGAGCAGAGGGGAAAGCCCAAACGGGCCGATAGACCCGGTCCGGTTATATATATATATATATAATTATATTTACAGTGTATATGGATTCATGGAACACATGCACATTTACAATATATATACACTTACAGTGTGTATATATGTCCCATATAAATATATACATTTATACTTACAATGTGTATATATACACATTTATACGTTTACAGTGTTGCATATTAACTTTATATTAGGTATATATGATTATATGTAACTTTGTATTTCATTTGGTAGTACGCTATTATTATATCCGGATTTGTCTCACATTTGAAAGTATCGGTATCATTTGTGATTTGCCTCTTTTTTAAATAAAAAATTAATTTGATTTTGGATAAAAAAAATGAATTTGATACGCTAGGCCCGCTGGACGGCCCGGCCCGGCGATGAGGGCGGGCTTGGACAAGGGACTAGGCCAAAAAAACGGGTCTGGCCCAAGCCCGGCCCGGTGTAATGGGCTGAAAATTTGGCTCTAGCCCGGCTCAAGCCCGCCCGGCCCTCACAGGTTATCAATCACATATTAAAGTACTTGGGAATTGGGAGTGGATTGGTTCATCTTATAAAGTACTTCATATATCACAGACAGTCCTTTAAAAGAAAACAGGTTCTAGTTTCCAAGAAGGGATGTCAAGATAGCAAGAACTCCAATAACAATCATAATGTTGAGAAAATTGTTTGTTGGGAGAGGTTTGCTGGGGGCTCGGATCTTCAGCTTCATGGCATCCGAGAGCTCTCTCTGCAAAACATAAACGAAAAATAAGAGGCCATGACAAAACCATACTCGTTTTCAGTAGCATTCACATTCATCCTTTTATAATCATATAGGAGAAGAGAGAGGCTTCCCACATAAATTTTAGATGGAGATGGATCCTATCCTGATTGTTTTCTAGAAAGAGGGGGCATCACTTTGAAAACAAGGTAACTTGTTTATATTATAGGCCAAAGCAACAATGTAGAGCGACTAACCTTTCCGGATGAGTACTTGGCGGCTGAGAACTTCTCTGGAGTGGGGTGTGAAGGCGCGTCTAATGAGAAGCCCTGTTCATCAACTCATTTACATGTTAGTTCAAATACTCAGATTGGTAAGAAAAAAGCACTGGCCAGGTCACCCGAACAAAAAATCATGTTCAGATGCATATCTTCAACAGAGAAAGATGGGAATGAACCATGAGTACAAAAGATGAACCTTGGATATAGGATGACATACAGAAACGTGAAGGTTCAGTAATTAACATTCAAACCAAACAATTTTAGATGAGCTGTTCTATCCACAATGAATAAGCTATCTCGAGTTTTATGTAGTAGTACGCATTTGGACTTGGACCCGGGAGTTTCAGTTGTCACCAATCACCAATCATGAAAATAACATACTGAGTATAAATTAAACAAACCTCAAGAGGGTCAAACTTGGCACCAAGATTGCTCAGTTTAGCATGAGCCTCAGCATAGTCCTTAAAGAATACCTCCTGGTCCACCGCATATTTCTCAGCATAGACCTGCAATATTCAACATTCAGCAGATCAAACTGAACAGAGGCAGATAAACCAGAGAAAACTTCACTGTTTCCACACAAGATCAGGCAAATTCTTTGCCTTAAAAGAAGGGACATAGAAGAGAACAACATCAGTAGGCAAAACAAGCAAATCCTCGTCTCTTCTTTCTTTAATTTCCTGTATTTAGAAAGCTAAAATCAGTTTAAAAGAAGAGAGATCTGATATTCTAACCACAAACTAAATATTGTGTTAAACGTAACCTTGAAGTACGAATTGTCAAATTTCAGCCATTGCACAGTCCAAGATTGTCCTCCAGCTGGGGCACCTGGTCTGTCTTTCTGCCACAAAGGAAGTATGCTAAGGCGAAAGTGAATCTTAATTGCTCAGCTGAAAAACAATTGTCAAATTTCATAAACTACCGTGTACTTCGTCTCTGGCTTGCCCCAACCACTTCGTCCAGGCCTGGACCTCCCCAGCGTGCGTGCACCAGATAAAGCAACTATGTCCTGTAAGGAAACATCTACTCAGTGACAGAATGTACCAATAAGGGAGACATGGAACATAGAATTACAGAGATTCAATTACCTTATCATCTAGACCCATTTTGTAGAAAACACTGTGTAAATGTTCAGCAGGCGAAGGAGGACCAGTGTCTAACAAAGAGATACTAGAATTCAGTCAAAACTCATGAACAGATTAAAAGAAAATAGAATATGCTATAGTTCAAATGATGCATGAAACCTCCCACAGTGGTGTCTCCCATAGCATGATCTTAGTGGTTTTGTATGTGAACAATGATAAATATCATATTTCACTTTTCAATATCTTAGCTTGATAACACCTAATGTATTTGTCTTTTGCTAGACCATAAAAAGGCAAATCCACTCACATTCCTAACGACTATATTGAAAAGAGTCCTTTTGGATGAGTAATCTAGCAAGGTTTGGCACCATCAGTGATGTTGATAGACCTAAAATCTTGGATTAGGCTATCAAAGAGATTCACACGCAAACAGATAGAATTCGAAGAAAATAGTGAGTTCTAGCCTCTTTGGATGGAATTGGAAATATGGAAGAACACTGAAAAATAGGGCAGATAAGCTTACTAGAGGGCAAAGGCAGATACACATTTCACTCGATACTAAATAAATTCTCTGGATGATCATCTCATATGTTGAGAGCCTTTGTGATTTCCCCTTTTACTACCCTAATGGCTTCACTTGCATCACATGTTCTCCTCTTCTAGATCTCTCAATGAACTTCCAAACCCTCTTAATTAAGTACATAACAGATGTTTCCATATGCTTTAAAATAGAAGCATGAGCTCGAAGAATACTTGAATGATGAAGGGTTTCTTACCAGGAAGTCTCCCTTCTTCAGGACAATCAGTTGGTCCAGAAACATCCACCCTTCCATACTTCATAGGTATCTTGGGTCCACCAGCTTCCTAAAGGTAAAAAATTTCAATGAGTCCAACTATCATATACAACAGCTTTGTTCATTTAACTAGGTACCTCATAGTATAAGGAAACACCTCTATTGCAGTAGCAATAGCCAGGATACTTGTCCTTTATAGGCTGCAGAAGTTTTAAAGCATTTATAAAACCTGCACGTAGTTTACAAGATGACAAACTTATCAACCTCAAAAGAAAAAGTTTTAAAGCATATATGCCGGTGAAGTAAGGAGTGAGAAACCTGAGATGCATGAACACAATCTTGCAAGAAATGGATAGTAGACTCATTAGCCTCTCCGCAACTGTCACAAAGATGAGATGTGGTAAAATGCCTACGATATCGTTCAACATTGGTAAGTATACGACCATTAGACACAAGACAAAGGAAGAAGCACATACGAGCAGGGATTTTTAATATCCAAATATTACCAAAGATTGGTGAGACTGGAGGAGATTCTCCTTGTAGCATCCTATATGCAGCTTAGTAGTGAAATCGCTAGAAGAGGAGAATGCCCAACCTCTAGTGTCTACAGCACCTTCGGTCTCAGTAATCATCATTGCAGCAATACGCAGAAGCACAGAGTTTGGCAATAAAGAGCTAAAGGCATCCCATTCCCATCCTAGACCCGGCTGCCAATAGTCACAAACAAGTTTTTTCCGTTGCGGGTGGTGCAATGCAATCACTGCTAGTGCCAGCTGAGAAAGGGGTGTATTAGAAACCCATGGGTCAGTCCAAAAAACGAATCGTCCAACCATTACCCAATCGCCAAACAGAATCAGGTTGAACGACTTGGGGAATTCCCTTTTGAAGGCCCTTCCAGACATGAGATCCAGATCGTAAATGTGATCCCGAGGTAGATCCCCTTGGATGAAATGCAGAATGTAGAATACTTACCCCGAATAACAGATGCATATAGACTATCTCGTTAATGGAGGAAGCGCCAACCCAACTTACCCATTGCAGCAAGGTTGGCAGTTCGAAGAGAATGAATGCCTAAACCTCCTGAAGATGTAGGAAGGCATGCGGTTTCCCAAGAGATCAAGTGAATCTTCCTCCTTCCCTCAAAATCACCCCATAGAAAGGATCGACAAATTCAGCACAAAATGATGCTGGGAAGCAAACAATGCTAATATAGTATAAGTTTGTAATGATGTGATGACGGATTTCAAAAGAGTAAGTGTAACGGCCCGGGATTATGATTCCCGAGTTACGTTTCGAGGGATAAAACCCCTCGTTAGGATCTTGCGCCCCGAGTACAGGTTGAAGGTTTGAAATTCTATCCTAACATTTTAAAGTGGGATTTCATACCCAAAATTCGAAGGGATCGTTGGAATCCCCGGGGAAGTCCCCTGTACCTGTCATAAGTCTAAGCGTGGAAAACAACAATCATGCAAATAGTAGAATCAAGTGTAATACAAGAGGGTGACACGGCAGAGCCGAGTCAAAATCAAATCAATAAGCGTATTTACCGAAATTTAATATACAATGTTAGTGGAGTTAACCATTTCTTTGAGATCGCCCAAGAGAGTTCCCACGTCATGGAAGCAAGGAATAATCATGTTGCAAAACAAACCTAAAAAAATATGTATGCGGGGCGGTGTCAGATCGAAGCCCTACGCAAAGTAATCCCAAACCAGCAGACACATACACACGCTAGTCCTAATAAAGATGCTTCTAGATGCAAGGCGAAATATTAACACACTAACATGCTCCTAAGATCAAGTGCATAAATATAATAAGGCCTTAGCACCGAATACCAAGTGGTATATCCCTCTCCTACCTCCACCCCCTTCCGATAGGGCGGAGACTGGCCAGCTCGTGAATGCATTCCATTATAATCGGGAGGCACGCATGCTCAACCCGCTCCACAATAAAGCCCGCAGGCATCTCATAATATAAGAAAGTTTCATGACTCGATTGACTCAGGACGGGACCCGATGGGACTAGGTCGTCCTATAACCCTAGCAATGACTCTAGTTACTTCACAGATAACGGCCGTTCTGTTTACAAAAGCAATGAGTAAACGAATGCTCAATCATGAGTGCAATCCTAGAAGGATACTACATGGCATGCTTTATTATGAATGCAGCACCTAGTATGCACATGGCTACAAGCAGGGAGATCTCTTTTCGAATCTGAGTGAGCTTATATAGGAACTCACCTGGCTATGCAGAACAGCATAATAGAAGATTCGGCATACACCAATCATAATCACAATTTATCACCTAGATACATATCAGAACACATATATAAGTCTACATCTAGCCACTCAATCACATAAACACACGTCATTCAATAAGTATAACCACATCATAATCATCATCTCATCAAGTTCAACCACTCATCATGTTGCCACATTCCATAAGACCACATCATGTATTCGCCACAATATATCCGCAATAATAATCCGCATATCACATATATCAAGTTCATCATTTTCATCATATCTCGAAAGCATAAATTAACGATACACAAGTCTAACACTTCATCATGCCATTAGTCAATCACCAATCATGATATTAGTCAACCATTCACATCAACCATGCTAGTTAGTCACCGATCACATAATTCCCAAGTTAGTCCTGAAACCGCTTTAAAATCCGAATCAACTAGTTAGAAATTCCGATCCTTGAAAACGCTCATCAAATTCCTTTTTCAATTTAATCCCGAGAATATACTTTTAAATCTCCAAGTCTCAATAATAATATTATTATATAATATTTTAAATACCATTTTCTTTTAAACACTCTCATAAAATATTTCCAAATCCCTTAAAAATCCCAACCATTTTTATCTCATAAAATCAGCCCCTTTGAAATTGACAAAACCGACCCCTTTATTTATAAAATCCAAAATCGACCCTCCTTATTCTATTAATTACCAAACCGAGCTCTCATTTTCTTAAACCCCAACCAAATCCCCCATTTCCCAATTTTTCTTAATACTTCTAGGAATATGTTAGAGCAAGGATTGAACATAAAAAAAATCGAGGTTTGAACGGATTCCTCACCCAAGTTCCTTCTTTTCCTTCGGTTTGCTCGTGAAGCTTCATCCGGGCTCCGATTGGACTCGTTCTTGCGCGAGGGTGCCTAGGATTGTTAAATGGTGTTAAAGGTGTGAACTTTGAGTTAGTATGAGGTGGAAGGAGGGAAAAACGAGCTGTTACCTTCTTGAATCCGAAAA
The DNA here is from genome assembly GCA_963922045.1 of Persicaria maculosa. Taxonomy (NCBI): domain Eukaryota; kingdom Viridiplantae; phylum Streptophyta; class Magnoliopsida; order Caryophyllales; family Polygonaceae; genus Persicaria; species Persicaria maculosa. The sequence continues at coordinate 17,276,260 of OY998259.1, read as the reverse complement.
TAGCGAGTTTGAGTCTCCTAGGGCTGTTGGGGCTTCTTCTTCCACTTTGAGGACCTCATAGGGAGGCTAAGGGGGATGTTGTTGCTTCTCATGGAGGGAGGAAGAGAAAAGGAGCTTGCTTTGGCTTGCTTTGAGCTCAAGAGGTGGAATGGAGCGCTTTTGGCATGTAATGGAGGAGGGAGTTGAAGGGGATGATGAAGTAGGAATGTTGTGGGAAGGAGTTGAGCACGAAATGGTGTGTTAGGGCTGCTGGAATTCTCAGCAATGGAGGAGGAAAAAGGTGAAAGAAAGAAGGAGAAAGGATAAGGTTCCTTGGGAGCTTTTTTGGATAAGGCTTGTGTTTGATTTTTGTGTGGTGTGTTGGTTGAGCCAAATCTGATTTTTGAAGAGAAAAAGGAGGCATGGGAGAGGGCTGAAATGGATGGGGCTAAAAGGAGGGACATGGAGCTTGTCTCCTTGGCTACTTTGGGTATGGTCAAAGATGGGAGATGGAAAAGCAAAATGGGGGTGTTTGGCTTGTTTGGGTAAGGAGGAAGCTTCCTTTGTATTTCAAATTGGCTCCATTGGGACCATTGTAGGGCTGAGATTTTGGATCCCCATGGGAGAATGAGACAAGATGTGGTCCCGAAAGCGATAGTTTGAATTTCCGATGCTAGATCCCGATGTTAGTTTCCCAAATCCCGCTCTTTCCTTCGCGAAATTAGAATTTAAAATCTGAGAATCGAGGTTGCCATGTTAGTTCTCAAAATTTTATTTAGGTCGAAAATCCTCTTTGAGAGTTCTAAAATCCAAATTAGCGAGTTTTCCGTTTAATTCCGCTTTTAAATTCATTTTGTTTTTCCTTTTTCCGAAAAACTAAGATTTAAAAATCCGAGCCTTTACAGTAAGTCCACCTGCAGGAGATAGGAGGCGACCCTTTCAACTAGCAAGACGATGATAGGCTTCGTCTTGAGGCTGTACAAGCATTCACCCAATCCAACAAACAGGGCGGAGCACCCATATCAAGAAGACTATCATAAATAAATTCACATCGCAATCGGTCATAGGATTTCTCCAAATCTAATTTAAGCAAAAGCCACCCCTTTGCACCCTTTTTTGTGCTGAAAAGAGTGCACAGATTCTTGAATTATTACAACATTATCAGCAATAACTCGACCTGGAATGTGAAGTTGCCTTGTGTATGACCTATGATTCGAGGTAGTACATATTGGAGTTGGTAAAAGACAGCTTGGAACCCATCGGGTCCTGGAACTTTGAAAGCTCCCATACGATAAATTGCTTGATGGATTTCGAAGGTTGTAATTGGAGCTCCCAGAAATCCAAAATCCCAGTTTCATGGGGTAATAACTGAGGGAATTGACCATGGGGCATTGATAACAATGAAGCCTCAGATTCTGAAAACAACTGCATGAAGCAGCTGCCTCCCTCTCCATCATATGTACATCGGAAGTCCAGGATCCATTTTGGGACTTTAGCATTTCCACTTTATGACGTCGTCGAATTACTGTGGAAGTGTGAAAATAGGTTGTGATTCTGTCGCCAAGAACAATCCACTTTTCTCGAGATTTTTGAAACCATAAGGTTTCTTCTTCCTCTAACACTATCAAGTTCTTGTTGTAATGTAAAGTGTACGTTGAATCCGACAGACGGGCAATAAGACGATCCTTTTTAATTATGTGAATATTGCCAAAGACTATTTTATTCCAAGAGCTCAATTTATCTTTGAAAATCTGTAAGAGCAACGGGGAATTCAGATTCAGTATCTCTGAAAAAGGAAAAGAAACTGGGATCGGAAAACCATGCTGCTTCAAAGCGGAAAGGGCATCACCGTCTATCAACAAACGACATAGGAGAGAGAGAGAGACAGAGAGTGAGAAGCAAAGCTGCAAAGGGTTATGATTCGATGAAAGAGGCGGTAAATGTGGTACCCCTTCAAGTCAAGGGGTTGATGTGGCTTGACAGTGGCATCACCACCACCACCACCACCCCGCCAACGTGCCTAACACACCTGCCCAGTTTTTTAGAGTCTCTTCTTCAACCTTTCATCCTCGTTCTTGACTCTTGTCCTCTCCACCATGTCTGGATTGCTCTCTATTCAGGCATACTTGTGTTGATTCGATTTTTTGTTTTCGATCTATTCGAGCTTGTAGTCAAAATCCGGGGCTCAAAAATTAGTTTTCGAGATTGGGTTCGACTGTTTGTGGCTTGAATTCGACTCGGTTGAGGTTCGATCTTGCTTGCTTTGATGGCGGTTATGATCAATTGATCTTCGTGGTCGATCTTGAGGGACTGATCTGATTTTCGGGATTGTTGTTCTTCAGGAAGCAAGAATGATGACCCATGTCGACCATAAAGAGACGGAGTTCCCATTTGATTCCCTTCAAGTCCCAGCAATCATAGTGGTGATGGGGCTTCCATTTACTTATACGAAAGATGCTGCTGGCCTTATTGGAAGATGGGCGACATGTCCCGTTTTGAATAAAGACGACTTTCTCGATTCCATCTCTGGCGAAGCAGGCAATGTCGACGACTCCTTACCATCAAGGGATGAAGCCGAACGCCTCCACCGGTTTGCCTTCGATACTCTCTGCAGAGTGGTAACGGGCTTCCTGGAGTTCAACTTCTCGGGGTTCAAGTGTGTGGTCATCAAGTCCCCCTGTATTTTCTCCACATATGATCTCCAACAACTGCTAGTGCTTACTCATCTGAAGTCATATTTTAGCAGGAGGAGTCCGCTCATATTCGTGGAGTGCCGGTTCGAGAACGAGTATCAACGGAAGCTGCATTTCTCGGACAAGGAATCTAGAGGAAAATGGTATGAGGCTCGCGATTGGAATGAAATTGACAAGGCTAAGGAGGATTATAATGCTCAAGCTTTTGATCATCACCTTCTCCAACTAATCTCCAACCTTGATGTCCCTCCTCGGGTTAGAAAGCTCGTGGTGGATCCCTACTACGATCTCCACATTCTCTACTTTCAGGGTCGCATTACCCCTAGTGTTGCAAGTGCTATCAAGTTTCTCCTCACCGCAGGGGAAGAAGAGTTGAACAAGGAAATTCCGCAAACGGTGGAGCTTCATCAATTGAGGCGGTACCTAATGGAAAAGATGATAGCACATGCCTTGGCCTCAAGAGAAATGAGCAAATACTTGTGTGTTGGAGGTGTTTGTGTCTTCAAATACTGGGATACCCTTGAAGACTATCATTTTTATACTACAAGTGGTAGTTGTAGTTGTTGCGGGGTTTGCGAAGAGCCACTAGTTTTAGGGGAGGCAGCCTACAGTTGCTACTTTTGCGTCCTCGCTTTGCACAAGTCTTGCGCTGAGATGTCTCACTTCACGCCTCCCTCCTCTTCATGCTTTGCCTTACTTTCGCCCTTCAATGAACACACTAATAGATCTCCAGATAAGCATGCGTGCAAGTCTTGCACAGAAGCAGGACAAGTGCTCTACTATGAATGTGCATCCTGCCTGTTCCAAACACATCTGAAAAGTGGTCTGATTCCAACCGTTATTCTCAACCCCGGCTTCCACGACCATATGATTTCCCTGCAGTTTCAATATGATTTTGTCACCTGCAAGGGATGTGGCTGGCTGATGGGACGCCTTGGGAGCAGGTATGGCTGCAGTATTTGTGAAACTTACTACCATCCATGTTGTCCTTTTTTGCCAAAGGAATTTAAGCATGAACATGGTGGACATGATCATCTCATGAAGCTCATGCTTTCCCATGATGGTGCCGAGGAGGAAGACTACTGGTGCCATCTCTGCTACCAGGACATTGATCCACTGGTTTGGTTTTATTCTTGCCAACACTACCCATATTATGTAGCCCATTTATGGTGCACGTTAGGCTATGTGTACTAAGCCAAATTCAAATCAGATGAACTCAACTAAGCTAGCCATCGATCAATATATATACCCAATATCATGAAGAACAGCTCCCTTAAATAATAATCTTGTGTTATCAGCTATTTGTATTTTAATTAATCTTGTGTTTCATTTTATCCACTTCATACATGTATTGTTAATTTGAAATGATCCTCCATAAATTGAATGAAATGATCCTCCATAAATTTCACTAGAACTGTCAACTATCAAAAATGAATCTGAAGCCCTACATCTCTAATCGTGCAGTATTTTGGACAGAAACATATGATCTGAATATCTGATAAACTGTTTCTTGAAGAAAAAGGAAGTCTGAGCATCTTTACTACATCACAAATGTCACAAACCAACTCATTACAAGTTGAATGTTCATATCCAAATACATGCTTTATTTTTCCCCATGAAGAATGGCCAAGCCTATGATGCAACAAATAGACTGATTCTTAATTCATTTATTTTCTCAGCAGCAGCTGCTCATACAGCAATATTCAGAAAATTAGAAAGGTGGCTTGTTGAGAAGAACAATGACTTTCACAAGTATAAGAACAAACTTCATCATCTAAGTGAAAAGGAAAAGGTACACCAACTATAGGAATAAATTAAAAGGAGAGAACTAGCAAATGAGAACTTTGGGCCTAAAATCAACTAGTTGCCTACTTGGCCTTCTTGGCCTCTCTCTCTTAAATGCATTTAACGTACTAAAATTTATGTCTCAACTACTTACCTTTGGTTGATAAGGGTTTGTAGTCTTGAATTCTCAAGGTTTAGAAGCTGCAATTTGTCTCGAAACAAGGGGTTTGCTTTTATAAGCTTCTTGGTAAAGAAAAGAAAACTCTCTCCTTCGAGTGAGCTACCTACATGAACCGAATCAGCATTAGCTCAGCTCATTTGTTTCTGAAATCAAGCAAGGAGGCTGAACACACCATCTCCAAGGTTCATACACGATCATAAAAAACAGACAAGAATCAGCAGCTAATCACTCAACATATTACACTTCATGAGCCTCATTCTCTAGTTGCTCATTTAATCCATAGAGGATCATGAACGAACACAAATCATGACACAGTATAAGGTAATTCTGAATTGAGAAATGACTCCTTTACTCAATCAAGTAGAGCCTGGGCTCAGCTTGGTTTCAGAAATCTCATCAGAACTCATTTCATCTTAGAGCTTATGTTACAATTCACATGACAGCAAGTTGCAAAGCAAGAAACTAAGCTTATAACCAGAATTCAAGGAATTCATAGCTTCTTAATAGTTATCTCTTCGCTTTATACACAGTGATTCCAGTCTCCAGAAGCTACACAGCTCATTTTCTCCACGACTGTCACATAAACCACAATTCAGGTATTGCATCATCTAGATTTCCTTTAGATAACTTATAGCAAAAGCCACAACGCCTCTTCCTAATAAGCTTATGGTAGGTAACGAAAAATCCCAAATTAAAAGGATAGTATATTTTGAAAACTTACAGCAAAATTCACCTAAAATAAGATTGGAAAGGAATCAAATCTTTTCTATAAAGAAGAATCTGTACACAGGAGTAAAAACTGAGCTACAAAACCACAAGGCCTCTTCCAATGCTTCCACCAAACCAAACATGGATCAAAGAAAAGATTGAATAACACAAACATTGTTAGATAGACTAAGTTCTTCAGAGTTAGACAACCAACTTAGTTATTTGGTTCAACAGAAAAGAGCCACACATATGTCAAAGATCACACTTGAGGACATCGCCTTGAATAATCTAAGAATCACCAAAAATATATATGGAACTTGTCAACAATACTCAATAGCCAAATCAATCTTACAAGGTGAGTCATAAGCTATTAAGCCATAAGCTTCCTCAATTTGACAACTTCTCTCATACCAAATCCCATTGAGCTCAACAAGAACAACTCCATTCTGCAGCATCCATCTATTTCCTCAACACCTAATAGTTCAACTCTCCATGGACATTCCTTCCAACTAATAATGGTTGAATTCCACCAGGATTAAAAAAAATGAATATACTGAGCTCCTTCCAATGGAAGAATTTGATTAAGCTTTCCAGGAGCAAGACACATAAGTGATTTTCCAGGACTTAAGACTTATGAAAAGTGACAGAATAGGTCCTCTTGGATCAAAAGCAATGGGATGTCAACTGCCCCTGCCCTCTACCACATTCAACACTAATTCATCACTCATCCTTCTACTCCACGTTTTCACAAACACCTTATATGCATTAGAGATTTTCGAAAATCCCACCAAATTCGCCCCAATCTACTCAAGAAGAGCCAGAGAATCCACTTTTCGTCTTCCAAAGCAAATCTAGGTTTAATCGAATTGAATTTAGTAAATTGGATGAATTAGGTTTAATTTCAGAGAAACCTCACCAGGACATTGTTGTATTTCGAGACGATGAGAGAACGGAGGGCGGAGAGAATGCGGGGAGCGCTGGCATCAATTTCATCCATTGCCTTCCCAGTTCTGGCGACAGGGATAGGTTTCAAGATCTTTTGCATTCCATGATGAAGACTTTGAATGGCGCCTTGAACTCTGGCCAGGAGGCAACAGCCTAAGAAGCTCTTGAACTTTTGATCGAATTGGCTAGAGCAGAAAAGTTCTTAAGAAGGCGGCTAGTAGACGTAGTAGGATCCATGCTTCAGATTGCCGAGGTTGATTCTCTGGAGGCACAGGCGCCATGGGAACGGCCCGAACATCCAAGGTTGAAAGAGAGAGGGAGCAGTTCAGATCAACCGTTACACTTTTTGTGTTACACTCCCTATTACACTTATTAAATTTGATCTAAATTATGAATCAAACTATGATATGACATCTTAGGTTTAAACATATATATAAACCGAAGTTGTGAAAGTATAAAAAATATATTTTGCAGGTATATTTCAATGTTTTAGCTTCTTAGGGTTTATGCACCCACTCGTAGGGTATCTTTTTTATAATATAAAAATACATTTTAAACATCAATTTTTTTTTAATGCTTTAGCTTCTAGGGTTTATAGATTTAAACTAAAGAATCTTTTTTTCTCAATTTTATTTATAATTCATATCAATTTAAGAGATGTAACACATGGGGTAACATGAAAAGTGTAACAGAGGATTCATACCGGGGAGGGAGATGAAGAATACCATGGACGATAGCACACCTAAACAAAAATTGAACGAGGCTAATTATCTAATTAAATTATGTAAGGGGTATAAAACTATAAATTATCAAATCTATTATTAATATTACTAATTCTGCTAGCATTTTGCTGACGTGTCACACCCACAATTAAAGTTGAATTTTTTATTCAAATGAGATTTTCTTATTGGTCAATATTATTATGGAAACTTTAAAATATTTGTTTCCTATTTTAAATATGATTTGAATCTATTCCTTTTTTTTATTTTCGGTTATATTGCCGTAAATATTGAGACATGTTTCCATTTTTTTTTCCGATTGCAATATATCTATTAATCTATCTATCTATTAATATTACTAATTCTGCTAGCATTTTGCTGACGTGTCACGCCCACAATTAAAGTTGAATTTTTTATTCAAATGAGATTTTCTTATTGGTCAATATTATTATGGAAACTTTAAAATATTTGTTTCCTATTTTAAATATGATTTGAATCCATTCGTTTTTTTATTTTCGGTTATATTGCTGTAAATATTGAGACATGTTTCCTTTTTTTTTCCGATGGCAATATATCTATTATATATCTATCTATTATCTATTATCTATCTATCTATCTATCTATTATCTATCTATTAATATTACTAATTCTGCTAGCATTTTGCTGATGTGTCACGCCCACAATTAAAGTTGAATTTTTTATTCAAATGAGATTTTCTTATTGGTCAATATTATTATGGAAATTTAAAATATTTGTTTCCTATTTTAAATATGATTTGAATCCATTCCTTTTTTTTTATTTTCGGTTATATTGACGTAAATATTGAGACATGTTTCCATTTTTTTTTTCCGATTGCAATATATCTATCTATCTATCTATTATCTATCTATTATCTATTAATATTACTAATTCTGCTAGCATTTTGCTGACGTGTCACGCCCACAATTAAAGTTGAATTTTTTATTCAAAAGAGATTTTCTTATTGGTCAATATTATTATGGAAACTTTAAAATATTTGTTTCCTATTTTAAATATGATTTGAATCCATTCGTCTTTTTTTATTTTCGGTTATATTGCTGTAAATATTGAGACATGTTTCCATTTTTTTTTTCCGATTGCAATATATCTATTATATATCTATCTATTATCTATTATCTATCTATCTATCTATCTATCTATCTATCTATTAATATTACTAATTCTGCTAGCATTTTGCTGACGTGTCACGCCCACAATTAAAGTTGAATTTTTTATTCAAATGAGATTTTCTTATTGGTCAATATTATTATGGAAACATTAAAATATTTGTTTCCTATTTTAAATATGATTTGAATCCATTCCCTTTTTTTTCCGGTTATATTGTCGTAAATATTGAGACATGTTTCCATTTTTTTCCCGATTGCAATCTCTTTTCGGTTATATTGCTGATGTGTCACGCTCACAGTTAAACTTGAAATTTTTATTCAAATGGTATTTTCTTATTGGTCAATATTATTGCTGAAATTTTAAAATATCTATTTTCTATTTTAAATATATTTGTTTCCTATTTTTATACTAAAATATTATTTAATTTGATATGTTGTATGTCAATTTGTGATCTATTTTAATCGTCTACGTACATTGAACATTCGTCAATTCTTGGCTGATTTTATTCTTTGATATTGAAATTGTTGATTTATCATTTTTAACCGATTGCAATATTCCCCACAATGTCTACATACAACGAACGTGTAATAATCAATTTGTAATTATTCGATTTCAAAAATTAATTATAAAAATCAATTAGAGCCAAATAAGTGTTATTTTATAATTTAATTATTTTAGACATTTTAAATGAGTATCGAAAAATAAATAATATTTTAAGACTCACAAGCATTACTAATGCTTATTTTACATCTTGAATGAGGCTTCTTAGAGCAGCTGCATTAGTGAACCGTTGGGTTCATTGAGTGTCCAGCTGGAAAAAAAAGAGGGAAAAAAAAAAGGAAATTACATGAATCCGGTGTTTGAGATTCATCTGCAAGGGTCAAATAAAGTGGGATTCAAGGGGACTTTACGAGGCAGTGTGCCAACTGCCAAGCACATGTTGCATTTGTGACCAGTGAGTGGGGAAACGACGTCGTCCAGCTCAATGAAGGAGGCCAAACACTGCATTGGAAGGGCTGCCCAAACAAGGGGGGGAAATAGCCGGCCTTTAAATTGATTTTGAGGCATTTTCTGTAAATATATTTTTTTTAAAAAAATATTTTCAATTGTGAATTAATTTTATCTACCCATAGACACTCATTTTACATATGTTTTTTTTAAATAAAATAATGTCAAAAATACCCATATATTATTATTTTTACCATATAAAAAGCTAAATTTTTAACCCATTTTGCCTATACAGTAAATAATAATAATAATAATAATAATAATAATAATAATAATAATATTTAATAATAAAACTTACTAATGAGTTTAATATATGGAGATTTGATTTAATAAAAAAAAAGGAAGAAAAATAAGTTATGAGTCCGAGGTCGGATTCATGAATGTGGGGTGAAAAAATAATAATCTGAAGTGGGGTTTTTAAGCTGATGTGGCAGTGAAAAAGTAAGTTATGAATCTGAGAAGGGATTCATGAATGCGGATGGTCTTAGATCACTTTTCTACCTTTAAGGATATTTTTTTTACCATCTTACCTATATTTTCACTATTAATTTCTCTATCTTTCTAACCATCTTTCTCATGAAAATAATCAATAAGTTATGTACATCTACATATTTAACTTCAAAATTATTCACACAATCATGTGCTTATGATTTTTTAATATTTGTACGGAAGCTTATATTTTACTTTTTTAGATCTATGCTAATGATAATAATTATATATTTATTTCAAATTATATATAGATGGTGTGTTTGAGTATTATTACTACTTTACCTTATTAAATCATTTTCAAAATTTGTATCGTATCTCTTTCCAACTAATTTATAAATTATAAAAAAATATTTTATACATATTTTTGTTGTAAACACGATATATATATATATATATATATATATATATATAGTATTATATAGATATATAAAATGATGTTCAAATTAAAATGGATCAATCTCCCGTGCCTTCAAGGCACGGGTATTACACTAGTTTTGTCAAAAATAAATTACATTCTCTTAAAAAAATTATAACCCATTTTAAGATATTTATGTATTTTTTTAGAAGTTTTCTACGTATAATATAATTTTTTATAAAATTAAACATTTTGACTTTTTTATAATTATTTTTCAATTGGGTCCAATTAGGGTCGAACCTAAGATGTTAAGTTCGGTTTTCAATTCAAATAATTCATAAATTCGGTTTAGGTTCGGTCCGATTTTAAACCCTTGAACTTTTTTGGCACATTTTTTACCTGGTGAGTCAATTTAAAACCTTGAAAAATCCAATTTGACTTGGCACGTTTTTTACCTGGTGAGTCAATTTAAAACCTTGAAAAATCCAATTTGACTTGACCCGGATCAACCCATGATGTGATTGACCCATAAATCTCGTCTTTCTAGTGTGAAGGAAAATACTATGAAGCTTAAGTACGTGTGAGTTAGCAATTAGATTATTATCTTCCCTTCTAGCTAGAAGTACACCAGCTTCTCGATCTATTGATTGGGACAACAATTTGTATAATAGGGAAATCGAGTAAGTGTACGTATATATAACGTATGAAACCAAAAGCATTTAAAGAACGTACGTACCAAACAGGATCTATATATTGGTCTGAATTCATTTGGATCGGAGTTTAATCATCTCGATCATATAATTAATTACTCATATATCATTATTCATTCATATTTGTAAATATATGTAAAGGATGTGTTGAAAGATTTTCTTGTTATTTCTATTGGTTGAATGATGTACTTATGCACATTATTTCCATAATTGCTCTCCAAAGATCAAGAATATATAAAGATAAAGATTACAAAGATATGATAAGATACTATGAAGATATATATATATATGCATGATAAACTCTATTTACAGATACAATCTTATTCTAATACTCCCCGCGTGCTCATGGAGGACTCCGGAAATGTAGCTTGGAACGAAGCCTCTGAAACCAACGACCTTATAAGTGAAGATGTTTGCAATTTGATCACGGGAACAAACATGTCTGACAACCAATGATCTATCCTCAACTTTTTTCACGAACAAAGTAATAATCAATCTTGATATGTTTGGAGCATTGATGAAATACCAGATTAGCCAACATGTAGGTGGGGTGGCACTGAGATTATCGCAGAGCAAAGTAGGAGGTTGAACAATGGGAGCTCACAGCTCGAGAAGCAATTGTTGAAGCCAAATTAATTCAGTTGCAGTGAAGGCAATTAATGGCACGATACTCGGCTTCAGAATTGGACTTTACAACCACATTTTGCTTCTTGGAAGCCCAGCTGACGAGATTGCCACCATAAAAAATCGCAAAGCCGTGCTGTGATTAGAGGTGGAAATGGGTCGGGTGATGGATGGGTGGAGCCATTTTTCCACCCGATCCGTCACAAAAAATTTCACCCGACCCATCACCCGTCCGTCTAATATTTCACCCATCACCCGATCCGTCGGGTGAATCGGGTGGGTCGGGTGGGTAATCGGGTGAAGTAAATTAAAAGAAAAAGAGTCATAGGTCATACTTAGGAATCGATCATATTGATAATTTCACAAACCACGTCAACGTGGAAATCTTATTAATTGTATAAAAGGTTTATTCATACATTATATAATTATCCTCATCTTACAAAGTTAGTATTAAAAGTTTAATATGAAATCAAATGAGATGAATTTTAGCCATTAACTAAACTCGTAGTTAAAAAAAGAAAAAACAATTTGGCTAAATCATGTCTTAACACACTAAATACTAAGTCGTTGAAATGAGCGAAATTGTTAACATTCTAGTAGTGTATGTAAAACAAATAAAATAATTTTTTTTAAAAGATGTGACATAAGGTTAAACAAAATAAGTTTATATTCTTTTAGATTTTTTTTGCACAAAAACAATTAGAGAATAGAGAAGATAGAATTAGAAAAAGAAAAAATATGTAGTTATGTTAGGCTATATTTTTTTATAAACTAGGATTTTTTTAAAATGATCGGGTGGGTTAGCGGGTGATTAAGCGGATCGGGTAATGGGTCGAGTGATGGGTCGGGTAATGGGTGAAAAACATATCACCCATCACCCGACCCATCACCCGTTTCACCCACCCATCACCCATCCATCACCCGGTTTTTTTTCGGGTTTTCACCCGTATAATCGGGTCGGGTGAGTCGGTCACCCACGGGTGATTTTCAGCCCTAGCTGTGATCGAGAGACAATCATCATTCATCACCACTATTTACAATATTGTGTCATGTATATGGATATTATGTGTAGAGATTAGAATTAGGGTATTAGTATATAAATACCCTTATCTTGTATTGGACAAATCAGGAATGAATTCCCATCAAAAAAAAAAATCAGGAATGAATCAAATGGAAACCTTACCCTCTTAGCTCTCTTCTCTTCTATCTCTCTGTCTCTCTTTCTCATCCCCTTCTATCCTCCTCTTCCCCTTTCCCTCTTTCTGTCACAACCACCCTATCACCACCGTCACCGACCAACCTCCACCACCACCGGACATAACAATGGTATCAGAGCGGTCGATTCCTCCGGCCAATCTTCCGATTTTTTCTTAAATTTTGGATCCAGCCATGGACGACGGTGACCGGCAAACTTGTTCAGCAACGGCGGAGTCTTCGTCCTCGGATTCCTGGCAGATTCAATGGCAAGAAACCAAGCACATATTCTACAAAGCGCTCAACCAGGTCAGGATTCAGCAGGGTTTACCACCATTCAATCACCCTTTCTTCGAGAATCAAGAAAACATTCAATCGGTTTTCGTCAAGATTTAATTCGAAAAATATGAAATCTCTGTTGAAGTTCTATATCAGGTGTTCTCTGGATTTGGGGTTATAGAGAACATTGAAAAGTTTGGATCTTCGATTGGGTTTCACTCGCAAATTCGTTTTCAAAACAAGGAGTCTGCTATCAAGGCGTTCCGTTCGCTAAATGGGAGGAATATCTACGATCATTGCTGCCAATTAGAGTTATTCTTGGTAGAAGAAATTGAAACGGAGCCATGTAATCCCACCGATGACGAACCAGACCAAGAAAGGGAACTTGAAGGTCCAACCGATGAAACTGAATTCGACAATTCTAAACACGCGATAGAGACGATTGCCCCAATCGTGCAAGACGCAGCTAAGACTCTTGATGGAAGCCACCAATCTGCCTTCGAATTGCAAAGAAGTGCCCGTCAGGAGCACAAGGCGCGTCTAGAGTCATCTATAGCAGGACAAGGCATGGAAATAGTGGAAGAGTTCAACAAAATCGAACAAGAAGACGACTTGGACAAGTATAACGAAAAGTTCGAGGAACTGCGCGTCGGGATGCTGGCCTACAATCCCGACCTACCGGAGATGTACTTTGTAGCCAGTTACATCAGGGGACTCCGACCGGAGGTCAGGTTACTGGTTGAGATTGGGAGGCCGGAAAGCTTAGCGGCTGCATTGAAGCTTTCCCGATTGCACAACGAAGGAGTACATGCAATGCTTCGGATTTCTAAGATTCCATGGAGGATGCACGATTCGGAACCCCAGTTTGTCGAGGACGAGGCCTTAGAATTCACACAAGGCAGAGAAAACCCAGGAGTGGATCGACGACTGATCGACGACGGCGAGTATGGAAAAGATCTAGCGCACAACGAAGAAATTGCAGATTCATTCGAAGTGTTAAACCAAGAAATCAATGAGGTCCCGGATGATCTTCTAAATCAGTCTAAGAGTTCGGTGCAGGATGAATTGAAGATCAATTCAATGCCATTCAATGACGACGACCGTGAAAAGCTTCCAAATCAACAGAGAACTTTCAAGGTAAATCGCAAACCCTCTAAACCTCTCATCTATGGTGGTGAAATCAACTGATTGGTTGAATTGGTGATACTCTTGATTGAACTAATGGAAATTAGGCTGGCAAATTCTAGAATAGATTCAGTTGCCAGTGTGAGAAATTCGAGTGCACACCAAGTGTTTGAGAAAATGTTCGATAAGGGTATTTGCTCGTTTGCTGAATTAGGATGTCAGGAAATTTTCTCGGGCACTCTAGTTTTTGATCCAGAGGGAATTCTTGTGAAAACTGACATTGTAGGGCAGTCGCGCTGGCTGTTGGATCAAAACCTTGATCTTAAGTTCATTAAGAATAGACAAAACACGAACTGGATGCCATTTGATAGAGGAAGAACTTGTATTAGGGTGCTTAAACTGGCCCTGCTTTCAGTCCCTGATTCTGATTGTGTTGAATCTGTCAATTGTGTTGTTGGTCAATCTCAAGTTCATTACGGGTTGCCCAATGTCAATGCCTTTTGATAGAGGGAAGATTGAGGTTGCAACTGTTTCTTACATGGAGGTAGATACATACAAGCTGTTTGTTTTTGACCCGGGTGGTAGGGGTGAAATTAGTAAAGGTAGTGACATCAACTTGTTTGGTATAAGTGATCAAGAAGCTGCACTATTTCAGAAAAATGAACTGTTGGGTTGCAAATTCAGGAACTGTTGGGGGTATTTTGTGGTTGCTGAACTTTATACTAAGCTGTTTTTTTCCATTGCTATGTGGAGCTGCTACATGACGCCAACAGGAAGGTTTTTGTCATAGAAGAAGGGGTGCTGTCATGTGCTTTTTGTGCTGTAATTGTAAGGGTTTGGCCTTGGATTTGTGTTGGGCATCTAAAGTCCATGCCTGGTGCTAAGCAGTGAAGGTGTTACTGTTATGGTAGTCTTTAGCAAACCATCTTCACTTTGGGGTATAGCATCACATATTTTTGCCAAATGCTGGGACAACAGCAATTCTTTAAAAAAAAAAATTTGGGTTTGGGAAGACTGCAAGCTGAGTTGATGAAGATGGGTTGGTGCTGAGTTGTAATGGAAGAGAGTTGTCATGTACTCATATAGCTATATGTGGATTTGATGGCGGTTTAAAGCCCGTTGATAATGTGGCTCTCGGCTCTCCTGCAAAATGATTTACAAGTGCCTAGCTACAAGGTTGCAAGATATGGGCTAATTGGGAGTGGGCACGTATGGCTATTCTTTTGGCCTTGGAATACTTTGCATCCATGAAGCTACTGCTGCATTTGAACTCCACATGCATTTGAACTCCACCTGTTGTACTGTGTGGTAGCTTGTCTCACATACTAGTGATTCATATGCCTTGTCAGTTAGATATTATGTGTTCTTACTTTTAGATATTTTGCATTTTATAAGCTTTGAGGACAAAGCTTTTATAAGGGGGGAGTAATGTCATGTATATGGATATTATGTGTAGAGATTAGAATTAGGGTATTAGTATATAAATACCCTTATCTTGTATTTGACAAATCAGGAATGAATCAAATGGAAACCTTACCCTCTTAGCTCTCTTCTCTTCTATCTCTCTGTCTCTCTTTCTCATCCCCTTCTATCCTCCTCTTCCCCTTTCCCTCTTTCTGTCACAACCACCCTATCACCACCGTCACCGACCAACCTCCACCACCACCGGACATAACATATTGTTGAAAAAATATTATATTACTATTTCTCTAATATATATTTTTCCTAAGTTTTACTACTAGCTATTTTTTAAATAAATTATCGCTGCCAGTTAAAAATCAATCAAAAGAGTTTAAAAAGTTAATAGCACAAATCTAGTACCAATCAATTATGTGTACTTTCTCTTGGTAATTGGTATATTGAATGTAGATGCATGTATCATTCTAGATTGATGCAACTACATCGATCGGGATACTCTATCAAGCAATACACGTACATTTCTATTAATTAATTAATGTAATGTTCCATATAGCCATATATGGCTGTTATTCGAGCCAAATATTGTTTGTTTATATTCTGTTCATTTAGGATATGAACAAATTCGAGCCGAGTTTTTTTTTAAACTTTAAACAGTTCTACTTGTTTATAGTTCTACTTGTTTATTATACAGTAATTTCAAGAAAATTTTAGAAATTGCCTAAAATTTGAGCTATTCGAGCTTAATTCGAATAAGCTAAACTTTGGACCGAACTTAAAAATGTGTTCATACTTAGCTCGTTTAAAAATAAACGAGTTTGAGCCGAGTACAAGTCAAATTCGAGCCACTTGTGTTTATATAATGATCCCCGTCCCATATATAAAAAAGGGAGAAGCACATCAAATCGATTGTCCAAATTAATATTTTTGGGAGATCGATCTTTGGAGTGTGGGTTTCATCGATCTCTAGCTACCATGCATTTTTGTTCGTACTTCTCACTTCTCAGCAACCCGCAAATGTGTTCATCGATCAAGCCCGCCCTTAGATCATCAGGCCGGCGTAGTGGCGTACGTCAGCAATTAATTCCAGCTTCGATTTGATCTCCTTTGTAATTAGCATCGAATGTTTATTTGAGGGCAATTTTCGTAACCATGAGCTTGAAGGCTATAACGTCAAATTTAGGGACAAATAAATTTCGAGCCCCTATTCGAGGTATAAGAATTCGAGGCCAAAGAGTATTAAATGTTGATCACGAATTTGTTCGGTGGTAAATTTCGAGGTTAAACAACCCTTAAATTTAGCCTCAAAAATTTAGGTTATAGGCTTGAAAATTTGATTAAAAAAACATCATATTTTTTCAAATTTGGTGGTTACATTCGAGGCTAATTACGAGGTTATTTTACCCCCAAATCTAGCAACATATTTGATCTTACTTTTCTTTATATTTATAATCATCATATAAAAGAAATTATAAATTTCAACCTTTAAAACTTTTGATCACAAAAGCACATTAACAAGCAATTCAACCATAAAGCAATAACTAATTCCATTAACAAAATATACCTTCAAGCTTCTTAACAAACCATGTTTAACTGCCCATTCATAAATATATAGATGACAACTAACACTTGATATTCTTCCTAAATATGCATCTCCTAGTTAGAGAATAAAAGGCTGCTTCTATGTGTCAAAGTTTATGACATGAGATGAGCAAAATGCACAAAATAATCATCTCCTGCAGCCCAACAAAAAACAACAGCTCGATCAACCTAAAACAGTAGCTAAAACAACCTAAAAACCATAAAACAATAACATTAGGGAGTTGGGTTGGAGTTTGAACCATTTGAAGTAGGCATCTTGTTTTGACCTCCTTGAAGTTGCATGCCTTTGTTGGTTTTGTTGTTGTTGCATGAATTCTTGCAAAGTTGATCACATCTCTTTTATCTCATCCTTAGTGGTTGGACTTGAGCATCTTCCAATGGTTGTGACGCATTTGAAGTCTTCATGTTAGAGGGACGAGTATTCACCATTCCATTGCGAATAAATGTTGCACCCTCTTCTCCTAACCCATAAATCCTCCCATGGTTAGGTCCGTCAGAAGCTTGTATCCATAATTCCTTCTCAAGGTCTTCACTCATTTCTTGAAGAGGCTCATCATCGCAAGCATCCTCGGTTGAAGGAAATTGAGTAGCAACTAAACATTCAAATTCCTCCTAAGAGAATGATAAAAAAAAAGTCATTTAAACAAAGAGAATACAAACAAATAACCATAAAATTGCAAGATTTGGACTGTAGAATTTAAATAAAAAACATCAAGATGTACCATAATTACTAGGCGAACAAACTCAGCCTAAAAGAATGATAAAAAAAATCATTTAAGCAAAGAGAATTAAAAAAAAATGACCATAAAATTGCAAGGCAAGCTTCCATCAAATGTATACAATTCAACTACAAATAGCAAGCCGAATGTTTGAGCTTGTAAGCTGAACTACATAGAGAAAGCATTACAAAACAAAGTAAACATCAAAGCAAATCACTGTTTTTAGGTAAACATCAAAGTAAACAAAGTAATCAGCAGCTCACTTATGATCCCTTCCTTTTTTCAGCCAGCAAATCATTCAAATATTGCAACAACCATGAGGAAACATCAAAGCAAACTCACGTAAAATACAAAGAGAGGGAGTTGTACAACTTTTAGAGAAACATGGAGTAAAGTATGATGCCAAAAAATAAAAACTTACTACATATGATTTAGGTCGAGACCCAGTCCATTCTCCATCCGGTGTTGTAAATAGTTTCCGCACCAAATCTGAAATTTTTGGCTTTGTACCAAGCAAACTAATTACTAATTTATATGTATACTGGTGAAGGAATTGAATTTCCAAATAGCGCGCTAGTCTACAAGGCATTCAAGACTTTTAAGTCTTTTTTTTCCTCCCAAATATTTAGTTTCGAATCAATTTCTAGGTGATTCAATTTTAAGGGTCTAGGAAGATGAAAATTTAGGATCAAAGTGTAATCAAGAACTCAAATTTGTAATCTCCAATAGATCAAGGAGCTTCAAGAAGAGAATGAAGAAACTGATTTCTTTATTATGCAAAAGGTGAGTTCGATCAGATCCACGATGACATCCCGCCCTTTGTATATACAGGGAGTACCTCGCCAATGCTTCTCAAGATGATTCCCCCACTGTTAGGTGTGGAATCATTGCCGATCGATGCCCCCTCTTCACGTCAGGATGATCCATGTACCTTGAATCAATTCTGAGCACCTCCTTAACTTCTTGGAGATGATTTGGAGCTCTTTCGATCAAAGTTGGCTCTGTAAAGGCTCGGATTTTTAAAATATTAATTTTTGGAAAAAGAAAATCAAAATGAATTTAAAATAAATTCCGACCCAAATTTTCCGACAAAAAAAAAATCAATTCCGTCTTTCATTTCGGGTTTTGAACGATCAATCAGCGGAAATTTAAATTCCCGACCCGAGCTCTCAATTCCGTCATATTCCGAATCCTTATCCATCCGACTCACCCTATTCTAGTTCGGGAAAATCTTATCCTCTCCTTTCCTCCCTCCACTCTTTGACTCCCTAATTTTGGAAAACAAACAACAACCCTCTATTAAAAAAAAATCAGATTTCATTGACCTTTGAAAATTAGATTTTTGTTAAACCCACATACCCATTGCTATTCCCCCCCCTCTCCCTCCTCTCTCGGTACACTCTCCCTCCCTCTTACCCATTTCCGCCGCCACCACACCACCGTCTCCGCCACCACACCTCCACTGCCACCACACATCCCGCTGCCTTGAGCTCGCCACTGCACCACCGCCTCCTCCCCACGAGTCTCCGCCGTCGCCGCCAGCAGCCGCCGGACCCTCTCTCCTCCCCTGTTTTCCGTTCAAGTCGGTAAGCCTCGCCCCCTTCTCTCCTTCACCTTCAAATCGAGCAAGGATCCGCCTTTATGATTCAAATCTTCAATCCAGGGCCTGGAGAGCCGATTCGAGCTTCCGACGAGCCCCAACGCAGCCCGGACAGCCTCCCCGGAGCTCCGAGGTTCCGACGTCGAACATCTCGGTGAGCTTCCTTCCTCTCCTCCTTCCTTCCCTTTTCGTTTCCGTGGGTGTGGGCGTCGGAGTGGCCGCTCCTGGTGGCCGGAGCTCGGCTCCACCGCCGCCGGAGGTCCCCTCCTCCCTTCTCTTTTCTTCCGCCATTCTGGGCACAGGCCCTGGCGTCTTTCCTTCTTTCATTCGGCCAAAGGGAGGAAGAAGAAGAAGAGGCCGTGGGCCCTCCCTCGCCACATCAGCCCACACCTCACCTGGGCCCCACGCCATTTTTTTTACATGTCATCACCGGTCCAACTCTTTTCCTTTTTGTGTGATCCGGTTCAAGGTTTAAAATAAAGAAAAGGAAACCGGTTCGGTTTGTTCACTTAAATGAAAGAATCAGATTGGGCCTAATTTTCTTTTGGGCCGAGATTGGTATAGTTAAAGGAGAGTGTTTGGGCCTTTTTTTTATCTCATGAACCAAACTGATTTTGAGCCTTTTTCCACAAAGGGCTCGGTTTGAGTTTTAATAAAAAGAGGGTGGTTTCGGTAATAAGAACACAAAGGAGGGGTCGGTTTTGAGCCTTACAAAATAAAGGGATGGTTTTGGAAATTTAAAAAGGGATGTTTTGATTTAATAAATATTGTTGGGATCTTATAAATATTTTATAGAGATGTTAAAATAAAAGATGTTAGAAGTAGTATGTAAAATTATTGGGATTAAAATATAAAATGTTGTTTTGAGATTTAAGATATAATATTGTGGTGATTTATTAATTGTGGTTAAATGTTATATGATTATGTTGAAGATGTGCAATTATATGCTAAGTAAGATTTTGAGATGATAGCATGCAAATTCGCTAAGTATGAATTGGATAATTATAATGGATATGTTATGAGATAAAGTTAAGATGATGGAAATGGTGATGAGATGGTTATTGTGTTAAGTTGTGAAAGTTGTGTGTGTGACTATTCTATGCTTTTTGTACCTTAGAAATAGACTCATTCATGTACTTATACTTGTTAGGTGATCATCTGTGACGTGTTGGATTTCATATTGCCTGGTTGATTGCCTTTTGCTGTTCTGCGATACCAGGTAAGTCTCTTCGGAGCTTACTCAGATTGAATAGAGCTATTCCCTGCTTTAGGTACATGATATACTAGGTGTTGCACTAATGATCAGCATGCCATGTAGTACCATGCTAGGTTGCATTGATCGTTGAGCATTCTATTTCTCTATGTGTATGTAAACAGAACGGCCGTTATCTGTGAAGTAACTAGAGTCATTGCTAGGGTCATAGGGTAGCCCAGCCTCATCGGGTACCCTGAGTCGATCGAGTCATGAACTTCCTTATATTATGATATGCCTGCGGGCTTTATTGTGGAGCGGGTTAGGCATGCGTGCCGCCCAATTATGAATGAATGCATTCACGAGCTGGCCAGTCTCCGCCCTATCGGAAGGGGGTGGAGGTAGGAGAGGGACATACCACTTGGTATTCTGTGCTAAGGCCTTATTATTATTATGTACTTGATCTTAGGAGCATGTTAGTGTGTTAATATTCCGCCATGCATCTAGAAGCATCTTTATTAGGTATAGCGTATATGTGTGCTTATGGTTGGGATGCAGAGCTAAGTGGGCATCGATCTGATCCCGCCCCATATCAATTTTTTTAGGTATTATTTATGTTCATCCTATCGGTGCTGTTTGCTTATTGCGCGGGTCATTTTGTCGGCGGAGAGTGAGCGCTGGAGTATAGACTTCACCAGGCTTTGATTATACTTTTTCGGATTTACACTTTAGACTCCGTTTTGACCCGGCTCTGCCGTGGCACACTTTTGTATTACACTTGTTTTCGCTAGTCGCATGATTTCTGATTTCCACGCTTAGACTTACGACAGGTACAGGGGACTTCCCCGGGGATTCCAACGATCCCTTCGATTTTGGGTACGAAATCCCCCTTTGGAAACATTACGGTAAGTTTTGAAACCTTCAACCTGTACTCGGGGCGCAAGGTCCTAACGAGGGGTTTAATCCCTCGAAATGTAACTCGGGAATCATAATCCCGGGTCGTTACAGGCTCAAATTATGTGTTGCAGATTGAGAGATTTCGAAGCTAGACATTAATGAGTTTTAACAACTTTTACTCCAATTGTATTGTATATATTCTTTTGAATTACAGTATCTCTTTGACGTACTCTTCATTTTGCCCTTAGAAAGAAGATGTCAAACTAAGGCTAATTTATACATTACTCTAATTGCATTAATTAATCCTAAATATTACTAATATATAGAAAAAATAAAGTGTTGGGACACTTGTGAAATCCCACATCGGAAGTGGGGTGATTCTGAACCTAATATATAAGTGGATGGGCTACTCCACCTAATGCCAATTGGTTTTGGGATGGTACCCCGGTCCGGCTTATATGTTGGGCTTTCTGATCGGGCCCAACAAGACTTCCCCCTAACATAAAGTAAAGTATAAATTGATTACCTAAATCAGATGAACACACTACTAGAAATTTGTTATTTAACATCGGGTAATAGCCGATGTCTTTCAAAAAAAAAATCGATGCCTATGTGGGTGTTGTAAAAAGTCAAAAATTTTTCACATCGGCCAGAACCCGATGTCTATATTATTTATAACATCGTTTCTAATTATAAAAACGACGTTTTAATATAAAAGAGACATCACTTGTATAGAAATCCTACATATGTATATTCATTTTCTCTCTATAATTTGTAATGTTATTTTTCCACACAAAATTTGGCTATATGGAATAAATACAAAACCGATATTATTACGTATATTGAAATCATTTTTTGGTTTTAAAATCGTTGTTTATATATAGTAAAGACATCCTAAATTATTAGTGAATTAGATGTGTTTAGTTCCTATAACTGGTGTGTTTAGGTCGTAAAAATGATGTGTTTAGTTCTTAAAAATGATGTGTTTAATTTGTAAACTGATGTTTTTTATACGTAAAGCCGATGTGTTTAGTTCGTAAAACTGATGTTTTTAATACATAACACTGATGTTTTTAGTTTGTAAAACTGATGTCTTTCGTTACAATAAACCATTGTCTATTGCTCGTAAATCCAATGTGCTAGCTTATGAACTGAAGCAATTTGGTTCATAAACCCAATATCCTGTCTATATATATATATATACACTAGACCACAATACCAACCAAAGAGAACATGTTCCTATCTATATATACACATACACCAAACGACAGTACCAACCAAAGAGAACATGTTTTCAGAACCAGTATATATAGACATACACCATTACAAGAAACGATATGTTTAATAACTTTGCCTTGAGCAACAAACTGATGAACCGAAGTAGAAGCTTAGTAGAATCTGTATGTTCATCTTTGTCGCTATCTATCTTCTTCAAATCAATTCCCCTCATAAGATTCATCTTTCTCGAAAGATGTAAAACGTGACTGCAAAGGTAATAGACCAAAAATGAAGGTAAAATAGCGAATAAAAGATTACTAAGGACTAAATCTTATACCATCATCAACACACATGAAGCCAGATATGACGACAAAAAACAATTCAGAAAAGTCTAGCACTCTAGCTTTTAAGAGCAACTATCAATGGTCTCTACTTTTTACAACTGATGGAGGCCATGAAATACCTCTTCATTAGGATTTGGAAACTCGATCTTCCTATCAATCCTTCCTGGCCTAAGTAGAGCCTGGGATTACCCGAAACCAAAGTACAAAATGTCAATGAGTAGATACCTGATTAGACAGATAGTGGTCTGGATGGTTAACTAAGAAAAAGTGCTCTACAAGCTCACTGGTAGATTCGCCTGAATCTGGGGGACATTTCTCACAAGTACTTGGAAAAGTAGTCATTACAAATCAGCTAAACATTTCCCAACCAAGAGAAGTAAATAGCAACACTATATTTGAGGACAGGCTCTGAAGAGCTTCCTAATCACTTTCTTGTAATTCCTACATTGAAAAAAAAGCTACTTGGTTGTATTAGATTGATCTAACATTTCAGAGAAAACCTGACAGAATATTAGTTGTCATCATTACTGTATTACAGATGCACAATACTACCGTTATGTCTCGGAATTCAATAGCGCAGAAACATTTGTACATAACTATAGTTATGTACAAATGTTTCTGCGCTACTGAACCCGGTGTCTTTCAAAAAAACCATTGTCTATTGCTAGTTATGTACAAATGTTTCTGCATCCCTTGTTGGTGCAAGATATATAGAGAATAAACAATTTTATGAAATCTTAAACCAACTACAATAGCAAGCTGACCATCAAAAAGTATTCACTTAATGTCTTAAACTAACTACAAAAGCAAGCAAAAATAAAAGCATTTCAATCCGACCTGAAAACCCCAATTGTATGAAATGAGTCCATATCTAAGTCTGATCACAAACCTACAGCTCTATAATATCTAACTAGTGTAGAAGTGAATGAATGACCAAGTGTAAAGTGAAATCCATAAGTATGCACTAAAGAGTAACATCAGTGGGGGTGAAAAAACACAACCATTCAAAGCAAAGGCTCCATTTTGAATCACAAACCTACAGGTTGAGCAGCTGCACTTTGAATAGCCTGCAAGGCTCCATTTTGAAAAGGCTATGCTGCTGCACTTTGAACAGGCTGTGTGACTGCACTAGGAACGGGTTGTGCAATATGCTGAACAGAAAACAAAAAATAAATACATTACCATAAGCTATTACATCCAAATGCAGAACTGGATTTTCAGTGAGTCTCTTCTGAATTTATCAGAAAACAGAAAATAAATGCATACATACAACCCAACAAATCAATACATACATGAAAATACATCCAAATGCAGAACTGGACTTTCCCACTACATCAAAATTGGCTAAGTTCCCATCCCTACACCCCTTATCCATAATGATCTAAAAAAATGAAGCTCTTGTGAAATCAATACATACATACAACCCAACAAATCCTTATAGTACAAAACAATCCTTATAAACTTAATTTCAGTGGATCATAATCTCTTTCAAACAACCCATGAAAATACAGTTGTTTTTAACTCAAAACGTAAGGAAAGAAATAGCAAAAGTTACACTATAGATCAACTAGAACTAACAAACACTATAGATCAACTAGAACTAACAAATAATGTCACAATCTAAGGGTTCTGATTTCCAAAAAAAACATAGTGCTTCATTTGACCATTCATGTCACCTTATAGAACATTCAAGTTTGAGTTATACATGGATCAGTGTGAATCTGTACAGCATCATATCACAAAGGAGATAGACAGAAGCAGATTACATGAATCACAAACCTCCTGAGACCATGTGGTGCTGATTGGCAATCCTGCTAGATTGACTATAGTCTATAGCTGTTGAACCTTCAATTCCATCTATCCACTCTAGCTCCTCTGCAAGTATAATTCCTGGAAAATCCTTTGCCGAAATTCCAAATGTAAAAAAAAGGATCAGTTAATGTCAAATCAATTTCTAAGACAATCATACATATGCCATTGTTTGGAGCTTAATTTTGCAAAATGAAGATAAACCATTCAAGTCATCAATTTAAGTAGAAGCATAAGATCTTTCTGCCATAAAACTTGAAGATACATGACAGTGTAATGACAGTTCACAAATAGAGAAGCATAAGATCTTTCTAAGGCAATCATTCATATGCCTGGAATATCCTGGATGCAAGAGAAAACGTGACGAGAAAAGCTACTCTGCTAACTAGCTAGATACTTTAGGTTCTAAAGAGAATCTAAAAATTGCCCCATTTCACTTAAATAAAAGGAAATCTATATCTTTGAGATAACATAAACAGTAAGGGAATTAAGTTTACATACCTGCAGTTCTGCACAATTGACAATGGATTCAATTTTTTCATAGTCCATACTAGCTGTTCAAATAGAAGAGAGTTACAAATGCACTCAATGAAACAAATGTGCTTGTTGCATTCTACGGAAGAAAAAAGTACTTATTCCACCGGATCTTCTGTTTTGTACCCTTTTAAAGCTAAGGGCAAGACGTACCCAGATTTAGATTTACAAATCTAGGATCAAGTATCCAACTTTTCCATCATTTTACAGAAAACTAAGTTTTTTCATTCTCATCACATATGCTATTTAAAGTAATTAGAAAGCATACCTCGAGAAGTTGATAATAATTAGATTTGAGCAGATGGATTTTCCGCTGACAATAATCCTTGCCTTCAATCATGGTTTTCTAAAATGAATACAAAAATCACAACTCGTCAAGGCATTACAAGACAGAAGTGAAGAATGCACACTGCTAGTTAGTTACTTATTCCTTCTATCCACAAGTTCATTTAAAAGAAAAGGGGTTCATCTTTTCTAACTTATATGATGCAGCGGATTTGCCGACCAAAAAAAAATGATGCAACGGGTTTCTATAAACATCAGCAAAGGAAGTGCTTGGGTTCCATAATAACAGAAGACATAGACTAGCAAGCAGCACCTTTCAAAAGAATGGTAATCCAAGCAAATCATACTTCATTGCAGTCAGACCAAAACAAAACAACAGGCACAATTCATCGCAGACAAAACTCACAAAAGGACTACCCACAATCCCACACAACACCTTCATATATAACACTAACATTATCGCTGCCAACATGAACAATCAAGAACCAACTACCAAAAAGGGATATATGCTCAACAAGTCTTGGTAACCTCTATTGCAAACAAACCACCCAGTTGTTCGATATAGCAACTATTTGCCCCTGTTAAGGTCAAGTTGAACGAAAAGAAACTATGAACTTTACAAAATGCAAGAGATGTATACCTTAGAAAGGCCACTATTTCTGATATCTCTTCTATATCATGTGAATATTTTTGTTTTTCTTCTTTCCTTTTCCTGCAAAATGCAAGAGACTTGTAGCCCTTAGGCTTTATGATCATCCAGTTCTGATGAACTATCTGCTACAACATCTTGACTTGTCTGGATTTCATCTCTTTTCTCACTTGCTAAAAAAAGAAGCACCCAAAAGAGAGAGTAATAGATTAGTTCCACTTCCAATCAGAATGGAAGACATGAAAGAAATATGAGGAACCTTATATTGCAATCATTTGCATATATATGCTTGATAAAACTTACCAGTACCACCATTGTCTGAATTCCATGAACCATAAAAACTAAATGTCTCGCCATAACCTGTCAAGCAAAAACAGGATAAGTTTTCCATCTAAAAGTGGTGTACCTTTTCATTTATCCCTCTTGTTACATGGAGATTACCTTCAAATGGCTTGAATTCTATGGTACTGATCAACTTTCCTGGATCAAAATATGAATGTGTTACATGATAACTCTGAGTTGGATACACATATATGTATGAACTAGAAAATAAATCACCTATATTAAATGGAATCGGGAACCTAAATTATACCTTATTTTGAAGTTCTAAACTAACAATCACCAAAATATCATTATGAAAACAACCCACCATGCTCACAACCTCCTGTCTGGTGATGGTTCACACTTCATTTTCAAGCTTAAGAAACTCTAGAAACTAGAATATTCCGTAACAATATCAGATGATTAGCAAATTCATAAAAATATGGCCTGTTTCAGCAAAAGATTGGAAAAGATTCTACAATTCTTCGTTTCTTAGGCAAACATCAAGAGGAAAATCAAATCGTTTCAAACTTGAATGTCAAACACAATTTTTTTTTTAACAAAATCAACTCAATGCCAAACACCTAATCAACCAAATGCATACGAAACACTGCTTGAAATTGATTCTGAAGCAATACATGTATAGAAACAAGTAATAAGGGAATTTACCTTCTTGGGGGTGAGTAAACTAAGCTCAGGCAATGGAAGGAAGCAAAAGTGACAAAAGTAAGAGGAAAAAATAAGCCACTCATACAATTGCAAGAGGGCAAATTAAAGCTAAGGTACTCCGCACTGCCAGAAACAATAAACCCTAGAAAATTTCACGCCCTGACATTTTGGGGACAGAAACTTGGTTAGGTAAGAGATTGAGACACCCAGGAAGACTTACATAAGAAGAGGCGGGTGGAGAAGCGACGACGGAATCGACCAGCCGGGAGGTAGAGGGAGGAGGTGATTCCAGAACCAACAAACTCCTTAAGCTATCTGACTAGCCAAACTTAAGCCACGACAAAAACATTGAGGCACCGTCCAACACCAAACTTCAGCTGCACCAGATCTAGAGAAGGGAGACACTTCGCGCCGATTCTGGGGGACACTTCGCGCCTGTGCTTGCAACACACACGGTAGGGGAGGGTGATGGAATCTGAAATCGAGCAACAAAGTGAGTAGAAACGGAGATTGAAGATTCACCTGCTTCAACTTCAATTGAGCTGCCGGCAAAGGAGATTAGGGCTAAGGTTTCGGATGAAGCTAGGGCACCTCTCGTACACTGGAGAGTGATGGACTCGCGCGATCGATCGATCTGGATGAAGCTAGGGTTCCGGTAAGCACGTCGATGGCAACTCCGATGGCGAGGGCGAGAAGGAAGGAGACGTCGCAGCGTCGCTTGCCTTGGCACTTCAGATCTGGCTTTTGGAGAACGAAGATTAGAGAGTGTGGAGAGAGATAGCCCGATACGGTTTCTAACCTTCATATGAATAAGTGAAAGGAAAAAAAGGAGGGTTTTGTTCTCAAAGTGGTTAGATAAGCGGGTTTTCAAAGTGATTGGGTTTTCTCGGCGGGGGTTGAAATTAATTCAAGTTTACAATTTCGCGGTTTTCAAATTATTTTTGAAAAAAAAAATTTAACATCAGTCAAAAATACTAGGATGATGTCTTTTGTGTTTTCGACATCTCAATTTTAAAGACCGATGTTAAAAAACTGTTTAACATGGCAGGTTTTTCTGACTGATGTTAATGGACCGATGTTAAATAACAAAATTCTAGTAGTGATAAATCCAGGAATGTAGTGCACATACGAGATGAATCACCATAACCACGGAACGGTGCAGGCAACCACCTCCCCGTAAAATCGAGCCGCATAGAAAAATCATCGTCAGGTGAAGTGCCAGGATAACGCTCGCCACCAACTCCGCAACGTATACGAGATGAACCACCATAACCACGGAACGGTGCAGGCAACCACCTCCCCGTAAAATCGAGCCGCATAGAAAAATCATCGTCAGGTGAAGTGCCAGGATAACGCTCGCAACCAACTCCGCAACTATTCAGATGAACAAATCCAGGAATGTAATGCACATACGAGATGAACCACCATAACCACGGAACGGTGCAGGCAACCACCTCCCCGTAAAATCGAGCTGCATAGAAAAATCATCGTCAGGTGAAGTGCCAGGATAACGCTCGCCACCAACTCCGCAACGTATACGAGATGAACCACCATAACCACGGAACGGTGCAGGCAACCACCTCCCCGTAAAATCGAGCCGCGTAGAAAAATCATCGTCAGGTGAAGTGCCAAGATAACGCTCGCCACCAACTCCACAACGTATAGCAAGTGTGGAGTCTCCGAGAAGAAACTCAAGGTAAACGGAGTATGGATAATGGAGAAGATAGCGGCTGGAATGCTAAGTAGTAGGTAGTACCTGCAAAAACAATCCCTTCTTAAACTCAAATCGAATTCGAACATGAAGAGCTGCGAACTTGAACACGATGAAAACCTAATCGAAATTGAACTAGAAGAAGTTGGGAAGTTGGGAAGAGATAGAATGGAGTCACGTCGTGTGAGATTCGGGCGAGGTCGAGGTTAAGAGTCGGAGAGAGAGGGGGGTCTGCTGAGGCAAGGAAAAGAGGTTGGATTAGTAAAATGCCATCAAGAGACATTAGGAATTGCATCAAGCGCTGCTCTTTCTCATACTTCTTGAGTGCCTGGGACAAACCACAATTACACGGACCAGAGCAAGAAGGAAAGGAACGAAGAGAATCATGTTCGTCCCAAACCTTCTTGATCCGAGTGAACAAATCGGAAATGGTGTCTAAACCTTGAGAGATCGTTCGCAACTCTTTCTCAACGGAGAATAACTGTGCACCACTTGTCATTGAGAAGTGAGCATCAAGATCCAACCAGACATAGCATTTAGCAGCCAAGAAATCACCATATTGTTGGCGCGAATCCAGCGGCGGAGCAGAGGAGAATCCATAGGTCAACGAAACCAAGTTTATTCTTGGCTGACAAGACGATGACCATAGCCCGACGCCAAGCAGATTGAATCCGGTGCCATCAAAAACCTTGTTTGTGAGCACGTACACATCCGGGATTATCCGACGCCAAGCAAATTGAATCCTGATGATCGACGGTGGAATTCAATTGCGAGGACTGAGAATCATCGGTGAGATTCGAAGCCATGTGAAGATGAACAATCAATCTCAAACAGAGAGAATGATCAGAGATAGAAATCGGAGAAGGAAATTGAAAAGAGATTTCGATCGCAAAAGAAAACCGGAAATCAAGTTGGGGTTGATTTATCAGAGAATCATCGGCGAGATTCGATGACATGTGAAGATGAACAATCAATCTCAAACATAGAGAATGATCAGAGATAGAAATCGGAGAAGGAAATTGAAAAGAGATTTCGATCGCAAAAGAAAACCGGAAATCAAGTTGGGGTTGATTTCTGATAAATCACCACCTATCTACTATAAATACTGCTCATGTAACAAACAATGAATCAATTCATTCAGTCAATAACAAAATTTCAGTTCATTCATTCTTCTTCCTCAATTGCCTTGCTCCACATCAACAGATAAATTAAAAATGCCAGGCGTCGAGAATAAACTGTAGTGTTTCTAAAATCTTACCTTCTCCATCCTCCTGAGTGGTGCAATATTAATTGTGGATCGTTGACATCGAGGACAGTGTGGGGGTTCCCGTTCCCATTCCTAGAGCTACTGCTGCTCCTGCTCCCGTTCTCGTTCTTCCTCTGGCGGTTTCGTTTCGCCATTGTTTGGGGAGGATGAACTATGAAATTACACGCAGACACTGCCCCAATTTATTTGTGTTGTATTGTTGTCCTGTGTTGAATTTAGTGGGCTCCACAATTGCAGGCACCACAACGCATGGATACACTGACCATTGCATTATTTAAAGAGAAATTTACCGAAAACCACCCCTTAAATATGTTGGTTTTCATTTAACCACCCCTTAAATTAAAAATTACAGAAAACCCCGGAGGATCGGTGGCGGCCGAAGTTGGGATAGGGCGACCAGAGTCGGAGTAGGGCGGACAAGGCTAAGATTCGGGCTCATTCTAGAGAGATGAGATCGATTTTTAGCGGTTATTAGCCGGAGTAGGGCTGTCGCCGAACTGATTCTTCAAACCCCGGAGGGTTGTTTTGTACGGAGAGCTTTTTGGGCTCAGTAACTATCCTTATTCCAGTGGAGACCTTCTTTAATTTGAGGTTGTGTCATAAAATTTAAAAAACCATTTGGAAATTACAGTAAAGATTGTTCTGGGCACTTAAGTTTGTGATTCCATTTTCAATCATTTTCAAGGACTATATTTATTTTTAAGTTTGTGGGTCCCATTAATTCAACACAGGTCTTCCTTCCCACAACACAAATAAATTGGGGTTATAAGGTTCTCCGGTTATACTATATGTGTGTAATTTCATACTCCACACAATAGCGAAACGAAAACGAAAACACCGGAGGAAGAATGAGAACGAAAATAGGAGCGGCAGTAGCAATGGGAATGGGAACGACAGTAGCAATGAGAACGACTCTAGGAATGGGAACGACCACGATGTTATCGTCAATGTCAACGATCCAACACCAACGCACCACCCAACAAAGGAGAAGGTAAGAGCATCTTCAACACAACTCCTGCATTTTAGAAACCCTACGGGAAAAGCGGGCAAACAAGGGCATGTCTGCGCAACGAAGGATCGGTGGTGGCCGAAGTCGGGATAGGATCAATATTATCAAAGTGATTTACTTTTTTTTTATACCAATTTTCTAATTATTTTTTTTATAAAATATATCCAAGTTGTTGATATGAACGAGTAGTAGTTCAAAAGATATAAAAGTTCAAATGATTAAGCTATCTAAGACATTCTAAGATCTCAAGCTAACACTATACATCAAAGTTTAATATATAGTTCACAATCGATTCAGAGTGATTTGGAGTGATTTAGTTTATTCGATTCAGATCGATAGAGCAAGCAGAAACTGTAGGTCAAATAGTAAACACAAAAATCCAAAAAAGTTTAAAGTATTTAAGTACGACAAAATAGAAACACAAACCAGCATGATAATGACCAATCAATCTATTTATTGGTTTGGGTATCAACACCGGCATGACAATTACTTTTGTAGCCTTGGTTGAAAGCCGACATAAATAACATCTACTCTTCATTCCCGCGATTCAGTTTATCATTTTGTACACCGTATTTTATCTGTGTGAATTACGGGGCTTTCCCCTGGACGAGCAACAACGGCTGTCATTTCCTCTAATTGGAGAGGTTGAGCTCGCTGTGCTAGCGGGGGATGTAGGTGTACAAGAACATTGAGTGCCACAAGTTGGTACTACCGAGTACTTAGCGTTCTAACAACTATCTTCTCCATATTCGACACTCCATTCAGCTTGAGTTTCTTCTCGGAGACTCCACTCTTTCTATCCCTTGCGAAGTTTGTGGTGAGCGTTGTCTTCGCAATCGACCCGATGAAGTTCCGAGTATGTGTTGAATCAACCGCCGGAGTTGTCGCTAGATTTTTAGATGCCGCTAGATTTTACGGAGAGGTGGTTACTTGCACCATTCCATGGGCATGAGGGTCCTAGATTTGCTGATCTGATTAAGGTAATCAATCTACACTTTACTTTATTTTTCCCATCTATTAATATTTAGGATTAATTAATGCAATTAGTATAAATTAGGCTTCGTTTGGATGCATAAAGCAACATTTATAAATAACTTTACCGCTTATATAAGTGGTAAAATTATTTATAAGTAATTCCTACGGAATATTAATATTTGACATTATAATGTCAAATATTAATACTGTAAGTTGAGTTTGAGCAGCAATTTTTATAATTCATAAAATTAATATTCCGTAGGAATTACTATTTTCAACATCATCTCAAAACTAAATCTAGGGTTTGAACACAATAGAAGGACAAAGCAAATGAGTATACACAAATTGTAAGGGATTCACAAAAAGTGGAAAAAGAAAAATTGATGGATGATGAGAGATGGAAAAGAAGCTAATTTTGTACTTATTGGGTTAGAAGAGTTGATCCCATTTGTACGAAGACACATATATGGGAGAGGGAGGGACAAGACTCAAGAAGAAATTTACAACCAGAGACTAGAAATAAGTTTCAATAGAGCAAGCACTTAAAGCAGTACTCAAAACATTAAAGCTTGACGAACCGTACCATTACTTGATACAGGGTTAGCTGTGAGATGGTCCGATCTTCGACAACAAGCAAGAAACTCAAAGAAAGACTCAAGAACAATAAAGAAACTCAAGAAACAAATCTGACGCAGCAAGAAGAATTCAAGATTCGACCAAGAACTTCAAGATCGATCAAGGAAGTGAACAAGACTCGACAAGATTTCAAGAACAAGGGCTGTAATTGAAATCGACAATAAAGAAATAACGAGACTCGATGCAAGAACTGATAAAGAATGATAAAGACTCGAAATTTGATAACAAGAATTGAAAGACACGACCTGATAAGGACTGAAACGATCTGTATAGAACAAGATAGAGACCCCAGGCTTCCGTAGAAGATAGGAACCAATATCAATGACTACACAACCCGCCTCTGCAACCCTACACAACCAAGCGGACAACTTGGAGGCACAAGGAGGGGGCTTGTGGATACTCGGATCACCAAGTCTTGCGAAGTTGATGAACGGCAAAGCAAACCAAGCTAGATCAATACCAATAGTTGCAATTGAAGAGCACAGCTCTATTCAATCGACAAATACTCATTGTGTTTCACACAAAAAGAGAGCCTTTCTATAAAATTCAACGTGTTCCCGTTTACAATGGAGATCATCCGCTTAAATAGAAAACCTAGGGCTGATTTTTAGATAAAATAATAAATAAAAGATTAATGAAAATAAACTCCTAAAAATACCTAAAATAACTTAAGTAAAATTAATACTAAAAATAGAAACATACGGAGCTGATTTTCGTTCTAAACAGTACAGTTTGCAAAGATGTTGAGTTTCGGCCAAAGTCTAGGATGAATCTGGAAAAACCTTCAAGAGAAAAGTTTTATATCTCTTCATCCTCTTTCCAACAAGATATGGCACGATCCAATCCGATTAATATTGAATCCGTACGACTCATTTTACTGAAACGTCGAAAAGCTGTCAAATATTCTGAACGAGTCTAAAACGTCATTTGCACCTTTGGATCTTCTCCCATGGTGGAGCCTTCTTCTTCCTCTTGAGGATGACATCATTCTCATGAGCTCGAATCATAGATGTGTCCGGAGGTGGCTTGGATGGTTCCGCATCAACGTCCTAGACGAAATGATAGAGGAGGTCGATACCACTATCGAGCATCTAGAGAGCCTGCGCAAAATGGCATAGGTAAGGTAAAGGTAAAGATCCCTCAATTTTATGGTAACACCGATCCAGATACATATATTGATTGGGAAACTAAAATGGATCGAATATGGATTTGTCATAACTTCTCTGAACATAAAAAGGTGCAACTAGCTTCCCTAGAATTTCAAGGTTTTGCATTAATTTGGTGGGATAACCTAGTTAAGGAAAGAAGGAGATCCCTTGATGCACCTATTGCTTCTTGGATTCAATTAAAAGCATTTATGAGAAGTAGGTTTGCTCCTCCACATTATGCTAACGAGCTTAGACAACGTTTAGAAAATCTTAAGCAAGGTAGCAAAACTGTTGAGGAAACCTTTTATGCAATGCAAGAAACCATGGCTAGAGCTAATGTAGTTGAACCCTATGAAGATACTAATGCTAGGTTTCTTAGAATATTGCACCCCGCCTTAGCTCATGAAATTAATTACTTTCTTTATTCTACGCCTACTGAACTTTTACATTTAGCTATGAAAGTGGAAAGGAATGCTAGATACAGGAGCCAAGGTGGTAGAATGTCGAGTGGGCAACGCCAAAGGTGGCACCAAGGCCATGTGCAGCAGCCCCAAAGGAGGTTTGATGGCGGCTCAAGGGAGAGAGCAAGCCAACCCCAAGGGAGGAGTGAAGGCCGAATGCCTCAGGAGCCCATCGACAAAGGCAAAGCGCCTTGGAACGGACGTGATTCGTCTAGGGCATCTACTGGCCCTAAAGGGAGTAATCCTAGCTCTTCTACTCTTAAAACTATGAACATTCCTTGCTTTATATGTCAAGGTAGTGGACATGTTATGAAGGATTGCCCAAATAAGAAGCCTCTCATGACTAATCACCTAGACAAAAATGAATCTGAAAATTCTAGTGATAAACATGATGAGCATGTCCATAATGATCAAGATATTAGTTTACTTGCCTCTAAAGATGATTGCCTTGAACATGAGCATGTTGATTCTTTGATTGATTTAAATGTTCAACCTATACCCTGTGCAGATAATCAAAGCAAAGATTTGTGTCAAACTACATGCTTAGAAGAAGGCATAGTTTCTAATATGATCATTGATGATGAAACTTCTTCTACTATTGCTAGCATTGAGTTAATTGAAAATTCAGCCTTGGAAAAGGATGAAAACTTACTAGTTTTGGATGGAAACTTAGGGATTAATGACCAAGCTAAAGTGCATATTAAGTTAGAACATCATGACATTGATATGGAATCTGAATTATGCACTCATAGAATTTATTTTCTTGATTTTATAGATGAAGCTGAGACAATTATCATCGAGGAGTGGTCAATCCCTACAACAATCGTTCTTGAGATGAGTTTACATGGGCATAAGGTTTTCGATCCAGGAGCTCGTGTGGATGCATGTGCTGAATCTTATGCGACCTTGGATTCGAGGACGAATCCTTTTCAAGAAAGGGAGAATGATGCGGAACCATCCAAGCCACCTCCGGACACATCTATGATTCGAGCTCGTGAGAATGATGTCATCCTCAAGAGGAAGAAGAAGGCTCCACCATGGGAGAAGATCCAAAGGTGCAAATGACGTTTTAGACTCGTTCAGAATATTTGACAGCTTTTCGACGTTTCAGTAAAATGAGTCGTACGGATTCAATATTAATCGGATTGGATCGTGCCATATCTTTTTGGAAAGAGGATGAAGAGATATAAAACTTTGCTCTTGAAGGTTTTTCCAGATTCATCCTAGACTTTGGCCGAAACTCAACATCTTTGCAAGCTGTACTGTTTAGAACGAAAATCAGCTCCTTATGTTTCTATTTTTAGTATTAATTTTACTTAAGTTATTTTAGGTATTTTTAGGAGTTTATTTTCATTAATATTTTATTTATTATTTTATCTAAAAATCAGCCCTAGGTTTTCTATTTAAGCGGCTGATCTCCATTGTAAACGGGAACACGTTGAATTTTATAGAAAGGCTCCCTTTTTGTGTGAAACACAATGAGTATTTGTCGATTGAATAGAGTTTTGCCCTTCAATTGCAACTATTGGTATTGATCTAGCTTGGTTTGCTTTGCCGTTCATCAACTTCGCAAGACTTGGTGATCCGAGTATCCACAAGCCCCCTCCTTGTGCCTCCAAGTTGTCCGCTTGGTTGTGTAGGGTTGCAGAGGCGGGTTATATAGTCATTGGTATTGGTTCCTACCTTATACGGAAGCCTGGGGTCTTTATCTTGTTCTATATAGATCGTTTCAGTCCTTATCAGGTCGTGTCTTTATTGTTTTGATCGAGTCTTGCATCTTTCTTTATCGATTCTTTTGTTCTTGCTGCGTTCTTGAATCTTTCTTGATCGATCTTGACTGATCTTGGTCGAATCTTGACTGTTCTTGTTTCTTTATTGCTGCGTCAGTTTGCTTCTTGTTAGTTCTTGCTTCCGTTTCTTGAGTTTCTTGCTTGTTGTCGAAGATCGGACCATCTCACGGCTAACCCCGTATCATTACTTATCTGCAACTTAACTGATATGATAACTCTTTCATGTGGTTTTAAAAAATTAAATATGTGGACATCTGATGTGAGTCTAATTTGTCATGTTTTACCTTAACTTTTATATCGATTTATGTATACATTTCATGCATTTGGGTTAGAATAGTATATAATCTATGTAGTTTATGCTTACTTGCCAAATTATGGAGTCTACACTAGTTTCTGTTTAATTTCGCAGAAATTAAGGCATTTAACAACAATTCAGAGAAAGGACGGAATGCTCGAAGTCAACTACAGAAAGTCCAAGGTCAAGGAGCAGCGGAACCAGGGCAAATCAAGCAAAGAACGAGAAAAGAAGCACTCTACACAACTGGTCGATATCGACCATACTTAGTCGATATCGAGTACTTCCGAGCCCAGAACTCTACACGAAATCGAGCAGAAGCCACTCGAGGAGCCAAGCCTTGTCGACGTCGAGTAGACTTACTCGATGTCAAGTACACCCGACGAGTCCAGAACCTGATCGAGCTCGAGTGCAATCCGAGGAGAGAAGACCCTACTCGATGTCGAGTAACTTGGTCGACGTCGAGTAGCCGTATGGAGCAATCCAAGTCCGAGATTGAGTTGGATACGAGAAGATAGAATTGCTTGCAAGAGAAGATATGTGGAATTCTATCCATCCACATCAAGATTTATCAAGTCAAGAAGGATTAATCCACAACTAGTCCTAGTTTCCTTATAGATTTATTTCTTTTATCATTAAGTTTTATCTTCTACTTATAGATAAAAAGTTTTAGATATAGATATAGTTGTTCCTTCCTAGATTAGCTACATGGAACACTATAAATAAGGCTTTAGGGGCTGGATTTTAGAATCATTCAATCATCCAAGCCAAGCCACAAGAGAACACATAGAGAGAGATAGCGAGTAGGAGAGAGAGACTTGGAGCCGAGTGCAAGTTTGTGAAGCGAGAGCGGAGTTGACTTTATTCGGTTGTAAGTTTTGTTTGAGTTTATTTAATGCAATTTAGTTCCTTTTTGTTATTGATGAGTTTCTTGATGATGAAGAGCAAGTAGTCACCCAACTTCTAGGGTCGGGGTGAGCCCGACGGTAGCCATGTAAGGTGATGCGCTAAAGGTACAATCTTTTGATGTGAATTCGTCTTCTATCCCTATGAGCATGATTCTTTTGCGAAAGTTGAAGATGATCCTTGTTTGTGTTATTGAAGTGAAAGTGATCTTAATACAACTTGGATTAATTATGTGAAAAGGTTTAGTAACAATTAGGGTTTATGCGAAAACCTCTATTTTCCTATTTGTTAATAACGAAAGTTATTTGATGAAAAACATGATTTTTTATGCCTTTATGTGTTATTTTACATGGTTGGCAATACAGTTTTATCAGTTACTCATTCGGTTAAGGTTACCAAACACATTACTAGCATATTAATAGTATAATTTAACATATATTTTGGTTACCAAACACACCCGATCATTGCCCTCAATGCTGATTTAATTGGATTTTTTTTTTACAGTATGCAAACAGTTGGAGTTTGTCACGTAAATTGTAACAAACATCCAGGATCATCCCTGAGGATGATGGAGTACAGCTCCTTTATAAGGGGAGATGTAGATCTAATACAAACAATACCCTTTCTAGCTATGAAGTCAGCTACTTTGTTTGCTTCTCTATAACAGTGTTTGAACTGGATAAGCTCGAAATCTTTAGCCATAATGCTGAACTTCTCAACTTGATGGATGACTTCCCAAGGAGTAGTGATCTCATTCCTTATTGCTTTGATGATAGTCTCATTGTCGTTTTCAATGATAGCCCTCCGAATCCCTTTACTTGATGCATGCTTGATGCCTACAATAATAGCTTCTGCCTCTGTGTGTGTCTGTTCCATCCCTAATGATGTCTGAGAGGTTGTTATCGCAATATAAATTAGACCATAAATTAATGTGGCACGCGAGTATAGTTGAATGCAACATTGAATTAGTCAGTTTTTAGCCTAACAAATTAATTAAAGCAATCGATGTGGGAGATATCTTGAAAATTAACATCCGGATTTCACACCCAAAACGGCGTCGCATCAATTGCAAAAAAGGCTGAACAATTAGCATTGATCGAGGCTCAACGGGCAACACCCAAGACGACGTCGTATGATCGATGTGATAAAGCTAAGCATTTCCGTTCCATTGACGTCAATGGTTTAACATTGTCCTCGATCCGTCCTTACAAGCACAAATCCTCAGTTCAAAAAGAGACTCGATATATCACACATTAAGCGACGTCGTTTTACTCCCTTTCCCAAGATTGATATCATCATGTACGCCCCCTTTGAAGTCCTTGTATATATCGCTGCTGTAGAACTCCATCGTCCGCCCCATGAGCACCAGCAACACCATGGCTCCGATCAAGTTCACCGCGGTCAACAACTGAAACGACGACCTAAAGCATTGGCTTCCCATGCACGTCAACTCCTTCGCAGCCCCCCTCTCCACCCCGATGAGCTCTAGCTGGCGTGTCGCCTCGTGGTCATACAACCTCCCAACGACGTGCACGTTCATC
The DNA here is from genome assembly GCA_963922045.1 of Persicaria maculosa. Classification (NCBI taxonomy): domain Eukaryota; kingdom Viridiplantae; phylum Streptophyta; class Magnoliopsida; order Caryophyllales; family Polygonaceae; genus Persicaria; species Persicaria maculosa. The sequence goes on along the minus strand of OY998259.1, from coordinate 17,237,326 downwards.
ACGTACGACCCAAGTGGGCTCGCTAACTGACCACAATTGAATAGCGTCGCGTAGTATTTGAGGCCGAAGAGCTCGGAGATTATGGTGAAGAGCAGTGTCAGTTGTGCCCCAAAGGCGAAGCCGATGAGTAACGATGCCACGTAGATGGATCCGCGCCATGGGAAGGCGATAAAGAAGTCGCCTATGGCACCAATGAAGAGGGCTAGTGACATGAGGAAGGGTCTCGGGATATTGTATCGCACCACGAGGATCTCCGATACAAATCCCGAGAATACTCGGCCGAAGTAGTTCCAGATGCTGATAAGAGAAACGAACGTGCTAATAGCCTTAGTTGAGTACCCTAGCGACTCACCGATCTGGCCCATGTTGTCGACTGCGGCCAGGCTACAGCCTAGGCCGCAGAACGTCCCAATGAAGAGGATTAGCATGTCGACGCTTAAAATGGCTTGGAGTATCGAGTAGTCTTTCCCTCTCGATGGCTTCTCCCATACCGCCTCCCACCATGTCGCAACATCATTCGTCGACACACTACCTTCAAAGTTATACAATTTCCTAGGTTCATGCTGACTCTGGTCAACAACGATGACCCCAGTACTTGTACTGGGGCCATCGTTGTCCACCTTTGTGTAGTCAAGATATTCTTCCCTCACCGCGATCACAAGGGGGAGGAATAGCCAATAGCATACTAGGGCCGCACTACCAACATAAGCCAGGTGCGAGAAGCTAACGCTTTTCTGAAGAATAGTGAGTGCCATAGCCGAAAGAGCCAGGGCTACCGACACATACAAGTACTGATAGAACACGGTAACCTCCCTCGGATGGCTCGACACCTCCATGGCTCGCATTGTGAAGACGAAGAGGACGGAAAGTGCAGCCGGCAACCACGCAATCATCAAGATTAGCGAGTTTGCGTCGTTTCCATAAATCGCATGGTAAAGTTGCATAAAAACGGCGCCGCTTAGTCCAACATACCCCTTGAGGAGTCCCAACATCACGCCCCGGCTTTGCGGGAAGTTCTTGACGCACGTGACTAGGGAGCCGGTGTTGGCGAAATTTTGCGAGTTTGCGCCGATGCAGATGTATAAACACATCTGCCAAAGGGCAGGTTTGGCAATGCGTCGGGTGGTGGATAGCCAAACAAGGAAGTAGCCAGCGAAATTGAGAGCGGAACCGAGGAGGAGAACAAGCCAAACCGGGGCGAACTCGCCTATTAGGCCGGAGATGACCCCGACATTGGCGCCAAGGTCCTTGAAGGTGCTGAGGAGGTTGAGCGTTGACTGGTCATAGCCAAGGGCGGATTTGATCGCCTTCGAGTAGATGCCGAAGAGGTAGGTGGCACCGGCTCCGGCCATGATGAGGAATGCACCGAACATCATGAACCACCGGCCCCATATTAGCCGGGCCAAGAACCCTCCGTTCGGTTTCAGAACCGGACCCACCATTAATGTATATTGTAGCTGGCTATTTTAATTTTGAAGAAAGTATGTTTATATTAAAAAAAATGAATAATGATGAATTGATTGTTTCGTTTTGAGGTGTTGATAGATCAAAAAATGGATGTTGGTTGATTTTGATTGATGATGTTTTTGGGGATTGGAATTTTTATCTTTTTTTGATTTTTTTTTTGGAAGGAATTATGAAGAGTGAAAGGAGTTGAAAGTAAAGTGGATTTAAAGGGTAATAAATTGAGGTAATTAGAGAATTTATTGATGATTTTGGAGCTTAATTAATTAATTTTGTCTGATCAGTGAAGAAGTAAAGATGTGGATGTGGGTGGGTTCTATAGGGGGGCTGATGAGTAGGAACTGGTGGACATGGCCGTTAATTTCGTTGGGCTGTTAGTTTTGAGCCATTTATTCCGGACAAAACTACACATACACTCAGTGTAGACTTCAAACCATACACCACCAATTAAGACATGCCATGTGTCTTTAAATAAATTAAAATTAAAATGGTTAAAATTTAGAAGAAACCCACTTAAGCAGTAACCACCCCTCTCTTTCTCACGTAACCACCATATATCTTCAATATTACATAAATCCATTTTATCAAATGTTATAATCAACCGCCCCGTGCCAATTTTTCGTCTAAACCTATGGAATATACGAGTAGAAAATTAACAATTTACCCCTATTTTTAGGAATAAAATTATATATTTGAAATGAATAAAATAGAGCACACAACAATTAAAGTTCATTGATCGCATTTACACATTTGAGTTTTTTTTTTATATTGAATAAAACTATATAAAACCTAATTAATTTGAGGATGATATATTCAAATAATTCAATATATTTGTTGAACTCCATGAATCAAAATTGAACGCAAGGCAAACCATGAAATTAATTTGTAAACTATATACTAGATACATATGGATCAAATTGAAGTTGAGTGATGATAAAAAACTTCCAATGATCGATATACATAGAAGAATTAGACCTGTCAAAACGTAACCTCACCCGAAAACCCGACCCGTACGTTCAAAATTTTTTAGGTTAAGACCCAAAAATTTTGAGCCATGAAATTTTTAGGACCTAAACCCGAAAAATCGATATTTTCCTGGGTCAAATGGGTTTCTACCCGGTGACCCGACTGACCCGTCCGATTTGTTAAAACAATACTTTCACTAATTAATAAAAAGCAAAGAAAATCTCAAAGTAATATTATGGTAAGTTTAGTAATTAAGATATTATTAAAATTAATTAATTATAATTATATATTATTAAAATTATTCATGTAGATTCCAATTTGTTACATTTTATGATTACAAACATTGGATTCTTTTTCAAATTAACTTTTATATTTATTTGTATTGTATATATTAATTCATCTGATCGGTAATATTTAATTTTTTATTTTCTAACATGTTTTTAAAAAGCTAAAATAACTCTATAAAATATTAAAAATTTTAACCCGGATCTATCCGAGACCCGTTTACCCGAAACCCGAAATGAACCGATCCGAATAATCCGATTGATAGGTATGTAGAATTGTTTTTAATTTCCTTTTCCCTTTCTCGATCTTACATTCTTGCACAATTGATAGTAGTAACAGTACAATTAGGTAAATTAAGTGAAATTGGTGGTTTATTTAAGATGGAAAAGAAGATCTAGTGCTCCAAATTATAAATAGAATAATTAAATGTCGGATGTAGTTTTTTCAAAACAATAAAGAAGCACAGCAAGCCAGCAACTAAGAAAATTGCAGGCATTGTCGTATAGTCAGAAAGTATTTGGGGTGGTTTTGCACAATAATGAATATAAGAGGGTAGTTACATGAAAAAATAAGGTAGAAACATGGGCGCGTTACCACACTCCCACTGCTTGTATACGTGGCTTTCATTTATTGGCAGTGTATAATACACAACATACACTAAGTGTATGTGTATCACTGTCCATTTATTCCGGAATCTGTTTCGGTGACAATACTTGACAGTTGACAATAGTGATGTGGCAATATTCTTTCCATTTTTTTCTTTCTTCTTTTTCATAATTTTTTTTTACTCTTTAACCTATCTATTTTTATTAAGGTTCATTAAGAGTTGGATTATTTTATGGGATGATTGAATAAATTTTAATTATCTTTGAGTATAGGTTCAAACAAGTCAAGTTTTTAACATTTTATTGTATATCAATTACTGTAATAGTTGAAATTTTATAGTTATGTTATTCGAGATGAACAAATTAATCTAAATAATAGTTATGTTATTCAGGATGACCAGGCCTAAAAAATTTACCCCAAATACAATTAACATGGCCCACAAATAATTAAAAGGTCTCCCTTGCCATAGTTGTTTAACCATATTTTTTATAGCTCTTTTTTACTTTTGTATTTACGAAAATTGCATTTAAAATAAAATAAAACTTATAATTATTCAAGTAAAAAGAAATATCATATTCCTATCAAGTAGGAACTATATAATCCCTTTTTATCACAAAGAAGTAAAATTGTGCCATAAAAACGCATATAGTATATAATCGATCAACTATACAGTACGTACTTGGCTGTGTAATTAATCAAGGACTTGGTTACAGTTTTACAGTACTTAATTTGCAGAATTCCTTGTGAAATTGAACCTCATATCTTTACTAGCTTGAGATCGAGGTCAATCGAGGTCGGGATCGTGATCGACCTTAATGTCATGGATGCTTTTCCTCTTATTCTTCTCAGTCCCGTCGGTCGTCGACCCGTTCAACTTGCATCGATGGAAGTACTTCTGAGCATGACTCGCAATTTGGATATGCGTTTTTGTTTTCACAACTTCTTCCGCTATCCTTTTCCATTTCCCTTTTCCGTACCGTTTCATTCCCATCAAGAAGAGCCTACAAATTCATCACAAAATTAGTTAATTTACATAAATTATTCCTATTAAAAATATAAAATTAATTCCTCATATTATAATTAACATCAAACCCTAATTATAACTAACAATATATAGCTAGGGTTTAAAATCGAAATTAACATCAAACCCTAATTCTAACTAATTACAATAGCTAGGGTTTTAAACCGAAATTAATGTACATTAATCCGTAATTAACATAAAACCCTAATTCTAACTAACAATTAATTAACATCCTAAGATTATAATTCCTCAAATTATTCATATTAAAAATATACTAAAAATTAGGAAATTCGAAACGCGTTACTTACCGGTGCTCCTCAGGTGACCAGCGCTCCCTCTTGGTCTTCTTTCCCTGTGCATCACTATCGAGCATTGCTATCGGAGGCTGAGGAGGCTTGCCGGACAAGGAAACATCATCCACGAGTTGTGACGATGATGTCGAAGGCTGCATGCTAGATATCTCGATAGCGTCCACGTTGCTTCCGGTGGCCTCAACACATGGCTGATCCAACGTTGGGCTGAAGTTGAGGCAAGAATCGACCCATCGATTGATATCGTCTTCGTCGGTGAAGTCATCGGCAGCTTTGAGATCAAGATCAGGCTGCTCGGGCGTCATGGAGTAGTTGGAGTTGACGTTTTCACGCAAGTCTTTGATCGTCAACGACTTCAAGCCCTCTTCGACGCGGGCCCGCTTCGGAGGAGTCAGGGCGGTGTATGTGTCGAAATCAGGGAGGTCCGGAACATCGACACGTGGCCCAATAGGGCAATCAAAGAGGCAAGAGTCAACCAACGGCCATTCTAGAATATCGCCGGTGAAGCCATCGAAGTCGCCAATGCGGTGGTCATGTGGCATCGGAGGATCGAACTCCGGCATCGCGGCAGAGTTGAATTTGAAGAGAGGATTGTAATTCACCATCGAGAGAGAAGATCGATATGCCCCAAACTGAGATGTGCGATGATTTGTAATCTGAATTAAGGTCGATGGTTTATTTGTTTATATATATATATAATATATATAGTTGGGATTAGGGCTAATTTTAATTGCTTGGGCAACAAATATTATATTATATATTTATGGAAATAATATGCAGATTTTGTTGCAATATTTATATATATGTTAATATTATCAATTTAATTTCCCTGGGATAATTTATCATATATATATATATATATATATATACGGAGTATCTTTTAGTTTCAATATTAGTCACATAATTCCGAGCCACTACGTTTATATCTTTTAGTTTTGTTAACAAAAGTGCACCATTTTTTCCCCACCAAAAAAAAAGTACGGTGCACCGTTTGACCTTCAAATATTTATTTTTTGAGACCCCCTTCAAATATTTATGAAGTATGAAATTTAATGGGAGATTTAATCGTATATAATTTTTTTTTAAGTGGTGTACGTTTTTTTAATGATAAAATTATATAAAATATTATTTTTTAATTAATGTTTTTTAATTTAAATTCTTTTTATTACTACTCGTTCGGAAACATCATTTACTAGCCCTAATGGGAGATTTAATCATATTTAATGGTGGAGTTTCGGGAGTTAGTAGAGGAATGTGGGCTGACTGAAATGCCGTTTATGGGAAGCTGCTTTATGTGGGATAATGGGCGAAGGGAAGGATTGATACAAAATATTGAGGGTAATGAAGTCGACAGAAAACACAACACAACAAAAGGAAAAGGCAAAGGCAGTTAGCCTGCTTACTGTTCCATTAGAATTCAGTTAGGAGTTCTGTTACATAGCTTTCGGTTACAGATTGTACAAGTGCCTATAAATAGAGCTTTGCTGTAACTAATCCAACACAATTACATTTTACAATCAATTCAATGGAATTCAATCTCTCTCTCTCTCTCTCTCGTCTTCTGTTTCCCTCTAAATTCAGAGCTTGGTTTCTTCATCTTCTTCTTCATAATCTGTTGCACAGATTATTACATGGTATCAGAGCTGCCATGGATGATCAAGCAAATCTGATGAACGAGCAGGTGAATCAAGTGAATGCAGGCGTGATTGCAATTGATCCGATGGATCAATTGTATCTCCACCACTCAGATCATCCATCGTATGTACTGTCCACGAATTTGTTGAATGAGTGCAACTTCGTCCATTGGAGGCGAGCAGTAGAGGTGTCGCTCCTTGCGAAGAACAAGTTAGGTTGTCGCCAATGCATCATCACTGGCAGAGGTGCAACGCAATGGTAGTTTCCTGGATCTTGCATTCAGTCAAGAAGAACATAGCTGAACAGATCCTTTATCGCAAATTAGCGAAGGAGATTTGGGATGAGCTGAATATGAGATTCGCTCACTCGAATCGCACAAGAATTTTCCAGATCCAAAGAGAATTGGCATCGCTCTTGCAAGGTAACATGCCTGTTTCAATTTTCTATGGAAAATTAAGGAAGCTTTGGGATGAGTATACATATCTAGTTGAGCTAGCAGCATGTGATTGTGGTCAGTCTATGGCTCTAATCCAACAATTCATTCAAGAACAGCAAGTTATGCAGTTCTTGATGGGATTAAATGAGTCGTTCAATGGAGTACGCAACAATATACTTCTAATGAAGCCTTTTCCTGACATTAATCAAGTGTACCATATGGTGACACAAGAGGAAGAGCAAAGGGAGACCAAATCCGCAGAATCCAAGCAAGGAAACTTTGGTGATGGTGCTGCCTTTGCAGCAGGAAGAAGAGGCTATGGTAGAGGACGATGAGATTTTCAGAATCAAGGAAGAGGACGAGGTGATTCATCAACAGGAAGAGGTGGCAACTACAGTGGGAATTATAATGGCAACTATAACAGTGGCAATTATGGTAGAGGTGCAGGTTCTGGCAGAGAAGATTTTGGTAGAGGAAACAATAGAGGAGACTATGGTGGAAGAGGTACAGGTCGTGGAAGAGGCAACTTGCTGTGTGATCATTGTGGCCTCACAAACCACACCATAGATAGGTGCTACAAGATTTATGGATATCCACCAACTGGTGACACAAGAAGCAAAGCACACACTGCCTCTTCTGATGGTTCTTCAGGCTCCAGTTCATCTCTTCCAACCAGTTTGACTCATGCTCAATGCTAGGAAATTTTCTCTCTGCTCAGCAAATACAAGAATGAAGAGAAAGTGGAAGGACGAGAGGTCTTTTCCAACACAACATTTGCAGGTACTTGCTACTGTTTTCATTCTTCAAGTCTTAATACAAATTGGATCTTAGATAGCGGAGCCACAGACCACATTACTCCCAATTTGACCTTTCTCACCAATGTTAAAACCTTGACTGAATCCTGTTTCATCACTATGCCTAATGGGAATCGTGTTCCCATCACACACACTGGATCTATCCACCTTTCACCTACCATTTTTCTTCACAATGTTCTTCATGTCCCATGGTCTTTGCCTCACACAAGTTGCACTCCTCTGCCTCTTCAGTTGAAATTGAGGCCTAATGACAGTGAGATCATGGATGGCAGTGAAGCTTTCATGTATAGATGCCTTGTTGGGAAGCTGAATTTTTTGACAAACTCTAGGCCAGATCTTAGCTTTGCAGTACAGACCTTGAGCCAGTTCATGCATCAACCCTGTGCCTCACATATGAAAGCCCTCATTCACACTCTCAGTTATGTGTGTGCAACTGCGGGAAGGGGAATCCTGCTTAATGGTCATGATCAACCCATCCTTCATGCTTATACAGACTCAGATTGGGCTGCTTGTCCTTTCTCTAGGAGATCAGTTGGTGGTTATGTCATTTTAATTGGTTCTTCCCCAATTAGATGGAAATCAAAGAAGCAGTCTGTTGTTTCTCGTAGCTCAGTTGAAGCTGAGTATCAAGCTATGGCACAAGGAGCTGCTGAAGTCACTTGGCTTGTACGTCTTTTACAAGATCTTGGAGTCAATCCCACGACTCCTGTGCAGCTCCATTGTGACAACAAATCAGCAATTCAGATTGCTCGCAACCCAGTTTTCCATGAACGCACGAAAGATGTGGAAATCGACTGTCATTTCACCCGCCAGAAAGTGCTTGATGGTCTTCTTGAGTTACATCACACTCCCACATTTGAGCAGGTTGCTGATGTTCTTACTAAAATAATTCCATCTGCCCAACAAGATTATCTTCTTCACAAGCTGGGAATGTATCTTCCATCTTCTACATCTCCCAGCTTGAGGGGGGATATTGAGGGTAATGAAGTCGACAGAAAACACAACACAGCAAAAGGAAAAGGCAAAGGCAGTTAGCCTGCTTGCTGTTCCATTAGAATTCAATTAGGAATTCTGTTACATAGCTTTCGGTTACAGATTGTACAAGTGCCTATAAATAGAGCTTTGCTGTAACTAATCCAACACAATTACATTTTACAATCAATTCAATGGAATTCAATCTCTCTCTCACTCTCGTCTTCTGTTTCCCTCCAAATTCAGAGCTTAATTTCTTCATCTTCTTCTTCATAATCTGTTGCACGGATTATTACACAAAAGCGGCTGGACATGGCGTTTTGCATTAATGAAACTATGGTTGAGTTAAATGTTCTCGAAAATTCAATTGATACACTTGGTCAAGTGCAGGTTGTACCATACGAAGGCTTCGAGATGACAGAGGAGGAATAGGGTGACGTGAAGCTGATTGATGATGATATCATGGGTCTGAAGCGAGCTCTCCTCTCCATGACTCCATGTGTTAATTATGTACTTGTTGAAAAAAAACATAAACTTAATTAATCTCTTAGTTACTTCTTTCACATTAAGAGGTATGTTTCAAGTAGTTTTAACTTTCCTACGTTTTGTGAATTAAGTTGAAGTTAAAATCCTAGTTAATAACTCATAAGTCTTGGAGGGTGTTTTATGTACTAGCATCCTATATATAGGTCCCCTTTGTAAGCTTGAAATATATCAATAAGAGTGAAGAACACAAATAAAGAGTGTAAACACATTTGAGAGTATTTGAGCTTATTTTCCTCTTCAAATTGCCTCTTCCAATATTATTTCCTCGTCAAATTCTATCAAATTGGTATCAGAGCCCGGTTATGGCTAATTCAAGTTTTCCGTTCTAATTTCCTCGTCTTACAAAAGAAAATTATGAGAATTGGTGTCTCCGCATGAAGGCACTTCTTGGTTCCCAAGATGTGTGGGAGATTGTCGAGAGAGGCTATGAGATGCCTCAAGACGAAGCTTTGTTGACTCCCACCGAGAAGGAGGTCCTTCAAAAGACCCGGAAGAAGGATCAACAAGCTCTCACTCTCATCCACCAATGTCTTGATGAGTCCATGTTCGAAAGAGTGGCCAATGAGACGACCGCCAAGCAAGCATGAGAAATCTTGAAAACCTCTAACCAAGGGGTTGACAAGGTGAAGAAGGTGCGCTTGCAATCTTTGCGAGGAGAATTTGAAGGTCTCCGAATGCAAGAGTCCGAATCGTTTGCGGATTTCTTTGCAAGATTGTTAGCCGTTGTCAACCAAATGAAGCGATACGGAGAAAGCATCAAGGATGCCCGAGTTGTTGAGAAGATACTTCGTTCGTTGCCAACGAAGTTCGATCATGTTGTAGTCTCCATCGAAGAGTCGAAAGACTTGGAGACTATGACGGTTGAAGAAGTCATGGGTTCTTTACAAGCCCGTGAGGAGAGGATCAAAAGCAGAAAGGACGAGCCAACAGAGCAAGTCTTAACCACTAAGCACTCAACTCAAGAGAAGAGTGATGGCAAAGAGAAGTCTCAAAGAGGAAGAGGACGAGGACGTGGACGTGGTTCCTTTCGAGGAAGAGGAAGAGGAAGAGGCGGATCATCAAACCATGACTCCAATGATGGAGAAAGTGGTCAATCCTCGAGAGGACGAGGAAGAGGAAATTTTGGCAGACAAGACAGATCGAAAGTTCGTTGCTATAATTGCCAAAACTATGGGCACTACGCTCGAGATTGTTGGAGTGCTTCTAGCAATGTTGAGGAGAAGGCCAACTACGCGGATGATTCGAAAGTGAACGATGCCACTTTGTTGCTAGCCTACCAAGGCGAGGACAAAGACAAGGACGTATGGTACCTTGACAATGCGGCGAGCAACCACATGTGCGATGACAAGAAGAAATTTGTTGAGCTCGATGAGTCGATCACCGGAGGTGTTACATTTGGAGACAACTCCAAAGTTCCCATCAAGGGAAAAGGTACGATTCTGATTCGTATGAAGAATGGTGGTCATCAATTCATAAGCAATGTTTATTTTGTTCCTAACATGAAGAGCAACATCTTGAGTTTGGGACAACTTTTGGAGAAGAACTACGAGGTGCACATGAAGAATCGTAGTCTCTTGCTCCAAGATGATCATCAGAACGTGATCGCCAAGGTGCCAATGACAAAGAATAGAATGTTCTTGTTGAATATTCAAACAGATGTCGCCAAATGTCTCAAAGCTTGTGTAAATGAGACACCATGGCTATGGCATCTAAGGCTTGGGCATGTGAACTTCGGGAGCTTGAAGTTGATGTCTGAAAGAAAGATGTTGAATGGCTTGCCTCAAATTGACCAACCAGATCAAATTTGTGAAGGGTGTCTTGTCGGAAAGCAAGTCCGGAAAAGCTTTCCAAAAGAGAGCACTACAAGAGCAAATCAACCACTTGAACTTGTCCATGCCGATGTTTGTGGACCAATAAAGCCAGCCTCGTTCGGTAAAAATCGGTACTTCCTGCTCTTCATTGATGATTTCAGTAGAAAGACCTGGGTTTATTTTCTGAAAGAAAAATCCCAAGTTTTTTCTATGTTCAAAAACTTTAAAGCTCTTGTGGAGAAACAAACTGGTCTTTATATCAAGTCTCTTAGAGCTGATAGAGGTGGCGAGTTTACTTCTAACGAGTTCAATGAGTTCTGTGATTTGAATGGCATCAAAAGATTTTTGACAGTGCCAAGATCTCCTCAACAAAATGACGTGGTTGAAAAAAAGAATCGGACCATTCTAAATATGGCCCGAAGCATGCTGATGACAAAGAAGATGTCGAAAGAGTTCTGGGCTGAGGCAGTTGACTGCTTAGTCTATCTAGCCAACCGATGTCCAACGAAGAGCTTATCAGATCAAACTCCTCAAGAAGCATGGAGTGGAAGAAAGCCAAGTGCATCTCATTTGAGAGTGTTTGGGAGCATTGGCTATGTACATGTGCCGGATCAGGTCAGAACGAAGCTTGAAGATAAAAGCAAGAAGCATGTCTTTATCGGCTATGACCAAAGATCGAAAGGCTACAAGATCTATGATCCAGTGGCGAACAAGATTGTCATCAGTAGAGATGTTCAGTTCGATGAAAATGATGCATGGGATTGGAGCCTTGAAGACAGGGAGAGATATGAGTTCTTTCCAACTCCTGCCGAAGAAGAGCAAGGCGAAGGTGTTTATCCAAAACCTACAACGCCTTCTCCATCACCAGGCGTTCAAAGTTCACCATATTCTTCAAGGACATCAGCATCACCATCATCCTATGAGAGCTCAAGTGGGAGACCTCCAAAAATGAGAAGCCTTGCAGAAATTTATGCTCAAGAGGAGGATTCGCATGATGATCTAACTCTCTATTGTTATTTTGCTGATTCCGAGCCCGTGGATTTTCAGGAAGCAGTGAATGACGAAAAATGGAGAGTTGCTATGAATGAAGAGATCAAGTCGATCGAGAAGAATGACACGTGGGTGCTGACAACTTTACCAAAAGGTGAAAAGCCCATTGGTCTTAAGTGGGTTTTCAAGGAGGAGAAGAATGCTCAAGGAAAGGTTGAGAGATACAAGGCAAGGTTGGTTGCCAAAGGCTACAGCCAACGTCCAGGAATCGATTATGGTGAGGTGTTTGCTCCAGTTGCTCGTTTGGAGACTGTTCGTTTGATGATTTCACTTGCTGCTCAGAGAAAGTGGAAGATTTATCAGATGGATGTGAAATCGGCATTTTTAAATGGTGTGCTTGAAGAGGATGTTTATGCTGAACAACCTCCTGGGTATCTCATCAAAGGCCAAGAAGATAAGGTGCTGAAGTTGAAGAAAGCCTTGTATGGCTTAAAACAAGCACCACGAGCATGGAATAGCAGGATTGACAAGTATCTGCAGGAGAACGGGTTTGTCAAATGCCCGAATGAGTATGCACTCTATGCCAAGGTCTGTTAAAATGGTGATACTCTATTTTTTGCTTATATGTTGATGATCTGATTTTCACGGGTAACAACTCGAGAATGTTTGGAGATTTCAAGCAAGCCATGACGAGAGAGTTTGAGATGACTGATCTTGGTCTCATGTCTTATTATCTCGGCATTGAGATTAAGCAATTAGATGATGGGATTTTCATTTGCCAAGAAAGATTTGCTAATGAGATTCTGAAGAAGTTCAGAATGGATGGTTGCCAGCCCGTAAGTACACCGACCGATTGCGAAGTCAAGTTATCAAAGTATGACGAAGGTGAGAAGGTTGATTCTACAACTTTCAAGAGTCTTGTTGGAAGCCTGAGATATCTGACATGCACTCACCCAGACATTCTGTATGGAGTTGGGCTCGTGAGTCGGTACATGGAGACACCGACATCAACACATTTCAAAGCAGCAAAACGTATTCTTCGGTACATCAAAGGTACTATCAGCTATGGTTTGCTTTATTCTTCTTCAAATGAATATAAGCTTGTGGGTTATAGTGATAATGACTGGGCTGGAGATGTTGATGATCGAAAGAGTATTTCTGGTTTCGTTTTCTTCATGGGAGATACTGCTTTCACTTGGAGAGCTAAGAAGCAGTCTATTGTTACTCTTTCTACGTGTGAAGCTGAGTATGTTGCTGCTACATCTTGTGTTTGTCATGCTATCTGGTTGAGAAGATTGTTGGGAGACATGCAGATGCCGCAACCGGAAGCCGCAAAGATCCTTGTTGATAACAAGTCAGCCATTGCTTTGGCTAAGAATCCAGTGTTCCATGATCGCAGCAAACACATTGACACGAGGTATCACTTTATCCGTGAATGTGTTTCCAGGAACGATATTGAAGTCAAGTACGTGAAGACTCAAGACCAAGTTGCGGATATTTTCACGAAGCCTCTAAAAGCTGAGACTTTCATCAAGTTACGGTCGATGCTCGGAGTTACGAGAAATTAAGTTTAAGGGGGTGTGTTGAAAAAAAACATAAACTTAATTAATCTCTTAGTTACTTCTTTCACATTAAGAGGTATGTTTCAAGTAGTTTTAACTTTCCTACGTTTTGTGAATTAAGTTGAAGTTAAAATCCTAGTTAATAACTCATAAGTTTTGGAGGGTGTTTCATGTACTAGCATCCTATATATAGGTCCCCTTTGTAAGCTTGAAATATATCAATAAGAGTGAAGAATACAAATAAAGAGTGTAAACACATTTGAGAGTATTTGAGCTTATTTTCCTCTTCAAATTGCCTCTTATAATATTATTTCCTCGTCAAATTCTATCAGTACTCATGGAGGTATCCCACTTTTGTTTCACTAAAATAAATTATTTAATATGTCTGCTTCGGACATACGGAGTAGTAAATTAGTGATTCATATGAGGCATATTCAATTCCACTTTACAAAAACCAAATTAAATCACAATTTACACACACCATGAATATAATATACATACCTTGATATATAATTTTTTAGCAAAATACTCCGTAAGTATTTGATCAAATATTCAACACAGTACTATTTTGCAAATCTGAAATCAGAAAACGCATATAATATGTGTATAATCAAATACATATATAGTACGGTACTAGTACTGTGTAAGGGCTAATTAATTGGTTACAGTTTTACTTAATTAATTTGCTGAATATATTTCTTGTGAAACAGGCAGAGAGTGGTAATGTCGTGATGGATGTTTTTCCTCTGCTTTGTAGTCCCGCCGGTGTTGGATTTGCAACGAAGAGACAGAGAGTGGTTCTGAGGATGACGACGACGACTCCCAATTTGGATATGCTTTTTTGTTTTCACAACTTCTTCCGCTATGCTTCTTCTATTCCCTTTTCCGTACCGTCTGATTCCAATCAAGCACAGCCTACAAATTCATCATAAAATTATTTAATTTACATAAATTATTCCTATTAAAATTATAAAATTCCTCATATTATAATTAACATCGATCAAACCCTAATTCTAACTAACAATTAATTAATTAACATCATCAGATTATAATTCCTCAAATTATTCATATTAAAAATATACTAAATAACCGAAATTCGAAACACGTTACGTGGTACCTCTTGTTCTTCTTTCCCTGTGCATCACTGTCGATCATCGCTATCGGAGGCTGAGGAGACTTGCCGGACAAGGCAACGTCATTGACGGCTTGTGACGATGATGTCGAAGGCTGGATGCTACCTATCTCCATAGCGTCGACGATGCTTCCGGTGGCTGTTTGTTGCAGGAGGATGGTCAAGTATGAAATAAATATAAAGTATAGATCAGACTGACTTCCCTGTCTCAGCAAATGAATACAAGACTTCCTCCCGTTGTAGTAAGAGAATAGTCAGGATCGAATCCACGAGGAAGCACGTCAGCAGTTCTCAGGTAGCTGTAAATTCTCACAGGCAAAGCAGCAGAAAGACAGAAACAAGGAAAGGAAAGAAACAAATAAACCCGGCAAGGGCAACTAAAACAAAAGCAAAGAAATAAAGCAAAGACAAAGCAAAAACGAAAAGCAAAGCAAAGGCGTACTCGATCTCGACAACAACTCCTCGAGATCGACAAGACAGTGAACAACAAAAAGTGAAAATCGACGAAGACAGAAGAAAACCAACTCGACCTAGACCAAGTCCTACTCGATCTCGACCACAGCTTCCTCGAGATCGACAAAGCACTACTCTAGATCGACAAGAAACAGAATATAAAATTGCAGAATCGACAGAACTCAAAAATTCGACAGAAATAAACTTCAATATATTAAAAGACTTCCAAGGCCAGGGTTTCAACACCACAACGATAACCGTGCAAAATAACACATAAAGGCACAAAAGATCATGCTTTCCATCAAATAACTTTCGTCATTAACAAATAGGCATATAGAGGCTTTCGCATAAACCATAATTGTTACTAACCCTTTTTCACATAATTAATCCAAGTTACATTAAGATCACTTTCGCTTCAATAACACAAACGAAGGATCACCTTCAACTCTCGCAAAAGAATCATGCTCATAGGGATAGAAGATGAATTGCATAACAAAATCTGACCTTTATCGCGTTATCTCACATGGCCACCGTTGGGCTCACCCCAGCCCCAGAAGTGGGTGGACTACTCACGCCTCATCATCATCAAGAAAGACATCAAATAACAAAAGAAACTAACTTGCATTAAATTAAATAAAGAAAGCTTACAACCGACAAGACAAATCCGCTTTCGCCTCTCCACCTTGCTTGCTACAAACTCTCTCTCTCTATCCTACTTACTTGAATTGATTGTGAATTGGAATGAATGAAACTGAGCCCCCTAGGGCTTTATTTATAGCCTTCATTCCCTAGCTATTCTAGGAAAGAAGATATCTATCTCTATCTAAAATTATATCTAAAACTTGAAAGGATAAATAAAATGTTTTATGGAAATAAATCTACTAGGAAAAGATAAAACTAAATAGGGTAAGTCTTCATGTCTTGATAGATCTTGTCTCCTTGATGATAGAACTTGATGGAATCGGATAGAATTTCGGCCAAATCGACTCCTTCGCGCCCAAGTAAAGTTAAACCGAGTAGGACTCGTCACGACGACGCGTTTCTGGAAACTGGGTCTAGTCGACCTCGACCACGGCTCGTCGACCTCGAGTAGGGTGGTTCGTCGACTGGACTTCCTCGGCTAGATCTGCTCGATGTGGCTCGGTCCTAGCTCACTGGCGCTTGTCGACCTCGACAAGGCTCATCGACATCGAGTTGGGTTCTTCCTTTCCGCTTCCGCGAGTTGCCTCTTCCGCTGGCAGCGAGTTTTTCCGCGGCAGCGAGCGGTCCGCTGCAGCGAGTCGAGTCGCTGGCAGCGATTGTTGCCTGGTCGTCCTTGGTTCCGTCCTCGGCTTGTCGACCAGCTCTTCTTCTCGTCAACCCGGGCGTGGCGCTGAGGTGTTGTCGATCTCGACCAGTGGTCCTCGAGATCGAGTAGGGTCCGGAGCTCGGGTTGGTCTGGCTCTCGATCAGGCTTTGTCGACAAGGCTGTGCTCGGACATGCTTGTCTATGTCGAGTAGGGCCCACTCGAGATCGAGTAGCCTTGACTTTTAGCTTGGTTCCGCTGCTTTGACCTTGGACTTCTGTAGCGGTTTTCCGAGCTTTTCCGACCTTCTGTAGAATTGCTGTAAAATGCCCCGATTTCTGCGAATTAAACAGAAACTGGTGTAGATTCCATAAACTACATAGATTCTGTATTGTTCTAAACCCAAATGAATGCAATGTATACAGAAATCGATATAAAAGTTACTGTAAAACATGGCAGATTTAGCTCACAACAAACACCCCATACTTAAGCTTGCTTGTCCTCAAGCAATACTTTTAGTTGTCATTCAGGGGAAGAAATTAAAACTCTCAACATCTTAGATTCATTCTTTATATGTCCCTGCAATCAATTACCATCCTCGAAAAGGTACTAGTGTCACCGATCCATGCATGTGCAAATATGTAAAAGCAACATCTACTCATAAAAGGAGGGTTATGCATAAATAATTTTTATAAAGCAACAATAATCAAGAGGACTTTAATTTCAGCTCAATAAAGAGTAGATTGGTAAAAGGCTAAAGGTGGGCAATTTTTGGCAATGTGGTGCTAATGATCCGGGGAAATGGAGCATTTCCAAACTGAATTTCCACATCCCTTCTTCATTTGATTCATCACCTTTCATAATGCTTTTATCCATAATAATGCTTTTACCTCTCTGACCTCAGCACTGCCTTCTCGCGAGTCGCAAACATGGGTGTCATGAATGGCCCCGGATACTTAGTGCGTCGGACTCCTCACCTGGTGTCCCATCTCTCCAAACTATTATCTCAGAGAGCAGGGTCGATCTTTGATCGGATTTTCTTTCACTCATTAAATTTTCCATATACTTCAAATGATTCTGCCAAACTCCAATAATGATAATAATCACACAAACACCATATAACATCTCCATAATGTAACATCATTCTCAACATAATCCCCGGATAAGGTAAAGAATGGCAAATGTTTAGATCATGTGGAGCAATATTTGAAATAAGGCATATTATGGCTTTGTGTAATGCATAAGCATGGGTAAGGCTAGGATATAACCATATGAGCATTATATGGAAGTATAAAGTCCTCCATCCTTTTATCATGCAACATGTCAAAAGCAACATCAAATTTTACCTCCTTTCATGGTTTTCAAGAAATAATGCACTTCCTTGTGACTTCCCTTTACTAGGCAATTTCATGCTATATCTCTGATGAATCCAATTTTGCATCGTCGAGTTCAATATAAGCTTCCATGACATTAATCAAAATTTTCAATGGGGGTCATTTTTCTCAAATTTTGGAATCATGCATATACGCACATAAGTCAATAATGTATTCCAAAATAGCCATGTAGCAATTCTAAGAAATAATGCACAAGTAATGTCAAATATGATCAAATATGCACAAAGTAAGCCCTTCCCCCACCCCATACTTAAACATTACAGTGTCCTCAATGTATAAAAAACAAGGTAAGGGGAAAGAAAGAAACTCACAAGACAGGTGTGCAGGGCCTTATAATTTCGACTGGAGCACCTCCTAGGCCGAGTATTTCTTGGTTCTATCCATGGACCTGAAAAGTAGAAGACATATACCCATAATAGCAAAACTAAAAGTGTTCAAAACCAAAACAAAAGGCAACAAAGTCTCAAAATGTCCTAAAAAGTCTATGTACATGCTCTAGATTTTATAGTCGCTAGGCCGACTTTCCATTAATGCTCAAGGTGGCATCTGCAAGGCCCATGTAGCTTGGGCCTCAAATAAGACTCCATTCTTGTCCATCAGCTGTAATCCTCCAGAATGGATCTTGTTCACCACGAAAGGTCCCATCCGCTTCTTGTTGAATTTGTTTGGAAACCAATGATCCTTTGATTTAGAGACATAGAGCTTGTCTCCAACTTCATATTCCTTGGGCTCATCATTGGAAATCCTACATAAGCGCACATACCAAGGCAAACCTCTCCCATGTATAGATAGATCTTTAATGGAAATGGGAGAAGAAAGATCCATACCTTGGCTTACCTTTGCAGAGACGGAATCGGGGACCACTGTATTTGGTCGATCTCGACTAGGGATAGTCGATCTCGACGAGTCTGCAGGTTCTGGTGGTGGTTTGGTCGAAGAGGCAGAAGTCGACGAAGAGCATGGCTTGTCGATCTCGACAAGCCTGGTCGACCTCGACAAGGATTCTGCTCCTGGTGGTGGTTTGGTCGAAGAGGCAGAAGTCGACGAAGAGCATGGCTTGTCGATCTCGACAAGCCTGGTCGACCTCGACAAGGACTCCGCTCCTGGTGGTTTGCTCATCGACGAAGGCGGATCTGGTGGAGCCGAGTGGTGGTCGATCTCGACAAGACTAGTCGAGATCGACGAGGCTGGTTCGTCAGGCGGCTTCTGTGTCGAGGAGGATGGAGTCGAGTTAGGGCACTGGTGGTCGACCTCGACAAGTCTACTCGAGGTCGAGTAGGGTGGCTCTTCCGGTTTGCTGTTCGACGAAGCTGGCTCTGGTGGAGTCTCCTTGGTCTGGTCGAGATCGACTAGGGTTCTACTCGAAGTCGAGGAGCCCTGGTCGATCTTGACCCCATACTTAGCTCCTGTCAAGGCATCCGAAAAATAATTAATCCATAACGACGTACCTTGTTCTGTGTCGATTGGATTTTCTGTGTTCTCCTTGAGGATTGCCATGATATCCTCCACCTGGGCCTCCATGTCCCTCTTTTCTATCTCCTCAGGGGTCATATTTCTGACCTTGGGTTCCCCGCAGGTGATGTAGCCAGCTGAGATAGATTTGACCTCTTCCATTGGACCTGTATGCCTTTCAGTTTTATTAAAGGAATACTCAATTACCTCATCGCTGATGTTGAAGGTGAGCACTCCTTTCCTTACGCTTATGTTGGCATCCACCGTCGCCAAGAATGGTCTTCCTAAGATAATTGGACAAGCAGGATCTTCCTGCATATCAACTATTAAGAAATCAGCAGGGACGAAGAATTTACCTACTTGTACTGGGACATTTTCCACCATGCCTGTGGGAATGACCACCGTGTTGTTGGCCATGTAAAGTCTAGCATCCACAGGCTCCAAGGCACCTATCTTAATTTTGGACCAAATTGTTAAAGGCATAATACTAACACTGGCTCCAAGATCACATAGGGCATTAATTTTGTATGGACCAAATCCAATAGTTATAGCAAACTTACCTGGATCCGGCCTCTTCTCCAATATGTCCAAATGGCTGCACTCCTCTGTGATTTCAGCCATTGATCGCTTTTTGCTCAGAATCTCCTTCAGGAACTTGACATAAGAAGGCATTTCATTGAGAGCTTCTGTGAAGGGGATGGTGACGTTGAGCTTCTGAAGCATCTTGATGAAGCGCTGAAACTTTTTCTCTGCCGGGTCCTTTAGAGATTTTGTGGGGAAAGGCAGCTTCTTTTTCTGATTCGGAGCCAGAACAGACGTCGGAGGTGCTACAGATTTCTCGACCTCGGCTTGGTGCTCCTCGAGATCGACTACCCCCTTGTCGACCTCGACCAGGTTTGGTGAAGTCGAGTTGCTGTGTGGCGCAAACGAGGGTTCTGGAAATTTCTCCTCGAGATCGACTTGGCCCTTGTCGAGATCGACTAGGCTCTGGTCGACCAGCTATTCCTCGTTGTCCTGCTGCTTTCCGACCTCTGGCTCTTGCAGTTGATGGCCGCTTCTAAGTTTTACAGCAGCGATGTGTCCAGTCTTTCCCTTAGGATTTGGTTCTGAAGATCCAGGGAGTGACCCTGACTGTCTGGGGATTCCTGCTGCCAGCTGACCAATCTGTGTATCAACTGATTTCCGCCAGATATCAATTTCCCCAAGCCTAGAGTTGACACCTTGCATCTGAGTATAAACGGAGTTGAAAGATTGCCTAGTTTCTGAGTGGTTCCTCCGTATTTCCTCCAGGACTATCTGTATATCATCCTTTTTCTGCTCTCTTTCCGGATGTCCTGGAGCTCTGTAGGGCGGGGGGTTTCTAGGGATACCTTGGTTCCATTGTGGTTGCTGAAACCTTTGGTCCCCCATATAGTGACTGGGACCCCCTGCGTAAGCTACCTCCTCTTGGTGCTCTGCCAGCCTGACTTGCTCGGTGTGTGGGCACTCAGTAGTGGTGTGCCGCTGCGATCCGCATTCTATGCAAGGCTGGTTGACAGAGAGATACTTTACTTGCTTGAGGAGCTTCTTATTCTGGTCTCTATAGTACTGTTCCCTAACATCTGGATCGATCTCCTTAGGTGGATCATATAGGGGCATGGATGGTGCTGGCCTGGCGTATGGGTTCTCTTCATAGGTTGCAGTAGACCCATACTTGTTGTCGTAGGTAGTGAGCTTCTCTAGCACACCCCATGCGTCACGTGGAGGCATTGTCAGATACTCATAGCGAGTATAATGGTTGATTCTGTCCTTAGTGCCTTGATCAAGAGAGTTGAAGAAGATCTCCTGAATGACGTAGGGTGGTTGTCCATGAGTAGGGCAAGATCGCAGAAGTTCCTTGTAGCGCTCCCATGCCTTTGCCAGCGGTTCCCCTTGCTTTTGTCTGAAGGCGGTGATTTTCTGGCGGAGATGTGCTGTTTTGGCGGGTGGGAAGAATTTGTTCAGGAACTCTTGCTCTACTTGGGCCCAGGTTGTGAGTGATCTTGGTTGCAGTCCTTCCAGCCATTTCAATGCAGGCCCAGCGAGAGACCAGCGAAAAGATTTCATCTTGACATATTCCAAAGTTGTACCTTCAGCAAGAGTACGGCACATGTCAGCAAAGTTTGTAATATGTTCAAGCGGACACTCATTAAATCTACCATAAAAGGCATTATTTTTAAGCTCTATGAGAAACTGAGTGCGAATTTCAAAAGAGTTATCAGGGATAAGAATCGCCGATTCAGGCACGACGAGAGTTGGGTGCATATAGTCCTCTGCCGTGGTTGGATATTGGGCAAGCTCAGCCTGTGCTTGTTCCCTTGCTTCTTTCTCAGCGGCGATAGCAGCATCTTTAGCGGCCAATTCCCTGGTAAGCCTAGCGATCAGCTGTTCCTGTGTTTCAGCGGCCGCCATGGCTCTTTGTAGTTTAGCTCTGATGTGAAAAAGGCGTTCTGGTTCGTCTAAGGCGTCAAACTCAGGTGTTTGACCAGAACGACGCATACACCTGCAAATTCACTCAAAGAAACAGTGAGAACTGACTACCTAAGGCGCGATTGATAGCTTCCCCGGCAACGGCGCCAATTTGTTTGTTGCAGGAGGATGGTCAAGTATGAAATAAATATAAAGTATAGATCAGACTGACTTCCCTGTCTCAGCAAATGAATACAAGACTTCCTCCCGTTGTAGTAAGAGAATAGTCAGGATCGAATCCACAAGGAAGCACGTCAGCAGTTCTCAGGTAGCTGTAAATTCTCACAGGCAAAGCAGCAGAAAGACAGAAACAAGGAAAGGAAAGAAACAAATAAACCCGGCAAGGGCAACTAAAACAAAAGCAAAGAAATAAAGCAAAGACAATGCAAAAACGAAAAGCAAAGCAAAGGCGTACTCGATCTCGACAACAGCTCCTCGAGATCGACAAGACAGTGAACAACAAAAAGTGAAAATCGACGAAGACAGAAGAAAACCAACTCGACCTAGACCAAGTCCTACTCGATCTCGACCACAGCTTCCTCGAGATCGACAAAGCACTACTCTAGATCGACAAGAAACAGAATATAAAATTGCAGAATCGACAGAACTCAGAAATTCGACAGAAATAAACTTCAATATATTAAAAGACTTCCAAGGCCAGGGTTTCAACACCACAACGATAACCGTGCAAAATAACACATAAAGGCACAAAAGATCATGCTTTCCATCAAATAACTTTCGTCATTAACAAATAGGCATATAGAGGCTTTCGCATAAACCATAATTGTTACTAACCCTTTTTCACATAATTAATCCAAGTTACATTAAGATCACTTTCGCTTCAATAACACAAACGAAGGATCACCTTCAACTCTCGCAAAAGAATCATGCTCATAGGGATAGAAGATGAATTGCATAACAAAATCTGACCTTTATCGCGTTATCTCACATGGCCACCGTTGGGCTCACCCCAGCCCCAGAAGTGGGTGGACTACTCACGCCTCATCATCATCAAGAAAGACATCAAATAACAAAAGAAACTAACTTGCATTAAATTAAATAAAGAAAGCTTACAACCGACAAGACAAATCCGCTTTCGCCTCTCCACCTTGCTTGCTACAAACTCTCTCTCTCTATCCTACTTACTTGAATTGATTGTGAATTGGAATGAATGAAACTGAGCCCCCTAGGGCTTTATTTATAGCCTTCATTCCCTAGCTATTCTAGGAAAGAAGATATCTATCTCTATCTAAAATTATATCTAAAACTTGAAAGGATAAATAAAATGTTTTATGGAAATAAATCTACTAGGAAAAGATAAAACTAAATAGGGTAAGTCTTCATGTCTTGATAGATCTTGTCTCCTTGATGATAGAACTTGATGGAATCGGATAGAATTTCGGCCAAATCGACTCCTTCGCGCCCAAGTAAAGTTAAACCGAGTAGGACTCGTCACGACGACGCGTTTCTGGAAACTGGGTCTAGTCGACCTCGACCACGGCTCGTCGACCTCGAGTAGGGTGGTTCGTCGACTGGACTTCCTCGGCTAGATCTGCTCGATGTGGCTCGGTCCTGGCTCACTGGCGCTTGTCGACCTCGACAAGGCTCATCGACATCGAGTTGGGTTCTTCCTTTCCGCTTCCGCGAGTTGCCTCTTCCGCTGGCAGCGAGTTTTTCCGCGGCAGCGAGCGGTCCGCTGCAGCGAGTCGAGTCGCTGGCAGCGATTGTTGCCTGGTCGTCCTTGGTTCCGTCCTCGGCTTGTCGACCAGCTCTTCTTCTCGTCAACCCGGGCGTGGCGCTGAGGTGTTGTCGATCTCGACCAGTGGTCCTCGAGATCGAGTAGGGTCCGGAGCTCGGGTTGGTCTGGCTCTCGATCAGGCTTTGTCGACAAGGCTGTGCTCGGACATGCTTGTCTATGTCGAGTAGGGCCCACTCGAGATCGAGTAGCCTTGACTTTTAGCTTGGTTCCGCTGCTTTGACCTTGGACTTCTGTAGCGGTTTTCCGAGCTTTTCCGACCTTCTGTAGAATTGCTGTAAAATGCCCCGATTTCTGCGAATTAAACAGAAACTGGTGTAGATTCCATAAACTACATAGATTCTGTATTGTTCTAAACCCAAATGAATGCAATGTATACAGAAATCGATATAAAAGTTACTGTAAAACATGGCAGATTTAGCTCACAACAGTGGCCTCAACAGTACATGGCTGATCCGACAACGTTGGGCTGAAGTTGAGGCAAGAATCGACCCATCGATTGATATCGTCTTCGTCGGTGAAGTCGAGAGCTTTGAGATCAAGATCAAGCTGCTGATCCGGCGTCATGGAGTAGTTGGAGTTGACGTTTTCGCCAATCGTCAACGACTTCTGTTAAATGTTAACTTCTAATCCAAGGTTCTAAGTAGCTCATGAAGTGTAGTTCAGCTGGATGTCTTAGGACTCGTCTATGTCGACAAAGCTTGGTCTATGTCGAATGACAGAAGTTGTATGACAGTTAGTGTTAGTTTTTATGTTTTGAATCACTTTCTAGGAAATGTGTTAGTGGGGAAGTGGGTTAAGATGTCAGTTTTATGCAGTTACCTTTGCTTTGTAATAGTTATAGTTATGGATTATGAATCAATTGAAGTGTTGTGGTTTTCGTGGAAGAAACTGTCAAGTGTGTGTGACAGAGTTTGTGTTCTTCCGAGTGTTCTTATCCTTGAATCAGTAGTGTGTGTTGAGTGATCCACAATTTCAGTTCCAACAGTTGGTATCAGAGCTAAGAGCAGTGCTCTTGCTGGGTTTAAGTGTCGGGTTGAGTGCAGTGAGGCAAACACAGGGAAACACAAGTTGTGAGAGACATTGTTCAATATGCAGAACAATGGAAGCAGTGGTGTTGGCAATCCTCAATTGCCTATGTTCAAAGGTGTGAACTACCACTTTTGGGGCTTGAAGATGACAACCCTCTTCAAGTCTCAGGAAGTTTGGAACTTGGTGGATCAAGGATTCGAGGACACTGCTGTTGGTGAGCCAGATCAGCAGTTGAGGGAGAAGAGGAAGAAGGACTCCAAGGCCTTGTTTATGATACAGTCAGCCTTCGATGATGAGGTGTTTCCAAGGATAGCAGCCTCTCAGACTTCGCATGATGCTTGGGAGGTGTTGAAGCAAGAGTATATGGGTGATAAAAGAGTTATCACTGTAAAACTTCAATCTCTAAGGAGAGATTTTGAGATGTTGGTGATGCAGGAAAAGGAGACTGTTCAGGCCTATTTGACAAGAGTCACAGGTATTGTGAACCACATGAGAACCTATGGTGAAGAGGTTAGTAATGAGAAGGTTGTGAGTAAGGTCTTGAGGAGCCTTACAAAGAAATTTGATCATGTTGTAGCAGCAATAGAAGAGTCCAAGGACCTGACAGTTTACAGGTTTGAAGAGCTCACTAGTTCTCTTCATGCACATGAAGAAAGGCTAAGTAGAGGCAGTGATGTCAAGGAAGAGAAACTGCTTCAAGTCAAGGATGATGGTTCAAAGAGCAAAGGTGAAAGCTCTTCAAATAGAGGTGGTTACAGAGGTGGCCATAGAGGAAGAGGTGGCTACAGAGGCAACAATAGAGGCCGTGGTGGTAGAGGTCAAGGAAGAGGCTCTTCTAATGGTCAGGGAAGAGGCCAAGGAAGTGAGAATGGAAGAGATCAGTGGAAGGATTCCTCAAGAGGAAATCACAGTGATTCAAGGTCCTACAGAAGTAACATTAAGTGTTACTATTGCAAGAGATATGGGCATAAGGAGGCTCAGTGCTGGGATAAGCAAGAAAATGAAAGCAAAGGGGCAAATTTTTCAGAAAATACAGACAAAGAGGAGAAGTTGTTCATGGCTCTTACCACCACTGAAGAGAAAGGATCTGCTATGTGGTACTTGGATAGTGGTTGTTCAAACCACATGTCAAGCTCAAGAAAAATGTTCAAGGAGCTTGATGAAACCAAGAGAAGTAAGGTGAGACTTGGAGATGATAAAGTGCTGCAAGTGGAAGGGAAAGGCACAGTGACAATTGCTAGTGTGCAAGGTGGAGAAAAGGCATTATGTGATGTTCAGTTTGTGCCTGGTCTAGCTCATAATTTATTGAGTGTTGGACAGTTGCAGCAAAGTGGTTTCTCCTTGTTGTTTGATGAAGATAAATGTGTGATCAGAGAAAAGAAGACAGGTCACATAGTAGTGAGTGTGACAATGACTGCTAATAGGATGTTTCCTATTAACTTGGCTTCAGATGTGAGTAATGCAATGGCAGTCAAGAGTGCAGAAGAATCTGAGTTGTGGCATCAAAGGTATGGACATCTGAATATGCAAAGTTGAAGATGTTGAGTGCAAAAGGAATGGTTCAAGGTCTGCCTAAGATCAATGATCTAGAGTTTTGTGAAGGGTGTGTGTATGGTAAGCAGCTCCGAGGATCCTTTCCAAGTGGATCAGCTTGGAGAGCAACTCAGTGCTTAGAGTTGCTACATGCAGATCTTTGTGGACCAATGCAAACTGAATCTATGGGAGGAAGTAAGTATTTTTTGATGATAACAGATGATTATAGCAGGATGAGCTGGGTGTTTTTTCAAAAACACAAGTATGAAGCTTTCTTAAACTTCAAAAGATTCAAGGTGATGATTGAGAATCAGTTGGAGAGCAAGATCAAGGCTCTTAGAACTGATAGAGGAGGTGAATTCTTATCAAATGAATTCAATGAATTCTGTTATGAGAATGGGATTAGAAGAGATTTGACAGCCCCATATACTCCTGAGCAAAATGGAGTGGCAGAGAGAAACAATAGAACTGTTGTTGAGATGGCCAGAAGCATGATGAAGGCCAAGGGAGTTCCAAACAGGTTTTGGTGTGAATAAGTGGCAACTGCAGTGTACTTGTTGAATATTTCTCCAACAAAGGTTGTGTTAAATAGAACTCCATATGAAGTGTTGAAGGGAAGAAAGCCAGGAGTTGATCATTTGAAAGTGTTTGGCTGTGTAGCATACACTTTGGTCAACTTGAGACAGAAGTTAGATGACAAGGCAGAGAAGTGCTTGTTCATAGGATATGCTTCACAGTCAAAAGCATATAAATTGTTCAATCCTGCAAATGGGAGAGTAATCATTAGCAGAAATGTGGTTTTTGATGAAGGCAGTGAATGGGAATGGAAGAAGTGTGAGAAAGGAGATGGGTTGCATGAGTTGATCTCTCTAGACAGTACAGATGAGGAGACTGATCAAAGTGAAGAGCTCAGTGACAGTAATGGCTCAACTCCAAGCACACCAGCAACACCAGCAACTCCATCTGATCTTGCCAGTTCATCAAGCAGTCACAGTGGTTCTCCTTCAAGTTCTTCAAGTGACTCTCCTCCTAGAAAAATGAGATCACTGGCGGATGTATATGACAGAACTGTGAGAGTTGGCTTTGCATTGCTTGCAACAGATCCTGTGAGTTTTGATGAAGCAAAGGGTGAGAACCAGTGGCAACAGGCTATGAATGAAGAGATGAAAGCCATTATAAAGAATGACACCTGGGAGCTTAGTGAGTTGCCCGAGGGAAAGAATGTTATTGGTCTTAAATGGGTATTTAGGACCAAGTACAACACAGATGGGAGTATTCAAAAGCACAAGGCAAGGCTTGTGGCTAAGGGATACTCACAACAAGAAGGGATAGATTATGAAGAAACCTTCTCACCAGTAGCAAGGCTGGAGACAGTAAGAGTTGTGCTAGCTTTGGCAGCTCAGTGGAAGCTACCTATTTTCCAGTTAGATGTTAAATCAGCATTTCTGAATGGTGAGCTTCAAGAAGAAGTATTTGTGGAGCAACCTTTGGGATATGAAAAGAAAGGTGATGAATTCAAGGTGTACAAATTAAAGAAGGCACTGTATGGGCTCAAGCAAGCTCCTAGAGCTTGGTACAGCAAGATAGATGATTTCTTTCTAAGAAATCAGTTTGTGAGAAGTGAAAATGAGCCAACCCTTTATGTCAAGAAGGGAAGAAAAGGGGAGTTCATTATTGTGTGTTTGTATGTAGATGACATCATCTACTTGAGCAATTCACAAGAAATGTTAGAACAGTTCAAGAGTGCCATGATGAAGAAATTTGAGATGACAGATCTGGGATTACTTCAGTATTTTCTTGGGTTAGAGGTGAAGCAAAGTGAAGAAGGTGTGTTTCTGTGCCAAGAAAAATATGCCCGAGATCTCTTTAAGAAGTTTCAGTTAGAGAAGTGTGAGATTGCTCACACTCCCATGAACATGAATGAGAAGCTGCAGAGGATGGATGGTACTGAGAAGGCAGATGAAAAGTGCTACAGAAGTCTTGTAGGAGGCTTGAATTATCTCACTCATACTAGGCCAGACATTGCCTATTGTGTGAGTGTGGTATCCAGGTATATGCATGAGCCAACAAAGCAGCACATGGGAGCTGCAAAGAGGATACTGAAGTATGTTGCAGGGACCCTACAGTTGGGAATTTGGTATGAAAATGTGAAAGAGTTCAAGCTGCAAGGCTATACAGACAGTGATTGGGCAGGCTGTATTGATGACAGAAAAAGCACTTCAGGGTCTGTGTTTGGGTTTGGATCAGGTGCCATCACATGGAGCTCTAAGAAGCAAGAGACATTGGCTCTATCATCCTCTGAAGCTGAGTATGTAGCAGCTGGTGCAGCTGCAAGACAGGCATTGTGGCTAGGGAAATTGTTGTCTGACTTTGAAATTGAACAAAGTGAAGCTATGGAGATCTGGTGTGACAACAAATCAGCCATAGCCATGACAAAGAATCCAGCTTTTCATGCCAGAACAAAGCACATAGATGTGCAGCACCATTTCATTCAAGAATTGGTGGCCAAGAGCAAAGTTGTGTTGAAATTTTGTGGAACTAATGAACAGAATGCAGATCTGTTTACCAAAGCTTTATGTGGAGCCAAGCATGAGTATTTTGTTGAGAAGATTGGCATGAGGAACCTTGAATTAAGGGGAGGTGTTAAATGTTAACTTCTAATCCAAGGTTCTAAGTAGCTCATGAAGTGTAGTTCAGCTGGATGTCTTAGGACTCGTCTATGTCGACAAAGCTTGGTCTATGTCGAATGACAGAAGTTGTATGACAGCAAAGCTGTATGACAGTTAGTGTTAGTTTTTATGTTTTGAATCACTTCCTAGGAAATGTGTTAGTGGGGAAGTGGGTTAAGATGTCAGTTTTATGCAGTTACCTTTGCTTTGTAATAGTTATAGTTATGGATTATGAATCAATTGAAGTGTTGTGGTTTTCGTGGAAGAAACTGTCAAGTGTGTGTGACGGAGTTTGTGTTCTTCCGAGTGTTCTTATCCTTGAATCAGTAGTACGTGTGTGTGTTGAGTGATCCACAATTTCAGTTCCAACAACTTCAAGTCCTCTTCGACACGGGCCCGCTCCAGAGGAGGCAGGCCGGTGTCGAAATCAGGGGGGTTCGGATCATCGAAGTCGCAAGAGTCAACCAACGGCCATTCTTGAATATTGCCGGCGGTAAAACCATCGAAGTGGCCAATGCGGTGGTCGTGTGTCGTCAGAGGATCGAACTCAGGCATCGCGGCAGAGTTGAAGTTGAAGAGATGATTGTAATTCACCATCGAGAGAGAGAAGATACCGCAATTGAGATGTGATGATTTGTAATGTAAGGTTGATGGTTTATTTGTTTATATGGTTGTTGGGATTAGGGCTAATTTTAATTGCTTGGGCAACAAATAATATAATAGATAAAATATTATATTATATATTTATGGAAATAATAAGGAGATTTTGTTGCAAAACAAACAATATATAAAATATTTGGATTGAATTAGGCTTATTACTTACACGCTTAAATTAGATAGATTATATTAACTAGTACTTTTCCTGAACTATGTTCGGATTTTTTTCAGAATATTTTCGACCGAGTTTGACATACCTCACAAAATACCAAAATCAATTATGTGTCATTTTGCCCATACTTCTTGTCACGCCGTTCTTCGAAATATTTGATTGTCATAGTGAAGTGTTTACTCGAGACGATCAATACTTCGAATTTAACAAAAAAAAATAGTAAATCAATTGCTTCCACACTTCTATTGACATCCACCCTACTTGAATGCATATAAAAAGAAACCTTATTGTTTTTGGCCTAAGAAAACCGAGTTAGGATCCTCTATGTTACTTTGTCTATTACTCATCATGTTACATCTCTTAAATTGGTCTAAATATATGACGGGTTGAGCATCAAGTATTTTTGGTTTTTTTATTCCCATTGTATTTGATATTGAAATTTGATTTTCATAACCATAATAAATTTCACACCATGCCAGTGAAACGGGCTGCTGAAAATGAATGATTTACATTTCCACTCGTTCTAAGGTCGTTTCACTCGTTTGTAATCTAATCGGAGTCCAGTTATTCCACTTTGATCTCTAATAGACTATTTCTTTTGAGATATTTTTTTATTTTTGATATTTATTATTCCTATTTTATTTATTATTGAAACCTGATTTTCATCAACATAATGTATTTCACAACATGCTTGTGAATCAGGCTGATTTTCATAAGCAGTTTGGTAGGTGTTTGCAGCAACACGTTTTGAAGAAGCAAGAAGTGATTTTGAAGTTTAATGATCATGGGAAGCAAAAAGGACTAAAAAAATCCACGCATTTGCCTATAAACAGCAACAACAACAAAAAATAAAAAAAGGAACTCCGAAACTTAACATTATGATCTCAATAAAGTGACTCTTTTTCCAAAAGCAACAAAAAACAGTTAACATAAAAGTGAAGTGCATATGAGAGAACCCAGCAAAATAGATTGGTTTGGTGGCACTAAATGAAAGTTTGTGCCAGTTTAGACAACAGGATCTCAATGGACTTATGCCAAGTGAATCAATGTAAATTCATGTTTTTCCTTGACAAAGCTATAGTGGCAATCAAACTCTTACCTCATTTTTAGCCTCTTCAAGAGCTTTCAAAGTGGTCTAGTAGAACTAATGCAGAAGGTCAAAATTCTGGCTGGCTGATCCAGAAACAAAATCTATTATGTTGTTTATAGATTTTCACTGTAGTTTCTAGTCATAACAGACTTAATATACGTCAACGTCTCCCTTTAGGATTCCATCATCTCCTTGTACTTTCCTAACTGATAATAAAGCTTGACAGTTTGCTTTAGAACCTTAAATCCATACTTAATAAATTTGGAGATCATGAGATATTGGAATGCAAGATCTCAAAAATAAATAGACTCACTCAACCATCTACAAAAATGTATAATAAGCTTATTTGGAATAGAAAAGACAGGTAGTTAATTGATGAGCACAAAATTAAAGCTTCATTGACCCTTATCCATAGAACAATGTTTCAAATTCAAATAACTATATCATGCCATTGATTGATAAAGCATAGGTGAAACCCTCCAATTTAATCAACCCCAATTTTACTTAACTAACCAAAAATTTATTTGTGTGCATTAACTAATCAATAAATTTCATTCTCATATTGCAAATATGTAAATATAACCATAGAAGCATTTCATCGAACACCTTATGTGCAATACATTAACCCAAAATCCTTTAACTTAATAAACCCCAATTTCACTTATACACACATCAAGATACCATCAAGTAAACAATAATTTATTTGTGTGCATTAACTAATCAATAAATTTCATTCTCATATTGCAAATATGTAAATATAACCATAGAAGCATTTCATCGAACATCTTATGTGCAATACATTAACCCAAAATCCCTTAACTTAATAAACCCCAATTTCACTTATACACACATCAAGATACCATCAAGTAAACAATAATTTATTTGTGTGCATTAACTAAGCAATAAATTTCAGAATCATGATGCAAATATCTAAATATAACCAAATAAGCATTTAATCGAACACCTTATGTGCAATACATTAACCCAAAATCTTCCAACTTAATCAACCTCAATTCCACTTATACAACATCAACCTACCACCTATGATACCTACATGAATGTAAAGGCTCGGATTTTTTTTTAAATTCTAATTTCTCGGAAAAAGAAAATCAAAATGAATTTTAAAGCGAGATTTAGCGGAAAAACTTTTCAAGTCGGATTTTAAGACTCTTAAGGCGGATTCCGGCCAAATTTTGAATTTATGTAAAATAGATTTTTCTCCGCTTTCATATGTCGAGAATTGGAAAATACTGTTCGGATTTCAGTATTAAATTCGAATTTGGAAAATTGAGAATTTAGTTTAATCGAGTCCGGATAAGGTCGAATGAGCGGGTTTAGGGATTTAATTCCAGATAATTCAAATTGATTTTGGGGAACACGTGATCCTTGTCTCTTTCCTCCTTCACATGTCCGATTCCAACAACCTTACTCTGGCCCTCCTTGTCGACAGTAGCAGCTGGGGTGGTAGCAGCTTTCACCCTTCCCCAACTCTCCATTTCTATTTTTTGAGTAAACCTCCACACACACCCCTTCTCCCTCAAAGTAATTGTTCCCTAAAATTGGCAAAAGTCAAACTGCTCTCTCTCATTGTCTGGATGTTTGCAGCACCCACGCCAAGCTAATCACCTCTCCCACTTGATTCCAAAGCATCTCTCTCATCTTATTCTCAGATGGAAAGCAACCCCAGTTCCCCCATTTTGTCTTCAACCCCACAAACCCCATCTTTTCTCCCCATTTCACCCTATTATATTACCCATCTATTGCAGCTGAAGAAAACCCAAACACCTCCCTCCCTCTTCGTTCACCCTCGTCGCCTCCCTCCGCCTCCGGCGAAACCAAACCGCGGGGAGGACCCCCCCTGTTTTTCCGTGAGCCACACTCGAGCGCAGCCCGGACCTTATGCCTTTTTTTCCGACTCACCCAAGCACCCCATGAGCACCACGCTAGCACAGAAGCAACAACATCGACCACCATCTTCCTCGAAGACCACCAGCAGCAGCCGGAGCCACCGCCGACGCCGAGCTCTCCCTGTTTTCCGTTCCGTTCCGCTTCGGTAAGATTCGATTCCGCTCGACCTCTCTTCTTCACCTCTTATCAACCTCAAGCTTCCTCCTTTAATCGCCCGCACCTCTTCCAGGCACTTCCGATCGAAGAAACGGCCTCGAAGCGCCCGGACGCCGCCTCTCGGAGCTCCGTTCCGGCGAGACAAATGCATCGGTGAGCTTCTTCCTTACCCCTTTTCCCTCCCCTGTCCGTTTATATGTGTGTCGGTAGTCGGGTCGGGTCGTCGGAGTCCTTTGTCGCCGCCGTCCAAGCCTCTTCCTCCATCGTTTTTCCGAGCGCCGAGCTCTCTCCCCCTGTGTTCTATTTTTTCGATGGGGGAGGAAGAAGAAAGAGGTGTGGGGCCTCACCTTTCCACCTCAGCCGGGCCCCCTTCCTTTTTTTACCTTTCAGATTTAAAAGATGGGAGAAATTGGTTGTTGGGCCTAATTCTTGGGCTAGGATATTCGGTTTTAAAAAGAAAATTGTTGGGCCTGTTTTATAAACTCTGATTTGGGGTTTTTACAAAAAGGGCTCGGTTTTGGGTGAATTAAACAAGAGGGGTTCGGTTTTGTATAATACAAAATAAAGGGGATAAGTTTGGGATTTTGCAAATATAAGGGTGGTTTTGGTAATTATATAAATGCCTGATTTTACTAAATAAAAATGGTTGGGATTTTTTAAGGATTTGAAAATATTTTATGAAAGTGCTTAATAAATGGTATTTAAAATATTATATGATGTGAATTGAGATTTAAAATATAAAATGTTATTTTGAGATTAAAGATGTAATATTATGGTGATTTGAAAAGATAAATTATGGGACTTGAATTGAAAAAGAAATTGATGAGTGTTTTCAAGAATCGGAATTTCTAACTGCTTGACTAAGATTTTAAACGGTTTTGAGACTAACATGAGAATTATGTGTTCGATGACTAATTAGCATGTTGATGTGATTGATTGACTAATAGCATGTTTTGTGTGGACTAATGGCATGTATGAATGACTAATGGTATGATGAGGGGTTAGAGTTAAGTTATCGCTTGACTTATACCTTATGAACTATAATGAGCTAAATGACTATGCAGATTATTATTATTGCGAATATATGAATATGACTGAATGGAACGATGAGAATGATGAGGTCTTACGGGATTTGGCAATGTGGTAAATGGTTGAGCTTGATAGAACGACGATTGCGATATGTTTGTTATTCTCATTGAATGATGTATGCTTGCGTGCTTGAACGATTAGACGTAGACTTACATGTGTTTTGATATGTATCTAGGTGATCTTTAATCTATCGTAATGCTTGACTTGCTGTTCTGCACTGCCAGGTAAGTCTCTTCGGAGCTTACTCAGATTGAATAGAGCTATTCCCTGCTTTAGGTGCATGATATACTAGGTGCTTGCATTCCTGATCAGCATTCCATGTAGTACCATGCTAGGTTGCATCGACCGTTGAGCATTCTATTTCTCTATGTGTATGTAAACAGAACGGCCGTTATCTGTGAAGTAACTAGAGTCATTGCTAGGGTTATAGGACGACCTAGTCTCATCGGGTCCCGTCCTGAGTCAATCGAGTCATGAACTTCCTTATATTATGAGATGCCTGCGGGCTTTATTGTGGAGCGGGTTGGGCATGCGTGCCGCCCGATTATGAATGAATGCATTCACGAGCTGGCCAGTCTCCGCCCTATCGGAAGGGGGTGGAGGTAGGAGAGGGATATACCACTTGGTATTCTGTGTTAAGGCCTTATTATTATTATGCACTTGATCTTAGGAGCATGTTAGTGTGTTAATATCCCGCCATGCATCTAGAAGCATCTTTACTAGGAATAGCATATATGTGTGCTTAGGGTTGGGATGCAGAGCTAAAGTGGGCATCGATCTGATCCCGCCCCATATCAAATTTTTTAGGTATCCGTTATGCTTACTACCGTTGATGCTGATTTGAGTCCATGACTGCTGGGTCTAACATGGCGGAAAGAGAGAGCTGAGATTCCAACTTCACCAATTTAATTACGGCTCGAATTTGAATGGTTGATCATATTTTGACCCGGCTCTGCCGTGGCACCCCTTTGTATTATGCTTTACTTCCGCTATTTGTGTAACCTTTGGTTTTCCACGCTTAGACTTATGACATGTACAGGGGACTTCCCCGGGGATTCCAACGATCCCTTTGAATTTTGGGTATGAAATCCCACTTTAAAATGTTAGGATAGAATTTCAAACCTTCAACCTGTACTCGGGGCGCAAGATCCTAACGAGGGGTTTCATCCCTCGAAACGTAACCCGAGAATTATAATCCCGGGCCGTTACAATGAACACCCATTTCACAAGATAAAACTACTAAAACGCAAGGAACAACAATATACAACATCCAACCCAATTTTCACAAATATTTAAGGAGACAACAAATAGCCACATATCCAAGTCATGGATTTAACCTTAACAAAATCGAGAGGAGAGGTGAATGTCATCCGAGTCGGTCGATCAAAGGAGAGGAGAGGCCAAGAGTTGGTGGAATTTTGGTGTATTGGAACATCGAGAGGTGAGGCGAGGAGCCTAGACTTCAAAACCCTCGTATGGTTCACCCTTTTTCATGTCTTTATAAATATGATGGGTTTTGTTCATTTTAAAAAATAAGTTAAGGAAATGAAATTCATTCCCATGAAATGTATCACACCCCTGCTGTGAAACATCCTGACAACATACACACTACTCTTCTAAACTTGCCCCAACATACACACCCCAGCCTAATCCATCCTTTCATATGAGAAGAGGGGAGAAATCTGCATTTGGTATTGTTAATTCAACTTTACTACCTTGCAAAACACTCACAACACAAACACAATTAACACACAAGAGTACAGTACAGAAAACATGACTTATTACATAAGAGTCCTCCCAAGGAAATTGCACACTAATTAATGACTCCTTTAATCAGCTGAAGAATTTGTTAATACGGGAGAGTCGCTCAAAACAATTTGTTTTGCCTATAAAATGTTTTAAAAAAAAAAACAAAAGAGTGAGTCGCTGTTCTTAACAGCGACTTATTATATTATTTTTTTTTAACCAGAGCTAAAGTCGCTGTTTGTAACAGCGACTTAGCTCTAGTTTGGTTATATCGCAAATTACTTTCATTCTTTGGCTATTTCGAAAAAAAATTCACTTTTAAATCCATATATGCCAGTTGCCAATGATCGTCAACAGATAGATTTGTCTTGACTTTGCCATGATGTCGATGACGACCTTGTGAAAGAAAACAAGCTAAGTTGGAACGAGTTCTTAAGAGGGGGGATTGTGTTGTGACACCCCCAATTAATAAAAGAAATTAAAAAAAAAAAATACAATTTTAGATGGGCATAAACCCCAAATCAAACAATTAATACCGGCTTCATTAAGTTGTGTTTCCACTTGGCTCTGAAAACGAAACCGCACGACGACTTGTTTGTGTTAGCGAACATATCCAAGTTTTCCCACAACTCTCTAGCGCTTAGGATTGTATAAATTCAGTCGTGAGGTTATAGAGGCAAGACAATAAGGACAATTCAAGACTTTCCCGCAACACTCACTAGCAAAAAAAAAATAAAAAAATAGATATATAATATATAAAAGATTTAGGGTTAGAAGAGGTGAAGGATAAATAACTTACTAATGAAGCAATAGGGCTATAAAATCACCTGCAAAGTATGTGGTGCTTGCAAGGAAACAACACAACCTCAATCTCCCTCACAAAGCAAATCCTGCACAGTATCTTTTCCTGAAATTCATACAACGGCCCATGTTAATTAGAAGTAAGAACACAGATTTATATATATATAGTGAGTATAGCGCATTCTATACGGATGTGCTGTGTTCACTTAGGATTGTATAAAAGATGATGAAATTAGAGAAGAAAGCTTACAAATTGAAGGAACTCGTACTCTTGTAGAGCAGATTTAGTTACGTTCATCTGCATATCTATTTCCGTTTGCAGATTCAACACCTTTATTTGAAATGAGATTCATAATCAATATTAGATGGAGAACAAGAGAAAAACGATTAAAGAATCAACACGGACACCTCTGCGACAAGATCTTCCTTTGACATTTTCTTCACTAATTCAGGAGGATTCCCGCAAAATGTTGTGCATCTACACATTACATGAACCATTTGATTACCAAGCAAATGTTTACCAAAACAGTTTAATAGGAAGAGAGAATAAGAAAATAAGTCACCCCTCATTTGTTGTTGATTTTTTAGCATTAGTAGAATGAATTTGGTGCGTCCGCGCTTCTTCACTTGCTTCATAATGTGACCACCAACCTATCAAACTGACATGACGACAACAAAAGTATATATGCAAAGTAACCAAGTATTAATTAATTATCAATGTAAATCTCTATACGTGCTTTAATTAAACAATTGATGATTTCTATTGTAATTAAGTAGAGGACTATGTATATATATACCCTAGACCATGGTGCATACACTCTAGGTACTCGTGTGTAGTTGAAGAAACTATAAAGTGTCGCCAAATACCAACTTGATGGAGTTGTAAAACTCTTTCCACCAACAGCGATGTAGAGAATACAACTCCAAGGCCTTGCAACAACAATAGAGGCGAGAACACGTACGGTATTGGAATCACTCTAGCTCTTGTACGAATTCCCTAGCAAACAAATTAAGGCAATAAAATTGAGGGTTGGGGCCAGAAGTGCATATATATAATTAATTAAATCTTTCATTCCTAGATCGATCAAAAATGTGTCATATATATACATATATATACCTCTAAGTGCATATAGAGAAGAACAAGGAACACAAATACTGAAACCATCATCACATGACTGCCAATGCAAACTCGACCCCAATTTTGATCTTTTCTGTCCTCACTAATATATATGAAAAATACAATATATGCATACACCTGTCCAAAGCTGTATCCAAATAACAATAATCAATAATCGAGAATTTTAGCTAGGTACATAGCCATAATTAATCTTAATTAATAATTTCCATTTTATCCAATGATTAGCTGATTAATTTATTTATTTCGGACCGGATTTAAATTTGAAAATAACAACGATAGTTAATTAATATATACGTACCCAAAAATATAAAATGAATCCCAGTAGTCTCTTTTAGCCGGACTAGGATCTGCAATAATCGATTAACAGAATTTTATAGAAGAACAAAACGTAGCCTGTAGCCTGTAGCCTGTAGCAATGCATGATAATTGGGCGACTGAACAGAAAAGATGGAGCAAAACATTTCAAGGAAAATCCACACGACACACACATATGACATATATGTGCATGAGTACGTGGATATGATAATTACGTACCAATCAAAACTTCAACCAGGTTATATGTTGCGCACAGGGTGAGAAAGATGATCAAACACGCAGGTATATGCTGCACAAAGCATAGTTGATAGAGATTATCAAGTAGATCTTAATGCATGTACGTCATGATGATAACATGGAGAAAAAAGAGCTTATGCTGCAGATTGTAGGTAAATGGCCAAAAATTGATCCTTAATAGTGAAACAAATCAGTTCGATTCTGACTTAGTTCAATATATATATATATATATATATATATATATATATATATAGTACAATCCATCAGCAAGGGGGCCACTGCTTAGTCGCCATAATTGATCACTTTACACAAATATGGTTAACGATTCTATCAATTTGTAACTTACAATATATCCAGTCTCCAGCTGCCATCCCCTATCCTCTAGAGCAATTATGCTGTAATATAATCACTAATCAGACTCAAAATTTAGAGAAAAACAAAACATTAAACATATATATATATATATATATATATATATATAGGGATTGACTCCGGTGAAAACCTCAAATTGTGGTAAAAATTCGTGAGGACTACTTTATATCTCGGTTTTTTTGAAATCCGTGCTAAAAACCTCAATCACACAGTGACTTTACAACTCGGTTCAACCTAAAAACCGTGCTAAAAACTCCAATTTTAAAATAACACATGACTTTATAGCTCGGTCAAACCGAAAAATCGTGCTAAAAAGCTAATGTTTTAAAATTACATAGTGACTTTATAGCTCGATTTTATTCAGAACCGGGCTAAAATTTATGCCTTTATAGATCGGTTCTATTCATAACCGGGCTATAAAGCAAGTGAACCGGGCTAAAAAGCCGGTCCTCACGGGTTTCTACCGCAATTTTGGTTTTCACCGGAGCGCAACCCTATATATATAGAGAGAGAGAGAGGGTTGGATTCAGGTGCAGAGGTCACCAAAAGTGAGAAGGAAAGAAGTGTTTTTATTGGTCTGTCCGCTCCTCTCGCGTGCGCGTCCAGCACACGTCACGCGCTTCGGTCTCCCTCGCGCGTACTAACACGCACCGTTATATTAAAAAAAAATAACACAACCACTAAGACTTGAACACGGGTTGATTTGGGAGGAAGCGGAAGTGGCTTACCATCTTACCAACATGAATTCTATATTCACAGCCCATCTTTATTGGTTTTAAACCTTTAATATTTTGATCGATTTTTTCAAACATTAATTAAAACATCATTAATTAATTTCTGGGTAAAAAGCAACGTGAGTAATTACTCCCTAAAATCTATTCGCCTTTTGCCTCTTCAATTTCCTTTTGCCTATCGGTTTTTATTTTCTTTTATTTCTTCTTTTATTAATTTGTTTTCATTCTTCTTTTAATGTTTATTTTAATTATTTATTTATCTAATTTTAAATACCCTGAATCACTTCCTATTAAAATCCTGAACCACTTGATATTAAACCTCTAAACCCTTGACCACTTTTACTCGTGTGATTCAACCCTTTTACTAATAGTGGTTCAGTCCTTTTACTCGTAGTGGTCCAGCCCTTTTATTCGTGTGGTTCAGCCCTTTTACTCATAGTGGTTCAGTCCTTTTACTCGTAGTAGTTCAGCCCTTTTATTTGCGTGGTTCAGCCCTTTTACTCGTAGTGGTTCAGTCATTTTACTCGTATGGTTCAACCTTTTTACTCCTAGTGGTTCAGCATTTTTTATTCATAATGGTTCAGCAATTTTATTCACAGTGGTTCAACAATTTTATTCACAGTGGTTCAGCAATTTTATTCACAATGGTTAAGCAATTTTATTCACAGTGGTTCAACAATTTTTTCCACAATGGTTCAGCCATTTTATTTGTAGTGAACCAACATCTATTTAGTCACTGAACCAACCTCTATTTAGTCACTGAACCAACCTCTATTTATTCACTGAACCAATCTCTATTTAGACACTGAACCAACCTCTATTTAGTCACTGAACCAACATATTCAGTCACTGAACCAACCTCTATTTAGTCACTGAACCAACCTCTATTTATTCACTGAACCAATCTCTATTTAGACACTGAACCAACCTCTATTTAGTCACTGAACCAACATATTCAGTCACTGAACCAACCTCTATTTAGTCACTGAACCAACCTCTATTTATTCACTGAACCAATCTCTATTTAGACACTGAACCAACCTTTATTTAGTCACTGAACCAACATATTCAGTCACTGAACCAACCTCTATTTAGTCACTGAACCAACCTCTATTTATATGTGCTGAACCAACCCCTTCTATGTATTTCATAAACTGCATTTATTTAATTTATGAACTAATTACGTAAAAAAAAAAGAGTAATGGAGAGTAGTGTATCAATCCATTCAATACTCTACATGCTTCATCGATTCCTTCCCCTCTGTAATTCCATTAATAAAAAAAAATATGTAATTCAAATACAATGTACACAACTCAACTACCATGGCCGGAATTGAGGGACCCCTTGGATTTGGAATCGGACGAACCGTGTGCGTGGCCGAGGAATTCGAGACGAATAGAAGGCAATTGAAGCCGATGAGAAATAAACGATCAAAAGAGACTAGAAGGCGCCCTCCCGTCGAAGCCGATTTTGATTAGGTTTCATTGCCATGTCGCCGTTGTCGTGGCCAAGCACGCCCAGCTTCATGTAGTTGGAGAAGGCGGTGGCTGCGGATCGGAGCTTCTTGTAGTCGGGGACGGCGCGGAGGAGGGAGGAAAAGGGTGAGGGAGAACGGAAGCTTGGGGGCAGTGACGGAGGGTGAACTCAGATCCATAGAAGAAGTTGATGGCGACGGAGACAAGCCTGCGACGATGGGAGGGAGGGAGGAGGATGGGGAGTAGGATCGGAGTGATGAGATTCGTCATTGACGGGGTTTATCGGAGTCGGTGAAAGCGATGGAAAATCAGTGATGAAGAAGGGAGGGATGGGAAGAAGCACTGAGGAAGACGCGTGTTGTACAACCCAAAAAAAAAAACGCGTGTGTTATTTTTTAAGTAACCAATCACATCGCTTCTTTCCTTCTCACCGGTATATACTATTCTGACTTGAACCCTACTATATATATATATATATATATATAGTTATCCAAGTGGATTCAATATGTATATATCCATTTCCGAACAAATCAAGTGTGAATGCAAGCATATTGAATTGAATGAGAAAAGGGAAAGGTCCAACATGTACATAACTATATATATATATATATATATATATATATATATATATATATATATATATATATATATATATATATATATATATATATATATATATATATATATATATATATATATATATATGTTTAATGTTTTGATAATTAAGAAGATTCTGAAACAGATAAAATAAAAATTAAGGAGCAAAATTTTAAAGATAAGACTCACTACTCTCTATCTGTCATCGGCCCTTGTGATAGAATGGTTGGATAGCACATTCTGTAATTCCATGATCAAAGATTAGTGACAAGTATGCAAAGAACCGATTATATAGGAACAAAAAGGAAGACTATCTTAAATAGTCACTCATCTTCCTCACTCAAAAAATAAAAAATAGTTGCTTTTTCTTTATATCGGAGGAAAAGCATTTGCCTTATATTGTCCAACTAGCTAAATGCAATCCAAAGCCATATATCCTTATGGTATAATTTGTAAGGAGTGAAATTATTTGTAGGTATTAAGCGATTATTCATGCATAATAATGTATTTGTATATAAAGTGTAATTATTAATTTGTTTTAAACAAAGAATTATTCATATGTGTTCATAACTTACTTTTATTCTCGGTCGT
This sequence comes from Persicaria maculosa, assembly GCA_963922045.1. Taxonomy (NCBI): domain Eukaryota; kingdom Viridiplantae; phylum Streptophyta; class Magnoliopsida; order Caryophyllales; family Polygonaceae; genus Persicaria; species Persicaria maculosa. Next base: position 17,195,634 of record OY998259.1, on the reverse strand, counting down.
TTGATGGCGCTTTAAATTTGCTTACAAATTACCCTATTTGATCGTCTTAATATATCTGACGTCGTAAATTTGCTTACAAATTACAAAGTAAGGACGGCTTACACATGATATATCATCTCACATATGATGAAGAATATAATATCAATAACAAGTGCTTGAATTTAATTAAGGAGGTAGGTGTACGTACTTTAAATTGTCCAATAAAATAATTGTTTCCAAGAGGTAAATTGGTAGGAAAACCATTTTCAAGTTCACAGCTGCAACATGATCAACAGTACGTCAGTTCCATGATCAGGAAACAAACCCGTATAAATAAATAGATACTCCGTATCAGATTTCTTTCATACATAAGAAAAAAATAAAAGGAGCAATTGGAAGGTAAACAAGCAATTGTACGTACAAGTTAATTACAGTACATATATATGTGGTTATAGATGATAATAAAAACGTACGTACCATGAGAAGTTTCCAGATATATACAGAGAAGCAGTTCAAAGGCAATAAGCAATGGCGTTCCAACAACAGCATGAAATGGAATCCACTAATTAAAAAAAATATATATAATACAAAAGATGGAAGGGTTAATTCAAATTTAGTGGAATGCATTGTATTAATACTTCAACAGTTGAACATATATGTGCGTAGGTGTAAATTAAAGAATAAAATACCATAGGATCGCCATCTAGATGTGAAGGATTGGGTATGGAGAATCTGCCGCGGGCAACAGAGATATGAAATAACCATAGAGGGCAAAACACAATCCTGCGCTCCATCCATCCATCATCACAATCATCATATATATATATATATATATATATATATCAATAATCAATAAGTATATCATATCATATCATATCCAACCTCAAGGTCAACGTCAACGTACGTACTAGCCATTCGTTTCAATTAAATCACAATCCTATCCTATATCCTATAAAATTTTAATTAATTAAATTCGCCAACATCGGATTAATTCATCGATCCATATATAAATTAGTTTTCCATGCAATCAAAAATTAGTAGGGCCGGGGTAGAATATATTAACTCGACCACCTAAATCCTAATGACCCCGGGCGGATCGAGAAATAATTTTAATTCAAATTGAGTACTGTACAAATTAAATCAAACAGTTAATCGATCAATAAAAGGCAAATTGAATTGAATCAGATGGCATATATGGGAGAACGAACCGTACCACCAAGAGGAGGAGAGGAGATGCTGGAGCTTGAGGACCACAACGATGGTGAATGTGAGGATCGAGCAGCGCGTGTGCCGCACATTCCCGCCCCGCCTTCCGTACTTCCCTCCAGTTACCGCTCGAGGCCTCCATTCCATATATTGTACGTCTGACTCGTCGCTGAGCAGATTTACTAAAGGTTAAATCTTCGCCGTTTTTGGGCGAAAACCCTAATTCCTTCCGTATAATTCCAAGGAACACTGAACCGAACAAGCTTTGCACGATAGATAGATGAGGATCTAATTGGCGATTCACGCGGCGTTACGTACGTATTTATAGGATTATAGGGGATTTTCGGAAATTTTTTTTGAAATAACCAAAAAAAGGGAAGATATTATGAAAATAGCCGAATCTAAAAAAATTTAGAAAATTAACCAAACTAAAGTAATATGTAAGTCGTTGTTACAAACAGCGACTTACAATTTTTTTTTTATAAAAAAATTATATTAAATTAAAAAAACAAAAAAACCTTTAAAAAAAACATATATGGGAGAGTCGCTCTTCTTCTTTATATTTTTTTGGCCGGCAATATGTTTGGAGGAGCAGATCCCTGGAGACACCGAGTCCACCGTCGCAGTCCCTCCAGCACTGCAATCGTACTCTCAATATCCATGGTCTGCACAGCCGGACGAAGACACATCAATTGAATGACTGTACCGATGCCGAGGCCTACCAGAGGCGGCCGAGTTCTCGCCGCCGACGGATCCGATCTACTCGTTGGAGGAGCCGGCGAACGGATCGGAGGAGAGATCCATGTCGGATTCAGTTGATGTGTCTTCGTCCGCATTCAGATTCACGAACTTCCCCCTTGAACTGCTCCATCAATCTCAATCTCCATGATTGACGGCGCCTCCTTTCCAGTAGAGGAAGCCGTCGAGTAAATCGTTTGGAAGCCGTCGAGTAAATCGTTTGGAAGGCAAGGAAGTCCAATTCAAAAGGCGAGGAAGCCGATTTCGAGCAGATCGTTCACGAATTCGGAAGGCGAGGAAGCCGAATTCGCCGATTTGCAGATAGTTCGGAAGGCGAGGATGTCGAATTCACGGATTTGCAGATCGTTCGGAAGGTCAAGGTGAGGTAGTCGAATTCGGAAGCGATGAAGCCAAATTCGAAGGCGAGGAAGCCGAAATCGGATGCGAGGAAGCCAAATTTGGAAGCGAGGAAGTTGAATTCGAAGGCGAGGAAGCCGATGAATATACAGATCTGAGCGACCTCTCCGTTTTTGGGGTCACCATGGGAGATCAGGGTCGTCGCCCTGTGTAATTAGTAGGGTTAAAAAAAGTCCAAATTATTATTTTTTTTAGATTTTAATTATTCATAATTATTTATAATCTAAAAAAAACAATAAAAAAAAAAGAATATACGTAAGTCGCTGTTTAGCGACTTACATATTTTAATATTTTTTTTTAAGTTTTGGGTAAAGTTGTTGTTTCAAACAGCGACTTTACCCTAGTTTGGCTAATTCCTTAAAATCTTTTAGATCTTGGCTATTTTCATAATAACTTCCCTTTTTTTGGCTACTAGTTTAGTTCCCGTGCCCAAGGCACGGTCTTTTTTTAAAATCTAATTATGTTCAATATAATACATTAATTTTCACATAAACTTTTCATTTTAGAGATGCAATAGCACACTGCATGAAACTGTTAGAATTATTTGACTTTTTTTTTATATCTTAGATAGATGGTAGAGATCGATCTCCGTATGAAGTTTCCTTCAATTCCACTATATTAAAGAAAGAATATGACAAATCAAATATAGGTCTTTTAAAAATGGACTCTCTTTATGTTATATACATTTTATGACGACAATGAGATAGTATTCATTAGGATGTCTTACACATTTAGTTGACTATTCCTTGATTTATTTTTAACAAAGAAAAACTAAAATAAAAAATATTCACATTTTAATAAAAATAATTTAAATATGAATCATATATATGGAGTAGTAATATAATATAATTTATTAATAAACTGCATAAATACGCGGGTAAAATAAATTATTTATATTATTGTAAAACAATTCAAGAAACATATTGTTATTTAAATTTTAAAACAATCCAATAAAATAAATACCTATTAAACCGATGCTAGTGAAAGATAATGATTTCAATTTGTACCAGATTATTTTTGTACCAGATTATGGTAAATATTTGTTGTATCAACCAGGTAGGATTACAAAACATACCACTCAAATATTACGGAGTAATTATTTATTTATTTAAAGAAAACAAAGTCCGAAAATATCACAATTTAACATGAAGAATTGGTGAAATAATATGACAACACATAGAACTGAAATTAGCAGGGAAGATATATAACATGGACTAAGAAAAACATGAACTCGACTTCTTATCCACTCTTCGGACTTTTGCTTTTCCAAATGTGAATAACACGAACTCGAATTTTGTAATTTACTTTTGCCTTTAGATCATCCAATAAAGTTAAACCGTTCTTCATCTTCGACCTAAGGAAAAAGCATTGTTATAATCGATTATAAAGCAATAAAAATGTAAAAGTTTAAAATTCAAATCGTTAGTAACATTTTATCAATGGATTCGAATACCTACAAAAATTAAAAATTACAAAAATATAGTTAGAATTTGATATAAATGCAATAGAATGATCAGGGTAGAGGTTTTTAAGATGGTCAAGCTATGGATTAAATAGAAATGGAAAATGTTTTAAACTAAATAAGATAATTAAAATAATTGGTAAAGATAATTATTAAGGATAGGATCCTTTGAATATCTAAACCAACTAACCATAATATCTAGATATCAAAATCAATTAGTATTATTAATTATAATATTAATAAAGATTAATAGATAGATATATATTGACTTAATTTTTAATTGAATTATGCTAAATAATTTAATTAAACTCTAACTAAAAATCCCTACATTAAAGGGGAAGGCACCACATGGATTAGATGACTTACTGTTTTAGTTCTAAATTCATCTTATCTCATATTCTCGTCAGACTCAGCAAGAAAAAGGCTAAATTTCTTTTATAATTCCGTATTTTTTTAATCCCTAAAGTTAATAAAATCAGTTGATTGCGGACTTCAGTCACCCCGACCAAAACCCAGATCGATCCACCACCAAGTAGAAGTAATTTTTTGTGGATCAATACGATTTACAACTTACTCAAAGTATCAAAATATATAAATTAACATGAAACAATTTGAAATTTCTCATTAAGGAAAAACAATCAACTGTTATCGGACTCATCGGACATATCCGGTACGTAGATAATATTAAGCTGTTTAATTTGTACAATATAATGAATATTTAGAATTTGATAAAAAAAAACAATAGAATGATCAGGGTAGAGGTTTCGATTATCGTCAAACGTATGATGGTTAACGATATGGAATGGATTAAATAGAAATGGAAAATGTTTTAAATTAAATAAGATAAGTAAAATAATTGGTAAAGATAATTATTAGGATAAGATCCCTTGAATATCTTAACCAACTAACCATAATATCAGATATCAAAATCAATTAGTATTATTAATTATAATATTAATAAAGATTAATAGATAGATAGATATTGACTTAAATTTTAATTGGATTATGCTAATTAATTTAATTAACTAAACTCTCAACCATTGAAATAAATTAACGGATAAGATTATATCTCACATAATTAAAACCAAAGAAAAGAAAAAATACATCCTCTCAGTTCTCACGTCCTGGTTCCTCAACCAGATCGTCTCCTCCATTTGACTTGATTCTGTCTTCCCAAATCAATGGATTTGTGTATTGTCCTAATAATATTTTATCAAACTGATGTTAGGAACATTCATCATTGATTCATTATACAAAACATAAGAGAGTATCCATGCTCATTTTGTTTTTAGATTCTCTAATATAAGGAGTCTGATAAACACAAGCATCAATTTATACACAAGCATCAATTTGATAATTAACCGGATTGCTTAATGCATTAGCATAAAGAAAGAGAAATAACATCAGAGGAAAATGATGATGAATTTCAATCGATAAGTTTGGCTTAATTAATGTCCATTTTCCATGAAGAAGCTAATAAAATATCTAATGATTAAAATTGAACTTAATCTAGCCGTAAGTCGCACATTTCAATTATGGAACTATACTAAACCTAATTCCCAAATCCTAAATCCTACCATACACATATAATTAGCGAGCTGATGATGAACAAACCTCGAAGATAGATAAAAATAGGCGATCAATGTGAGGGATGACGACAATAGAGGATGACGACTTACGACAATGGGATGGGCAAAGATGAAGGACATCGCTATGTTTCATTACGTAGAGAGGAAGCACTATGGAGCATGAGAGAACCACCATAAGGGACAACTGCGTTGTGATTCAACCATCTACTTTGAACCCTGCGGGAGGACGGAAAGTCATCGACGACATGGCTCGGTAACGGAGAACTGCGGAGATGTTCTAGCGAGAGGAGTGCGAGAGAGGATCTGAGAGAAGAGAGCGAGAATTATGTTATGTAAAATTAGGAAATTACGTTTGATATTGGGAGAATCAATCTGAGCCATTCATTTATTTGAACGAATGTGATCTTCTCCTTAGGAAGTTATTAGGCATACTATGATCAGAAATAGATTGCCATAAATAAGAAGAAAAATAATTAAAATGAGCACCCTAGCTAATTCATTTTGGATCATCACAAATCTCACCGATACTCGTGAGTTGTGACCGTAACTGAATCACTTGAAATGTTGGGGCAAAAAATTAAAACTCATTTTACATCTATGAAAATAGATAGATATATTGATTATACTCCATCCGATCCAAAATACATGTCGTTTGACTTTTTAACACGTACTAAAACTATATAATACATTAACTTTTTTATTATTATTTTTTTACAATTGAATACTTATTATCAACAAATATTAAGTTGTAAAAAAATGATTTTAAAAAAGTTGATATTTTATATAGTTTTTACCTCCTTAAATTACGTGTTAAAAAGTCAAACGACATATATTTTGAATCGGATGTAGTATTACTTATACGGTCGTACCTATTCATTTATAATGGATCAATCCTCAAGCTCTCTCTATATATATTTAATAACATACAAAGCAAGTCTAAAAAAGAAATATCTAAATATCAAAATTAACCTTTGAGCAAAATATTGATGTCGTCCACCATCGACCCTAAATTTCATTTGGATCTCTCAATTACAACACTCTATCATCACTAATGCCCAAAAAAGCTTGTATATATATTACGTGGTTTGAACTCTTCAAAGTTAAGTTGTTGGTCAAGCCCACATCGTCCTATTGATGCTTCGGTTGTAAAGTTCGAAGGCATATCTGACTATGATGTATTGTGGACAAAAGTAGCTAGACGTATACCGTCCTTGTTTGGGGGCGGATTTATGCTACGGTATCCCTTGGCCACGTGCCTCTTGCAAATCATTGAGGTCGAATTGTTGCACCACCAACTATAAATAATAAATAATATTAATATATACTTGTTTCCTTGAAAATTTTAAATATTTATAATACCTACCTCAAATTTAACAACGTGACCAGGAGAATAACTTGTAGGGGTGCAAATAAATTTATGGTATAAATAAACTAATCAATCGTTAAACACAATTAACTTTTCATCTATATCACTGTAGTTTAGTGATCTCGATATTCTTAAAAATTGAACAATAATATTCCATCGGATTCCTGTGATATTTAGTTTTTGTGGTACAACTCATTTGGTAATGAAATTTTCAATTACTACCATCAATGTTTTCATCGCCCGTAAAAAATAAAATAAAAAAGATGAATCATTGTAATGCCCGATAACAAAAAAGATCATATAGGTAAAATACACGTATAAATTAAATGTACCTCTCATTTAAACCTTTCTATTATTCTTCGTTATGGACGTCTTAACAAAAAGATCTAGCTCGGTTGAAAAAAAAAATGATACGGCATTGGATGGGATCACGTCTTCAATATATAGGGAAGAGATATACTCCATATCTTTTTAGTTATTCAGCATATCTTCTTTAGTTGTTTAGATATATACCACAATTTGAAATTATTAATTAATTAATTAAGTAATTGGAGTTGTGTGATTTCATATCTTTTTAGTTACGTGGTTGATCGCTAGTTAATTGTTTAATTAATTAATTAATTGGAGATGTGTGATTTCATATCTTTTGATTATTATCTACAATTACAAATTGATTTTTTTTGGATCAAACCAATTTATTAATTAGGTATGCGTAATCTGTTATTTTAGATAAGATTGCAATAGACTGAGATTACATTACAAAGTGATAATTAAAGAATGATGATTAAAAAAAAACTTAATCCCAAAAACACATAAACTAAATAATCGCACAAACGCATAAACTAAATAATATTTAACATATCTTTCTTTCGAAACTTTCTATTATTCTTCTCTATGGGCGCCTTACCTTTATTACTTATCATTGTAGAAAATCTAATCTAGCTCGGTTGAAAAAAAACTCTTCATACGACATACGAGTACCATGGATCACTAACTAATATATAGAGAAGAAAATATTTTTATTATTAATCCTTATCAATTAGTAACTACCTATCCTATGACAAATCCTAGCATATCTTTCCTTTCATTATTAATCTAATTCGTTTTTATTATTAATATAATTAATTTAATTTACAATTAATCTAATTAACAAAAAAACATGTACAATTATTTTTATTATTAATTAGTAACTACCTATCAATTAATCTAATTAACAAAAAAAAAAAAAAAAACTCCACGACAAATCCTTATCAAGAATTAGTAACTACATACGGCAAATCCTTATCAACAATTGGTAACTACATACACAAATCGTTATCAAAAATTATTTTTATTATTAATGATCAGTAACTACCTATCAATTAATCCATTTAACAAAAATAAAAAAATATTTACTATTATTTTTATTAATAATTACTATTAATTAGCAACTACCTATTAATTAATCTAATTAACAAAATAAAAATAAAAAATAAAACCCTACTTTAAAGGAGAAGCCGCCACATGTCGTAGGCGACTTCTCCTTTAGTATTATAATATAGATTTTAAAAAAAAAATCCTGCAATCCAGGGCTTCCATTGCTTTGATTCTCCCTCCGACTCCTCGCCCTTCCATTTTTTGCAATTCCTTGCTGAAAATTACTTTGCAGAGAAAAGAAATAATGAGTAATCCTTGATCGAAAATAATTAAAATAAAATAAATAATAAATAATACAGTAGTTGATTATTTGATTTTGAGTATAGAGAACCCGATCACGACCTTCAACACTTACAATTAAGTGCTCCAATCCCAAAAGGGCCACTCAAACAATGGTGTTGCGGATGGAACAAATGTTTAAAAGGTATACATTGAATCTACTCGTTGATCTTGTGAATTAGCTAACATATATGTAATTGAATAAACGAGTACTTAATGTAAATAAAAAAAGAAACAAATAGCTAACATATATGTAATTGAATAAACGAGTACTTAATGTAAATAAAAAAAGAAACAAATACTCTAGAAGGGGGTTAAATAGAGTATGAACGTTTTTCGTAAATTCTTTCTGCAGTAACAACTTCAAGAGCTGGATACCGAATCTCAAGTACTTGAACTCGAACTCAAGATCTTGAACAGAACTTTTCGTGCCTTGTGAAATCTGCAGTTTGATCAGACGTTAGAAATTTTACAGAGAAATAAATAACACATGACTTGTTAACGAGGTTCGGCTCTAAACCAGCCTACGTCCCCGACTAGGGTTATCCAACCCGTATGATTCAACAACTATTATTTCACTTCCTTATGGATCCTAGATATAACCGAGAAGATCTTTCCTTCTTAATTCTAAACTCTCGAAGCCTCACCCGCTCCTATCTAGTCAACTCAGATTAGACCTGTCAAACAGGTCGGGCGGGTCGGGTTTGGGTCGGGTCGTCTCGGCTTCGGCCGTTCGGGTCCATTTCGGGTCAGGTCATTTCGGGTTACAGGTCGTGAAATGCTCAACCCAGACCCATATTTAACGGGTTCGGGTCGACCCAACGGGTCAAGAGCGCTACTCATCCATAATTTTTTAAATGTCATTTAATATTTATATACGTTATTTTAAAATGATAAAATTATGTAAAATATCAATAAAAATTTATTACTTGTTATAATTTCATTCTTTTAAGTTTTTGAAGTATGAAATTATATATAGTATATAAATTGATATTTTATATAATTATTATCATCCTTAAAAGCATACATGAATAGTAAACGACATTTAAAAGTAAACAGATGGAGTATTTTTAATGACTATTTACATAGTTCCTAAATCTAAAATTGTTATATTGTCCTAATAATAGTTATATTATTGAAAAAAAATAATTAATGTTGCTACAATAGTAATATGTAATTTTACATACATAACAAATTGTAATGTTAAATTATAAAGTAAAGTTGATGATGAAAAATATAATATTCAATCATAATTATTATTAGTAATATATTTCAATATTAGGTTAAATTGTAGTTTATTTATGTTTTTATTATCTTAAAGCTTGACCCAACGGGTGACCCACGGGTTGACCCAACCCAACCCAGAAATTTGCGGGTGGAACGGGTTTGGGTTGCTTCGGGTTCCGGGTTGAAATATTTGCGTCAAAACCCACGTTTTACGGGTCGGGTTGGGTCGAGTCCTTGGGTCGGGTCACGTTTTAACATGTCTAACTCAGATCCCTTAGAGTCCTATATACAATTTAGAAGAACTACCCTTTTCTCGTAGCCTCACCCGCTACTATCTAGTCAACCCAAGCTCTCGTGAAATAATAGCCCTAACCACACCAACGTGTGTATATGTTTGAGTATAGGGATACTCTTAGTATAACAAGAATTAACTTATCCTATAACGCTCAGACTCTTCCTAACTCTCGAAAGAAATAAAGCGATTACAAATAAATAGATAGGAAAGAAATAAAATCAGCAGCAGCAATGGAAACTTGAGAGCTCTTTGATCCGCAGAGAAGGCTTGGTGAAGGTGTCGATGAATTGTTTCTTCCTTCTCTTCTTATAGCCGAGAGCTTCTGGATGTTCCTGCTGATTTGTTCCCTGATTTTCTTGATCAGTTTTAACGTCTTTTTGAACTTTGAAATCACTGGGGATATAACCGAGATACTGCTGCCGAGATCCCTGTTGGAGCTACTGAGATTTTCTTGTTGCTAAGAATTCGGTCGGCTCTAATTTGAGTTTAAAACCTGCACTTTCAAATCAACCTGCCGAGATCTCTTAACCCCAAAAGATATCAATCAATGTTGACAACTTTGACCAAATCTCACGTAACCACTTTCAAATCAACTTTGAACAAATCTCACGTAACCACTTTCAAATCTATGAATTTTGAATTCAAAACAGAATTTCAGCCACATTTAAATATTCAATATATAAAAAATAAATAAGCATATATTCAAAAACAAATAACAAATCTCTAAAAATCAGATTTAAAAATTCAAATAAATCTTTTAAACCAAATATGATTTTAAGTAGATATACCCGCATAATAAATAAATAGGTTTCAAGAATAATAAATCAAATCAAATAAAAGAACCATATAATATAATTGATATTTGCATAAAATACTACCTTATTTGTCTTCCATCATCCCTACAAAAATACATCACATATTATCATCAAGGTGGAGTCAACAGTAATGTTTAAATTTTAAATGTTCGGTAATTATAGTTACAATAGACTTACTAATAAGATTTACACAGTTACACTTGTCGATCAAATTGAGTATGTATTAGGGGTGTGTTTGGATTCAAATTGTATTATGATTATAATGCAAAATTTAAAGTTGGTGTTTGATTAGTACGGTTTACAATGTATTTAAGTTAAGATGTGTTTAAAATAAACTACATTGTAATGCGTGCATACCAAACAACACAAAAATGTATTATCCTTATAATTGCATTATAAACATGATGCAATGGAATCCAAACACGTACACGCTAGAACTTTTGAACTCTTATTAATACCTATGTTTATTGTCTAATTCATTTTTACAGAAATAATGTCGATGGCACAAGGGTCGATTCTCGGATGAACAAGTTTATATAGCATTCAATATGAAGGTAGCAAATATCTAGACGTGTGGATTAAAGAAAAAATATGGGCTAAGATGTGGATCGTATGGGAATCTGATAGGTTTAAACACAAATTAGAGGCGAACAAGCTTAACGGAGCTATCGCGGATGAAAAGGGCATCCCGCCTTACAGAGATGGATCGATAACTACTATATAAATGACTTTCAACAATCGATGGAGGAGGTGTTGGAGACTAATTCATATTTTTCATATAACTATTGGGCTTCCATATCGGGCTTGAAATGGCTTCCAAAAAAGTGGGTTTAAGGCCCAATATTGGAAGCCCATTTTAATTGTGTTGTTGCGTGATGGATGATATAGGCTGACATTAGATGGAAATATCACCCTTGTAAGATGTGAATGTCGGCCCAACTTGTAGTCCTATAATTAAATAGGCCTAGCCGCCTAGGTGGTAAAGTAGGTATAGTGTTGAGTGAGTGACAGTGTGAGTGCCTTCCAAGGTGTGTGAGTTCAAGTAGGTATAGATAGTCCTATAAATAACTAAGGCGTTACTCGTCAGCAACTTGTTAAATAGATGAAAAACAAATTAATCATAACTCTAATCCATGCTTTTATAGTAAAAAAAAAATGACCAGTTAAGCAAATTTCTACTGATTCTCAACTTCTCTAGCAGGCTCAAGAATGCAATGCACTGGAACGGTGACACGAGTGGCAACTAGCTACTCAAAAGAGCAGTTAAAGTGAACAATGATCAGCTCTAAGACACCCAATCATAAGCTTCCACTACAAATAGTAAAACTGATTAAGAGTGAATAAAACATTAATTCAGCAATGACATGCAAGTATGCAGATCAATTCTTGTTCCTTCGTCTCTCGTCTCATTTGATCTAAGAAACATCAGTAAAAATCCCAAATACTTGAGTCAAAAGATATACCGGACGCTTACCAACTCATAGACCGTAACCTTTAAACACCATGACGGAAATAATCTAAAACTACACACAATTAAACAATCAATCGAATTCACAGCAAAATACACCCTAAAACTTTGCAACATAACACAAGCAAATAAAAAAAAAACCATCAAATACTGAATCACCGATCAAAAATCACCAAACCCCAATCACACTGAACTCAAGTAAGATCACTACCAGTGCCAATATATGCAATCTGAATTTACTATTCATTATAACAAGTTATAAATTATTTAATCATTTGATCAAACGGCTCAAAGCTTCCTACTATGTAATGTCAGTGTAATGTCTTAATTATCCCTCAGAGTTTCAATTTAAAAATGTTTATTTTTTTTTGTTTTGGTGCCCATGTTGGTCTTTTCATCTGATTCCCAAAACCTCTCTCCTTTCCAGGGGACCTCTCTCTCCTCCGGAGATCACCTCTACCGCCTTCACCGCCACTATAGACAGCCTTCTTCTTCTTTCGCCTACAGACCGCATTATTCTTCTGCTCGCCGACTTTAGTGTCGAAGACGATCAATTTTCTCATTGTTTTCGGGCTACCAGGTTTGTTTATTTCTGAATTAGGGTTGATAGATTTGATCTTTTAGGAGTCCTCTTCTTGATTGCTCTTGTTATTCTAGATTTATTTAGGCTATTGATCGAAACTTGATTTCGATTTAGGGGATTTGAGCTTATCCTTTTTTGATTCAGGAGAAGTCGATTCGACTGATATTAGTCGGAATTGGGGGTTTGTAATTCAATTTGATGTCAGGTTAGTGATTTCAGTAAACTGATGAGACCTTGTTTCAATCGACTGTAATCCTTATATCTAATTCCCTAATTTTATGCTTCTTCATTTTTCGGTTGCAGGGTTTTCTGAAAAAAAATTCCTGCTCAATTTCGGTGGCTTATGACTGTGTTAGGGCTGTGGAGAAGCATATGCAAACTTTTGTCCACTGAGAAAAGAAAAGGGTTAGATAGACATCTTCTTCTTTTGAAATAATGGATGATATTCAAAAGTCCTCGTTCTCGTTTAGTCCATCATAGCCATCCCAATTCGATTCATTCATGTGGATATTCATCGTGAATGAATCTCAATGTTGTTTACGTACTGCTCAGGTTATGAACAAAGTTAAAAGCTGGTGACTTTTATCTAACCATGAAATTTTCTTTCTAGAAGATAAACTGAAGAAAAAAGATTGGTTTCAATATGTCAAAACCTCTAGGGAAACATTAATGTTAATTCTATTAAGTTGGTGTTAATCAGGTGACTTCATTTTGTGTATCAAGAGACGGAAAAACAAGAGTATAGCATACCAAATTTCCTTGTCATCCTAGAAAAAATTATCAGTCACAACACAAGCCTTTTTGTTAAGAGCTTTCTGCAGCATCTTCTCTTTTGTGTAAACACATTTAACATTGTGTTAAATGTGATAACAAGTTGACATGCTCATATAGACATACAGACGGACCAGTCAATCATATTTAATACTGCATATTTAAGAAACTGTCAATGATTTTCTAGATGAAGTCCATGATCCCCTAATTTGTATAATTACAGTGTTAAATGTGTTAACAAGTTGACATGCTCATATAGAAATACATACGATACCAGTCAAATCATATTAATACATGCACATTTAAGAAAGTGTCAATGATTTTCTAGATGAAGTTCATGATCCCCTATTTTGGATAATTACACAGGAAGTGATCCACGTTATTCAAGCTGTTCATTGAGCAATCTTGGTGGGACCTCAAGATGGGAGGTAGCCCGGCTTATCGTGCCAAGCAGTAATGTCGGCCGTGTTACAAAAATCAAATCCGTATGCTCCTTCACTCTTCTCAAAATCTTCTCAATTCTCATATCTATTCTTCTTGTGTATCAGAATCTAAAAGAAACCTATCATGAAACTCTTTGTAATGTTTTACACCTTGTGACTCATATGTGAAATGTTGAATTTTCTTGGTTGCTATATATGCCTATTGCTAAGCTAATTATCTCTATGCTCTTATAGACTTTGACAAGTAATGGATAATAATAATAATAATAATAGCGGGAGAGTAAAACTGTAAGAAACAATTTCACTATCATAGACACATACTTTTCATTCTTGTTTTCCATTGCCCCTTCTCAATGTTATGTGTGCACTAAGTATAATTAGAACCGAGTTATAGTATTTAATATTTATACCTCGAACACGTTTGTGTCTTTATCCATGAGATCTAAATTTTTCTTAAACCCAAATGTACGATTACCTGCACAAGACATACATAAATCACACGCAGAGGGAACAACAAATGAAAATGAATTTCCCCTGTTACATTCACAAAGTAAGCATACAGTAGAAACATAACCTGCAGGTTTTACTATTCGAATTTTTATTTCACATAATGTATGAATTTTATATCTCAGTGAACTATCTTTATATAGATCTATGGGAAGTTAGGGTTTGGATTTTTTTTTGTTGTTGGAAAAGTTAATTAGGGTTTAGATATAATTAGGTTACTTGATCGGTAAGATTTTGATTATATTTTATTCTCAAATTAAAGATTATTTTATATAGTTTCCAAATATTTTCTGTAGATTGTGTCTAGTTATATTAATTTATCTCAAATTATAAATTTTGGAAATTAAATATTATTATAAGGGAGTTGTTTCCATTTAGATTACTCAATTAAATGGATCATATAAAATCATATTGGATATTAGCGTATGAAAGTATTTTTTTGTTAATTAAGATCGATACGATTTTGAAATTTAAAAAAAAAATGGTATTACTTAGGAATATGGGAGTATTATTTTCTGGGAAATTAAATAAATTCTTGGTTTTATATATTATCTAGATAAAATAAGATATTTCACCAAGTATGTTCGATTTTATTTCTAACGATTTGTCGTTTTACTACTTAGTGAGGTGACACGACGTCGTTTATACTTTGTACTAGCTTATTGAGATTGCTTAGTTGTGTAACATAACTATAATATAGATTATAGATACTAATTTATGGTGTTTTTAATTTATGCTTTAAGCGTGTGTCTTAATAAGTTTTATTAAAAAAAGATTTCCTATTGAAAAAGTATAAATTTTAAAAAAGAAAAGAAAAAATAGTTAATTAAATTTGAGAAAATATTTCCAAATCAAAACTCTAAAATATCTAACCTATGGGGATATTCCCTTGTTTCTAGGGTTTAAATCATCTATTCTCAAATTTGTCCCCTTCTCATATCTCTTCTCACAAAAAGTTTAATTTGTTATAATATTATTATGTGGATGTACAAGGGCGGAGCTAGGGGGTGTTTGCGGTGCTCCAGCACCCCTGGCCCGAAAGAAAAAAAAAATATATATATATATATATATTTACTATTTTTAAGGTAATTAATATGATATCTTTAAAGGATATTTGAAACAAGAGTGTTGTTTAGCTCAAGTGGTAAAGGGAGGAAGGAGAAGGAAGTAAAGAGAACCCAAAGGTCTTAGGTTTAAATCTCAAATGCTTCACTTTTTATGTCATTTACTAGTTCATTAATTCTTCTTCATTTCTATCTATAATTTTTTTCTATCAACTATTTCATTAAAAAAAAATGTTATATTTATGTTTTACTATATCATTAATTCTTTTTTTATTTCTCTCTATATTTTTTTGTTTTTATCGAATATTTCATTAAAAATGTCATATTTATATTTAAATTAAAAAAATCACAATTTTAGTGTTTTTTCATTAAAAAAATTCATATTTATGTTTTACTATATCATTAAATATTTTTCTTGATTTCTCTTTGTATTTTTTTGTTTCTATCAACTATTTCAATAAAAAAATATCATATTTATATTTAAATTAAAAAAATCACAATTTTAGTGTTTTTTCAATATTTTCTTAGAAAAAATATTCTAAGTATACACCAAAAAAAAATATTTCACGAAATTTTTTTAGCACCCCCCGGAAATAAATCCTAGCTCCGCCACTGTGGATGTACAAAGATATACACACTTTACTTAGATAGAGTTTTACCTTTTTAGATAGATTTATCTTATACTTGGAGCCAGGGGCGGAGGGAGGGGGGCATGAGGTGGCTGGATCCCCCCTTGGGTCGAAGGAAAACGTCAAAAAAATAATTAAAAATATGTATTTTTTTTTGTAATTTTTGATAATTTAAGGGTTAAAAATAGTTAAAAAGAGTAATAAATCAATGAGTGTGTTTTAAGTTTGACCGTGGGGGCCCCACTTTGCCGTTTTTAGCTTTTGCGGATGACATTATCATTTTCTCTAAAGCTTCCTTAGAAGCTAGTCAGAAAGTGAAAGAAATTATTGAGGAATATTGCCAGTTATCAGGTCAAAAAGTTAACTATCACAAGTCTTCTTTCCAAACTACGAAGGGAGTCTCGGGGTCTAGAATCCAATTGCTACAAAACTCTCTCCAAGATCCCCACACAAGAGCTATGAAGAAGTATCTTGGGTGTCCAATTATTAGTGGAAGAGTAAATAAGGAAACTTTCGAAGAGATCGTTTTCAAAACAAAAAACCAGTTATCTAAGTGGAAAGCTAATCCCCTCTCGCAACAAGGTCGTTCCATTCTAATCAACGCGAATTTGTCAGCAAAGCCTCTTTTTGCAATGCAAAGCTTCATGTTACCTGCCTCGATTCATAAAAGTCTCGATCAGATTAATCGCTCCTTTTTTGGAATAAGGATCTTCAGCACATACCCCTTATAAGCTAGGATAGAATATGCAAACCAAAATGCAAAGGCGGCCTAGGAATAAGAAAGCCCCAAACCATGAATGAAGCACTACAGATGAAGTTATTGTGGAAAACACTCGCAGAACCGGACAACATGTGGGTCCAAATCATAAAGCATAAATATCTAAAGCAATCCGACATTCTAAATTGCGGACAAGTAAAAAACTCTTCCTGCCAATGGAGAAATGCATCTTCATTAATAGAGAAGTTCAAGTCGGGTTTGGTATGGTCGATAGGCGACGGGGCAACGGTTAAGTTTTGGATGAACATGTGGATTAACAATACGCCCTTAGACCAAACTTATGGTGGATGCCCGAGCCAGGATAAAACTACAACATTCAGTGAGTTTATTATCAATGGTCGATGGGACATAGACAAACTAACTAATGTTATTGGCCATAATATGGTCCAAACAATTATGGAAACTCCATTACCATCAAAACCCATGCCAGACAGGCTTTACTGGTGGCCAGACAAACAAGGGTGGTTTTCGACGACAAGTGCCGTCAAATTAATTTCTAATATGGACACGTTTGCAGACGACCCTAATTGTTGAGTATGGAAGGTGGATACTATGCCAAAAATCAAAAAAAAAATGTGGACAATAGCCCATAATGGCCTACCAACAAAAGACAGACTGAGTAGGCGGGGGACTCCGATACCAACCCAATGCGTTTTCTGTGAAAGTTTCGTAGAAGATGAATAACATCTCTTAATAAAATGCCCTTTTGTCAAAAACACATGCATGCTTAACGATGCCCAAATTAAATAACTTATTCAACCAAGGCATGGGTACTAGGTGGTGTACTGGGAAAACTATAATGAACTTAATTGAAAACCAAATGAATAAAGAAGAAAAGAAGGAGTTAGCGGTAAAATGGTGGACATTATAGTTTTATAGAAACCAAGTAGCCTTCCAGGGAAGAAGTAAACCATCCTAGTGGGAAATCCAGCCGTTTATACATAAAATTAAAGATAAATGGAAAGGGGCTAGTGTGGATGAGGAAGATTCCTCTTTCCTGCATCTAGCCATAGGCAAAAGCTAAATGCAAAAGGGCTAGTGTGGATGAGGAAGATTCCTCTTTCTCTGCATCTAGCCATAGGCAAAAGCAGAACAGGAGAATTAGCAGGAAGAATGTTAGATGGCACAAACCAGACCACGGGTTCCTCAAGATCGATGAACTTTGATGGAGCAACTGATGGGTCGGGACAGTCCACAGCAGGTTACATAATCAGAAACCATGAAGGAAAGGTGATTACAATGGGGGCAATAAGGCTAGGGCGACTCTCCCCGATAATGGCTGAAACTATGGCCTTGCGAATAGGACTAGACGCAATCAGGCAAACAAAATGTACAAACATAGTAATTGAAGAAGACTCCAAAACTGTCATAGATAACCTAAAGTACAATAGCCCTTGCCCTTTGGAAATCGAGTTAATTATGGGAGATATCAAGAGACATATTACAGAAGTCCAAAATGTGGTTTTCTAGCATGTGCCCCGCGAGGGTAATAGGTCGACTGACAAGGTTGCACACCTTGGCCGCCTTGTTAATGGGGCGGTCTTGTCATCAAATACTGATCTTAATGATATCATCCGTCGGGATGCTTTCGGTTAGGATTTTCCAACCGAATTCTTACCTATTAAAAAGAAAACGAGTGTGTTTAGCTTAGTTGGTTTGAGGTGGGAACTTGAATGTTGAAGTCTTGAGTTCGAGTCCCGACCTATAGCTTCATTTATGGATTTTTTCCCTCCTTTTAACTTTTTAAACTCAAAATAGCCATTTAAATCATACATTATAGTTGAGCCCCCCTGAATTTTTTTCTGGCTCCACCCCTGCTTGGAGCCCAAGGATATGACTCTTATATATTGTATTGGTGGATACCCCACAAGAAACATATATCAGTTGAATACAGTCTCATATTTTCCCCTCTTTTCCTTGCCCTAGCTAGTTTATAATACGTTATCAGCACGAGTTTTGCTCTAGAAAATAACCCCAATTTCGCCTCTTACGAATATATTCCCTCATATTCGCTAAAACCTCCAATCCCACTTTCCAGAGCCCTCAATCTCAATCCCAAAAGCCATATCTCTCCGATTCAAATTTCGTCCAATAGTCCTATCAGATAATTCCTATTTCTCCGATTGGAGGTGGAGCAGATGACGATTTTTGACGCGTTTGTGTTATCTGACCACGATATGCCTCGGCGTGATAGCGGTGATGAAGGCGTACGAGCTGGTCACCGGCTCACCGACGAGAATTTAGGATTCCTCGAACTAAACGCGACGCTCATATTCACCAAAGCCCTAACCCTATCGGGTCTCATCAGGCAACTCCTCTCATAAGGATACATTGTATATCTCAAATTCTATAAAGAAATAATTCATGTAAAGATGGATTATTTAAGCATGAAGTTTTTGGACTTATAGCTCCAACATTGAAAAGTGTAGTATCAATTGGGTTAAGTGGGTGTCCATACAAAGGAAAATATAAAGCCAAATTGATTGCACAAAAGCATATTAAAGGTTACATAAGAATGTATTCACCAGGAGTGAGTATAATTTTGACTCTAAATGTAAATGATGGACATTGTAGGTGCATACCCATATAAATGGAAAGAATCGATTGAAAATGACTGAAGCATTATTATCAAAGTCATGTCACATGTAGTTGGTTAAAGATTCTTATTAGAGTGCCTGAATTACCTATAATTGTAAAAGTGATGATATTTTATTAGGTCCCGAAGTACCATACAAAAATATTTCATAGTCATACTTACCAAAAATATATTTTTGGTGGAGAGAATTATTTATATCAAATTTAATTATTTAATCATTATTATTTTATTTATATCTATATTGTTTTTTGAGGCCAAAATAAATTATTAAAATATTATGTAGCCATAATATATATCCACAATCCATCCATGCATAGATATTAGGGGCGGTTACTATACAAGCCATATTGTTTGCCTATATTAGGAAATTGTCCCCACCCTCTCCATATTAGCAAAATGTTTACCCCTAAAATAAAGTTGCTAAAATTTAGGTTTTCAGCAAAAAAAAAATTTCCGCGAAATTTAGTTTTTTTTTTCCGCGTTGCTGAAACTGCTGAAATTGAGTTCTTTTTTTCCACATTGCCGAAATTACCGAAACCGAAATTGCTGAAATTGAGTTTTTTTTCTCCATGTTACCTTGTTTTTTTCCACGTTTCTTGGGTTGCTGAAACACCTGTTCCCCCCCTCTGTTTCAGCAGTTTTTTTTCTTTTTAGCGTTATTGTTTTTTTTTTTCACGTTACCGAAACCGGAGTTCCTGAAACCCCGATTTCAGCACTGTTGTTGATGTCGAAATCCCGATTTCAACATTGTTGTTGATGCTGAACCCCCGATTTCAACAACATTGTTGATTCTGAAACCCCGATTTCAACAACGTTGTTGATGCTGAAATTGTTGCTGAAACCGTGTTACGGGATATAAAATTTAGCCTATGCAGGATTCGAACCCACGTATTTGCGCATAGCACATCGCTCTACCATTGAGCTAAGAGGCTTTTAAAGGAGATTTAAAGCAATGACCATCAAAATTCATTGCATTCCGCATTTCAACGATTGCTAAAACTACAAATCGCATTTCAGCGATTGCTGAAACTAGGAAGATGGCATACAACTACCACTAAAATCCAGGCAATGTACTTACAATACACTACAAGAAGAGAGCCACAGATAACCCATACATATGAGTCATTTCAGCAACTATATAATCACAAAACTAACAAACACACATTCACAAAAGTACCTACCTACCATTTACTACAACACCAAAAAGGGATCAAGTCTAGTATTTCCTATTGCTTCAAATGGAACGAGTCATGTCAGCAACTATATAATTTGATGCCCAGAGAAAGAAGCTTATAAATCTCTAAATCAAGAATGCATATGAAAAAAAGAACAAAGCAACACAAATACATTTGTGATTTGACATTAAGAATTTAGCAAAAGTAGAAAACATCAACAACACAATATGCTGAAGTTTATGGTCTTCAATGGAATCTCCCAGTTCAATTACAAGCTCAGCAGTAAGAATTATTATGACAACAACTCAATTTCAGCAAGCTCAGTAGAAAGCACTTACCAGCAGAATTGACCAACACAACACAATTGACAGATTCAACACAATCAGAATCGAGGACTGAAAGCACTTACCAACACAATCAAATTCGCTTCGCTCTCCGGAACCGCTGCTGCTGCCGTTGCAGGAGATTGCGCCGTTTGCCTCTCGAAATTCGAGCCGGACGATCAGCCCCACCTCCTCCCTGTCTGTTGCCATGCGTTCCACGCCGACTGCATCGATGCCTAGATTATCAAAAATCAGACCTGTCCGTTGTGCAGATCGGCGATCTTCGTCTCCGAATCAGAGGTTATGGACAAGATCCTTTCAACGGCGCCGCCGAATTCCGCCGACAGGAGCGGCATGCTCCAAGTTCCGACATGTGGATCTGAGCCCTCTCGTGTAGTCACCTATGATTGTCTTGCTTCTGCTTTTATATAATTAGTATAGATATAGATTCTAGTAAATTTAATGTCAAATAATTAGATCAATCCATAAATTTAGTCATTTTCTATTGTCTATTATATCAATAATTAAATGGAAACCATATATTTATTTAACCCCTAAAAAAATGAGATGGTGCGTCCATTATTTGGTGAATGGTGAGGGTGAGACCGGCGTTTCCCTCCCACACTCTCAAAAGATCGCCTGTCCCCTTCACTCTCCTAAACTCCAAGATGCCATATACATATTATTATTTCGTCAACAAATCAATCAAATATGAATGCTACAAATTATCCTTTAGGCCCCTATAAAATCATTCCTAATTATTTACTTTCCCTCAATCTCATAATTTAAATAATTTGTCTTTCGTATTTATGAAATATTTTCATAATTTTATACTTATAAAAATAACTGATATTTTACACTCCCTCCGCTCGGAAGTAAATTAATTAAAATAAATAAGATTTTATATAGTTTTTAACTCCTAAAACTACGTGTACAAAAGTCAGAGAGTATAAATTTTATTACATTTTTAAAAAGCAGGTTAAATGTTAAGTGAATCAAATTACGAGATAATTTTTTTTTATATATAATTACAACATTAACAAACAAAAATGTGTAAAATATTATACTATTATTTACTCATGTATTTTCCAGTGGCCATTTTATATTTTTATTTTCTCTTTCTTTTTTTGGTAGAAAAAAGAATTTATTTTCTCTTTCTTCCATATAAGAGTATTTGTAAATTCAACTCACATTATATATCATAATTAAATAGTTTCTGGCACTTTTTACTTCTCTGTTATGGTCCAATTGAACTAGTAAGTGTTGGTCATTTTTTTTTATTTTTCAATTAAAATAAAATAAGTGGGGTGAATTTTGAATACAAAGGTCTTTTTAAATTCCTATTATATTCTTGCAATCCAAACACACCGTAAGCACAAAGTGAAGTTAGATACTTTCAAAATCCTATTTTATTGATCAATTTTTTTAAAATAAATGGTCTGAATTGAGGGGAAAGTTTTAAAATTTAAAGAAACAAATCTCGAAAAAGAGGAAAAGCAAAAAAGAAAAGAAAATAGAGAATGCTAAAATCTCTCTCACACTCTCCCTCTTCGTCCTCTCTCTCTCTCTCTCATCGTCCAATTCAATCCATCATTCATATCCTCTCACAAGACCTTTTCTTCGATCTCTCCTTCTCCGCCCCGCCTCTTTCCTAATCTCTTTGATTTGATCTAATTTCGCCTACAATGGTTTCCCCAAGTCTTAACCCGAAGCTAGGGTTTTGTTTCTGTTGCAATCCGATAAAGAAAACAAAAAGAGCTTCCGAGGTACGGTTGTTTTGTTATTAAATTGATTGTTTTCTTAAAATATCTGCTGCGGTTTTGGCCTAATTCATAAATGTGACTACGATTAGCGAAGTTGTTGTGTTGATTGTTGTAGGAAATTCGATTATTCACCTGATTTCAGGCTTTTGTTGCGGCCATTTTCATTTTTCAGGTGTTATTTCTGAAATGATCAACCGAGTTCTTCGTTTAGGTCACTCTTCGCCTCTATGTAATTTGGCTGAATTTGTGTGTGGTTGAATTTGATTGCAGATTTAGCGTGTTTGGTTGTTTTTGTTTGGATTTTGGTGTTCTGTTGTCGTGAAATTATTGGGTTTTTTTTTTCGTGTGAAAGAAGAGAATTGCTTCTGTTTTGTGTTTTGCAAGGACCTGGAAGTTGGCTGTTCGTTACATTAGGTTGGTACTGGTGTGTGGTTTCTGGTGGTAGTGCCATCTGAGGCGAAGATGAATGATGTTCAACAAATGCAGCAAAAGTCTGAAAGTGCTGCACATGCTGATGTTGAATTTGAGCGCGGTCTTGAGGAACTTATGCGTGGGCATTTAGGCGATTGTATGTCGTTTTCATCGTGCAGCTCCCCCCGCAGTACAGAGGAGGGAGACGAGGAGGCTGATCAGCTTCTCCGTAGGAGGCGACGTTCAGATCTTGAAGGGGATGATCTGGCTGAGTCTTCTGCTGCAAGGAGAAGGCAATCGAGGATTTTGAGTAGATGGGCTGCCAGGGAAGCAGAGGAGATGATTACTACTATCGAGAGGAGGAACCGAGAGACTGAATTGATGGCTCTTGCCGGATTGCATGCAGTTTCAATGCTTGATTCTTCTTTTCTGAGTGAATCACAGTCTCCAACGTCAATGAGGCAAGGAAATGTTGAGAGGCCGAGTACAAGGTCATCTTCTATATTGCAAATGTGGCGTGAATTGGAGGATGAACACTTGCTAAATCGTGCGAGGGAAAGGCTGAGGCAAGAAGGCAGTGTAGATATGAATACTGATGTGCAAACCATTTCTATGCCCCATGGCAGAGAAGGTGATAATCAAGAGAGTTTGCAAGATGCCAGTGAGAGTGAGAATGATTCTGGAATGTGGTCCCGTCATCCTATGGAGACACAGAATGAGCATGTTGATCCCATTGATTCTAGCAGAGAACAATCGCCTGATCTTGGTGAGGTTGAGAGAGAGCGGGTCAGG
The DNA here is from genome assembly GCA_963922045.1 of Persicaria maculosa. NCBI lineage: Eukaryota > Viridiplantae > Streptophyta > Magnoliopsida > Caryophyllales > Polygonaceae > Persicaria > Persicaria maculosa. The sequence continues at coordinate 17,171,542 of OY998259.1, read as the reverse complement.
CAGATTGCACGTCAGTGGATGGAGACTGAGATTAATGAGCACTCACCTCGTGTAGCAACACATCAAAGCAATCACAGAGCTGAATGGCTGGGTGAGACTGAGCGAGAGCGGGTGAGGGTTGTCAGGGAGTGGGTTCAGATGGCAAGTGAACAAAGAGGAATAAGAGGGGGAAGGGATGATCTACTTACTGGACTGGATACTCAAGCCCGTCAAACCCATGATGCTTTGGTGGGTGACCATGAGAATGGACAACCGGAGCATATTCGAAGGGACATGCTGAGACTGAGGGGGAGACAAGCTATTATAGATTTGCTTGTGAGGATAGAACGTGAAAGGCAGAGAGAGCTTCAGGGCCTATTGGATCATCGTGCTGTTTCTGATTTTGCCCATCGCAACCGCATTCAGGTTAGTTGTTCCTTATGTCCTGCTGTTTCAACATGTTATTTGACTCCCAAAACTAAAATGTTTTACCTTTTCCAGCACAACTCCTCAAACAAGATGGCAAAGTCTAAAATAATTACTCTATCAATAGGGATATGTTATTGTTTCTTATTTTGTTCTCTTGGTGCTTAGAATTTTTTTTTATGATCTGTGATAGTTGGCCAATTAGTTGGATTTGTTTCCATTCTTGAAATGATCTTAAGGAAGTACCAATTTTAGGTGCCTAAAACAGAGGTAATCCCTGTGGTAGGTTGTTGTTGAAGACATTGTGATTTGTGACTTTGAGACTTAAACTCACCTTAAGCTCAGTCTAAGACATATAGTAATATTAATAGAATGAAATGTCTGATCTTGTGTAATTCATTGGATGGAGGACAAACTTAAAGAATCAAGAAACTTATTGTCCTTGGCTGGTAAGTAACTTCTGATGGGGAAGTCTAGAAGATTAAAGAAATAAATTTGTAGTTTCTTTTGTAATAGATAAGATTGAGATATTGCTCTTATTCTCCTGTCTTGCTAATTTTCTTTGTGCCACTCAATGTTGGGGATTTAAGTCTGGGGTCTTGACATATTCCTGTTCTGAATGTCCCAGTCACTTCTTCGAGGTAGATTTTTACGAAGTGAGAGACCCCTTGAGGAAGAAAGACCACCTTCAATGGCAGCAAGTGAATTGCTTCGGTTGAGACAACGACATACTGTATCTAGTAACAGGTATATGAATCCTTTGATTGTATGTGCAACCATAATCTGGTTCAGAGTATTTAATCTATAAAGCTGAATTGAATTAATAATATTTGTTAGTTTGCATCCAATGTCATTTGGGGCACTACTTGGGTGCAGAGATAAACATGTTATGTCTCTCTGCAAATATTCTTCACAGACTGAAACAAACTGCTTCTGAAAGTGTGTGATGTTAAAATTATTGTCCATAGACCTATTTCCTACTATTGAAATTGAGTAGTGTTGTATTTAGTGTTCTGAATTCTCATCCATACTAGCTACTGCCACTGAAATTGAGCAGCATAATCCAGCATTATGATTTTTTGGGTTCAAAATTTTAAAAAACTGAGCAGCATTGTAGTAAATAATGGCTTTTTGAAACATGATTGTAATCCATAAAATTGTTTTTCATCATAGATACCTTCATTGTTCCATTCACTATAGTATTATATTATTTTCTATGACCGTGGTGTACATTTATTTGTACCATAGGATATGCTTAAGTTTTTAAATCATTTCTTTCACTTACTGAATCCTTCTAGAGTTTTTACCTATTTCCTTTGCTTTTCTTTCATAGGCATTAAAAAGTGCTTTTTGATATACTTGACTACTATTTTAAACTCACCTGATATCCATTCCAGATTACAGAATCCTGTTCGTGGTCAAGCAACCAACAACAGTAATGATGTATCAAGTCATCCTGAGAATGTGAGAAGTGATCAGACACAAAGTGGCACTTCTTTTACTGCCCACCTTCCAAACTTTGAACCATCACCAGCCAGAAGTCAGGATATTGACAGGCCAAATACAGCAGAACTTGCTGGAAATGTTGAAATGATATCAGCTATTGATGGTAATATTGGGCAAGAGACTAGTCAAGGTGATTGGGAACACATCACTGAGGATGAGAGGAACGGGCAACCATCTACTTATGATGCTCCAGGAATTACGGGTGCTGAAGGAGCTTCTATTCCAGAAGCTTATCAAGCTTGGCGTGCAGAGAGTTCTCGAGGCACTGCAGGAAACTGGGCACGAGAAGGACCCTCTGATCTTCCTAGAACAAGAAGGGTATTTAATACAAGAAGAGTCAACAGGTTTAATCCATCTGATGATGATAATGTGTACAGTATGGAACTTCGTGAACTTCTTGGCAGGTATATGATTATATCCACTTGCACCTTTTGTCAGTGAATTTCTTGTTACTAGACGTTTGCTCCAACTTGTTTCCTTTATCCAGGAGAAGTGTCTCAACTCTTCTTCACAGTGGCTTTCGTGAAAGCTTAGACCAGTTAATACAGACCTATGTGGAAAGGCAAGGTCGTGCTCCCATTGACTGGGAAAACATGCCTGATCCTGCATCATCACCACAGAATCAGGATTTGCAGAGGGACGAGCGAAATCAATTGGAGACAGTTGCCAGACCCTCACTAGTTCTTCCATCGCCACCTGTGCCACCACCTCAGCCTCTCTGGCACCAGCATCTTCGCCATACTCATTGGCCTCGTCATGGCATGCACCGCTCAGAACTCGTAAGCTGTTAGCCTGTTATAGTGCTTTTTGCATTGTTGAGAGGTATGATGTTCATTATTTTGCTAGAAGCCTAGAACTAGGTAGTGAAGGAGCATACCATGACAATTGAGTGTCTCCACTCCTTTTAGATGTTCAGATATTCATTAAAAAATAGTGTATATTGGGGAAGCCAAGAAAAAAAAAATTGTCACATGACTTCAGGTAAAAGAGAGGCGAAGCATGTCAAATGAATTTGCTGTTTATTTCATAGCTCCTGTAGGAAGTATAGGGACTAGCTTCAAGAGTTTCTTCTGCAGACTTCAAGTTCTCAGAGTATCATAATATTCACCCCAAGATGCATATCTGCATTCGAATAGTATGACTGGCTATCAAATCCAGGAATCACATAATTGCAGTTCTACCATGACTCCATGAGTGATACCCAAAGTTGGCAAAGAAAAAAGAGTGATGGTCAACTTATGATAAAAAATAATGACTTATTCAGGCATGTATTGTATATTTTGCCTGAGGTTTTTACTCAGGCTTGACATTCGTCATTTTTAAAGTATTATATGTGATTGCACAGGAATGGGAAATGATTAATGACCTCCGAGCAGATGTAGCTAGGCTTCAGCAGGGTATGAATCACATGCAGAGGATGTTGGAGGCATGTATGGACATGCAACTAGAGTTGCATCGATCTGTTCGGCAGGAGGTATCTGCAGCTCTGAATCGTTCACCTGGGGAAAATGGTAAGTGTGTTCTTAGCTTAACTTAGAAAAGAAAATGTTCAGTCAAAGATTGTCGAGGCTGCACAAATGTATTTGCATGTGGTTTAAAGGTGTTTTTCTTGGATGGCATGTTCTTGGCTTTTGACGTTGAACACTTGAACTTGCATTCCAGGTAAGGGCGCTGGAACATCAGAGGACGGATCTAAATGGGGGCATGTAAAAAAAGGAACATGTTGTGTTTGCTGTGACAGCCATATCGACACCCTTTTGTATCGGTAAACTTTACAGATCTAGTCCCTTCTTTATCAGTACAATTTGATATAGATCAACTGGGGAAATTCGGAATTCCCTTGGTCTCCGGTCACATGAATATGATGGTCTATACCTTTAACATATATGTGCTTCTCTGCAGATGTGGGCACATGTGCACTTGCTTCAAGTGTGCAAACGAGCTGGTCCGTGGTGATGGCAAGTGCCCACTGTGTCGGGCGCCAATTGTCGAGGTCGTACGGGCCTACTCTGTGCTGTAAACGCTTCCAGATGGTGTGTGGTGAGTGGAAAAATAACGGAGCGAAAAGGAATGACAGATGCCTAGTGTTGGTTCATACTGACCGGGAAAGGGGGTAGGTAACTTTTCCTGTCAGGTTTCATCTCTTGGTGTCTAAAGCACAAATATGCATTAGTGTATAACCCGGAATAACATGTTATTCTCTTGATTCTTGTTCATTGATGGGTAAATAAAATGGTGCCGATTCTTCCGTGTATTCCCTCGTCGATCTTCATGTTTCTTGTCTTTTTGAAGTGCAACTTCATATCAGTCTTGAGTAGTTCATAACCATCTTCAGATGTCTTAGCTCGTAAAAAGCCCGGGAACAGCCAAGGCTTTTCTTGAGGTCGCACTTTGAGTTGGAGGACCGGTCATTGTGGATATGTGACAAACAAACCCTTAAGTTTGGCCTGCTGTCATTCTGGCTTAGGGGTGGGCGCGGGACGGGACGGGATGGAGGTCGTCCCGCGTCCCGTCCCGCGTAATTTTTCCGGGACGGGACCGGGACGGGATTTGTTCTTTATTTTTTAATCCCACACGGGCCTTGTCCCTCGCGGGACGGGACGGGACCGGGACAGGACGGGCCTTGTCCCTCAAATTAAAAAGATTATAAAAAACAAAAAAATTCTCATATATTTTGCAATTTTTGAAGACATAACACATATAAATCTATATAAAAAAAATTCATATTTTAGTATATACATACACATATAATATAAAGTGTGTATGTGTATTACAGTGTGACAGTGTATATTTTCACAGTGCAGTGTATATAGCTTGTCGATGGGGGCTGGCCGGCTGGGGCTAAAATCTTCCCTTTCTCTCTTGCATTACAGTGTGTATACACACTATATATGTAATCTAGCTCATATATATTATATATATATGACATAGTATAATACATGCTACATAATTTGCGAGATTACATTATCTAATATATATATTATATATATTATTACATTATTTTATATATATGCGGGACGGGACGGGATTTGCGGGATTGAGACGGGCCGTCCCGCGTCCCGTCCCGCATAATTTTTGCGGGACGGGACCGGGACGGGATTTACTATTTTTTTCCAAAATCCCACCGGGACCGGGACGGGCCCGGGACGGGACCGGGATTTGCGGGATTTGTGCCCACCCCTATTCTGGCTTGTTGTAGGCCATTGTGCTTTCGAGGGATGAATCTGTGTCGTCGCCTTTGAGGTTCAACTGTTATAGGAGCTGGTTTTCGGTGATGATGGAGATCCTTCTTCGATCACGCTGTCAATCTTGTCCAGACTTCTCCTAGCACCGGCTTGTTTGGTTGCCGGTCTCTTGGTTTTACCAGTCGTAAACCGAATCACTTATCATTATCAAAAAAAAAAAAAAGGCATATAGTTGGAAGTATGTAATGAAAGAGCACAAGCAAGGAATATTAGGACATGTTAGCATGAAGAGTGTGACCTTTGCATCTTTGTGCCTCTTAAAAAAGGGCTATAAACGTGAAAGTGAAGGTACTGAAACCAACCCAAAAGGCATGAAAAGGCAAGTAATCCACATTACACAAGGAATAAAGGGTTGTGTTTCAAGAGATGTAACGGTAAAAAAGCTGACCAACTAAATTAACCAACACTAGTTACCGACCTCCCTTGGTTTTTTTTTTTTTTTGGATAAAAAAGTGTCCACTTTTGTAAGTAAGAAAGTGATGCAAAAACTTCATGAGCTGGACTTGCTCATACGAACGTTTCAACAACCGGTTTATTAGCTTTAGATATGCTCATTAATTGGGGCTTAAAAACAATGAATAAATTTTATTCTTGTTTTTAATTTTTATATTGGTTAAAAATGTTAACTATTTGGGTTGGCGGATTAAAATTATTTTATTTAAGGATTGGATATTCTAGCTCAATTTTTTCTACTCTCTTGATTAAACAAAACATGTCATTTATTACTCATACATACATTTTTTAAATTATATGTGTGTGATATCAATTTTTTTAATTTCATCCTTGATACACATGAAATTATATATGAAAATAATAATAATAATAATAATAATAATAAATTAATATTTTATATATCTTTTATCGTCTTAAAAAAAGTGTGAATAATGACATTTGGAGTAGTTTTTAGGCATTTAAAAAGTAAAAAGTTGTAAGTCATGAGATAAAAAGTGATCGATGTAATGTAAAAATCTCAATACTTATGATCCATTTACATGTACAACTCAATCGAGGTGTGCACTACTTTTTTTTCTTCTTCTTCTTTTTTATTCCTTTTTTGAGGCATTTATAGCTATAACATAATACAGTAATAATTTGGGATAGTGCAAATAATGGTGACAAATGGATAATATTTTTTTAGGGAACAAATAAAAAAACAACGCTGCCCATTAATTTTGTTCTATATTATTATATGTTAAATTCAAATAGGAGGTATTCCCGCCAACAAAAGGGAATAATTTCCTTTAATTATGTTGTAGCCGAAATCTAAATCAGCTAATGAGTTGCTTTCAACAGGTTTGTCTACTTCACATTTTCTAAGGGGGTGAAATAGAATGGGCACTAACCACTAAGTTAGTAGCTGCTAAAAGACAATCAAATGTGTTAAAAACTTTATTCCATTGTGATCTTAAATACTAAATATAATAGATTTGATAGGTGACATAATTTTACCTAAACAGGCATTTTTACATGAAAAAACCAAAACAATATATATATAAAGGGATTTCTCAATCTAAAAGTTTCAGATGAGTTATAATAACAGTTTTGTCAATTTTTCTAACCAATGCCTAAAGGCGTAGGTTAAGCATTATGAAAGAAAACGTACCGTTGATAGAAACGGGGGAATCTTACAAAAAGAAAATATATTTAAATTTGGTTAAATTATTTAATCTAGTGAAATCTTTACTAAATTAATAAGGAGTACTATTTTTTCTATCTCATGTCCCAACGACATATATAGGATAAAAGTCTTAATTTGAAATTATATTTCAAATTTTAATTAGTTTATGGTCTATTATTTTATTTTATTTTATTTATAGTGCTTGATTTCAATTATGTTCCCTTTTTCGTTGTTAAGCAAAGGGACATTGAACGTTGAATGAGTTGAACAACGGTTAGTTGTAAGTTTTAAGGCATTGGAAATTGTGTCAAAGGTCAACAAACTAACAAATCCTAAATTGCAATTTCTAAAATACGATGAAGCAAGCAGGAGAGCAGTTGATCGATAACATAAGGAGATAGCTCAGGAAAATCAAATCAAGTACAGTAATTTTTTGGTAAATTCCTCAATTACGGTACGATACCCCTAATTAACTTATTGTATATTTCGTTTGGTGTCCACAATTCTTTCAAATACAATTATTGATAGGGGCGTTTACAAAAATATCCAAAAAAATTACCTAAATTAGAGGAGTATCCACATGTTTGAATATATTACAAAACTATCCATTCCTTTCATTCATTGTTTTTCAACGTTGAATATTCCATTGTCGCTCCCGTCTCATTCACCGTTCTTCCCATCGCCTTCCACCCCCGTCGTTCTTCCGTCTTCCTTCCTCCTTCTTCCTTCCTCCGTCTTCGTTCCTCCGGCATCGTTCCTCCGGCATCGTTCTTCGCCTGTCGTTCATCGGTGGAGTTTCCTGTGTCCTTCTGCAGTTGATCTCGAAGAAAGAAAACAGCAGATCAGCCGTCCTCGTCGCATATTATAGGTATGAAATCGCACAATAGTACAGTATTAATTTTCGAAACACATCTAGTTCGACAGAAAACCTACCTCTGCTGACATATAATCTGATATCTGCTGACAGTAGTACAATGGAGTATTAATTTCCGAATACCTAGTTCTGCTGAGATATAATCTGATATATAAATGTGTGCCTTCGGCACACATTTAGATTGAAGTTGATGAATTACCTGTTCTTTTAATAGTTATGCTTTTACTGTGTGCAAGTAATGTAATAAACTGATGCTGCTGACAAGTAAAAAGGCAGAAATTCATATTGAAAGTGTTATTACTCATTTGTATTGAAACTAAAAAGAAATTATTTGTAATTATTCCAAAAGAGAGAATAGTTGTACAACAACTGTTTGAAAGTAATGCAAATAAATGGTGCTGCTGACAAGTAATAGTTTACTACAATCTAAAGTGTTGAATGAAATGATTCTAATGTAAAATACAGTTAGATGTTGTGTAAATAGTTTTTAATGATTATGCACACCAAACCTGTCATTTTTGATTTCAAAACAAACTGGATTGTTCTCAAAACCTGTTCCACTGCTGACATTTATATCTAATAAAGTAATATTTGAGCCAAAAGGAACAGATTCAGATTGAATAATTACGAAGTTACTACTCTTTTGTATTGAAACTAAAAACAAATTAATAGTGATTTTTCTAAGTCAAATAATAAATGTGCAAAGTATAATTAATCGTTTTGCAAAAATTTAGTGTTGTTGACAAATAATGGATGAAATCAATCTAACGTTTTGACTGACTTATTTCTAATGAAAAATGCAGTTAGATGTTGTGTAAATAGTTTGTAATGATTATGCACGCCCTAATCGTGATTTTTGATTTCCTAATGAACTAATTTATTGTCAAAATATGCTACACTGCTGACATCTTACGTAATGAAGTAAAATTTGTCCACAAAGGACACAAATTCTGTTTGAAATTTATGAAGTTACTACTCTTTGTATTAAAATTAAAAAGAAATTAGTAGTTATTATTCTAAACTAAATAATAGTTATGCAACTTCTAAAAAATAATTATGCAAAAAATCTGATTATAATGTATTGAATTTTTGCCAAAATCTGTTACACTGCTGACATATAATGTAACAGATTTAAATTTAAATTTAGGGAGTTACACTCTTCTTGTAATTGGGTTAAAAATTGAAACAAATTAGTATTGATCACCAAAAAATAAACAATAGTTGTGCAAATACTAATTAATACTTATGCAAACCTATTCTACTGCTGACATGCAAGAGTTAAACTCAATCTGGTGTATTGGTTTAGTGAATTGGAGAATCCTGATGCTAAGACATACTGGGATGTTGTGTTTACTAGTTGGTAATGAAAATGCGCCTCTCCAATTATATTTAGTTTAACCAGTAGTTTAATTAATATATCAATTTGTTATTGTGTTGACATGTGATGTAATTACAGGGCATAATTTTATCTGTATTATAATAATACTGAAATAAATTGCGTTGATGTGTTTACCATTAGTATTGATGTGTCTTGTTTTCTGTTATCATAGGTAAGGAAATATATATGGCTCCATATGTGATTACAGTAGTATATGGTGGAGAATGGAGGTTTTCTGCGACCGGGCTTTCGTTTGTTGGAGAAAAAACTTCAAAGGTTTTTATATTAAATAATCCAATCACTTTTCAGCGGCTGGAAGAAAAAGTACGTAGTAGGTTTAATATTGATGCTGCAGTTGGTTTAGAATTCAACCACCTACACCCTTTAAAATTGCTGAGATCGCCGCTGAAAGTTGACTGCGATGCTGATTTTGAAGAATTTTTGGCTTTGACAACACTTGCCAATGTAAAATTTGCTGTTGAACTGTGTGTTAGCAAAAAGTTTTTGGCTCTGCCAATAACTAATGCAGATGACAGGGGAAGCTGGAGATCTTTTACATCTGAACAGTTGCAGCTGGATTTGGTTCCAAATATTGTTGAAAAAGATAGCACATCAGTGATGTCTGACTTGAAGATGAAGAGTGTAAAAGTGGAAAACATGGAAGAGGATGATTGGTCTCAAGGTTCTGAAAGTGAAACAGAATCAGATGCTGAGGTCTGGAGGAATCTATACTCTTCAATGCAGGGAAGAGACACATTAAAGGAAGAGTGGGATGATTCTGCATCAAGTCAACTGGTTTTGCCAAACAACTCAAGTGAAATTCTGTATGTTGGAAAAACTTTTGTATCAAGACAAGCAACAAAGGATGCTTTGACAATTCTGTCCGTAACTCAGACATTTGGTTTTAGAGTAACAAAATCAGAGCCGAGGTATTTTAGAGTGCATTGCATGGATGCTAAATGCGACTGGAAAATGCATCTAAAGACTGTTTCTCAGACTTCTCATGTATCACACTGTATAATGACAAACACACTTGCACGTGGGATGCCAGAACAAAATATTGCAAAAAAGCTCCATCCTCAGTAGTTGCAAGACTCATTGAACCTAGGTGTGCATTATGTACAAAATAAAATTTTAATTAATTTCTTCCATATTTATTTTTTATTTGTTCTAACAAATCAATTTTTTTAAAGTGTGGACAGTGGATTCAAACCAAAGCAGATAATCGATACGATGAGAAATGAAAAAAAAATACCAGTTAACTACATGACAGCTTGGAGAGCATCAAAAATAGCAAAGGAAAAAGTTCGGGGGACACCAGAGTCTAATTATGCTGATATGCCATCATTTTGCCATATGCTGAGGGAGAAGAATGAAGGAACTATTGCATTAATCTCAACTGATAGTGAGGACAGATTTAAGTACTCATTCTTAGCATTTGGAGCTAGCATACGTGCTTTTCCTCTTTTAAAGAAGGTATGTCCTGTTGTGTGTCAGCATACAGTCTCGTCCTTTTTTATTTAGAAGATTAATTACAATCAAATGTACTTTGAATTCTGTTAAGCAGGTAGTTGTTGTCGATGGCACGTTCTTAACTGGGAAGTATAAAGGGACTTTGCTTGGTGCCACTGCCCAAGATGCAAACAGGCAAATCTTCCCTCTTGCAATTGGAATTGCTGACACTGAAAACAATGACTCTTGGGAGTGGTTTTTTAAGCAACTGCTGAAGGTTTTGCCACAACAAAATGATTTAGTCTTTGTGTCTGATAGGCATGCGAGTATTGCAAGAGCTGTTGCCCTGGTTTATCCTACTGCTACACATTGCTTTTGTAATTGGCACTTAAAGCAAAACATTAAAGCTACCTTCAAGAAAAAGTATCTGTCTGGCTGGTTTCAGAACGCAGCAGATTGTTATACTATTGGGGAGTTCAACACCAAATTCAGGCACATACAAGAGAATTTCCCCAAGCTAGCAAAATATTTAGAGGATGCAGGTTTTGATAAGTGGGCTAGGGTACATGCAAGATCAAACAGATACAACATGATGACTTCAAACAATGCTGAGACTCTGAACTCTGTAATAACAGGGAAGAAGAATTATCCAGTTGTAGCCCTGTTAAAGTTTGTGCAAGAAAAGCTCAGTTCCTGGTTCCAAGAAAGGAGAGAAAAGGCACTGCAAAACCAGGACAAAATAACCCCAGAGATACTGAAGTTGATCAGCAGTTTACAGGAGAATATAGGAGCATACAAGGTGGTGAAAATTAATGAATTTGAGTTTGAAGTCACAAGAGAGGGAGCAGGGGTAATAGTTGATCTGTCAAGAAGGAGTTGTACGTGTAGGGTGTTTGATGTTGAGCAAATACCTTGTGTGCATGCTTTGGCAGCAATTAAGCACATAAAAGCAAATATATCAGATTTTGTAGCAGATTTTTATACGAATGAAGCTTGGGCATTGACCTACCAGGAAACGATATATCCAGTGACGTGTGAAGATGAAGAACTTCTCCCTGATGCTATAAAACTTATCAAATGTTACCCCCCCGTTGTGAAGAAAAGGGCAGGCAGACCACCATCTAAAAGAAATCTTTCTGTTGCAGAGTTCAAGAGAAGAATAAAGTATAAGAAGTAACTGTCTCAGCAACACATCTTCTGGGCCATTTTTTAGCAGAATAATAAATTCTGTAAACAGCACTGCATATGAACTTTTTAGGGTTGCAAGTTTGACACATTACAATTTAAAATCTTCTACTCTATGAATTGAATGACTTTTATATTTTAAATTTGAACAATTTTTATTTTTTACTGTCTTAGCAGTAGTTTCTTTTCATCTTGCATTGGTTTTTCTTGCATGTTATAATATGCAAAACTTAAGAGAAGATGTGCAAATACTAGTTGATGATATGCAAATACTAGTTGATAATATGCAAAAACTAGTTGATAATATGCAAATACTAGTTGATGATGTGCAAATATAAGTCGATGATATGCAAATATACGTTGATGATATGCAAGTATAAAATCGTCTAATGCATATATAAGAGTTTTAAATATAAATACTGTGGTGGTAAAAATAGAGACAACAATGTTATGCAAATTGTGCAATTATATATTGAGATCCAAATATAAATTCATGATATGCAATTATAAGTTAATGATATTCAAATATAGTTTGGTGATAAGCAAATATAAGACTGTGATATGCAACTATAAATTGATCATATGTAAATATAAAATCATTTAGGGCATAAATAAAATATTAAAAATATAAATATTAAATATGGTAGTATAAATAGAGGCAGCACCGACCTTCTATTTCTGTTGGTTTCACCCTTTACGAGTTTCACTTTTTACAAGCTTCTTCAATAACCTTCGTCCAGGGGTGAGCGTTTTTGTGTTGATCAACGATTTCTTTGTTCTAGTGATCGTTGTCGATTAATATTGAGCTTCGTTGTTGCAATGTCTTCCAATTCATCTGGTAAATCTGTCCTATCTTCAAATTTCCATCGTTTTTTAGGTTAGGGTTTACTGTTATGCAAGTTTTTACCGAAATTTTTACGCGAGTTTTTCTCTTGTATTGTCTTAGGTAAACGATTAAGAACTAGAGGTGATTTCTGTTCAAATGCTGTTCCTAAAACCAGTAAGAAGCGTGTCAAGAGATCTGCAGCCTATCGTCCTGCCCAGAAGGCAGTTGATCTGTCGAGAGATTCTCCCGTTTTTCCAGATCTATCACAGCTTAGTGGGTCAGTAGAAGCTGAAGAACAGCAACAAATTATTTGCAAAGAAGGAAAGAGTGTTGATAGTAGAACGCCTATTGATCCAGGCTCGCAGTCTCCCATGATTTGTCCTCAAATTCTATCAACTAGATACCCAGATCCGGTTAATTCTGCTGATTGTACTCCTAATAAGAATCCTGATGCTTTTGTTTCCGTTGAGTGCACTGTTAATCTGAGTTCTGATTCTCAAAACGCAACCTGTGCAGTAGCAGATGAGACTCCAGGGTTTACAGATCCTGTTAATAATGCTGATTATACTCTTAATGGGAAACCTCATCCTTTTGTGTCTGTTGAGTGCACGGTAAATCTGGATTCTGAATCTCAAAAAGCAAATTGTGCAGCAGCAGATGAGGGTCCAAGAGTTACAGATCCTATTAACACTGCTTATTATACTGTTAATGATAATCCTCATCCTGTTGCTTCTGTTGAGTGTACCGTTGATCTGAATTCTGATTCTCAAAAAGCAACTGGTGCAGCATATCAAGTTCTCTCTGGTTCTTTTCTTGGTGTTAATTTACCTCAAAATGTATCTTCTGATTCATTTCCTTCGGTGAATGGTGCTACTATATTAGATTCTGGAAAGGAAAATGCAAATCATCAAGTTCATGGAGTCCAACCTGCATCTGATTTTGAGACTGCTGCTGCTGAAAAGCAATATCATGTTATGGATGATATGCATGGTAAAAAACAGACTGATGTCCCAGTATCTTCTACTGGATGTCAAGTGGCTGATAAAGAGGAATCTACTGAAGTCCAACATACTGCTGATTTGAAGACTGATGCTAATGAAGAACAACAGCATGTAATGGATCATATGCAGCATAAACAACAAATTGTCGAGGCTATGGATATTGATATCAATGTCTCTTTTGGTGGATGCCTAGAGCCTAATAAGAGACAGACTTCTAGTAGTGGTGACTTCCTTCAAGATCCAAATATGCATACTGATTCCTCTGGTATTCCAACTCACCCATCCAATGTGGAGCCTGGTCCTTCTCATAGAGTTGGGTTGTCCAAGAAACAGAGAATTCCAAAAGGTAAAAAGTTCCTTACCCTAAAGACAAGATCCAACCCAAAAATGTTTGTTTCTGCAATTGAGAGGCTAAGTGATAAACAGAAAGAGTGCATTAAAGAGATTGGGTTTGGACATCTCCTTGATTTGAAAATACAGAATCTCCCGTTGTCGCTTTCCTACTGGTTGGTTGATAACTTTGATGCAAACAAATGCTCTTTGATTCTACCTAGTGGAGATAGGTTAGTGATAACTGATTTAGATGTGCACATTTCCTTGGGGCTGCCAATGGGAGGGAAGTTGATCAGCAAGAAAAGTTGTAAAGAAAACTTTGAGGTTATTAAAGAATGGCGGGCTTCTCTTTCAGCTGGGGAAATGATTCAACCTTCTATTTTGATAGAAAAGATAATTGGTGATGTTAACGTTGGTGATCAGTTCAGGCTGAACTTTGCAGTATTGTTACATTCTTTGCTGCTGGACACACATCAGAGTGGGCACATAAACCAGAGTTTAGTTAGAGTTTTTACTGGCAAAGAAGATTTCAAGGAGTTTAACTGGTGTGCATTCTTATTAGAATATTTGGTTGACTCAAAGAAAAGTTGGGAGAAAACCAAACAAGGGCAGTTCAGAGGTCCTGTGTTGTTTTTAAACGTAAGTATCTGTTTTTAAATTATTATATATAATTCTACGAATTAATATCATATTGGATATAATATCTAAATAACATTGTGTTTCCCTGTTGCAGTTGTTCTATGTTGACAGAGTAAAGTTGTTTTCGAGCATTATGTTCAGAAGATTCGCTAGATCAATACCAGTTTTCATTGGTTTGACGTCAGCAATGCTTCGTCAACGTGAAAAGGGTGATATTGAAGCAGGAGAATTTGGTTCTGGGTTAATTCAATCTCATCAATGCATCCCTAGCTCTGAAACTGGAAATACAGAAACTGCTCCAACATCTCCTCTCCCTGTGGAACAACCTGTCCCAAATAATGAGCCAACTCCTATTGAGGTAGCTTTTTTATTATTTGATGTTGACATATAGAGACTACGTTAAATTTAAGGTATTGGGTTTGTGAAATTTGATGCTAAAATGCACTGAAATTTTTTGCTACTAGCTTCATATGAGTATGAACATCCAAAATATGCAAACGGTGATGTGCAACTAAATTAAATTAATGTTGTACAAGTGTAAAATTATGATATGCAACTACATTTTACTGATATGCAACCCCCACATGACTGATATGCAAAATTAAGATTATTATGTGCATAAGTTGATGCTGATGACATATAGAGACTTAGCTAAATCTATGATAATAATTTACTGATTTTGCACACTTTAAATGGATTGAATTAATATAACAATTTGCTACTCTGCTGACATGTGATATATATAACAGCTCCGCCCCCCATCTAGGGTATTAGATATGTCAATTCTAATGCTAAAATGCACTGAGATGGTGTGGGTCTTTTGGGATAAATTTAAGTAATATAACAGTCTGTCACACTGCTGACATTTGGCTTAAAAAAAAACAGTGTTTGTGGCAAAAGCAAGAAACCCTGTATAACTAAATAAAAACCAATCTTCAGAAGAAATGAAAAGAGATAAATCAGAAATAAAACACAGATATGCTATGAAACCCTGTATAACTAAATAAAAACTTTAACTCTGCTGACATATTATTTCTCTTGTTTTGTTGCATCCCTTCATTTTGATATATTATTTTAAATGTTTTACTTTAATCTATGTTTAGTTGTTCATACAAGCTTTGGCTGAGAAGACTACTACACTAGCATCTGCAATCTCTGAATTTGCTAGTATGTCTACAAAGGTTCCATCTGAGTTTCAAGATAATGAGAAGGTCAAAGCTCTCATTGATGCTGCTAATAATCTTCTGGGGTTGGTAAATCAGCCGAGTCAAGCTGCAACTGCACCTGAAGATCATCTTCCGAGTTATATGCATGACTCTCCCAACACAGTCTTCAACACTTCCCAGCATCCTTTTTGGACAGATCCAACGTTTTTGGATATCCTAACTCAGATTGAATTGGCTGCACAGAACAAGGAACGGATGAAAGATACGCTCCCTGAAGAACGACCTGTGCATGACTTTGCTTTTGTGGCTTGTGCAACAACAACAAGTGAACCTCCAGCAAAACAAGCTGCTAGTGACAAAGAAGTGCATCTTGTAGATTTCCAGAAAAAGGATATTTTACGTGAGAAGAGAATGAGAAAAGGAAAAGCCCCTATCTCTGATAGACCAACCTTTGATTTGTTTGGGTCTGATCCTGCTTTCTTATCACCTAGTGAAGAGAAGGTTGATAATGATGCAAATATTCCTCCATCACACTCAGATGGAAAAAATGTAGAACCTGCACAGAAAGAAGCTAGTCTTAATGAGAAAGGAAAGGGTAAGAAGAAAGTGAGAATTTCTGAAGACTCAGATTCAGATATATATGATACTTACACAACACCTCCAAGACCTTCCTTAAAACATTGTGCAGAAGAGGGGGAGAAGGCTGATGGAGATGCAATGAAGGGTGTTAGTGATGTGTCAAAGGTTATTCATGCAACATTTCACATTGGATCAGCTGTAGAAAATGTTCAAAGTGTGCATCCAGAAAATATTCATGCAGGCCAGGCCCATGATTCTAAAAAACAACATGCTTCACAGAAACCTATTGAAGAGGAAGGCCTTGCCCGAAAAGAAGCTGATGTTGTTGAAGACCTGCATGCTAAAAAAGGTGACAATGTTAAATCTGTTAAAACAGCGTATTCAAGGAAACCCAAACCAGCTGCTGCTATGCCAACACGTAGGTCTACTCGCAGTTGTGCTAATGTTTTGGGTGATAAAAAAGAAGTTGTTGTAGACAATGAAGATGGAGATGGAAAAAGGGAACATAAACCAGCAGCCTCCTTGAGAAGCCCTTATTATTCTCGTATTGTTGACATTGGAGATAATATGTCTGAGCTTGAGAAGATTCTATATGCAAGTGTTAGTAGGAGAACAGCATCTAGCACGTATGTTTATTCCCATTCATTTATTTACTTTAGAGTTTATTCTATATTCTAGTTACTTCGTTTTATTGACATTTGTTTTCTGTTCTTCATGCATCTAATTGCAGTGAGTCCTTATTTAGAGGAAATACTCTAAGCTTAGTTAGGGCTGATTTGAGAAGTCTGGAGGAGGATTGTATAGTATCTCCCATTATTCTTGATGCTTGGGCATCAATACTAAATCACAAAGAACAGTACAGGAGTGATTTGTCTCCTTCAAGGCTTTTCTTGTGTATTTCCTCATCTGTAAGATTGCAACTTTTATCTTATGTTCCATTTCATGTGTATTTTTAATAAATTTATCCAAGTTAAAACAAAAAAATTTACTGCAATTCTTCTAATATTTTTTTCAATCCAGAAATATCAAACAGATGATGTATCGATGTCTCAAAGTGCGCATCAGGTTGAAAAGTTTTGTCTTCAAGTTGACAAAGCATTGTCCTTTGCTCCTCACATTAAATTGAAAACACTGGACATGGTAATTACATAGTAATTCTCTTTTCTTTTCTTTTGTTTTCAATTTAGTTTCTCATTTATGTTAATAACACAATTTTGTACTGCTGACATGCTAGTTGCTGACATATATTCAGATATATAATACTGACCTTTGTTGAAATAATATGAAAGACAATGTCTATTAAAGTAAACTCTTGTTTTTTTATATGAACTTTAAACGCAATACCATACCTATATCCCTGTTTATGTTTTTATTTCAGCTGTAATTAAACACAGGTGTTGACTTCCTCTAAGAAAATGTACTACTGACATGTTTACTGATGACATGTAGTGAGTTGAATAATACATATATGTGTTCATATGATATGAATATGCATACATTAATAATAAGTATTTTTTTTTCATATGATATGTTAATGTAATTTTTTAAGTATATACGTGATAACAAAGACCCACTTCAGATGTCAACACTAATACAAATGTCAACAACGATAATAAAAAATCGCTTCTGATAGACATCTTATGAAATCTTTTGACCTGTGGCAGTTATTTCTTGATTTCTAGTTGTTTTTAAATATATATATTAATGATTGTTTCTGCATATCATAATTATTTTGAAACAGTTGTAGAATTACTTGTAAAAAAATGGACTGCTGACATGCTTACTGATGACATGTAGTGGGTTGAATAATAGTACATGTATGTATTCATACGATATGAGTATACATAGATTAATAATAAATATTGTTTTTTGATACAATATGTTAATGTAATCTTGTAACTATATAACTGATAACAAACACCAACTCAGATGTCAACACTAATACAAATGTCAACACTGGTAATAAAAAATCACTTCTGATAGCCATCTTTTTATATATTTAAACATATGGAAGTTATTTGTTAATTACTAGTTTTTTTTAAAGCCTAGAACTGTTATCTACAACCATTATTGTTTTCTTTGTAAATTCATATACAATATAGTTGGCCTGTCACTCTGAAATTTATATTGATGACATTTAAGTTGCTGATATAGTTTTGAATTTGGTGTATAGATTGTATTTGGCATTTACGCTAACGACTACATGTACATGGTGGTTTTCAACTTGAAGACCAAGATCACACAGGTCTTGGATGTGAGTCCCTGCTGTGATGAACCAAATTGCAAGTGCACCATGCCGACTATGGTTTTAAATTTGATTGCCAATTTGGTTAGTCATATTATTTCCAATCTCGAAATTCAAAGTTACTTTTTCTTTTAAAAGTTTATAGATTGTTAATTTGGTATTATGTTTAATTTCCCTTTCCTTGGCTTCTGCAGGCAGACCTAGTGAATGAGTATTTCCTCAGAAAAGGGTTAAGGGCAAAGGCAAATGTAATCATACATGCCAAGACAGATATGCTGAAACTTCCATGGGCTGGGGAGGACAAGGTTGTGCATTCAGGAATATGCACTATGCGCCAAATGGAAACTTTTATGGGGAGTGTAAAAGGGTACAAGTGCGGGTTCGAGCCAAATAGTGAGAAAAACATTTCAAAGCTGCGGTTGAAGTATTTGGCTGAAATCATTTGCTCAGATGTGAACGAAAAAAGGAGAGAAGTAGTCAATGCAGCAAGAGCACATGCAAAGTTGACAATGAAGGGTATCAAACCAGAAAGGTTAAACTTGGGTTAGAATGGAAAGACAAAGCTGGGCTGTGTCTTCATCATCCTCTTAAAACCCTAGTTGTTGATAACTTTTAAGACATTTTGTCTCTTTAGGTTCGACTTATGTAATAACTACTAATACTTACCAATGTTGAGTATTGTGAACTTATGTGGTATCTTGACTGACTTACTGACATTAGGTTCCTTCATTTGTTGTTTTTTAACCTCATCGTTAGAATTTCGATGTGCAAATATATTATGCATATATGCAACCAAATTGCAGTGGTATTTAATCCGACAACTATGTTATGCAAAAGTACTGATAGTAATAACTTATATTTATTTCATTAATATAACAGTTAAAAAATTCCTGTTTTTGTTTTTCAACAAGTACACATATATAAACATCGTATGCAGTAATAATCGCCAGATATGCAAGCGTCCAGTTGTGTTCTGTAAGTTCCCAACAACAAAACACATAACACAATCCAGCTTGATATCATTAAGGAGAGGAGATGTTTGTTTAGGAAGGATAGAAACTGATTCAAAAATTGGAATGAGAGGATATGCAAAAAGTTTGGGAAGGGTATGTTTTTTATATTTTATAATGATTCACTTTTAAACCTTCACCCCTCCACCTGCCATTTCTTGTCCCACAGACTGTAATGCCCTTTTAATTGGTGCTTTTCTAATTAAAAATTGTAATTTCAATTATAATGAGTCAATTTGAAATTGAATTTTTTATATTAAATATGCATATATTGTGTATTAATGTGCAAATTCATATACTACTTATGCAAGAAATCTGATTGAGTGTGATAAAAGTAGATGTCCCATCCTTCTTGAAAAAACCAACACTACATTGCATAGGTATTGAAGAAAAGTAGTAAGATTTTCGAATCTACCATAATCATTGCATTTTTTTTAAATGCAAGATATTTAATAAGATATTAAAAGGATAAATAAGAAAGCTTCCTTGGCAAGTTTGAAAGGCATTTTGATAAGTCTGACAGGGTATTTAACATGAGATTTAAAGGAAAATTAAGAAAACGATTATATATGCAATGAAATTTGAATAACTTTCTTTAAAACACCTTTTTAAGATGATCAGATGGAGTTATAAAATAGCAGAAACATAAATTAGAACAGTTAAAATATAAAACATTAGTTAATACAGTCACTAGCAACAATAATGTTTGATATGCAGCAAAAGTACATACATCTAAAGCCCAAAACATAGCACAAAATATTGTTTTCTAGCAGCAAAATAACACAAACAGAAAGATAATCATCTAGTTGGCAAGGAAGGCTGCGATCTTCTCCTTCCTCTTCTTTTCTTCTGCATAAACCTCGTCGATCGTCCCAAATATGTTAATCCTGAACTCCTTCATCTGTTCTTCTACCTCCTCCAGTCTTTCTTGATTCTACAACCATTTTTTAATGAAAAAGTTAAATACTTAACTACTTATTAAATAATATTATGTAAAACAGAATAGACTTACCTTCTCAGCAGTGTTCTGGTCGTCTTCTTCAAGGGCCCTCCTGATCAGATAAGAGATGTGACCTTTCTCCTTGTAGAGTTCAAAGTAGAAACCCTGGAAAACAACGATCGTTTCCAACAGCTCCTGTCTCTTGGTTGCCGTATTAGTCTGGGCCGCCTCTTCAAGCTGTGGCATCAGATACCCTGGGTATCTTTCTCTATCCAGATCATCACACATCCTATAGTACTCCTCTATCATTGTGGTCGGATAGAAAAAGTAATCCATTTTTTGGAGTTGATATGGAAGGGATGAGGTTTCAAAGATGGTGAGAGAGAAATAAAAAGGATCAGGGGATTTGATGATGGATGAAAACAGATGGGTGAGGGACTCTTAATATAGGCAGAGGCTGCAGAGCCGGTTATACAACTTCCCCCCATCAACAAGTTGTCACTAGTCTTAATGGCGCGGTTCCCCAATGTAATTTATCTCTACTGTAGTAATAAAGACTAAATGTACTGTAATAATTACTTCTATTAAGTAATATAGTAGTAGGAGTAGTAATTAGTATTATTTTCAGAGCACCCACCCCCCGCCCCCCACCCCCTTTTAATGATAGTCTTTTTTTAATGTATTTCCTTTGGTTTTTCATTTACCATCACATTTATTTCTAAGGGTTTGTGTCAATTTGCAAATGGATCTTGTATATTATCATGATTGCCAGTCTAAGATGTGTGAGAGAGAGGTGTCAGTACATAATCTATTTAATATGCACATATTATGTATTGATATGCAAACCCAAATAATACTGTATTTAAACTCTCGAATCTACCATAATCATTACCATTTGTTTAAAATGATGTATTATTAACTTAAATATGGTGAATAATTTCTGATTTGGCATAAAGACATTTTAGATGTTAGAAATGATAAAATATACTAAAAGTAAAACTTACTGATAATCCATACAAAAGTAAAAAAACAGAAATGTAAAATAACAGAAACATAAAACAAAAGAGGTAAAGTATAAACCATTAGAGTAATAGAAGCAATGACAGTTATATTGTTTGAAAACCAACAGAACTTACATTAAAACATAAGAATAAAAGAAATATTGTTTCATAATACTAACATAACATGAACAGAAATCTAAGCATCTAATTCCCAAGGAAGGCTGCGATCTTCTCGTGCCTCTTCTTTTCCTGTTCATATATCTGCTCAATTGTCGCAAACACGTTCACCCTGAACGTCTGCATCTGCTCCTCAAGGTCTGGTAATTTTGCTTGATTCTACAATCATTTTTAAATGCAAAAGTTAAATATTTAACTACTTATTAACTAATATTATGTAAATCAGAATAGACTTACAGCCTCAGCAGTTGCCTGATCGTCATCTGCAAGGGCCCGCCTGATCAGAGAGGAGATGTGATCTTTCTCCTGGTACAGGCTGTAGTAGAAAAATTGAAATTGCTCAATCGCATTGAGCAGATCCTTCCTCTTGGCGGCAGTGTTGGTCTCCGCAGCATCTTCAAGAAGGGACATATGATACCCTGGGTATCTGGTTTTGTCCAGTTCGTCGCATGTCTTATAGTAGTCCTCCATTAGGGATAGAGGATAGAAAAGATAATCCATTTTTGGAATTGAAATGAAATGAATGGGGTTTCAGTAGTAGATGGTGAGAGAGAGGAAAAATGGCCAAGAGATTTTGTGATGGATAGAAACAAAGGGGTGAGGGTCTCTTTATATAGGAAGAAAGAAGCGGTTATCCAACTTCCACCATCAACAGTATGTCAACCGTTTTTAGAGGGAGGTTTCCCAATGTATTGTAACCTTTCCATTCCCCAATAACTGTACAAATTAGATCAGATTTACTGTATTTCTTAGGAAAAGAGTTAACTGTAATTATTACATCTAATAAGGAGGGCGGTTTTCCCAAATACTTTATATTTACAGAGCACCAGATACATCCCCCCCCCCACCCCTAATAATCTTCTATTTTTACTGTATTTTGGTTTTCCCTAATTTTTTCTTAAAAAAAATAAATACAAAGACAACAATTGATGCTGCTGACATATATACACTGCACTGCATCTAAAGTATTATCTAAGGTATTATATACACTACATATTATCTAAGGTATTATATTTGTAAATTTTAATGCTAAAATGCACTGAGATGGTGTGCTTCTAAAGGTGTCATGTTTATGGACATCAAAGCCTTCGGTTGTCTCTGATAATGAATTAAATTACTATAAGGATCTGTTAATCTGCTGACATTTTAAGTTAAAAATAATAATTACTGCCAAAAGCCAAGAATTTAGATCCAATTTAATAAAGTTCTTACTGGCTTGATATGATTATGCACATCCAAAGTACACCTAGGGTGATGTGCAACTAAGTGGAATTTATTTTATCCAAGTGAAAAATTATGATATGCAACTACATTTTACTGATATGCAATCCCACATGACTGATATGCAATATTAAGATTATTACGTGCATAAGTTGATGCTGATGACATATAGAGCCTTAGCTAAATCTATCATAATAAGTTACTGATTTTTGATGCTTAAATGCAAGGTAATATCCTAAAAGATTGTAATGATGATACACATCAGTAGTTTGCTTCCCACCCTTTTAAATGGATTGAATTAATATAACAATCTTCTACTCTGCTGACATGTGATATATATAGGAAATCAACCCCATCTAGGGTGTTAGATATGTGAATTCTATTGCTAAAATGCACTGAGATGGTGTGTGTTTTTTGTGATGAATTGAAGTAATATAACAATCTGTCACACTGCTGACGTTTGGCGTAAAAAATACAGAATTTGTGCCAAAGAGCAGGAATGTAGATTCAATATAATAAACTTATTTGTCTTGGAGACCAATCTTCAAAAGGGATAAAAAGAGATAAATCACAAATAAAACACAGATATGCTACGAAACTCTGCATACCTAAATAAAAACTTTAATGCTTCTGACATATAAAGATTGCACACCATCTAATATATTAGATTTGTGGATTTTCATACTAGAATGCACTGAGATGTTGTCCTGATAGCTTTTAATGATTATGATAATGAAATCCTTGCTTTCTCTTTAAGAACGAAGTGAAAATTTATAAAAATCTGTTACTCTGCTGACATATTACCTTAAAAATAATAATTGCTGCAAAGGATGCGATTTTAGACCCAATCTATATAAAGTTACAGCTCTGAAAAACAAAAATTAACGAGAATTTGAAAGTGATCAACAGAAGAAAGAAAAAGTAGGTATGCTACTAAAACCTGTAGCACTTATGCAAAAACTCTGATGCTGCTGACATATATAGACTACACTACACCTAAGGTATTACATTTGTGAGTTTTAATGCTAAGATGCACTAAGATGGTGTGCTTATAATTTTTCATGTTTATGAACATCAAACCCTGGCTTTGTCTCTAAATGAATTAAATAAGTATAAGGATCTGTTACTCTGCTGACATCATAATTTAAAAATAAAAATTAGTTTAAAAGGGATAAGTAAATAAAAACTTGTGCGAAAAGCAGGAATGTAAATTCAATATAATAAAGTTATTTCTCTTGAAAACCATTCTTCAAGAGGGATTAAAAGAGATAAATCAGAAGTAAACCACAGATATGCTACGTAAACTCTGCATAAATAAATAAAAACATTAATGCTGCTGACATATAAAGATTGTACACCATCTAATATATTAGATTTGTGGATTTTCATACTAGAATGCACTGAGGTGTTGTGCTGATACCTTTTAATGATTATAATCATGAAAACTTTGCTTTCTCTCCAAGAATGAGTTTAAAATTTATAAAAATCTGTTACTCTGCTGACATCTTACCTTAAAAATAATAATTACTGCCAACAGTACAATTTTAGACCCAATCTATATAAAGTGACATCTCTTTAAAACCAAAATTTAAAGGATTTGAAAAGTGATCAACAGAAGAAAGAAAAAGTAGGTATGCTACTAACACCTGTAGCACTTATGCAAAAACTCTGATCCTGCTGACATATATAGACTGCAATACACCTAAGGTATTACGCTTGTGAGTTTTACTGCTAAGATGCACTAAGCTGGTGTGCTTATAAATTTTCATATTTATGGACATCAAAGCCTGGCTTTTTCTCTAATAATGAATTAAATTAGTATAAGTATCTGTTACTCTGCTGACATCTTAATTTAAAAATAATAATTACTGCCAAAGGGCAATAATTTAGATCCAATTTAACAAATTTACTGCTATTTAAAACCAATATTAAAAGAAATTAAAACGGGTCAATCTAGAACATATGTCAGTTGTCCAGATAATAGATGATGTTGACATATAGAAAATACGTTAAATCTAAGGAATTGGTTTGGTGAAATTTGATGCTAAAATGAACTGAAAATTTTTCTTACTAGCTTGATATGAGTATGCACATCCAAAAT
This sequence comes from Persicaria maculosa, assembly GCA_963922045.1. Classification (NCBI taxonomy): domain Eukaryota; kingdom Viridiplantae; phylum Streptophyta; class Magnoliopsida; order Caryophyllales; family Polygonaceae; genus Persicaria; species Persicaria maculosa. The sequence continues at coordinate 17,146,640 of OY998259.1, read as the reverse complement.
ATGCCTAGAGTGATGTGCAACTAAGTTAAATTAATTTTGTACAAGTGTAAAATTATGATATGCAACTACATTTTACTGATATGCAACCCCCACATAACTGATATGCAAAAATAAGATTATTATGTGCGTAAGTTGGTGCTGATGATGTGGGTATGCACATCCAAAATGTGCAGAGAGTGATGGGAAACTAACTGATATTGATTTTGGACAAGTGTAAGTTTATGATATGCAGGTATATTTTACTGATATGCAACACCATATGACTGATATGCAAACATGTACCCTGTTATGCAAACCAATGAGAAACTAGAGAAATAGGGCAAAGAATAGATTGCAAATATTAGACAAATACGAACAACAGAGAATTCCATTCATTTCATAAATATGTTTACCCCAAGTGCTAACAACAGATACAACATCTTCCCTTACACAACTACCACAAAAGTGTTAAAACACATAGTCTTTTGCTACCATGCCGATCTTATACAAAAAGGGCTACAATGCCGATACTAGAGCAACACACAAGTTAAAAGCTAACTTCTAATTACGTCGACTATTCATTACAACTACAGTTACATTGCAAATCGACATAAGGGGCAAAAGCTTTGAACAGTCAGCCATTCTCTAATACAATCTGGGTGAAAGGAATGTGTGCATGGCAGGACTATCACAGGAATTGACTGCGACATCACCTGGCGATAGATGCTACAATCATCCTCATTCCGCTCTAGATCATAAACCTCTCGAAGGGCTGCGACAACATCTGCTGGGGCTGGATGATGTTCATACTCATACTCAAACTCCACAGGGGCCTCCATAGCAATCTCCATGTCGGAGTCAGAGTCCAAGCTGGAATCCGATTCAGCCACTTCCGTGTAGTACAGATTAAAGTCGATGTTAGGGCACATCCCATACTCCACCAAATCAGCGTCTGCCTGAAACCATGACCTCGTGAAATCACGTAGCATCCGATTTCCTAACTGATATCGAACCACCGGTGGGATTCCCGCATGATCCAACCTTATATCGCATTCCTCTAGAGTCCATGGCATCCCATTCCAGAGGTAATGTTCCTCAAGGGTCTCCGGATGGTAATCGGAGTGTATGGATAACCGAACTTCACTGAATCCATAATCTAGAGACGGCAAGGGAAAGATCATTACCGAAAAATGGCCAACACTGGGGTGAAACCCGTGGTCCATAACCGCGTGAGCGTGCGCTGCCATTGACGAATAAAACCCTACAAAACAAACAATCAAAAGACAATAACTTTATAATCAGATCACTTTAACTCAAAAAAATAAAATACGAAACCAGAACAGAAACAACAACTACAATCTAACCCCTTTTGGAAGAAGAAGACTAACTCAAACGCCTATGGATGAAGGTTACTCGGCCGAAACAGCAAATGCCTGTGGAGTGTGGATGAAGAACAATCTCTGACAACCGTAATAAAGGGGAAAATGGAGGGAGATGAAACGCCGGCGGGGGCAGGCCTTCGTTTTAGATGTGGGCCGGGCCGGGCCTTCGTTTTACAAATTATGATGAAGCCCAATAACATTACTAAGAATTATACCCAATGACCTACTATTAGATCTGTCAAAACATAACCCGACTCGAAAACCCGACCCAAACGAACAAAAGTTTTTGGGATTTGAAGCGAAATTTGGGACCCGGAAATTTTTTCCGACCGGAACCCAAAAAACACGGGGATCTCCCGGGTAATGTGAGGGTTCGCCCCGGCAACCCGATTAAAGGTAAGATTAAAATATGCAACCCCATATGTCTGATATGCAAAAGTAAGATAAAAATATGCATAAGTTGATGCTGATGACATATACAGACTTTGCTACATCTAGCATATTAAGTTACTGATTTTTAATGATTAAATGCATGGGTTATGGTCTAAAAGATTCTAATGATGATACACATCAAAAGTTTGCTTTCCCCACCTTTAAATGGATTGAAAAAATATAAAAATCTAATACACTGCTGACATGTGATATGTATAACAACTACATCACGTATAAGGTATTAGATAAGTGAGTTTGATGCTAAAATGCACTGAGATGGTGTGGTCCTAACTTTTAATGAATATGGATGTCAAGGCCTTGCTTTGTCTATAGCAACAAACTAAAATAGTATATCAACAGGTTGTTCTGCTGACATTGTACTAGATATGCAACAATACTTTACTGATATGCAACAACATTTGACTAATATGCAGATATAATATTAAAATATGCATAAGTTGACACTGATGACATAGATACAGTTAGCTAAATCTAATATATTAAGATACCAATCTCCAATGGTTAATTGCAATGTGATGTCTCTATTAGATTGAAATAATTATGGACAGCAAAAAGGTTGCTTAACCTCTTCGAATGAATTGAAAAATTATAACAAATTGTTGCTCTGCTGACAAGTGACTGCTGTTTTAAAATAAACTCCCCAAAATACAAAATCTTGCCTGAAAATACAAAGTTGACAACACACCTAATATATGTCTAATGACAATACATATTTACATTATAAAGCTCCATTGCTCCTTTATCAAATCTACACACATAAGTTCTCGATAGCGAAAGAGCTTTTCACTTGTGATTGCCTTCACATCTCCTCCAAAAATAAGCGCTTCAATTGCTTTTACTACAAACACCCCACAAGCAGACCTACAATTCAAACACAATAAGGCGAAAATAACCAGGTGAAAAAGTGTAATATGTGATAAAAATAAAAAAAAAATTATGCCAAGACAGGGAGAACACGTACGAAGAACGATCGTGAAGTAATTCAGGCACCATGATTAACTTGAAGGGGGATGAGGTCAAATTTTCGTACACACCAGCTTTCACCAAATGGATTGGAAGCCACTTAGTAATATGTTGCAGATATTGGTCAAGTAACCCAGCAGGAATTCCAGTAACATTGCAATCATACACATTTATAACCTTTTCATCAATTAGTATCTCCAAGGCTACCCAATGCAAGTTGTGGATATTGAAGGGTGTATAAATCTTCTTTGCTGACGCCCAGGCTTTAGGATACTTGTCAGGACAATCGCCGCTGAAATAAGCCTCAATTGATTTGTCAACATTATCATCTTCCACAAAATCTTCAGCATATGAAGGCCAATACTTAACGGCAAAAAGCCAATCCACCACAACACAATCTTTATACTTGTCCGCTTCTTCAAAAATTCGCTTCCTTATATAATAGAACGCCGCTTCAAGATTCTGTAAAAACAAACCACTGTCAAGTATATTAAAAGGGAAAGCATCCCCATATTTGGTTGATGTCAGCAGTTCTTACCTCTGAATCCAACCACTTGCCCCTGCTTATAATATTGTGGAAAAATGATTTCCCAAACCGTCCAGAAGGAGTACAAACAGAAAAATCCCTGAGAAAGAATATACAATACGGATAACTTTACAACAATCATAGAGAGAGTAATAAATACTAAAAGCATATTAATATAGAGGTAATTGAATAATATAGCAAAAAAAAAAAAATACCGTTTGCTCTTTATAATGGAATAGATAAACTGATGATCCTCGCGGCTGATCAGTGACTTCTTGGCATTGTACTGTGCCAATTTCTTTTCGTTTTCTTGTACACGGGGGCCGAACAAAAAGCTACTGCCCATAGGGATGGTGTTGGCTTGCTTTAATTTTTCAATGTCACTTAATATAATAGGATCATTTGCATATGAATCCCAATCAACAGAGCGTGATGGAACATAATTGTCTGGAACTATAACAAGACCGTCTGTTACACACAGACTAGAAGAAGCAGGACCCTTTACAGAAGCATCACCAGCTTCCGTGAAAAAGATGTCAGAAGGCTTACCAACCCCATCTACCTCGCCAACGACCGTATCCTTCACATCACAGAGACCACCCTCAACAGCATCTTTTAATGACAAAAGAACCTCACTGATGACAATAGATGGAGAGGATGACATATCACAAGCATTTGCAACAACATTACAAGGAGGACGCAAAACATCAGAATCATCTAATTGCAACTTTGTTTTAACACCTTCAAATCCCATTAGTGTGATATCGTCATCCTTTTCATCACCTCCCGTACAACCATTAATTGAATCCTGCATATCAGATCCTCCCACTTCATGTTCAGTCTCAATATATTCAGTTCGTTCCTTCAGATCAGGAATTTTGACATCAAACTCAGTCTCAGTAGCATTCAACTCAACAACTTCATCACTGCACTTGCTATGGATGTCAGCATCAGATAACACATTAAAATGTGATGACATCTGGGTGTCAACGCACATAATTGTTAAGCACTGTGCATTCCCTTGAGGGCGTTGTGCATCAATAATTCCACTATCAATTGGCTTCACATCGACAGTACTGCCGCAGGCATCCTCACTACCTCCCTTTGCTTCCTTGACATCAGACTCTTCATGCTGAGCTTCATTCTGTGCATCCCCTTGAAGGCGATGTGCATCAATAAATCCACCTTCAATTGGATTCACATCAACATTCATGCCCCCAGTATCTTCACTAACTCCCATCACTTCCTTTACATCAGAATCTTCATTCTGAGCATCATTCTGTGGATTCCCTTGAGGAAGACGGGCATCAATAAAGCCACCTGTCAGTTGCCTCCGATCAACATCCATTCCACCTGCATCCTCAATAACTCCCTTCACATTCTTTACATCAACATCTTCTTTCTGAGCTTCATTCAAATCCCCAGCTTCACCGCTCCCTTTCAAATCAAAGCAAGTCCGAACGGCATAAGATTCCTGCTCAGTGGAATAAACTTGACAACCTACGACATCCCCCAATGAAATGTCAGCATTAGTATGGATGTCAGCAGCAGGAACACTATTTGCATCTCCAACACCCACACCCGATAGAGAGATGTCACCATTGTTTTTATCTACATCGCCAGCAAAAGTGATTGAAAAGGGTACCAACTTAACATCAACAATAGTAGTTGGAGGACATAGAGCATCAGATTCATCCAAGCAAGGATTCATAGCACAACCTTCTGATCCGATTAATGTAATAACATCACCATCTTTATCACCTCCAACACAAGGGTTAATCGAATCCTCCATATCAGAACGTACACCATCATATTCAGTGGCAGGACATGCAATTTGTAACCACTGTGGATCACTGTTAGTACAATGCGACCCGCCAAAGCCACTTTCTGTTGGAATGACATCAACATCCATCAAACCTGCATCCCCAATAACTACTTTCAGTTCTTTCACATCAGAATTTCCCCCATCAACTTCGGGGTGAACATCATTCAAATCATCAACGTCAATGCGACGCTTGCCTTCAATGTCAGCTTCAGGTATTACACCAAACTCAGATGACATTTCATTAGAGGGTAAATTTAGATCAACATTTGGAATACCTACTTCATCTACTCTATTGAAATCGGAAAAAATTCCGTGAGCAACAGGCAAATCAGCAAGTATATCAGAGAAAACGTCATCATTAACTGTAGTACCCGCATCATTTTTTGGTATGGAATGAACTGGCTGGGAGACATCAACTGTACATGCGTGTGTTGCAACCTTATTCTCAAGGGAAGTGAACTTCTCCCCAAAAACAGAAAACATGTTAATAATCCCATCTAACTTCCCCATACAGGTCTTAATTTCTCCTACACTAACAGCCAACTCGTTTAGACGCCTAAAAATTTCTTGCACCACCTGAGATGAACTATCAATAACAGGGGCGGGAGCATTAGCATCAAATCTAAAAGGAAGATCACCCATTTCATCCCGTATTTCACCTTTTTTGGGAGATGACAGCCCCACACCACACCCATTTCCGGGTACATAGCAATAGGTCTCCGCTTCAGGGATTGAAGCATCAATCGGATCATCAACACAAACAACAGGTTTTTTTGCGTCACAATCAACTCCCAAAGGTATGTCTTGAATCTCTGGACCAGATGAACTAACATGGGCATGAGGAGACCCAATAGGAGACACAGTTGACCCAGAAGAGTCAACAGAATGGGTTCCCCCAAAGTCATCATCAAGAGCACCCCCAGTTTCAGAGTCAACAGCATCGTCATGTACCCCACCAGTATCACGATCAGAACAAAACACATCACCCTTTTCGTTAGATAGTCCATCAGGGGCCAACATATCTGCAGTTGAAGCAACTTGCAAAGATACAGACTTCTCAGCACATTCTGAATAGAATACTTTCCTAGGCTCTTTATCAACTGTCTTCCTCTTCTTCACACGGTGATACACAATCTTCGCATGTACAAGCTTCTGACACTCAATCACTGGGTCAACCTTGTCACCAGCAACAACAGGTATAACAGACTCTTTGACTAGCACATCTGTCTCAGCATCTAGAAACCGAACCTTCTTACCTGAATCTTTCTTCTTCCGCATATTAGTGGCTTTCCTCTTATTTGATTTCTTATCCTCTAAAGCCAAAAGAGGGGAGGAATGAAAGGTACCTGCAGACCGACCCCTTCTCAAGGATGTCATCTTCGTTCCTTTATGAACAACATCAAGTTTTACCTCGGAAGTGACTCCATCATTCCCAACAACAGCATCTAAAGCAGAATCATTTACAAAATCCTGTTTGTTGGCCAAATTGACGGCGTCATTCCCAACGACAACAGCTAAGGCATCATTGCGTATGAACCTGTCATTATACGCAGTTGTACGCAATCGATAACTTTCATACAGATCACCATCCAGCTTGGGGAAGACAGGTTGAGCAATGTCATCAACTCTTTCATCAGCAACTTCTTCACTATAAACCATCCCTGGTGTTCTTGCAAATTCACCATAAATAGGAAAAAATGGTGCCTACACAAAAATAGAGGAAATATATGATTAAAAGAACGGATATTTACAACAAAAAACCTTTAATATTTATGCAAAACTTTGGAACTGCTGACATAAAATGACTAAGCCAAATAAAAGGTATGCACCTACTAGCTTTTAAGGATAAAGTGGAATTATATGGTATGCAATAATATTTAAATGACTATGCACATCCAAACCTTCCGTATGCAATTATATTTAAATGACAATCTATTACTCTGCTGACATGTGATCTAACTCCAAATATATTGACACTTATGTAGTAATTTGATTCATACTTGTTAATATGTATATAAAAAAATACAAAAAACAAACAAGATCAGGGTCAAACAAAAATAATTCCTGATACAAAAAATTAAAAATCGTGCAAACAATGTAATTTTGGTGACAAGTCTGTTGTTTTTGCAAGTTTCTGCTGACGTCTCTGATATTTTTGCAACTTTACCAAAAGTAGGGGACAATGGAACCTAAAACAGATATTAAATAAATTCACTAACAACTACAAAACATATCTCATAAACTTACCAGCCCATCATGAAAAAGTGCAGAAGCACTATCATATACGTGTTTAGTCTTACATTCCCAGTGCAAAGAGTATGGATCTCCAACAATCATTTTCAAATTACAGTCAAATTTTGCAGCTATTGATGGGAAGGCTTCTATAATCCATGACTGTTGCAAAAAAACATAAAGTATTTGAAATATTCAGCCAGAAGAGTAAGATATGATAACAAGCAATAAATATGATGACAAACTTCAAAATGGATAACAAGCAATAAATATGCAACATTAAAGACTACCTGGAAAGCAAGATTATACCCATGTATATCATAACAACGTCTGCCATGTTGACAATAAGCCAGATCTATATTCTTTAATGTCGTAACCAACTTCGTGTATGAAGCTCTCCCCCAGGGGTAAATTTCAAACTCATTCTCAGCACAAGCAAGGGATAAGTTTTCTTCACTGACAAACTCTGATCTCCTGAATAATAGGACCTTTTCAATAATAAGCAGCTTAGCCATAATCAACTTCTTCTCTGAGGATTTACTCTCAGATTTAAAACACTCTACTAACTCCTTATAAGAGCATTTCTTCTCCCCAAAAAAATCAAGGCAAGACACATGTTTGGGTGGTTTGCAATCATTAGCTTCACAAGGAAGACCAGTAATAACATGGAATTAAGCAAGAGAAAACCGAGCCAAAAATCCATTAACCTTAAACCACAACTCCATCTTCTTTTTGGTTGAAACTCGACGCAGCATAATCTGATGCATGAGCTGAAAGTTAGAAACCATATTGGTTCCCTGTGTCAGCACCCACCCAACACAACTATTGCACAATATCTCATAGTGTTTATCCGACAGATGACTTTTGATGAGTTCACAAACATCAGGATAAGAATATCTGTTTGATCTAGAATGGAACCACTCATCCTCAGGAATACAATAAGAAATGTTCTGTTTAAAAACAAGCAAAAATGTCAAAAATAAATGCATATCAACATAAGTAAACAGCACTATATAAACAGACAGGATAAAAAGATCAATATCAATATAAAAACTCACATCAAATTGCCTTCTGTATCTCACTAAATCAGTAAGTGAACCTGACAAACACGAAAACATAGATATCAGAAGAGGAAAAACGATAGGAGCATGTAGAATTGTTCAGTAGAAATCGTATATTTTATACTAAAAACAAGAACAACACTCCAGCATTTGCTATCACGACACCAACCAACACTAGACCACACAAAAATCCGTCAAAAGTCGAACAAAAAGCTACATATACCACAGAAAAACAAACCCTAACCAACAGGGAAACGTTCAAGCAGACTCACCACCTGAACTACCAGAGATTTCCGCCATTTACAATAAGAAAGTGCAATAATCGACCGCAATAAACACTCTTTTGAAGGAGATTCAGTCGAAATCTGCACAGGAATAACACAGGGGCGATCGCCGGGCAGTTTCCGCTGGGTTGAGGACGAAGAACGGTAAAAGACGATGGAGGGGTAAAAACGTCAAATATCCAGCGGAAAGTATTAGAGTGGACACTTTTGTAAAATTTACAAAAGGTTGGACGGAGCTGTAATTAGGTTGAAAATTTGTGCCTGCGGCACAAATTTTCTCTTATTGATATTGATTGTACCTCTAAACGTATTTCTAAAGTTCACGAGATACCCTTTATTTTAAAAAAGTGCTCAATATATTTCTTCCTCTTTGTTAAATATATAATTTCACATTTAAGTAGTATAATATTACACACATTATTATCAAATCTTTCAATCATGAAAGGAAAATACCAATAATGTTGTTCTACAACAATCTATATAAACGATCGATCAAAGTAAAATCGAGTTAATTTTTACATCCACCTTAAATTGAACTTGAAATTATTATTATTATAGATGAGATGTGATTATGTGAAATAGAAAACGAAACAAACATTTCACGTGTAAAGATGCATGAAGAAAGTGTTGGTATTTGGTGAACCAATCCATTTTAATTTTAATTTAATTTAATTTGAGAAAACCCAATTTATATAATTAGGAGGCGTTTGGTCTCTTTCTATAAATACTGTATACATCATAGTGATATATTATAAGCACGTTATCTCTTTCGGTGGTTAAGATGGCTCTTTTGTTTTTTTGTTGATCCCCAAATCGGTATCCTATGCTCTCCTTTTTTGTTTCTTCCCCCCTCCCCCACTCCTAAATTTTTATAAGGAAATTAATTTCCGATTTGTTCTCCTGCCACTTCCGATCGAGTACGGCGCCGCTGGAGCGTGCCCCCCACGCGCTGACGTGGCACGCTTTTCAGCCCTGGCAATGGCGTTTCTGACAAGACGGTTTGGGCCGCGTGGTGCGCACTTTCGCTTTTCTTTACTTGGCATGTGAATTGCTTGCAATTAGAGTACTATGGTTTGGATGTGCGACACGTCACATGTGTTCTGTACAATTACGACGTAACCTTATCACGTTTGGCGTCAATCACATCCCTTTTTTTTCATCGGTCGTTAGATTTTGTAAAAAAAAAAAAAAAAAAAGGGTAGAATTCATTATTTTTAAGGGGAAAAAACTACTACTACTACAGATTATGAAGACGTATTTTTTTTATATAAAGAAAATTATAAATTCTTGTTTAAATACTAATTAAAGGTCTTTGTTATGTTCTAAAGGGAACCGGCGTAGCAAGTATCTGAAAGAGTCTGCTAACACAATCAACGTAAATTGTTGACTTTTGCAAGAGACATGGTAAATTTCTACCACCTCGAACTGCCGAAGGATGAGAATTGAGAAGAATATTAGTAATCAGTTAGAAATCTCTTAAGAGGTAGATGTTCGTAAGGTTGTCACCCTCGATCAAGAACCATAGATCACTCTTCTGGTCAATTCATGCCCTCTTATAGCTATTGGTTCTCACGCTCCTTGATGATAGCAGATACTATACCTTGTAGACTTTGTAGTTGATCGAAGTGCCACTATCAACCTGCCGTTGAAGTGTTATGTGTATTTTGCAAAATACCCCCTTAATCCCTTATCTATCGATCTTCTTTGAGAAAATTTGTAATTAATATATATAATGTAAAGATTAATTGAATTATGAGGAAAGCAAAGCAACTAAACAATCTTAAAATGAAGATCGAAGTTTGACCTAAATAAGAGGCCGGTGTTTCCAACAAATAATAAGGGAGTACGGAGTATATATTAAACAAATAATAATGCATGGTTCACATGGTGCCACTCACAGATCTACCTACAAATATATACTCCATTCTCAAAGATGATCAAAGTTGTGATTTTCGATTTGAAGATTACATTTTTTTTGTTTTTTTCCACTTGTTCTCTTGAGACATATATATTTTAATTCAAATTTATTTGAAATGTATTTTTTTTTTAAATTAAGGTATTTTAGTATTATTTTCTTATACTCCGTATTAGTATTTCGATCGAGAATCCTTCATACTCCGTATAATTGAACTTCGTCTTAATTTAATTATGTGCTTAGAATATATCAAAATTAATTATATTTCAAATCAACTTTAAGAGTTTAATTAATGAGCAGAAAACCAAAAGCAATGAAATGAAAGTAATCCCTCGGAACAAACAGAAGGGATATATCGTTCGGTTAGTTGGCGACTTAGCCAGTTGGGTACTTTTTGGATTTAAAAAAGTACAAGAATTGATCGAAATTCCCAAATGGGCACTCCCTATTTCCATAAATTTCAAATATTCTAGTTATACTTCTGAATTTACCGGAGTATAATTTATGAAAATGAATTTTATTCAAATAAAATATATAAAGTCTATTGACAATATAGAATACGAATAAGAACTTGTAGTTGTTCATTTTTTTTAAATGACGAGGCAAATGCACCCTTAATTTGGTGACAAATTCCAAGTACAGGACCAACCAGTAAGAGTCGTCATTGTAGAATGATAGAATTGATATAAAGTCTTTCTTGATGGTTTCATTCATTGATCAATCACATATATAGGTTACAAGGTATTGGGTCTTTGGGCCCACTATACAATATGAGACCTATGTAATCTATCAAACCCCCGTGGTCGAAAGTGGAGGGTCCCGTACTGTGAGACTGGACCGAAAATCGAGGAACAACTGTCGAGGTAAACCCTTGGTGAAAATATCAGCGTACTGATAGGAAGACGGGACATGAAGAACACAAACATGTCCAAGAGCAACCTTGTCCCGAACGAAGTGTAGATCGAGCTCAATGTGCTTCGTTCGCTGATGCTGGACTGGGTTGCTAGCCAGATAGACGGCGGAGACGTTGTCAGTGTAGACCAGGGTGGCCCTCTGAAGAGGGCAGTGGAGCTCAAGAAGGAGATTGCGCAGCCAAGAGCACTCGGAGACAACGTTGGCGACACCTCTGTACTCTAGCTCGGCGCTAGAGCGAGACACCACAGACTATCGCTTCGCGGACCACGACACAGGGTGTCGTTGAGGAAGACATGGAGCCTTTGGATCCACTATATATAGGTTACAAGGTATTGGGCCTTTGAATCCACTATACAATATGAGACCTATGTAATCTATCAGTCATGTACTAGCTAAATCGGTTTGCACCGACCAACTGGACCACTAGTAGGGAGCAAGGCAAATTTTAAATTTTCACCCAAAGAAAGAGGTGGAGATAAGGGTCGAATTCGAAACCTCCTAACCCCAACCATACTCCACACGACTAGGCCACCCCGGTCGGGGAAGTTCATTCTTAATATCACTGGATGAGTTTTAATTATAGATAATTTAACAACTTTAACAACAACATCATTTAACAATCATTTGATTCACGCGCGCACCCTATATACACCGCGAATTAACGTTGAATTGGACGTTGTATTTTAACGTTTGATAAATCCCGGTGGGCCATATAACGTGGGGGGTTCATACGTCCGGGAGCATCATGCGCACCGAAGCCGAGCACACAAGACCAGCGGGGTTCCATCCTAAAACCAATTGGCAATAGGAGGAGTGACCCACTCACTTATATGCAAGGCTCGGGTTATCTTATTTTTTGATGTGGGACAAAGGCTCCAACACATCACAACAATGTTGAATTGGATGTTGCAAAACGTTAGATATTGAACGTTGCTGAGTAGAGAAGTTGTCAACGTTGCTAGATGGCCGGTGAAGGATTGGGTCGACGGTCCTAGCAACAACGCCGGATTGAATGTTGCTAACACGGGCCAATCAGACCTAACATAAAGCCATGATACCCTGAAACTCCATTTCAGAGCGGTTTCGCGTTTCTGGATATGAAGAAACTCTGAAATTTTAGGGAAACACCTCGGAAACGTTTATGAGATTTCAGAAACCTTGACCGTTTCGTTGACCGGAAAAGTAAAAAACTTTGACCGTTTCTGCCTTGTCAGATGGTGATTCCACTAATTTTATAATTGAAAAAAATAAAAAAAAAATAAACTCTAAATCATTTTTCCTCTTCCTCCTATCTAAAACTCTGTTTCCCTCTAGCCTTGGCGCCTCCTTCTCCTCCATTTTTGTTCTTCCCTCCTCTCATCCCTTCCGATGACCCTCTCTTTACTCGGTGTGCTCTTCTGGTGAACTCGCACTTGCTCAGTGCTCTCTCCCTTTCGGATCTCACTATGTCATCCTCAAATGCGAGTAACGGTCCTAGCGGAAGTCATAATGTTGAAAAAAGACAACAAACCGACTTTGTAGCTGATATATGGAGTCGAAGAGGAGTAAGGACATTTAAAATGTTTGACATGTCTATATTGATTTTTGCTAAGGAGTAGGGACATTGTTTATCACGGTATTGAACATTTCAATTTGTAATCCAATGTTGCATTCTATGTGTATGTCTTATTGATATGTTTATTGCTCTTATTTAGACCTTTAAATGAACATATAATTCATGTTGGCGTTTCCTCAGCGTTTCCGTTTCCAACAAAATTTCGATTGTCGTTTCCACGTTTCCGTTTCCGTTTCCCTTCCGGTTTCCGTTTCTGTTTCCGTGTAACATAGACATAAAGTATTAAAAAAACAAATAAAAATATGGGTTCACAAACGTTTTTTGTGTGTGTGTGTGTGTGTGTGTGTGTGTGTGTGTGTGTGTGTGTGTGAGTGTGAGAGAGGTTGTGTATTCATAATATTTTTCCTTCGACCCGATCCGATCTTTCACTCTACATTGAGCAACATCGACAACTTCACCACTCAACGTTTAATCTAACATTGGTATTGTAACGGCCCAGGATTATGATTCCCGAGTTACGTTTCGAGGGATAAAACCCCTCGTTAGGATCTTGCGCTCCAAGTACAGGTTGAAGGTTTGAAACCGAAGATTTGTAGTTTAAAGCAGGATTTCGCACCCAAATCCTGAAAGTCCGTTGGAGACCCCATGATAAACCCAGGTACCTGTCCTAAGTCTACAACGCGGAAAACATTTTATCATGCAAAGGACATAAGTTCTGAAAACGATACAACCAGTTCCGCGGCAAGGCCGAGTGCGCAAGCGAGGCGAGGCAGAGAAGCTTTGAACTTACTCATGATGGGCGCTCTATGCACTGGGTGTTATATAGTAGGCTAGTGTCCATGCACCATACGACCTAGAATCACGCTTAGGAGCTAAAATGAAAATCATATGATTGCTATATGTCTTTGCAAGAGAACGGTCGTTATCTGTGAAGTAACTAGAGTCTTTGCTAGGGTCATAGGACGACCCAATCCCATCGGGTCCCGTCCTGAGTCAATCGAGTCATGGAAGTTCCTTTACTTGTATTATGAGCATGATTGTGAAAGCTGTCTGCGGGCTTTATTATTTCTTATGGGGCGGGTTGGGCATGCGTGCCGCCCGATTATTATGGAATGCATTCACGAGTTGGCCAGTTTCCGCCCTATCGGAAGGGGGTGGAGGTAGGAGAGGGACATGCTACTTGGCATTCGGTGTGGATCCATTTATTGCTTTCTGCATTATATTAAACTATCAGTACATATATATGTGATTTAATTTCCGCACTGCATTACACATTTCATCTTAGGGATAGGATCCTTATTATATGGCTCTTAGAGTGTGTTTACACACGCGCATGAGTGACCTGATGATTGACCCAGATCCCCCTCTTTTTTTTAGATTCAGGTACCCGTTTCACTCCTTGATTTCATGCTGTTATGACGGGGTCCATTCATATGGCGGAGAGTGAGTGTTGAACTATGACTTCACCAGATTTACACTTTTTGGGATTTCTTCCTACTTATACTCTGTTTGACCCGGCCTTGCCGCGGAACTGGTTGTATCGTTTTCAGAACTTATGTCCTTTGCATGATAAAATGTTTTCCGCGTTGTAGACTTAGGACAGGTACAGAGGTTTACCTCGGGGTCTCCAACGGACTTTCGATCAGGATTTGGGTGCGAAATCCCGCTTTAAACTACAAATCTTCGGTTTCAAACCTTCAACCTGTACTCGGAGCGCAAGATCCTAACGAGGGGTTTTATCCCTCAAAACGTAACTCGGAAATCATAATCCTGGGCCGTTACAGGTATAAGTGTAACGTCCACGTCGATGTTAATTAGCGGCATACTACGGAGTGGATTTGAGGTGTATATCGGGACACCTTGATTTATAAATTGAATGTATGTTGGTTGCAATTTCCAATATTCGTGTTGAAATAAAAAGAAACCGGGTGAGTTATAATTTTTTTTTGATCCTTTCCAGTTCAAGTGGGCTTTGCCCACTCTACATCTAGATTGGGTTACTGTAGGCCCATTTAAGGGGTTGACCCTCCTACTCACAAGCGTCTCCATGTTTCCACGGGGATTCGAACTTCGAACCTCGATGCATAGGATGTAGCCCCATAACCACTACACCAACTTGTGATTGGTTTAAAATCTACAAGTAGATTTAAGGTGGTCTCCACCATTGAAATATTTTTAATGCTTAAATTAGATTCTATCATTTTCGATGACTAGGCATTGTGTTTTATTTCAAATTAATTTCTCATTCTTTGTAAACTTGTGAGGCCAATTTTAAATCAACATATCGATCATAGAGTTAATGTTCAACCTTATCTACACAATAATAACACATTCACATTCTATATAATCATATTGTAGATCGTAAGTTAACTATTTCAAAGGATATTCGATTACTTCAAGGTAATCAGTACACGAGCTTATGGAAAAAAAGGAACGTCGAGGTGTGTCTATCCAACAAATCTCAATACAAAAAAAATTAATTTTGAGACTTCAAAATGATTCTTTAAATTTTTATTATAAAATAGGGAGAATACAATGAATTTAGGTAGGGCTGATATTCAAGCCAATGAATTGAGTAGTTTAAAAACGAGTTGACTTCGAGTCGAGTCTAAATTTAGACGCACGTCTACTCACTCATAACATAGTAACTAATAAAAAATGTTATAAATTCTACAATATTCAAGTCATTGGTGGTTCTAGGCCTCTAGGGGGCTCAGGGGGCTAAAGCCGCCCTGTCCCTAAGAAAAATAAAAGTCAGCGAAAAAATTATGGATTTTTTGGTAGTTTTTATTAATTTTAGAGATAAAAGATTATTAAAGGAGTAATAAATTACAAATATAGCTTAGTTTAACTGAGAAGGATGATTATATTATTACCCTAATGTCATGAGTTTAAATCTCATTAGCCTTCCTTTCTTACAATTTTTATTTCTTTTAGTTTTCTTAATGTCTAATTAAATAACAAATTTAAGATTTGTTCAATATATTTAAAGAAAAAGTATTTTCTGTGTGCGTTATCCCTTTGGCCGATCATTACGTTCGTCTTTTGGCTTGTTTTCGCGGTGTAGGATGGCTTGTACGTTCCTTGTATTTTTATTTATGTCATTTGCTTCTGTATTTTACTTTCTATCATTTGCTTCTGTAATTTCCTTTCTGTCATTTGCTTTCAGTTGTACATGATGGTTAGTCCATCTACCGGCTTGTCCGGTCTCTCGGTTTCTCTAGGCTTGTCTAGATAATCGAATCTTTATCTTGCTTAAAAAAAAAAAGTATTTTCTATACATATATAAATTCTCATTTTTCCAAAATAGTTTTTATTTTTTAAAAAACTTTTTCTGCTAACATGAATATTTAAATAAAAACTTTAAGTTTTTTTCTAATATATTTAAATAAAAAATTTATTTTTCATACATACATGGAAAAACATTTGTCGAAATATTTTTTAGCCCCCCCGAAAAAATTTCTGCATCCACCACTTATTCGAGTTTGAGTCGAACCGAGCCTCAATTTAAATCAAGTATAAAAATGTGTTCCTACTTCGCTCGTTTAACAAATAAATGAACTTGATCAGGGCTCGAGTTGCTCGAGCTACTCAGCTCATATAAGACCTTCTCCAACAGCTTCCCTAAAATTTCCCCAAAATGGGTGAATAAAATACATATTTTTCAAATTATTTTTGTTTTAATTCAAACAGCTTCCCTATTTCGAAAATTGGGTAAATCATTTAGTCTAGAGAATGCTACATATTTAGGAAACCATCTCTATTTTTTCTGTTGCTTATCCATTTTGAAATTTCTGCTGCAGATTTAGGGAATCCGTTGGACAAAAAAAAATCTTGAAATTCTTCAAAAATTCCCAAAATGGGGAAACCGTTGGAGATAAGCTAAATAATTTTCTCCATTTTGAATAAAGTTTTGGGGAATCTGTTGAAACAAAATAGTCAAAATCTTCTTCAAAACGGAGAATTTTAAGAATTTGGGGAATATGTTGAAATTTCCTAAACAACACTTTATAAACCCCGTAAAAATACAAGTTACTAATTTTTTTTCCCGATAAGGTAAAGATTTCCGTGGGTCAGGTCGACTCTACTAGACCAGCATCCTTTCAGATGACTATATAATTGTCAATCTTCTAGGAGAGGACGTTGAGAAAGCGGGTTAACCAGTGTCGAACGGACAATCCTATTGGGGTTGGCTAATTAATGTATTTATGTGAAATGACTAAGGACATAAATTAAAAACTTAAAATCTATATATATAAAAAAATTGATCAGATTTTTTGAATTTCAGCGTCTAATGCATTGTTTGGTTAGCTATTTACTTCTTAGGAGTACAAAAACCAGTAAGTGATTGACAATATATGTGTTTGGTACAAAAAACTAAAACTAAAAAACCTAGGAATTGGAGTTATCGGGAATTGAAATTCCTCCAAAATGGTGGTGATGCGGGACCATCCAAGACACCTTCGGACACATCTATACTTGGGGATGAACCTATGATTCGAGCTCACGAGAATGATGTCATCCTCAAGAGGAAGAAGAAGGCTCCACCATGGGAGAAGGTGCAAAGGTGAAAGCTCGAGTTTTAGATTCGTTCAGCATTTGACAGCTTTTCGACGTCTCAGTAAAATGAGTCGTACGGATTCAATATTAATCGGATTAGATCGTGCCATATCTTGTCGGAACGAGGACGAAGAGATCTACAACTTTGCTATTGAAGGTTTTTCCAGATTCAACCTAGAGCTTGGCCGAAAATCACATTCTTTGATGTTGTCACTGTTTTAGACGGGAATTTACTTAAGTGTTGGAACTCTTTTTATTGCTATTTTTAGAGACCTTATTTACTTAAGTTATTTTAGGTATTTTAGGGATTTATTTTAATTTCCATTATATTAATTATTTTCATTAAAAATCAGCCCTGGGTTTTCTATATTAGAACGGTTGATTCCTCCATTGTAATTCAGACGTCTCTTTTATGAAAATTTCAGTTTGTGTGAAACACAATTGAGAGAAAGTCAATCGATTTGAAGCGTGGCTCATCGATTGCAAATTGGTTATAGATCCTGCTTGGTTTGCTTTGAGTTCGTCAACCTCGCGAGAGCTTGGTGATCCAGGTAATCACAAGTCCCCTCCTTGTGCCTCCAAGTTGTTCGCTTGGTTGTGTAAGGTTGTAGAGGCGGGCTTTATAGTCGTTGGTATTTGGTTCCTACCCTCTTAGGAGGCCTGGGGTCTTTATCTCGTTCTATTTTAGTTCGAATCAACCAATCTATCGGTCTTTTCATTACTTTTGTCGAGTCTTCTATTGCTGCGTTTTGAGTCTTTGTTCTTGTTTCTTGAGTCTTTGCTTCCGTTCTTATCTTTGAGTCTTGATTGTCGAAGATCGGGCCATCCTACGGCTAACCCCGTATCAGGTGGAATTCAACTTACCATGAGGGGGTGAGTAAGATCTACTTCCTTTTTTTTCCAATTACTTTTTTTTCCAAATCCCATTTTTATTTTAATTTGATTAAGAAATTTTCCAATTTATCCTTACAATAAAAAGGGTGTGTTAATAAATAAATGCTATAAGAGTAATTTTAAATAAATTGCTATGAGATTTCCCTGTTCAACCAAATAAATTATAGAAATTGGATTCATGTGAATTTAGTTTTAACCAAATACATTTTTATACTTCTTGTAAAGTAAAATTTATGGGAAATTTATTTTATAGGAAGTGAACCTAAGAAATTATTTATCAAATTGAAATATTTAAAAAGACACACGTTCAAAAAACCATTATGCCCCCCTTCGATCATATTTGACCTTTCAGGCTTGTAATTAACTTTGTTTGAAAAAAATATTCCAAGCAACATTTTTCAAGTTTACCCATCAAAGTTAGCTACTAGTCTTTTTAATATTCCAAGCAACATCCTACTATAAAGGCTTTAGTCCTTGTTTGGTTGGACAATTTAAAAACTCAGGAAGTATAAAATCATAGAAAATAAGAGAAAAATATGTGTTTGGTTGGCATTTTAAACATTTAAAACCTCATGAATTCAACTTCTTAATAATTTGAATTCTTTCAATTTGAAGGAAGTTTTCTCACCTACTACTCCGAGTAAGTTCAACTTTCACTATTTTTTATTTAGAAATTCTCAATTCCTCAATTTAATCATCTAAACTAAAAAAATCAATCAAACATATTTTCACAATTCCCATAAATTAAACTTTATGGAAATTCAGTTTTCATGAAGTAAGTTCTCGGGAATTTCAATTCTCATATCAAATCAAACGAGCCCATAAGGGACCAAGGGTACTCTAGACTCTCTAGTTAAACTACTACCTCGGTTTTATAATTTTTTTTAGACATTTACACACAAATTTAGAAAATTATAAACTTATTATTTTTATAATACTCATTTTAGTTATCCACAACCATTATCAACTAATAAAATTTAAGGGGAAAAAATAAAAAAAGTAATTATTATATGAAAACCTTAAAAGGATTTATATTTTCAAATAAAAATATAATACTAAAAAACATATATTTTTAATCAAAAGGAGTGTCATTTTTAATAAATGCATCCAAGAAAAAAAAATCCTTGTCAAAATTGCAAAAATAACCAAAAATACTCCGATTTTTTTTTAGGCCGATTTGCATAAATACACCAAATTGGTGTTCGGTTTGCAAAAGTATACCCGTTTTCTGATAATAGAAAAAATAGGATAGGTGGGCCATTTGTGTTAAAAAAATAGGTCATCTGTGCTAAAAAATAATGAATTAAAAGAAAAGTAAAAAATATATAAAATAATGAAATATATATTAAAATAATGTTTTAAATTTTTTTTCTCAGAAATTTAAAAATAATTAAACTAGCCGAATTAAAATCGTTGTCCTAGTAAGAGAATTAATAGTGACAGGAATAAAATTTGTTATTGACAGGATATATGTTATTTATGACAAAGCTAATAATTAATAATGACAGTATGAAGTCTATAATAGGGAAGAGAATAAAGACACGATTTTATCTATATCATAACTAGAAATTAAAGGTCTGTCCAAGATGACAAAGTTATTTGTTCACAACGACAGGAGTAATGTTCATAGTGACAAGCTATAGGTTTACTTTGACAGGATTGAAGCTATAATCGCGGAGAGAATCGCTGAAGATACGGTAAATCATATCTTCAGGATTATTAACCATATTTATAAAAGAATTGTCAATATATATCTTGAAACCATAATATTATCACATTGACAGGATGAATATTGTCATTGACAATCCAAATATGAACATTGACAGGATATGATAAAAATTCGGCGAGAGGTTGAGTAAAGAGATAGGGCTAAGGTCGGAGGGTTGGTCGGGCTGCTCTTGGGGTCGAGCACGGGTTAAGACATTAGAGGCCGACGATGAAGCCAGAGCCAGAGAATGACTGCGTCGGAGAGTGAGCGATGCGACAAAGGGTGAGGACAACGACGGAGCCGGAGAATTAGTGCGGGCTAAGGTCAGAGCGCCTGAGACTTAGGGTTGGTCAGGCGACTCTTGTGTGTTCGAGTTAGGGATTGGGATTGGGTCGGTCGGGGGCTAACTGTTAGGGATTAGGATTGGAAATTTAATTGTTTGTTTAATTCCAGATTTTTTTTATTTAATTATTTTAAAATAATTTAAAAATATAAGAAAAATTATAAATACCAAAAATATTTAACATTTTTTTTCTGATTTTTTGGGGTGGTGGGTAGTTTTGATAATTAAATAAGGTATTTTTGCAAATTTTCATATATTGATGCAATTGTTTACAAACCTAGGTATTTTTGCAAACCAAATATCAAAGTGGGGTATTTACTAGTAATTCCCCTTTTTTTTATACAACCAAAAAATACTCCGTATTAAACTTATCAACTTTGGATAATGAAAAAAAATTGTACAGAGTATAAATTACGAGAAAGGCCATATTTTATGCTACAAATTACAAAGTAGGGAGTACTCCATACGGCAAAAACTTATCATTTTAGGGTGTCACTATATACACCGCAAATCCGGATTAAGGATTTGCACGTCCTTAAGGACGTGCTTGCACGTTCTTAAGGACGTGCAAGTCTGGGACTGTGCACGTCCACTATTTAACTCTTGCACGTCCTTAACAACGTGCAAGCACGTCCTTAAGAACGTGCAATACTTGCACGTTGTTAAGGACGTGCAAACCCTAGTTAGGGTTTTGCGTTTAGGGTTTAGGGTTAGGGTTTAGGTTTTCCGACGGTTTTGTAATGTTAATTGATAAAATTGAAGTGTTTAGCTAGTGGATTTGAAGGATTTAGGGTCAAATTAAACAGAACACAAGAATTGTTAAGGTTTTCATTCGGATAATATGCGAATAACGTTACAAGGAACGGAAAAAAAGGTTTACATTCATAAGTTTAATAAAGTTGTGGAATACAATCTAGGAAAATAGTAAAGGACGGCCGGAATCGGCACGCAAGGCTCTAAATCTCTCAATCTGAGCTTGAAACGGAGCATCCCATCCTTCGACGCTCGGATGATGATGTTCGACCCATTCTAGTGGAGGCGGCGGAAGAGGAGCATTAGGACGCAACCAGATCTATGAGAACAACAATTTAGAGTTAGAGTATTGACATATGTATGAAAAGCATGAATAGGTAATAAAAAAGAAGTTTGAAGTCGTACCGCGGCAAAATGGTCTTGGTTTCCAATGCAGGCTACACCAAGAGTTGCTGATTGGGGAGGGTTGTTAGCAGATGCCGGTGAGATCATGGGGAGACATGTGAAAGGATGATGCCAAGCTAGGACGACGAGAGGAATCTGATATACCGTCGCAAATACTAAACCCATGATGGGAAGCTCTATCCACCGTCTCCTATCACCATGTGTGGCTCCGGCACATCTCTGGTAGTCGACGAACTGCTGGAATGGGTACTCTCCCGTATAACAACCGGCGTACAGATCGGCGTGATCCTCCAAGTGATTGCATAGTAACGTCTTGAGTTTCGGGAAAGCAGTCTCGCCGATCGGTGATGTCAAAGCCGCCAAAGCACGGTAGCCACAATGACCATCTCCAACAGTGTCCCTCACCGTCTCAATATGACCGAACATGAAGGGATCAACGTTGTTTCGACCCCAGTTGAACCCTCCGAACACATCATCACGTCCACGTCGAGCTGAGGTCGCTTGTGGACGAGGCCGAGCAGCATTTCGAGCAGCACGCGCTTCTTCTCTCTCAAACCTTTCCCTTACCTCCTCGTATGGCAACGGGTTGGTTCTGCAGGCATTCCTCGACCCCCGAGGCCTCCCCTTCCTTCGGACGCTTGCTGATGAGGGTGGGTGCAGCTCATCCTCGCATACATCGTTGGAAGTCGTGTATGAAGATGACAGCTCATACGGCAGTGGGGTGTCGTCGAGGTCAGTCCATGTCAAATCCATCCAGAACGGGTGGATGTCCTCGGCGGGTATCGGAGTGCCGGAGTTGACGTATGCCTGAATCTCATGGACACAAGGGATCCCGTAACAAACCCTCCAATGTCGGTCCGTGCATACCGGAGGAACCTTTTGGTTCACGACGTCCTGCCACATCTTGTACAGATAATCGAAGCACTTTTTGGAGATTAAAGTCTTTACCTCATCGAAAAGGTTGACTTTATACGCCGATGTTGGCCATTTGAAGCGGTCGATCTCCAAAGCAGTTTGCAGCTCATGCAGTTGACAATCATTGACTCTATGGATTGCATCGATCACGATGCGGAAGTCACCAGTCGATGAGTGAAGTGCCTCCTTCAGAACCTTGTGTTGACCCTCAACTCTGTACACATTGAAGTGCATACCACTAAATATTCGATATCATATCATATTGTTATGGGAGATATGAAGTAAGGTTGTACCTGTTTGTCGTACGGGTGCCGAGATGGAAGACATTATCTACGTAGCACCAAACTATGCTCCTGCTGTATGGAAGCCAAACCGACTCCAAATACGCCACCACACCTGGGAATGGGTGCCATGCAGCTCGTAGCGCCCGACGACGTCGGTTGAATGATTCCTCCGACCTCGATTCGAACAGCCCCCAACAGTTGCCCTTAAAGATGCCAGCGTGGTTTAAATTCTTCGTGATCTTCAGAGCTGCTTCCTCGCATCTTCTCGTCACGTGTAACCAACAAAGGAGATGCTGGACGTCGGGGAAGACAACATTCAACGCCGCCAAGAGACCTAGCTCTCGATCAGTCATGATAGCTTGAGGCTGAACGCCCCCAAGCAAGATCTGAAGTTGTCGCAACACCCAGGCGTATGTGTCTTCGTTCTCTTGCGACATGAAGGCATAGGCGATGCAGTAAGTATTGTCTGAGGGTGTGAACCCGACCACCTCGCACAAAGGAATCCCATATCTGCAGGTGTAAATATGTTACATATAAAATACTTTATAATTGGCTATATGTGCAATAATGTAATCGTAATTAAGTAACTTACGCATTTGTTTTGTATGTGCTGTCCATTATGATGACGTAATGGAACCTTCGGAGAAGGCGTATCCCGTCGGGATGCGCGAGGAAGAGGTCGCTCAAGCAAGGAGAACCCCGCCTGGACGATTCGACGCCCCCGTCCAAGACCGCTTGATTACTAAAATCATGCAGTGTCTCCGACCCAAGTCCTTGAAATGCGTAACCATTTCGTCACGGTCATTCCAAACCCTTGGGTCCGAGAACTCAGACGTAAAGTCTCTAAACTGTATTCATATAATTGAAAATATGAACAAAACGGAACGAATACGAAATATGTTGACTCTACGAAACCTGTGCGTACCTGAGACGTGCTGCACATCCTTAGGGACGTGCAGTTTCCTTACCCTAAAACCCTACCCAAAACCCTTAAACCCTAGCCAAAACCCTTAAACCCTAGCCAATCTTGAAGGTATCGGGCAACCTTATCATATTAACGTTTTCGTTTTCGTTATCGGGCAACCTTATCATATTAACGTTTTCGTTTTTTATGTTTACGTTCAATATGACTCTGAAGAAATGAGAAGAGTCTAATAGAAATATATAGATAGATAGATACAAAATCTGAAATATAAATGTATAATATCAACATACAAACTGCAAAAGTACATCACTGGCCAGGTGGATGACGTACAGCATGATCCAAAATCCCCGTCACCTCGTCCAATAGCTCCTCAAGGCGAGGGTCGATAGACAGGGCCTCCAATAGCCCTCCATCTCGTGCAAGCGGGCCGCCAACGCCGGAGGGATGACGGGAGGCTGAGGGAGGTCCACCCATGGGTCCATGCCGATCGGGTGGACGGGCGCCGGCGGGTCGGGATGCGGTGGCGTGGTCGGCAGCACGTACGGCCGGCTCTGCGACGCGTACCAAGGCAAGTAATCTGCAGTGACACCGGCCTGGCAATCCTCGCTGGTGCGCCTGTGATCGGCCAGCCTATAGAAGCGACCCTCGTCCTGCAGGTCCTGCCACCTGTTGTGGCCCGGGGCGAACACGGCCACGTACTTCGAGTTCTTCAGGGTCGTGTCGCGGCAGACCTGAACCAGCGCGATGACGGCCTGCGGGATCCCCTAGACCCGTCCGAACTGCCGGAGGCACCTATCGGGCATATACGGCTCCTCCTCCCCGTAGAAGGTGATGGTGCCCCGATAGGTGGACTGACGGTACTGGCCGTCGAAGTCCAGATCACGCCCAAAAGGCATCCACCGAACCTACAATTAAACAAATCAGATTTAATTCACGGCTAAGAATTATAAGTGATATAGATAGAGTCTCGAATACATACATCATCGACGGTCAGACGGTCCACCTCGTCCCGCAGCTCCCGCATCTTCGTCAGCTTCGCGTCGTCCTTCATCCGCGGTGGCTGCTTCGGACCGATGAACTTCACGTAGAAGCGAGGGTCATCCTTCCTAGCCGGGTCACTGGAGAAATCACCTCGGAAGCGAGGGAAGTACGCCCATATCCAAGCCTTGACACAAAAAAAGTATTTCGTTAGCATATAATTTAAATATTTGTAAACTAAAAACTCTAATTCAACGGTCTCGTACCTGTAGGATCGGCGTGCAGCTGTCTATGCCCTTCGCGCCTGAGCGGGTAGCCTCGCCTAGGCCCCTGTAGAGACATGCGAGGGCACCAGCAGCCAATGCAAGGGTGGCCGTACGTAGGATGTCCCAAACAAGGCCAAATACCTTCCATGGGATCCGGCTCTGCGACTTGTCCACAAACAAAGTCGCGGCGAGAGCAATGCCCATGTAGGTCCTGTGCAGAAACAGACGCTGTGCAGGGTCATCCTCGGGCTGCCCACCTCCAACATGCGTGCGCAGCCGAATCTGCTCAGGATCAGCCGCGGCCTCTGGGTCATCGGCGGGGGCGGGGTCGACGAGCGGCCCGTGTCTCTCCTGCCACCGGCGAGTAAACTCAGTCACTGGAGGGCCGCCAGCGTGTCTGCACGACTTCAGAGTCGCAGGGGTGAGCTGGTAGTACTCCGCGATGGCCGGGACCAGAGCTCCCGCGGGCAGATGTGACGTGCAGGGCTGGCCATCAATCCGAAGTCCCATCAGACAGGCAACATCATGCAGCGTGATGGTCATCTCGCCCCATGGAAAGTGGAAGGAGCTGGTCTCCGGGTGCCAATGCTCCAAAAATGTCGTGCAGGTGAACTCGTCGACACACTGCCAGTGGAGTGACCTCAGCTGGGGGACGCCGGATGGGAGCAAATCCTGCACCCATGTCCCCGGTCCCTCAAATATGTAGGGCTCGAAAGGCACCAAGTGAGTCGCCCGGTGGTGGAACTTCAGCAGCGGCAGCTCCACCGTAGGATCTCTCCACACCTGGTACGCCCGGTGATGCCTGTAAGACAGTAGCAGATCTCCCGGCGGCAACAAAGGGTCGACCTGCGCAGCCGGTGCGGCAGCCTGCGTAGGGATGGGCTCGGGCTCTACCTGTGGGCCCCCCTGGCCCTGAGCCTGCCCCTCCTGACCGTCGTCAGCCTCCTCAACGACGTCAGGGATCACATCATCTGCAGACCCCAAGGAGATTGCCGCTGGTGTGGCGGAGGTCGAAGGCTCGGCTGTAGAAGCCTCTAGCACGGCTGAAGTAGAAGCCTCTAGCACGGCTGAAGTAGAAACCTCCGGCGGCACGGCTGAAGCAGAAGTCTCCGGAACGGCTGAAGAAGATGCCTCCGGGATGGTGGGTGGAACACGAGTAGGAGGTCTACCCATGTCGGCCCGTCGCCCAGCGACTACGTCGGTGATGCAGCTACTCAAAACCTCTGGGGGCTCTAAAGAGGGCTGCAACCCCATCATCGCATCGCCAGAAGGATCCCAACCTGGCATACCCGACCAGAAGGTGTCGTTCTCGTCGGCCGAGGGGGTCCCCATCGACTGCTGTAACCGCTCTGCAAACGCGAGCAGATCGTCGACTGTGGCTGGAATCTGGCTGACCGCTGCCCGGTCGGCGAATGTAACAGGCCGGAGGGTACCGTCCCCCCTCAGGAGCCTCCCTGCCTGTTATTATGAAATGTATTTTATTATAATTTATTATATTATAATTTAATGTAATTTAATATATTTTAATGTATTTATTTTCTTTCAATTTAAATTTATTTCTATGTATTTTATTATAATTTATTATATTTTAATGTTTTTATTTTCTTTAAATTTAAATTTATTTCTATGTATTTTATTATATTTTTATGTATTTTGAAGTATTTTAATATTTTTTATAATGTTTTTTATTATCTTTCAATATAAATTTATTTTTATGTATTTGAATATATTTTAATATATTCAAATATATTTTAATGTTAATTAAATACTTTTGAAGTATTATAATATATTTTAATGTTTTTTATTGTCTTTCAATTGTAATTTTTTTCTATGTATTATATTCTATCAAATTACAATTATATTCTCTTCTATCAAACTATATACTATAAAAAAACATTATAATATATAAATAAATCAAAAAATCTATTTTCAATTATATTCTCTTCTATCAAACTATATACTATAAAAAAACATTATAATATATAAATAAATCAAAAAATCTATTTTCAATTATATTCTCTTCTATCAAACTATATACTATAAAAAAACATTATAATATATAAATAAATTAAAAAATCTATTTTCAATTATATTCTATTAAACAATATATATTATCAATCATATATTCTATAAATTTCTATTATAAAACTATATTATCTATCAAATTATATTTTCAAACTCTAAAATTAAATCAAACAAATAGTAATTCAAATAACGTACCGGTGGAGTCGGGATCGGGGACACCTCAATGGACCGACGCTTCCGCGGCGGTTCCGCCTCCTCCTCGGCCACTGCTCGGCCTCCGTCGCCGGCGCCAGACGCCGCCCCACCACCACCACCCTCCTCCTCGCCGGCG
Organism: Persicaria maculosa; assembly: GCA_963922045.1. NCBI lineage: Eukaryota > Viridiplantae > Streptophyta > Magnoliopsida > Caryophyllales > Polygonaceae > Persicaria > Persicaria maculosa. The sequence continues at coordinate 17,119,163 of OY998259.1, read as the reverse complement.
CCAGATGCCGCCCCACCACCACCACCCTTCTCCGCCGCCACAGCCGCCAGCACCACCAGCCCCTCAGCCACCGGCGCCCCCGCCACCGCCTCCCCCGATGCTCCACCCTCCACCTCCATCCTTGTCGCCTCCGCCTCCAAGGCCGCCACCGCCGCCTCGAGGTCTCTCTCTCTTTCTGTCTCCATCTCTCTCGGTCTCTCTCTCTCTCTCTCTCTCTCTCTCTCTCTCGCTCCGGCTCCGACTCTCTCTCGCTCGATTTCTGACGAAGAAGAAGACGATGAAGACGAAGAGGCACGTCCTCTTCGTCTTTAAAGGACGTGTAACACGTCTGTAAGAACGTGCCCTATTGCACGTCCTTAAGGACGTGCAAGCCCGTCCTCAAGGACGTGCAAGCACGTCCGGGTTTGAAAAAAAAAAAATGTACACCCCAGTTGCACGTCCTTAAGGACGTGGGGATTTGCGGTGTATATAGCCGAAACGTCATTTTAACTCTTAGCACAATTTTTAAGAAATCCAATAATCTACTCCATTTTTTACTAATTTATCTTCATTTATTATTCTACTTTTCACTTTATCGGAAACTACAACTCACAACACATCAATCATGTCAAGTACATTTTCGTAAAGTGGAAGCTAAAATACATAAAATTACATGTTTTTATGAACAAAATCGAACTTCTAAAAGGACAAGTTTTCGCGAACATAGGGAGTATTATTTTTCTTAATTAAATTTTTTACCTTTAACGTCTTGGCGTAAGCTGCCGAAAAGCTGAGCTGTCCAAAAAAGCAACTAGTCCTCACTAGCCCTTCCACACGTCACTTAATAATTACGGAGTACTACTAAAATATTTATCATTTTAATATTATAACAAGCTTTTTTAGAATAGGAAATTTTATACTCCATACTCCTTATAAAATAATAATTTTTTAAAAATAATTTAATGTTACTAATAACTATAAAATTATAAAATAATATTAAAAAGATTGATATTTTATATTTTTACAATTCTAAAAATATTTGTTAAATAGTAAAATGACAAGTATTTTAAAATGGAGGGATTTTTTTAATAAATGTTCATTAATATAAACTAAAAATAAAATTAAAATAAATTTAAATAATTAGATATATAAATTTTAAGAGCTAAATCGTTAAAAAACTAAAATATTTTTAAAAAAAATGTAAATATAGATTTTTAATAGGTATCTTATGGACATACACTAGGGAAAAAATAGGTTTTTAAAATTTATGCCTTCGAGGCATAGGTTAAAAGGCTAAATTTAAAAATATTTTTCTAATTTAACACATTTTAGCTATATTTTTCATTGTTTTCCAATGATTTAAGTATCTAATTTTAAGAAATTTTTTCTAATGTGATGTATTTAATGGACATATATTAGAAAAATAAAAAATAAATTAAAAATATTATTATAGTATATAAGTCTAACTAAACAAAAGATGCTATTTTTGGATATGAGTGTTTACTTTCTTTAATTGCTATTGTTTGACTCCGTTTGCCAAAGACAATAAATAGATTTTCGGAGCTTGTGTTTTTGATATTATATAATTATAAATGAAATGAATATAAAATCATAGTTAATCCTAGTTTTTCATTAGCTACTCATCTTGCCTTTCGTAGTTCATGATTTTTTATTCACAAATTTTCATCGGCTGTGGATACATATTAGAAAATATATAATATTATTTTTGTTTTATTAATATTGATATAAAAATGTTAAATAAATAAATAAAAAGCCCGTAAACCAAAGAAGATCTACCCCCTCATATTACCTTCCCATACACGCCTCCCTCTCTCTATAACAAACACTCCCAAATTTCTCCCTCCCTCTCATTTCCCTCTCCCTCACCATGTCTACGGATCTGAAATTTCACCTACCTCCCATCCAAATCCCGCCCTCTCGACCGATCAAACGCCGATCTCCTTCCGCCGGCGAAGAGGATCGCCGTTTAGACGGATCAGACGCCGCAATTCCGGCGGAGAACGGTCCCAAATCCGTCGACGGCGATGCCGAAGGGTGCCGGACGCCGAGATCGGAGGAGCACCGAATTCCGGAGCTCAGCAGCCCCCCGCCGGCGCCTAGGAAGAAGATACGCCCGCCGGTGTGCAAGAGGAAGCTGATGCCGGAATTCGTCGAGTTCGTGAACGGCGACGAGGTGGACGAGTTCCTCAGATCCGGATTCGATTTCGTTTCCAGGCTCGCCAAGAGGAGTAAGTGTGTGATTACATGAATTCGTTTCCGGTACGGTGGATTTTGACTTCAATTCCCGATCGATCAGGCTTTCTGTGAATTCAACTAGCTCGCCTGGATATCTCTACTTCTTTTGATTCATCCTTGAATCAGATATATGTCGCATAAGTAATTGGGAATATAATTATGTAGCTATAAATTTTTTCATTTTTTCCCCCTTTATTTTGCCAGATTTGTATGTGTTACTGTTACATATAGCTAGTCATATAGATGTTAAAATTGCTAATGTCTTCAGATCGAAGATCAATCCAGAATTTGTATTTTATTTTTCTCACTTTAATAATTTCAATTGCTTGTCCAATTTTCGCTGGATTTATCTTGTATTGGTATTCATTACGGTCAGCTCCTGGCTAAGAAATACAGTACTGTATTATGATTCAATTCCCAATCTTCTTAGATCTGTTGAAACTCTGAAATGCTATATTTGTTTATTACAAATTCATACTTAATTTTTCACATGATCGACAAAGCGATTAATATATGCCGCCTGATTATTTTTTCAAAAAAAAAAATTATATATGTACAGACTGGGGATATGGATCGGATTTAACCTGACTATTTTTCCATGTTTGTTAACTCATATTTAAGTTATAACTATTGGATTAAATCATTCGATGCTTTTCTTCTCTCTATGGTAGGAATTCCTACGTACAGCGGAAATTATCATTTGAATAACATGTAATGTTTATAATGCTAATTAACAAGTGGTTGAAGAAGAGGTGATCAAAGGAAATGATCTCAAATCATAAAGCCAAATGGGGAGAAACCACTTTTATTAATTAAATGAACATTAATGAGAATTGGAGAGTACATTAACGTGGTAGATGAAAGTTGGTGCGTTGCTTAAAGGAACACGCAAGTTAGATCTGATGGCTACATTAATTAATTATAAACTATACTCCGCAGATTGTTGTGAAAGTTGGATTGTTTGTTGATTTAATTACCACGTACATTAACGTAGATGAAAATTGGGCATTCCTTGGACGTCACAACATCCTCTCTTACTCCCTGCCACTGAGTTATACTTTACTCGGTAACCGGTAAAACCAAGTCTCATATTGCTTTTTTATCATTGGATTGAACCGATCGATACAAGTCGATTTACCTTAACTATGACTTTTGTTAGTTGTATCATACTCAAGGTTTATCAACAAAGTTGGATTATCCTCTTAACATAAAAAAAAGGCATTTCATTTAACTTACTTTTTCTTTTTTATTGTAAGTAAAAAAGAAAAAAATTAAAACCATCTCCAATATTTTTTTAATAATTTCTTTATTTAAACAATTTTTTCTCTAATTAGGATATTTTAAAATTATTCCCTAAATTATTCTGTGAATATTATAGATTTAGGGAATTTAGCTTTCTCTATATTATGCTTTCCATTTTAAAGAATGTTTTAAGAAATCAATTGGAGCATAATTTTCTTAAAAATAGAGAATTTTAATTAAGAATTATGAAAAATCATTGTAAATACTCTAAAAAGATTTACAAAATTCATAATTAACTTCTCCATGAAAACATATACGGAGTAACAAAAAAAAAAAAAAGGTTAGAAGGACAAAATAATTGAGATAAATGAAGGCAAAAGATACTGGGTAGATTCTCAAGCCTAAAAATATGAGTGTAAATTGGGTTGGTGAGTAGTAGTAGTAATAGGGAGAGAGGGAGGGAGTGCCAAATAATGTGATTACAAAAAAAGAGGGAGACATGAAATGATGTTTCACCTCGTTGTCAACGCAAAATTAACGCCTAAAGGCTGACCCCAACTTCTTACAAAGTGCACAAACTGGAATGATGAGTATTGCCGTCTACTCTACCTTGATTGTTTTGTTGAGTGAAGTACTTCTCACTAGGGGTGGGCACGGGACGGGACGGGACGGGATTGAGCCGGAACGGGACTCGTCCCACGAAATTTTTACGGGACGGGATCGGGACGGGATTGACACTTTTTTTTCGGGACGGGATCGGGACGGGATGGTGTCTGGACGGGACGGGATCGGGACGGTACGGGCCTTGTCCCGCAAATAAAAATAATAAAATATTATATAAAAATTTGCAAAGTGAAAAATACTTTTATAATTCATTAATTTGTATAATATGTTGAATACGGTATTCTTCTCAACTATATTATTCAATAATATTATTATTATTATTATACTATTATTAACTCATACAATGATTGTATAATTAATTATAATGTTCGGCATATTTGGCTACATTATCTTACTAGATCGGGACGGAAAGAAATTGAGACGAGATTCACCAGATATTGTATCATTATCGATTGATAGTTGGGAAGAATACCGTGTTTAGCTATTTGCCTCTTGTAGCTATTTGCCACACTTTGACTAGGATTGCGTTTAGTATTCAAAAGGGATGCGGAGCCCAGCTTGTTAGCCGACTCCAGAGGCGGATCCTCTTTAGGGCCAGTGGTGGCAGTCGCCCCCCCCAATCGAAAATGGAATTTAACATACATATTCCTCTCGTCGATAGCTTCGATTTGATATATTATAAGCTCAAATCCGATATCTGAGCAAAAAGTTATAAGCGTTTCAAATTTCAGCACTGAATTACAATATTTCCTACATCATTTACCAAACCGATATATTTTTATTGTAATAATCATTTATTAATTTCATATTTCAATAATATAATTATATCCAAGAACTTCAAATTAGAAGGTTATATTAAAATATTTGAAAGCCATGAAATAAATCAAGCAAGATTTATGTTTTTATTCTAGTTACGCATCCATAAAGTTGATGATTTTTCGGAAAAGAAAAATCAGGGTTTAATTTTACATACAATATTTTTTTATCGTAATTTTTCGCCCCCTCAATCAACAACTTCAGGATCCGCCACTGGCCGGCTCCGATCTAATTTCAGGTAAGAACTTTATTATTATTAATATAATAATAATAATAATAATAATAATAATAATAATAATGCCACGTTATAATTAAAAATAATAATAATAATATTACTTTTTTTATTCTTATTATTATAAAATAATTTTAATTTACAAGAAAAAATATAATATAATATGATATAATAATAATATAATAATAATAATAATAATTTTATTATAAATTAATATTATTATTAAATTATATTATAATATTATATAACAATAATAATATTATTATTGTAATAAATTATTATTATAAATTGAAAATTATTATAATTATAATTATAAATAATATTTGCTCAAATAATAATAATATTATTATTATAAACAAACATTATTATTATTATAAATAGAAGATTATGATTATAATTATAATTATAATATTTTCTCAAAATAATAATACTAATAATATATTATAATAATAATATTATTATTATTATTATTATAAAAATTATTATTATTATTATTATTATTATTATTATTATTATTATTATTATAATATGCGGGACGGGACGGGATTTACGGGATCCCACCGGGATCGTCCCGCGTTTCGTCCCGCATAATTTTTGCGGGACGGGATACACTATTTTGTCCTAAATCCCACCGGAATCGGGACGGGATCGGGACGGGACCGGGACGGGATCGGAATTTGCGGGATTTGTGCCCACCCCTACTTCTCACGGTTTCCTAATTCCTAATTGCTTTTTACCCCTTTCCCCAAATCCACTTCACCCTCCTCCTCTATTCACAAAATTTCCCCTTTCTTAACCGCCCAAAACAAGCTACGACTTTCATATCATTGATTTTGTTCAATAAAATATACATCACTTTAAGTATTTTGATTGCTAATTTATAATTATTATTTTTAACAATTAGTAGATTGTTAGTTATAATTTTTGAAAAAGAGTAAAAGGTAGTTTAATAAATAAGGGTATAATAATATACTCTGTATTTGTTGATTTTCTTAAAATTTATAAAAAAAAAGAGCTAAAATGACATGTTTTGACAAATAGATGAAGTAAAGTCATGACATTTTTTATTAAATTAAGAGATTAAAAGAATAGAAGACGAGTTGACCATTGTGAAAAACAAAGAAATTAAAGCACGTAACAAAATAAATGAGGAACTATATACGGAGTATGATTGTTAAATTTTTTATTTAGTTCTACAGTTGTAAAGATTATATGATCCAAAAATGGTAGAACAATTCTAGTCTTATGTAGAATCTTATTGAAGGTAAGATCTTACAATTCAAAAATAAAATACATATAAAAATAGAGTAAGATCTTATTCTTATGTGCAATCCCAATCGTACATATATACAATTCTAATGTGTTGTGTCCTTAGATGGAGCACAAGTGTGAGTCAAGGCCTTGTAGTATGGGCTTGTAACAGTATAGGCTAAGGCCTATAAAAGGATCCGATTGGAACCTCATTCGGGCATGTTGAATGTTAAGCCCAACTTCTATTGTCCGTTCTCTCTGTACTCTCTCTTTCTCTGTAATCTTCTTCCTTCTTCTCTTCACCTCACCGTCTCTTCTAAACTCTCAATTCCGGTTCTCATCTATCATCTAATCCTTGGTCCGCGTTTCATACTAGGATCATAACAAGTTTTGGTATCAGAGCAGTTCGATCGGCGCAGGAATCATGGCGGAAGGCACGAGATCTAGAACCTCCGACGTTCAATTTCAAGAATTCAGAGATGACGTTCGCTCGTTAATGGTGGCAACGGCCAAATTCATGGAAGATTCCCAGAGACGACAAGGCGAGCATGCAAAGCAATTGGAGGATTTCCAGAAGGCGACAGAGCAACGGATGGAGCAATTGACGGAGTACATCTGTAATCCTCCAAGAAAGGATCGCGGATTCGAGGACACTGAGCCGGGAAGTCGCACTGGAAGAGAAGATCGTCAGGGGGATACAGCAGGTGGATCAGCGAGCTAACAATCGCTGATGGGAGCGGGACCTCCTGAGCGGGAAATTCCTGGTGCAAGAAGATCGTTGAATGGCCAAGGAGGTGCGATTGGTAATTCTTGGACAGGATCGGGCAGCAGTAGAGGAGTAAGATTACCAAAATTAGATTTTCCCGTTTTCGATGGCAAGAAACCGCGGCACTGGATTAGAAAGTATGAAAAGTACTTTGGCATCTTTGCGATTGAGGAAGATCATAAAGTTCAGATCGTCGCAATGTATTTCAACGAGAAGGCTGATACATGGCTTCAAGGTTATTCGATGCAGAAGCCGGAGGTCAAGTGGAGCGAGTTCTGCGATGATCTGTGTGAAAGATTTGGGGATAGGAAGGAAACGGAAATTTTGACACAATTTAACAAATTGCAGCAAGCTGAAGATCTTGAAGCATACAACGAGACGTTTGAGGATTTGAGAGCGGGGATGTTGACTTTCAATCCTCATCTTTCGGAATCCTACTTTGTCTCTAGCTACTTTTCAGGCCCTCATGAATGATGTATTTCAGAAGATGCTAAGGAGATTCGTGCTGGTTTTCTTCGATGATATCTTGGTGTATAGTACTGGCATACAGCAGCACGTAGAGCATCTGAGAACAGTCCTGGGAACCCTTCAGCAACACAAGCTGTTTGCAAAGAAATCCAAATGTGAGTTTGCTCAACCTCAAGTGGAATACTTGGGACATATTATCTCGAGTACTGGAGTGTCCACTGATCCGAAAAAAATTGAAGCCATGAAAAGTTGGCCTCCTCCGAGTAATGTGAAGGCATTAAGGGGATTTTTGGGGCTGACCAGTTACTATAGAAGGTTCATTAAAGGGTATGGTATAATTGCTAAGCCTTTGACGGATTTGCTCAAGAAGGATGGGTTTTTATGGACAAAGGATGCCCAGGATGCTTTCAACAGACTTAAGGGTTTGATGACTTCTTCTCCTGTGTTAGCAATGCCGGATTTTGAGTCACCATTTGTAGTCGAAACAGAGGCATGTGATACTGGGGTGGGGGCTGTGTTAATGCAACATGGGAGACCCATAGCATTTCTCAGTCAAGCATTGCAAGGGAGGCATCTTCTTCTAGCAGTGTACGAAAAGGAGTTATTAGCTTTGTTGTTGGTTGTAGATAAATGGAGGCATTACCTGGAGGGTCGGAAATTCATCAACAAGACCGACCATCAACCCTTGCAACACCTCCTGGAGCAGCGCTTATCTACGCAGCTATAGAGGAAGGCTATCAGAAAATTACTCGGTCTCAACTATGAGATTGCATACATAAAAGGAGTAGAGAATAAGGCTGCGGTTGCCTTATCTAGAGTATACGAGGCAACAAAGGGATCGTGTGCAGCCCTTCTGACAGTCCAACCGACTTGGGTTAAGGAAATCATCACCAGTTATGAAGGGGATAGCAGTATCCAGGAGTTGTTGATGACAACGTTATCCGACAGTCCGGGGCATTATACAGTGAACTCGGAACTACTAAGGTATAAAGGAAGGTTAGTGATTGGAAGCACTGGTGCACTCAAGGATAAGTTGCTAGCTTCTTTGCATAATGAACCAATTGTTGGGCATTCAGGCATAAATGGAACCTATAAGAGGCTTAAGCAGATCTGTTTTTGGCCTAATATGAAGTCGGCAGTAACTGAATTTGTCAATGGGTGTGATGTATGTCAGAGGAGCAAGACCGAGAGTATTGCAAGCCCAGGGTTGTTACAGCCTCTTCCGATTCCGGATCAAGCGTGGACTCACATCAGTATGGACTTCATCGAAGGCTTGCCCAAGTCCCAAGGGAAAGATACGATTTTGGTGGTGGTGGATAGGCTAACCAAGTATGGCCACTTCATCCCTCTTAGTCACCCTTTTACAGCAGCATCTGTGGCCTCGGTGTTTATGGAAAATATTTTCAGATTGCACGGGTTACCATCTAGCATTGTATCCGACAGGGATAAGATATTCTTGAGCAATTTTTGGCAACATCTGTTTAGAGCCCTGCATACCAGTTTGGATATGAGTACATCCTACCACCGTCAGTCGGACGCCCAAACCGAAAGGGTAAATCATTGTGTAGAAACATATCTTCGTTGTATGACTTCAGATCATCCGAAGAAGTGGGCACGATGGCTGTTTTTAGCCGAATGGTGGTACAACACGAATTATCATACAACTCTGAAAACGTCTCCTTTCAAGGCTTTATATGGTTCGTCTCCAACACAGATGGGTGTTACTTGGACTGCGGGTACAGCTGCGCCAGTAGCATATTGGTTGGAAGAACGTCAAGCACGTACTACTAAGGCAACTGAAGACTCACCTACAGCAGGCCCAAGCTCGAATGAAGCTGTTAGAGGATCGTCATCGATCGGACAGAAGTCTGCAGGTGGGTGACTTAGTATATGTGAAATTGCAACCTTACCGTCAATCATCAACTGCAATTAGGAAGAATGTCAAGCTGAGTTCGAAGTTTTATGGACCTTATCGAGTGCTGAGCAAGGTGGGGTCAGTGGCATATAGAGTGGAGTTGCCTCCGCCGGGGTCCCAAATTCACCCAGTTTTTCATGTGTCCCAACTGAAACCCAAGGTGAGAGAAAGTTATCCACCACTCCCAGGTATGCCGGACACGGATGGTTCCATTTTGGTTGAGCCTGAAGCTATTTTAGACACCAGGCTGCAGAGGTTAGCTAATGGAGATCCTATTACTGAGTGGCTCATTAAATGGAAGAACCTTGGGCAAGAGGAAGCTACTTGGGAGCACGCATCTCACATCCTTACCCAGTTTCCTCATTTTCATCTATAGTTGTTGTGTATAACAAATGTTGTGTATTTAGATGGAGCACAAGCCTTGAGTCAAGGCTCTGAAAAAGGGGAGTAATGTTGTGTACTTAGATGGAGCACAAGTGTGAGTCAAGGCCTTGTACTATGGGCTTGTAACAGTATAGGTTAAGGCCTATAAAAGGATCCAATTGGAACCTCATTCGGGCATGTTGAATGTTAAGCCCAACTTCTATTGTCCGTTCTCTCTGGACTCTCTCTTTCTCTGTAATCTTCTTCCTTCTTCTCTTCACCTCACCGTCTCTTCTAAACTCTCAATTCCGGTTTTCATCTATCATCTAATCCTTGATCTGTGTTTCATACTAGGATCATAACATAATGTTCTCACAAAATATATATTATAAGAAATAAATAATTTTCACTTTACATATAAGAAATAGACAATATATTTGGTTAGTATATATTATACAGAGTATTAATCTTATTTTTCAAGATTTACAACATCATGAGGTTTTTTTTTTTACGATTTAACATAATTGTAGAGTGTTATAAGTGTTAAGAGTGAGGGGGGTGTTTTGGTCATTTAAGGGGTTTCAAATGTTAGCTAGAAGGTTGTTACAACCTCCTCTTCCACCATCTGTATTCGGTACATAAGGGGTATTAGTTTGTTGTATCAAACTGATTTGGTTGGTTGTTTTTGCTCTCAATTTCAGAAACCATTTTCTTCCTCCATTTTTTATCTTTTCGTTTACTTCAAATGGTATCAGAGCGCAGTGAATCTCCTTGAGATTCAGTGTGTTTTCGTTCTTCGATTGTGATCTGTGAGATCTCGCTTCTGCTGCTTTCGTGATGGCTGGGAGAGGTTCTGGTTCTTCTCCACATCAATCTGGAACCGGATCTGGAGTTGGTGCTGGCAATGGCGTCGGACGAGGAACATTTTTGACGCCACCAGCACCTGGATCTGGATTTGGCATGCCTGGAACAAGTTGTGGAGCTCCGGGAGGTGCTGCTACTGGTGCATTTGTACCGAATCAGATGCAATTTGGTGATTTCACGCAAGGTATGAACAATATTCATATCAATCCGTATTTTCTTTCAAACTCGGACCACTTGGGGATGCAACTCGTGTCCACCTTGTTCAATGGAATGAACTTTACTAGCTGGAGTAGGGGCATTAGGATGGCGTTAGGAGCAAAAGCGAAACTAGGATTCATCACAGGAAGCTATGTGAGACCTGAGGAGTCGAGTGAAGATTTTGAGAGATGGAGTAGAGCCGATTACATGGTCATGTGCTGGCTCATCAATTCGATGACCAGCGAAGTAGGTGAGCACTTCATGTATGTGCAATCTTCGAAGGAACTGTGGGACGAGATTAGGGAGAGGTTCTATGAGTCGAATGATCCACTCATTTATCAGTTAAGAAGAGAACTTAGTAACCTGCATCGGGAGAACTTGTCTGTTACTGCGTATTATGGCAAACTTAAGCGGATCTAGGATGAATTGCAACTCCTTGATCCCTTGCTTGTCTGTAATTGTGAAGGAATCAATCAGTGCATAATGGGATGCTTTAGAGACTAATCTGACTTGGTTTCTCACTTCTTTGCCACAAGGAAAGAGGGCAATTGGTTCTAGATGTATCTACAAGGTTAAATACAAACCTGATGGAGAGATTGAAAGGTTCAAAGCTAGGCTAGTGGCCGGCAAAAGGGTATACACAAGTGAATGATAAGGACTATAAGCAAATATTCTCACCAGTAGAAAAGCTCTCTACTGTTCGTATTGTGTTGGCTCTTGCTAGTGTTAAAAATTGGAAGCTTCATCAGTTAGATGTCAACAACGCTTTTCTCCATGGTTTTCTAGATGAAGAAGTGTACATGGAACCACATCCTGGATACACCAAAGCTCTTGATGGTCAGGTCTGCAAGCTGCATAGATCCCTCTATGGTTTGAAACAGGCTAGCAGGCAATGGAACTTAGAGCTCACTAAGTTCTTATCTTCTCTGGGTTTATCTCAGTCCATGCATGATTATTCCATATTCACCAGAGTGGTTGATACATCCTTTACTGTGGCTTTAGTATGTGTGGATGATATGCTCATCATGGGCAATGACAGTGCCATGATCACTCACACTAAGAATGCTCTCCACTCTACTTTCACTATTAAAGATCTTGGGGTGGCCAGATACTTTATAGGAATGGAAATTTCAAGGTCTTCAACATGTATTCTCTTGAATCAACGAAAGCGCATCTTGGATATTTTAAAAGATGCTCATATGACAGAGTGCAAGGTTGCTTCCTTTCCTTTGCAAAAGGGGGCCAAGCTTTCTATAGATAGTGGTGATCCAATCAGCTCTCCTGAGAGTTATAGAAGATTAATTGGTCGGTTGTTGTAGTTGACATTAGCAAGGCCGGATATATCCTTCACTGTGCAACAACTCAGTCAATTTCTTCAAAATCTCTTGCAACCACACTGGAATGCAGCAATGTATTTGCTTAGATATCTCAAGGGCGGTTTCAATTTAGCCTTGTTCTATTCTGCACAATCTAATTTGCAGTTAAAGGCATATTGTGATGCTTATTGGGGCAACTGTCCCTATGCAGGTCGATCACTCTCAGGCTACTGTATGTGTATTGGTTCTTCTTTGGTATCCTAGAAGTCTAAGAAGCAGAAGGTAGTCTCTAAATCTTCTACTGATAGTGAATACCGTAGCATGTCATATGCAGCAAGTGAAATCATATGGTTACAAGGTATTCTTAATGATCTTCAAGTGAAAGTTCAGACTCCTAACACCCTGCTATGTGATAACCGTGCAGCTCAGTGTTTGGCTTCCAATCCTGTTTTCCATGATCGCACCAAACATGTTCGAATTGATGCTCATTTCATCCGAGAGTTGGTTCAACAAGGTCTCATTGTCACCAATCATGTCTCCACAGAGCAACAGCTAGCTGATCTCATGACCAAGGCACTAGGGGCTCATCAACACCATGTATTGTGTTCCAAGCTTGGCCTTGTGGTACCTTCCACATGTCCAGCTTGAGGGGGTATGTAGAGTGTTATAAGTGTTAGAGTGAGGGGGGTATTTTGGTCATTTAAAGGGTTTCAAATGGTAGTTAGAAGGTTGTTACAACCTCCTCTTCCACCATCTGTCTGTATTCGGTACATAAGGGCTATTAGTTTGCTATATCAAACTGATTTGGTTGGTTGTTTTTGCTCTCAATTTCAGAAACCATTTTCTTCCTCCATTTTTGATCTTTTCGTTTACTTTAAAATAATATTTAATTAATATAAAATATATTAACTTATTTTTATATAAAAAAAAAGTCCATATGGCGGGATCTTACGATCTTACAATTTGATTCTATAATCTTATTTGTGGATCTTATTTCAACCTGATCCAAAATCCCAATTTTAATACTACCCGACATAATTGATATTAACAACAATCAAACTGGCACAAATGGAAGTCGGAAATGACATAATTGATCTTATTTTTCAAAGTTTACTAATACCGAGAGCATAGGTGCTAACTAATGTGCATATCGACATCGGAAAGATAAAATCATAAACCCATTTCTTTAACCGTGTTGATGAGTCGATTCATTCTAAATTAGTACTGTATTGTGCAACTCGTATCCTCTTTTTATATACTAGAATTTAAGAGTAGCTTCCCTTTTTAAGAATACATTAAATATTATATATATATATATATTCCCTCCGTTCGGCAAAACTTGTCATTTTAGAGTATGATTTTTGTTCAAAAAAACTTGTCATTATAGGTATTTTGCCCTTCACTTTACAAAAATGCCCTTGATGTGATTGATGGTTTGTTAGTTGTAGTTTTCGATAAAGTAAAAAAGAAGGATAATAATTGGGGGTAAATTAGTACATTTGTTAATTGCCTTAAAACTTGTGAAAGAAGCTAAAATGACAAGTTTTGCCGAACGGAGGGAGTATATAATATTTTAGCTCTTTCTTTAACATTTTTTTTTGAACTGAAAAAGTAAGTAAATAAGAGTTTTTTTTTCCTAGTCAACATCTGTCCTTTTCTTTTATATGAAAAAAAAATCTACCAAGTTTTCCAGAAATTATCACTATTATGCACTGTTCTGTGGAGGATGTCGTTTCAGGCGTCAGACATGGTGTGCTGATGGGCCCTTATAATGAGTTTCAAGTGGGCTTGCTGGGTTGGGCCCACAGCAACTAACTGACATTGCCTTATCTTGGACCTAAGTGGGCCTCTTATGGACCTGCAAAATTCATCTGGCCACTGCTTTTTTTGGCTTGAAGAATGAAGATGTCTTTTTGTACTATCAATGATTCAATATGAAGTTTTGATACTGTATTTAGGTATTTGGTAAAATTTTGGTTGCATAAGTTAAATGGAATGACTTACACTGAAGTTATGAGGTTTATGTCAAAATTAGGGTTTTGGTTATGATTGGTATCAATTTGATACTAATACCAAATTAACCATTCTTATGAACTAGTATATAATATCGTCGAAAACTGATGCTTGATGCTCATATTTGGTACCTTCTTGTGGATACCAAATGCGTCATTAAGGGTGTGATTTAGGTAACTAATGGGTGGCAAACCGAACTTAAGACCTCTGGTTAAGGAATGAGAATCTCTTATCAACTCGTAAGCCATGGGCAGGACTAGTTGGATAGTTCTAATTAAATTTCGAATTCGGGTCATCTTGGATCTACATCATTTGTGTATTAAGAAGACTTGAACCAATAATGTAGTCGTTCACCCTCTAACCAGCATTTGGTGAGCGTTGGTAACATATGTGACCCTTTGTGTTACTGACTTAAGTTCTTTCAGATCTGTTGTCATCACTTCAATAAAAAGAAAACCGTTTTTATTGGCATAAGGTAGTGCTTCAAACTCGATGCAAGCATCATCCAACTCATAGGGTCACACCTAACTAAAATACATTTTAAGACTTAGTTTGGATTAAGCTAATGATTGAGACATACCTTTGCAAATTTACATAAACATACATTCATACTACAATACACAAAGAAAACAAACACTAAACATACCCATGAAACTTGACACTATCATCACAATTCACATAGAATCAAACCCAAAGTAGATCTTAACTATTAATTAGCCCCAAACCAAGCCCTTACTCTCAATCCTCCTCACAACTTTACTAGCAAGAACTACCATGTTCAACTCTTTCTTCCCTTCCCTTTTCTCCTCAATGGTATCCAAATTCGGCTTCCACCCTTTACCCGAAACTTGTCGTGTCAAGTACTCATTCTTTCCCGCCCCAAACCCGCAATCCTCATCCTCCTCCTCATCCTCGTTCTCAGGCACAAGCCTAGGAAGCCCACTTGCCCCACTTGTGGCGCAAACCCTAGCAACTAAAGGAAGCAATCTCGATGAAGAAGGGAGCTTCGATTGCGCCCTCAAGACCGCATTCGCGGCAAGGAGGATTCTATGGGCATCTTGGGATGTAAAGGAGGGGAGTTTTCCCCTCCTAAAGGGCATCATAAGGTAGAATTTATCAAGATCAAGCTTGTTGTCAGCAGGCAATGGAGTTGGCTTAGCTAGCTTGATCTGTGACTTTGATGGCTTGCTGCAGCTCAGCTCCACCACCACCTGATGAGGGTGCTCCAGCATCAGCTCCGCTACAGTCAGTGGCTCGTCGAACTCGCGGATCGACCCGTCCGGGAGCACGACTTTTCCGGCTCGGCGGGAGCTCCGGTTTCCCATGGGGAGAGGGTGGATTAAAGGTTGGGTGTCAAGAAGTTTAGGAGTTGGTGAATTTAAATATGTTAGATGGATATATATGCAATGCAAGGATGCAAGTTATATGAAGAAAAGGGTTTTTGTAAGTGTTTGTTGAGCTGCTCCAAATGGTTTGATCAAAAGATGGACTTGATAAATAAATAAACCATTTTGGACAATTACTTCAAAGTTGTACAAAAAAATAAAAAATTGTGATGGTTAATTGGTTAGTTGGTGTGACTAGGTCAAAAATGTCATTTAGTGAATCAAAGATACTTGCACACAAAATGTGACTTAACCCAAGAATATTTGAAAAATAAACAGAGAACTCAAAATTGACTCATATTTGAAAAATAAAGAGTTGGAGCTCAAATTTAACTCATACATTGAATAGTCAAAATAGCTTGTCTAATTTGGTTTATTGTGAAAAATATATAGATGGAGCTCAAATTTGATAACTGATAATTGACCAAATCCAATCTACAGCTTCTAGGTTTTGGTCCAAATTCTTTTGACTTATTTAGCAAAATTATCAATGATTGTAAATAATTACATTCTAGAGAGAGGTCAACTAACTAGGGGCAAACTTCTTTAAACCCAATTAGACAGTTAGTGCATAGTAAGAACTAAGGAAACTATTATTTTTAAGTCTCTATTTCATAAAAGGGGAGGATATTTTTTTAAAAGAAAAAAAAAATTAAGAGCCCATTTGGTTTAAATTTTGAAAAAACGAAAATGAATGTAGTCTATTAATAATTCAAGATACATTATTAAAAATTTAATCATTACCCTTTTTTCCAACTTTTCATACAAAATTGATTTTGTTTCTGCCTTTCAATCACTAATTTGGATAAGGGTAACAACTAACAACATCCCTTATATTTTCTCTAATCATTATCCCTCCTATCTTAATTCTCATAAAAAAAAAACAACATTTTTTTCCTCATCTAGACTTACAAACCTTGTATATAATATATTTTCTCATACAAAATTTATTTTTATTTCATTTATTTTACATGATCTTATATCAAACTAGCCCGAACTTTGAGGGAGGAAATTGGTTTACTAAGTAAAGAAAGATGAATTTCTAGATTTTAATGCATGAGGGCGGTGTAGTAGTAGTAGTTGGTAGTTAGGATGTGGATTTAGTTTAAAGGGTTGACCTACATTTGGTGTAATGACCACCTTAATAATGACTTGTATAAATTATTATATAGTGATCTAAGTGATGCATACCATTTAGGCCGGGTAGATAGATTTTGGATTAGGTATAATGTAGTTTGTTTTAGGTAATTAGGTTATGACTGATCCGGTGATTTTAGGTGCGGGTGAAAATGGGTTCAACTGCCAAGTGATTATTGGGACATGTTTAAGTTCATTCATGCTTATACGATTGCTGATAATCGGATACACATTATATATACATTATAGGAATCATATCTTTATAAGCAATCAACACATCACAGCACGAAACGGATTGTGTAATAAGGTAAAAACATGGTAATATAGAGGTTGGGTGTTTCTTTCAGCTTACAGAACACAACAGATTTGAACACAACGATCCCGATGTTTTCAGTGTCTATTGTACCTGTTGTCAGATAATTAGGCTCTATACAAGCATACGAGAAACTTCGCATATGAACAAAACTTTCAACAGCCCTTCATGACTTGTGGGGTCACGACGCCAAGCCTTCAAATGACCATCCGCTAGAGCTCAATACGATACTGCCAGTCAAAGTGCTCGGCTTTGACAGGGCTCGCCCACCAACGAGCATTTCATCCGCACAAGAAATTTTAGCTCACCGAACTGTACAGTTAACAAACACTCTTACAGCTATAACAAGTCAGAGTAGCCTGGGCTTTTCACTGAAAAAATCCGACTCACATCAGCTCTTCCCTCCTAATGCCTTGAGATCATTCTCTTTCAGTTCAACATGTTTCCCGAGCCTGGTGGTAATCACAAAACAAACGGAAGATATATGAGGAAAAAGGTATTCAAGAATGAGGAAATCTTGAAACTGTAACACATGACACATCCCTGAATGAAATGATCCTCCATAAATTTTGCAACTGTCAATTCTTTCTTTAAAGGCACACGAAGAAGCCTAATGACATGTGTACTCGAAATAAGAACGTATGGAAGCATAGAAAGAAATGCACGAGCAGGTTAACCTCCCTTCCTTGGGATGTTGACAAAAATGAGTCTGAAGAGGACCCTATATCTCTAATCGTGCAGTATTTTGGCCAGAAAATAGCGGATTGATGGAAGCGAATCTCAAAAGGTACCATAGCATTTTCATATGATTACTATAATATGTGTGCATAAATTCATAGCCATCTCCAGCAGAGCAACCCACACTATTCCTCAGATGGATACAATATAAATAAAACAGCTCTTACAATGAACTAAAAAAGGGAAATAGTTTATCAATTACCCAAGATCAGGAGGAAGTCTGAAGCCAGCAATTCGTATGCGCTTTAGAGAATGAAGCTGTCCGAATACACAATATGAGTAAATTCACCACAGGTCTCAATATAGAAACAAAAGGTGAAGATAAAGGTTCACAAACCCATTTCCATGAAAAAATAAAAAGAAAGGCTACTGTCATTATTGACGAAATTACTTCTTATTGTGAGCTAAAAATAGCATGTATTCAGTATCCAAGAGCTAAACATAGGCTTCACCATTTGGGATTATTTGTATCCAGTCACTTATATCAAAATAACCCATCTTAAATGAACTTTTTTAATAGATAAAAGTATTTAAGCTTATTATTCCTCCTTAAGCGAAGCTATTAAGTCATTAATATCTGTTTGAAGTGCTTTCAAGATGAGGAGAGTTGTATTGTTGCTCACGTTTTAGGATTGGTGTTCACCTCAATGGGGGATAAAGCGTGCCAGGATAATATTTTCGATCTTTTGGGGTTTTGCTGGAGTAAAGAGCAGAGGGATATATTTTAAGATACCCCAAAGGAAAGCATATTCAAAGAAAACTAGATCCCCTAGAGACATTAAAAAAAAATAGTGGAAGATTGCAAAACTCCCCACTTCAAGTGCAATAAGAATATAATAAGCTTATACTAAAAGCATCAGTGCAATTGGGAAATGGATCCAAACAGATAAAAGTAAGTTTCAAATGATTCCAATAATACATCCACTAGTAAAAAGTTATCATCAAGAAATGACAAGAAATCTACCCTCCCTGTACAGCCTGATACCCCAAGATGGTAAAGTAAGCACTAAAGCTACCAAAAGAATATCCGTGCATGTAACTATGCAAGTTCAAGCTCCATGGAGCATGAACTGTACTTCCTCAACTATTTCAAAAAGAAAAGACAAAAGTGCATAGAAAACATTTTTTGGATCCAAGTCAAACAACTAACCTCAAGTCCAGCCTTTTTAACAAGCTCTCGAACCTCATGGTTTCTACCTTCATGAACCTGAAAACCCCAATTCGGATTATTGTTCATGATATAATTCACTCATGGCCAGTTGCAACCATAACAAAAACACAATTTATAAATCAAAAGAGCTGGAGAAACATATTATAAGCAGAATCAGAATAATGTAAATCCTGGAACAGGTTGATCACCATTCACTGAATGGTGATCAACCTTGCAGAGATAAGCCTACCCATTTCGTTTCGCTACTCAACATTCAGGGATAAATAAGAATTGAAGTATTAGAAAGTTAGGGATATTATCTTATATACATTACATTGATAATATCAAAAACCCAAAAGCAGGAAAGCCCAAAAAAAAAAAAAAGGGGGCAGAAAGTTGCAATTATCATCATACAAGTTGGAAAAAATAGGCTTCTTGTGCAGCACTCTGGATCATAAGATGAAGCCAAAGTGAATGCAAACCCAGTATAATCCCGCTCAGAGCAGGATATTGGGGTCAAGTTGAAGCCAAAATGAATGGATACATATCATATTGAATTGCATATATTGCAGCCTGCTAATGCATGAAAAAACATATAGTCCATTATTTTTCTTTGACGAGCCTTTATTTATTCCAAACATTTGCTGAAATTATTTCCTTCAACTGAACAGAATATTTTTCAGTGACAAAAAGTTAAGTTTCTTAAATGAGGAGAGAACAATATTCAATCACACGTCCAATTTTCCATAGGATGGTGAGAGAGCCTTTGTCAGTAATAGCTGCTTTGTGCAAATGTTTTGGTAGTTCTACAAGGCAATACCATATGTCAGTATTACTTGTGCAGCTTATCCTGGCACTATTTACTTTATTTTCTTCAAATATTAAGTAGCACTTCCAAGTGTCCAGTGCTTTCCATGGGCTTGCAGAGATATATTTGAATATATTTTATTTCACTAGGAAAGACCAGCAAAAACTAAAAATGTAAAGCACTGTAGATACCAAATCAACAAGAGTTTGGGTAAAGATGGGCTAGAGAATAGAAATGATACCACAATACGGATTCGAGATCTACGCAAGTCTGGCTGGTTTGGAAGTAGCTCCACAAAATCTGGGACACAATGCACTCCATCAATAAATACTCCTTCGCTAATGGCTACTAGGTGTCGCTTACTGACTTGACCATCAACAGCTGCCATATACCTAGAGGAAATTGCAAAATCCCCCAATTTAATTCCAAGTCAGAAAGGACCAGACCTCCAAATGCAGTACGTGGAAGAGCAATAAAGTCAAAGGTAAACTTAACAGATCCTTCAACACATTGCCTAGCGCCCTAGCCTAACCAGAAACATGGTAAAGTAAGCTCAATGCAGAAAGATCTTCTAATATTTGATGTTTTCATACACCCTGGACATATTGAATCATTTCCATTTTATCCTAAAAACCAGTAGAAGACCAAGCAACACATTTAGGAGCACATGACCCAGAATATTAAAAAAAGCAACAATTCATCTATGTTGGTTCTGTTAAAAACAACCAAACATACAAGAGCTTTTAGCCTATGCGAGATTTTGAACCCTTGGTACTATACCAAGATGAAAAATCACAATTCACAATGCTGGTCAATCCCTATGGCCTATTCCCTATACCTTAACATAAAACAATAATCTGTCCAGGAACCAGCATGTTGAAATATAAGGCAAAGTTTGACAATATATCCCCAATTTACTAAAAAATAAATATATATTGTTGCAGACATGCGTCAAGCATGGTGGACAATAAAAAGAAGTTGGAATGATAACTCATGTCTATTTATTCAGCAATTCTTCTGCCTATCAATAAATTTTCTCTTATCAAATAACAAAATTGACTAATCTTGATTTGTTCAGTATATGCTACTTCATTCAGCCATTCTTGGCATATCAACAAGGATAGATTATTTGTTAATGTGAAAATTCACATTAATAGTACAGACTGAAGAGGGTATGACCTCAAAACCTATATTATATGATATTGGCATATAATCTCACCACTCATGTAGGTTGATGAGGAGAAAAGAACAACGTCTCATGCATTAGTGAATGGGGAAAGAAACATAAGAAATGAGGCAAAAAAAATCATCATTTTGATATAGTACAAATGCAATATCAACAAAAATAATATATTCGAAGAGGCAAAGGTATACTTACTCCTTTGTTAAATTAGACGAAGGATGTGAAATTTTTTGAGCAAACTCCCCTGAGAGCAACAAATAAAAGCTGTGTAAAATGAAGAAATTGATTATTATTGCATATCTGACCAAAGATAAAAAATATTATACCATCATTGGTCACAATAATCAATCCACTTGTAGCAACATCCAAGCGACCAACAGTAAATAAACGTGGTTTTGGCTGCCCAGGATTTCTTTTATCCTGCAAAAGGCTCAGAAGAACATCTTGCATGAGGGAATCCATACAGCTGACAATTTTAGTCTAACTACATAAGTAAAGAGACATACCCAAATTTTTAGATAATCATCAAATAGAGATATCACAGATCTGATTTCCTTTTCCCCGGAAGAGCAGATGTATCTGCAAGTAGATTGCAACTTATGAATTGAGAGAAATGTTCACAGGCCATAGTGAAGAGATGCAAAATGAACGCATGTGGAGGAATACAAACACAAAGGTGAGAAAAGGGTTATGAATGAATATCCGACCCTTTAGGCTTGTTCAAAGCAAAGTACACTTTGGGCGGAAGCTTTTTAGGAAGACGATTCCCATTGACATAGATGCTATCTTTAGCAGGATCAACTCTTGTCTGCATATTATCAGATGAAATACCACCAGAGCACTTGTAAAATTTCATATTTCAAAAATTCTTAAAGGACTCTCCTCAAACAACGTATAGAATCACCTAGCAGATGGAACAACAAAGAAGGTAACTACGTGAAAATATCTTAGACATTATACCAACAAGGAAAGCTGTGCAAGCTTCATTCAAAATACAGTGCAAACTACATATGAATATCTAATGAGTCAGAGCCATTATCTAACCTGGGGTAGCTTGCAAACAGAGCCATTAACAGTCACCTTGCCTTCAAATATAAGCTCTTCGCAGCTCCTTCTCGCAGCCACTGCCAATTTTCTTCTAATGGTGAGCAATAGCATGATACAAAGGCCACAGAGCACTAGACAATAAACAATCAAGTGTTCTAACAAAAATGCCTTATCTAATTTATCTTTCAATCAGTATTGAATCTTTTAGCACACCACAAGATTGCATTATAGATCTTTTCTGCAGAAAAAAAATTCAATCGGAAAGAAATTGTAATATCATAAAATTCACAGCTAAGAAGTCTAGAGAAATCCATAATTTCCTCCGAAATCCACCCAAAAACCTAAAAGATGGAAATGAACGTCATGTTACCTCCAGCCGTGGCGAGAACCTTGCTAAGCCGCTGAGGAGGCTCCCGAAATCGCTCATTGTAGAACCTCCGCGCAGCCTTTGAGTACTTCGGCACCTCAACACCTTTCTCCGCGTTCGCTATTATTGCCTTCTTCTTGTCCTTCCACCTCTTCTGCGTGTCGGCATCCGTCACGGAGGGACGAAACCGCGCCGGCGAGGGAGCCGCGCTACTCCCGCTGGTCCTGCCGCGAACAATCCGCGGCAACGACGGAGAGTCATCGGCCGCCGCGGAACCGGTGCGGGAGGACGTGGTGGAAGGAGGTTTCCGGAAGCGATTTTCCGACTTGGAAGGAGAGTTGGAAAGCCTCAATGCTCTAGGAGGGGACGAGATAGCGGAGGAAACGCGAGGAGAGATGCTGCGGAAGCTCCTGCGGAGGGATAGAGAGGAGGAGGTGGTGCGGGAGAGTTGAAGCGCCGAGAGAACGCCGGCCACCGCCGCTGCCGCCGCCGCCATCGTGGTGGCGCTTTGATTGGGAGAGACGACGATAGAGAGAGATAGGGAGGAGTTTACTTTGATGCTTTCGGGATGATGTGTAAGCTGGGGAATGGGTGGGGTGGGACCCACTAAATATTTCAACGAGTTATGTTAGACCTAAATTAAATTCCCCATTCAACCCCAAACCTTTGCAACTTGGACAAATAAGCCCTCAACTAGACAACTATAATTCTCAAATTTATAAAATAAAATTATTATAACTCATCACATTTACCAGGGTTAGTAATGAAACTTCTATAATTTAATCAAATTTTAAAAAAAAAAAAATCCGCATATTATAAAATTGACTTTTACTTAGATTTTCATCAAACAAACACTATTATATGAAAATGTAATATTGAAGGAACCAAAAAAGTTATATCTCAATATGATATATTTTGAATAAATTTGGTGATAATTCATGCATTTCGATGTTAAATATTTTGTCAAAATATTTAATTGAAATAACTAAAATTAAGAGTATAATCATCATAGGTTTCTATATACTTCATTTTTTTAACAAAAAAAATATGAAGCATATAGAAAACTTGATTATCATCACGAATTTTTTATCTACTATTCTCTCATATCAATTTTAAGTTAAAATTTTGATTAAATGTTATTTTAGTTTTCTTATACAAATAATTAGCATTAAGTTACCATTTTTTTTTTTACAAAAACATGTTTTTGTTGAGCAAAAGTAGAGGGGTAAACATTTTATAATGTGATAAAATATACATAATCATTTCAAAATGTAAGTTAATTGATACATTTTTGTTAAACTTTGTGTCCAAAGCCTGAAAAGGAGCAATAATATTTCTATTTATTAATTACAGTTATAAACACTTATGAGTATTGAGTAGTGTTAAGCATCCTATAAATGGTTACACCAAGCAAAATTCCACGTACGTACCCAATCATACCTCCATATTCATTCAATCTAACCACCAACTAAACTCCAAACAGAGCCTAGAACAAGAAGATTTAACAAAACACCAGCACCACTCATCCCTCAGCCTCAACCTCAGTGTTGTCCACCATTTCAAGCCTCTGCAGGAGCTCCAGGAGGCTCACAGCTTTCCTCTTGGCCCTCTCAGTTCCGTTCTCCGCGAGCTCCTTCAACGCACCTTCAGTTCCCAGCTCCCTCGCGGCCTCCAGTTGTTGCCTGTCGCCTGTGCACAATGCCCACAGAACAGCTGCAGCATTCTCCCTGTTGCGAGGTGACCCGGTTCTCACTATCTCCGCAAGGATAGGGATTGGCTCGGCTTCTGCTATAGCGGTTTTCCCTTCTGGGTGGCTTGAGAGCACGGCCAGTATGGTGAGCGCCTCGTCCATCATCCCTCCTCCGTCATCTTTCATGAAACTCACTAATGGCGGGACGACTCCTGCCCTTACCGCCCTGACCTTGTTTCCTTGGTAGATCGAGAGGTTGAAAATCGCGGTCGCTGCATCCTTTTTGCCCCTTGGAGTGCCTTCACGGAGGAGGGTGATGAGGGCCGGGATGGCGCCAGCTGAACCTATCGACACCTTGTTCTTGTCCATGACGGATAGGCTGAAGAGCGTAGCAGCTGCGTTCTCTCTAGCCGGCATGCTACCGTGTTTTAGCACTTCGACTATGTAAGGTATAGCTCCTGCATCCACTATAAGCCCCTTGTTCGCCTCGTTTATTGAGAGGTTGAGAAGCGCTGTGACAGCATGCTCCTGAACCCGAGAATCAGGGGAGGAAAGCGAGTCTATGAGCGGTTTAATGGCTCCAGCCTCGGCTATGCAGACCCTGTTATCAGCGTTTCTCTTTGCCAGCAAGCGAAGCTCACCAGCAGCAGCACGTTGGTCTTGCGTGCTTCCATTTCTTAGCTTCATTATTAGTGAACTAACGGTGGCTTGATCACAGTCTAAGCCGGGCCTTCGACTTCTGTACATACCTTGCTGCTTGTTTGGTAACTCAATGCCGTTGTTCTCACACCAGAGAGTTATCAAACTCTTTAACACGTAATTTGGTATCAAATCTGTGTGCGCAAGAGTCTGGTGCGTCTTTGGACATGTCTTGTGTCCACTATCCAGCCATTTTTGAATACAGGAGCGCTCAAACGTCTGCATTCACAGAAAGGGGGAGTAAATCTTAGGTTATATATAATCAAAAGTTCAGATAAATTGCATGTTTGGTCCTCAACTACTAGGGAGTCCTCTTACGAAGGTGTTTAACCTTTTTTTTGATACAATAAGTCCTGAAGTTACCAAAAGTGTTGCAAAATTGATCTTTCTGTCAAATTCCCATTAATGGATTATCAAATGTCTTGCAGGTTATGATTATATGAACCATCAAAAGGTTGAGGACTATTATGAGGTGGCCCCTAAAGGTTAACAGTGATGCATTTTACCCATGGAGTCACAGAATTTATACAAGATATTTAAGTTCAGATCCACTAAGATTACTGAGAAATAAGTACAAACCTGTCCAGTAGCGATAATAACAGGATCTGTCATCAGTTCAAGTGCAATTGGGCAGCGAAAATCATCAGGTATGACAGGGGATCTGTGCTTATCCAAGCCTTTGTCTGCATCAGAGAGATCATATTCGGTGCTCGCTGTAAGAAGGTAGTCGTTAAGCTTCCTGAAAATAGTAGACATCATTTCAAAGGAGTTCCCAACTTCTCCGTTGCTTTTGATTGCTGTTTTATGGAAGGTGGGAGCCTCTTTTCTTAGTTCTTCGATAGTCCTGATTTGCAGATTTTGCGATAATCTCTTCAGAACAACAATGTCAGGCTCCTCTTCATTTTCCACTGTCTTCAAGTCTTCTTCTAATTGTTCGTCGGTGGGGTCCATTTTACATTTTGCCCGTTTAAATTGTGCATGAACCAGTTCAGTCTGCAAGAGTAAAAATAATGGAATCAACTTCATTAGTAAATAAAGTCATTTCTTAGTGATACACATGACTTGTTAGCTCAAATTAAAAAACTGGAACATAGTAGTACCTGGTCTTTAACTTCTTCAGACAAGCCAAGTTTTCCAAAATCAATTTCACTAAGTGCTTCTTCAAGTTTCTCTGTCGTTTTCAAGAATTTGGATGAAACTTCTATGCTATTTACAGCCTGTCACACAGGAAGAAACACCCATGAAATTTTATTCCACAATCGGAAAAAAAAAAACTATCTTGGCAAGTTAACAAACATTTACAATTACAAGTATACATGAACGGATTACAGTAAAAAGAAATAAACTACTTATTAAAAAGGAGCCCACAAAAAAAAACTACTTATTAAAAAGGAATCAACATCTATGAAATTTTCTTGTCTAGAAATCTTCTTAAGGCATCCTAAACTATTCAAAATTCAAAGCTCACTTCCAGATTGCTAGATTAGTCTCCATTACTTAAACTATAGTCTATATTCAGCACCGTTGTTTTTTCCTCCTATTTTTTTCACATGTAAACGAGTGACCAACAAAACTTTCAAATCAATACTCACCAATTCATCACATCTTCCCATTGTCTGTCTCTATAATCAACCCACTTGTTCCCATGGGGGCTCTCAATTGCGTGGTCAATTTTAATGCAAATGATTTCCAGCTCTGATGATAGCTTAAGGCATTAATAAAAACACAAGGCCAGCATTTTGTTCTAAACTAAGTGCAATAGTGCATCCACCTTAACAAGTCTGAACTTTTGCATTTAGCATACATCTATATATGTGTATTATAAAATCTAGCATGTTAATATCAATCTTGAATCACTATCAAGAAGTTATAAGGGGAAACATCGGAAAGTGAGACATTCATAATATAGAGCCCTTCTTATGGAGAAAGGTGATAACCTCCAGAACAACAATTATGGACTACCAAACTTCCATTTGATCTTAACTCCAAGGATTATTATTATCAGTGGCATGCTGATTTGCAAACCAAGCCAATCTTTTGCATTAATTGCAAAAACATAACCATACTCATAGTAACCCTTGAATTGGACATCAAACATACATCTCACAGACTATAATCCTTGCTCCCATGCAAGGGAAGGTTCTCATTATCAAAAGGGTTCTCAAACGAACCTCCCCAAAATAGCCTCTTTTGTCTACATTTTGTCAAATCACAATTGACTTCCATTTTGTTATTACAAAGGCAACCAAAATCAACATGGATTGCATATTCTGTTTTTACACACCCTCTCCTATTCCACACTAGTCAAAGTCTAGCACACCGCCAAACACCATTTCGCATAAACGATAAAAACAAGCATCTTACACTAATAATGTGGCAAAATATGAGCTGTGTGGAAGTGGCACAGGAGGATCTCTGCTAAAAAACACTGTTCCATTTTATGTACCATCTCCAATCCCCCCCCCCCCCCCCCCCCCCCCCCCCCCCAATTTCTCAAATTTTGATACATCATCAAGCACAATCTGCAGTCAAACAATCATGTAAAAGCAAGCATCATAAACTAATCATGTGTCAAAATTTGAGAGGTAAGGAAGTGAGATATGAAATCTCTCCCAAGCCCAAAACAATCTTTGTTCCTTCATTGCACCTGTCCCTCAATATTCAATTTCAATGTAATCACACACATCCAGCAAGAGCAATTTGCAATGAAATTGCACCTGTCCCTCAATATTCAATTTCAATGTAATCACACACATCCAGCAAGAGCAATTTGCAATGAAATTGCAGCTAAGCTTACTGAAATTCAATAACAAGAACAAAAAATAAAAAAGGGCGGCGCGTACTTGATAGATTTTGCTGGCTTCGTTGACCCAAATGAGCAGATCTTTCGCCGAATCCAAACCGACCCGCAACGATTTGAGAGCTTGAATCTCGGCATCGCCGATCTCTAAACCCTCTCTATCCAGCAATTCCTCGAAGAGAGGGCTAAGAAGTTTGATTTTCCGAGCCAAATTCGCCCACATAAACCTCGAAGTGTTCTTGCATTCAGGCAATGAGGAGACCTCCTTCACGATTCCGGCCAATTGGGCGACGATGTTGCCATCGGAATCGTCAATTGGACTCATTTTCAGCCTCCAGTTCCGAAATCTGGGGTTTAGAGGTTGCCAGACGATCGACAATCGGGGGAGAAATTATCGGGGGAAAGCCGAAAGGGGCAAAAGAAACCAAGTGGGTCAAAGTCGTCCGTTGACTAACTCGACGTGTTGAAAATTCAGAAATCATGGAGGAAGCCAGGAAGGGAATGAGATGGAGAAGGAAAACAGTTGAATGGGTAACTGTTAGAGACGGAGGTCGGCAATCGGCATCAACAAGAGGAATCATGTACGAGTCAACACACGCAGAAAACGTCCGACTAGGCATTTGATTGTTTCCAAATATAAAATATTACTGTATATTGAATAAAAAAAAATATTACTGTCTTTTTTTTTTTTTTAATAATTTTATACTTATCTATATCTATATCTATCTATATAAACTCTTAATTTAAAAACGTTTAGGATGATGTGTAAGCGTAGAGGAATTTTAGGAGTTTTGACCAATCTTTTTTTTTTTTGCCATTTTTCTTTGATTTTCTTTAATTCTAATTTTTTCTTCTTTTTTTTCCCTTTAATTCTCTTTTTGCTTTAATTTTACTAACTATCAATATATCTATATATCTATCTCTGTATAAACTCTTAATTTAGAAGAGTTTAGGATGATGGGTCAAACTTAGAGGAATTTCAGGAATCTTGACCATTCTTTTTTTTTGTCATTTTTCTTTGATTTTCTTTAATTTTAATTTTTTTTCTTTTGTTTTCCCCTTTAATTCTCTTTTTGCTTTAATTTTACTAACTATCTATATCTATATAATAAACTCTTAATTTAGAAGAGTTTAGGATGATGTGTCAAGCTTAGAGAAATTTTAGGAGTCTTGATCATTCTTTTTTTTTTGTCATTTTTCTTTGATTTTCTTTAATTCTAATTTTTTTCTTCTTTTTTTTTCCTTTGATTCTCTTTTTACTTTAATTTTACTAACTATCTATTCTATATAAACTCTTAATTTAGAAGAGTTTAGTATGATGTGTCAAGCTTAGAGTAATTTTAGGAGTCTTGACCATTCTTTTTTTTTTTGTCATTTTTCTTTAATTTTCTATAATTCTAATCTTTTTTATTCTTTTTTTCCCTTTAATTCTCTTTTTGCTTTCATTTTACTAACTATTGGGCTTAATTCAAAACATTGATCTTAGCCTAAATTATAATTTTAGTAGTTTTTTTCTTCTAAAAAACAATGGGATTAATTTAAAACATAAAATTAATAAGGCGAAACTAATTAAAATAATTCAACCTTTAGGAGGGTGTTAAAAATATATCCCCACCTTTCAAATGTAATATAAATATCTCGACCTATATAAGTGATGGTAATATAATATCCCAAAATTTCCCCCCCCCCCCACAAAAATGATTAGTTTCGCCCCTAAACATTCAATTTAATATGTATTTAATTTAAATTATTCGATTTAACACGTATTTATAGATTATAATTAAATTTAATTAAAATAAATATAATAAAACAATTTAATATTTAAAATATAATTTTCAATATCTTGATTGTGTAAAAATATAATTCAAGTTTATTAGATTAAATTAGATTGGTTTTTAAGTTTATCTTAATTTTTTATTTATTTTGGATTTAATAAAAATTAAAATTTACATTCTTTTATATATATTTTAATAATAATAATTTACTTCTTATATATAAATGAACACCATTGAATAATTTAAATAATTAAATTTTTATTTCAATTTTGTAGTAACATAAAGTTTATAATTGACAAGATATTCTTCAGTTTTGATAAGTTAAATCACTAGCTAATCATTTACTAATTGAAAATATGTTATTTTGCTTTACATTTTTTTTATTTGGCTTGTTATAGATATTATTGATTTATGAAAAGATATAAAAAGTTAGGTAAATGTTCAATCTAAAACTACAAAAGTTTATTAAATAAACTTTTAAACTCATCTAATTTAATTTTATATGTTTTATTTGAATTGAAAATACATGAGTAATACAATACATAAAATAAGAATTTTATTGGAGAGAAATCGTTAGGATATTATATTACCATCACTTATAAAGGTCGGGATATTTATTTTACATTTGAAAGGTTGAGATATATTTCTAACACACCCTTAAAGGTTGGGTTATTTTAATTAGTTTTGCCAATTAATAATAAGAAAACATAAAACTAATATTAGTAGTCTATATCTATATATACTACTTTAATCGTTTTCTCAACCCATGAGTTTAATTCAAAATATTTAATTATCTGAACTTTACAATTATGTTATAATATTAATTTAATATATTAGTAAGATTTTATTTATAAAAAATCGCGCCATGGCACGGGGATCATACTAGTTACTATTAATTGTGAAATTTTAAAATATATATAATTTTATAATCTTAAAAAACGTGTTTGAATAGTAAACTATATTTTTTTTAACTATATAAAGTTTTTTCCATAAATTTATTTTTTTAGTTGTTTAAACTTTGTGTGTGTGTGTTTTACTTTTTTTTTTTTAACTATATAAATTTTTTTCCATAAATTTATTTTTTTAGTTGTGTGTGGAATTTTTTTTCAAAATATTCACAAAAAAATAATTATTTAACAAAATATTCAAACTTTTAAAATAATTACAAAAATATTCATTTTTTGCAGGTCTGGCAGAAAAACGCGGCCTGAGACCGCGTTTTATTCATAAGTAAAAATTTTGAATTCAAAGAAATAAGTGGCAAAAAATTAACAAAAGAAACGCGGTCTCAGATCGCGTTTCTATGTTAATTTTTATTTCGGGTTAAATTTTGTAATTGTTAAAAAATTCCACCCTAGAGACGCGGGTCTCTGATTTTTTTTTTTGGGGGGGAAATTGAAACAGGTAGTGAGAGGCCGGAGCGCAGGAGAGAGAGGAGGCGCGGGTGGGGGTGCAGGGAGGCGGCGTGGGTGGGGGCGCAGGGAGGAGCGGAGCGCAGGAGAGAGAGGTGAGGAGGCGGCGCGGGTGGGGGCGCGGGGAGGCGGATCCGGGGTCTAGGTGGCCGGATTCGGGAGCGAAGAGGACAGAGAAAGGGGTGCGAGTCTCGGATGGTGGGTGTGGCGGCTGGAGAAGGACGGATCCGGGCTCGGTTCGTGATGGTGGTGGCCGGAGATTTTAGATCTGTGGTGGTTGGAACGAGCGACGGTGGGGAGCTGCGAGGAACGAGGCCGACGATTTTGGATCTGTGGCTGCGAGGAACGAGCGATGGTGGTGGCTGGAGAGCGATGGTGGTGGCCGGCGATTGTAGATCTGAACTCGGTTCATGACGGTGGAGAGCGATGGTGGTGGCCGGCTTGATTTTAGATCCGGCGGCCTCCCTGCGCCCCCACCCGCGCCGCCTCCCTGCACCCCCACCCGCGCCGCCTCCCTGCACCCCCACCCGCGCCGCCTCCCTCACCCTCACCCGCGCCTCCTCTCTCTCTTCCTTCCTCCTCGGTGGCCCTCCTGCTTACTCTCCTCCGATAGCTCTGCTTCCCCGTGACCCGCCCCCAATCCCCATTAACGTAAAAAAAAAAAAAAAAAAGAAAGAGAGAGACGCGGACCCAGTCCGCGTTTCTAGGGTGGAATTTTTTAACAATTACAAAATTTAACCCGAAATAAAAATTAACATGGAAACGCAGTCTGAGACCGCGTTTCTTTTGTTAATTTTTTGCTACTTATTTCTTTGAATTCAAAATTTTTACTTATGAATAAAACGCGGTCTCAGGCCGCGTTTTTCTGCCAGACCTTTAAAAAATGAATATTTTTGTAAATATTTTAAAAGTTTGAATATTTTGTTAAATAATTATTTTTTTTTGAATATTTTGAAAAAAAATTCGCGCGTGTGTGTGCGTATGTGTGCGTGTGCTACCTAGAAATGGTCAATAGATAGTGGACTTAAGTTTGGTTAATCTGACCATGTATGAAATATGAAAATGTGTAATTTCGTAAAGTTTTTGAAAAATGTGTAATTATTGGGTGTATAGTGAATTATTCACTTAAAGAACCAAATGAAACAAATAATTTATGGGAAATATAGCCATATAAAATTGGAAATGTTTATTAAATTAGTATAAAACTATTTCTTGATGGTATATAACCAAATGAAACAAAAAAATTATGGCCGTCTAATTAATTTTCCATTTAAATAATATGTTAAGCTATTTTTATTTTAAAAAAACCAAATGAAATGAAGAATGGGCAAAAAAGCTATTATTCATCAAAACTACTTTAATACTCCCTCCGTCCAAAAATACATGAACTTTTATTATTCATGCACGTTTTTTTAGGTGTTAAAAACTATATAAAATATTAACCTTTTTATGAATTTTTTTTAATAATTACAAACTTATTATCAATAAGTTTGTAATTATTAACAAAAATTAATAAAAAAGTTAATATTTTATATAGTTTTTACCTCCTTAAAAAAGCGTGTGTGAATAGTAAAGTCCATGTATTTTTGGACGGAGGTAGTATATCTATTTCAATAGTATCTTTGATCATTTGATATGCATACTTGTCTTTTAGACGGATCCAAAATCGTCAGGTGAAATGATTTTCAACACTTTTAGATGGTTTCACTAACTTCATTTGGATATATCCATTAAAAGAATATGTATTTTAGAAAATTTTGAGCTATTGTAGAACCAAAGTTTCATCTTGGAATAAAAACTTTTCAGTGTGTTATGAGATGCATTTGACAATATTTCATTTTCATTCTTTTATCACTCGTTTATCCATAAATACCTAAACAATATGACAAACTAAATTTTTTATACAAATTTCATGATAAACAAGGGATCTATTTATCAATGCCTCCTGCTCTAGGTCTTTTTGGGTCAATCCTCTCGGTAAGGCGATTTATCTTCACAACATATTACCTTTCAAAAATCCCAAAACGCCCACCTTTAGGCTACATGACTGACATCCCTTTTTTTTTTTGGTAGGAGAGTGTGAGAGTCGGGCTCTCATTGTAAAAACGAACAGACGGGTTACACAGTCACAGAGCGGGGAGTAGCCCTTCCCCTAACATCCTCATCAACAATAAACTCTATCTCTAATGGCGGAATTAAAATACTATGTACACCAATCGGAAAAGAAAAGGCGAGGGCTGCAAGGGCGTCGGCGACGAAGTTCGCTTCCCTGAAGACATGCCTCAACCGGACCTCCCAGTCACGGTTAAGAAAGCTCCGACACTACTATACCAGGCTGGATAGAGGGTGATGAGGCTCAACGCCCTTCTCTAGTAACGTGATTGCCGTCCTAGAATCAGACTCAACAACCACCTGCTTATAACCTTTCTCCCACGCCATTCGGAGGCCATCAAGCAGCCCCCAGAGTTCTGCCATCGGCACCGTACAACTCCCGATACGCCGGACGAAACCGGTGATCCACTGCCCTTCGTCATTCCACAAAACACCACCCGCCCCGGAGCTCCCGTCGGCTGCTACAGCCCCGTCAGAATTGACTTTAACCCACCCTCCATCCGGTCTCACCCACCTGACCTGGATGTTGCGTTTCTCAGCACCCGGGTTCATGCTGCCCATCCTACTCCAGGTTGTAGCATACTCAAGTGTCTTTGCCTTAATAAACTGCACTTGATCTACCTTGCACTCATTGCCATTAAAGACCCGGCCATTGCGCCACCTCTAAATCTACCATAAGGCCATCACAAAGGTGCTCGCCCAGTCCACATTTTCCACAAGAGTCTGCTTGGCGAGGAGGTTCTCTCTAACCCAAACTGTGAATGGTGTTTGATGGAAGGCAGGCCTACTAGTCGGCCTGCCAAATGCTTGCCACAAGCTACTGATTTTACAGCAGCTCCAGAACAAGTGTTCAAGTGTCTCCGACTGGTCCGGACACGCATGACACCTCAGATCTGCTACAAGGTGGCGCCGATATCTCTCCTCATTCGTTAGGATTGCCCCACGAAGGACCAACCAAAGAAAGCTCTGGACTCGTTCGGTCACCTTCAACCCCCATATCGTAGTGAATACCTGGGAGTCATTAAAACTCACCGTATGCGCCCGTCTGATCATGTCATACGCCGATTTAATAGAATAATTCCCATCGGCAGTCCCACTCCAACTCAATCTATCTTCGATTGCATCAGATTCGTCCACTCCAATTGCAGCCAATTTCAACAAGGTGGCGGCCGAGAGTAACGGTTGTAAGGCCTCCCAATCCCATCCCTCATGGGGTTTCCAGTAAGACCGAACGGTTCGACCACTCGTGATGTCATCCAAAGGGCCCCGAGCCACATCCCTCAAAGGCCCCTCCCCCGTCCAGTGGTCACTCCATAAACGGACGAGTTGTCCGTCCCCAACAATCCACCGAACCCCGCTTGCAACTACTGCATTGGAGCTTTGCAACATACTCGACCATACGTGAGACGTGGTCGTCACACCACTGGCCATGGTGCGCGTGCATTTAGCCCGAAGCATATCACTCTAAGCAACACCGTTCCTGATAGTAAGGAATCTCCACATTAATTTACCCGTCACGGCCAAATTAAGGTCTCTCATGGCTCGAATGCCCAAACCACTGAGCTTGTTTGGACTACATACCGCTTGCCAGCTCACTAGATGCATCCGTCTCCTATCCTCGCTGCCTCCCCAAATGAAATTCCTACAAATTTTATCAATTTGTTCACATGTGTTAGTGGGCAAGACAACCGAAGCCATCGCATAGACAGGTATAGAAGATAAGACGGTTCTAGTAAGCATAATTCTCCCTGCTAGACTAAGATAACAACATTTCCAAGTCGCAAGCCGGGCGCCAATCTTGTCGATCAATGGGGTAAACATGTCCTTTTTGACGCGCCTATGCAAGACAGGCATTCCGAGATAGCTCCCAAATCGGTCGTTACTTCGAATCCACTCGCGCGCGTCATCTCCGACACCACCTCCCTGCTCACATTCGGTGAGATGAAGAGCTTGGATTTGCCTCTATTCACCCTCTGCCCCGAGGCGGCGCAAAACCTGTCCAAGATGTCCTGAATTACCCGGAGTTGGGCAACCAATGCTTCTACAACAAGGACTATATCGTCTGCAAACAATACATGACTGACATCCCTCGTACGAGCACCTTCGTGTGTTTGGTTGCTTGTGCTTCCCAAACACAAATGCCACTACACCCCTCGTCCAGAGCCGACCCATGGGGTGTGCGGATATTGCAATCGCACAGGGCCTCGGAATTTCGGGGGCCTCGTGTAGGTATTGTAATATATATGTATATATATGTATATTTAAGTTGCACAGTGTAACAAGCGGGCGCGGTAGAGGAGCTGGTATAGGACGCTCCTATTAACAAGGAGGGTGGGAGTTCGAATACCTACAATGGCAAAATCCTGATTTTTTTCTAAAATCAGTAATTACAGGAATTTACAGCAGGGAGTCAGCGAGCCCAACATTCCGATTTCTTTTTCCCTAAAAATTACAGTAGTGTTCGGGTTTTGTTTTTTATTTTTTTTTTGCCGTCACAATTCACAAAGAATATAGAGAAAAGAGAAGAAACCCTAATATATGTCAAATCAATTCAACTTATTCAACCATTGCAATCGTCTCTTCAAGCTCAACGATTTCGATAGGTAATCTCAAATTTTAACTATATTCTTTTGTTAGTTTTTACTTTTTAATTTCTTAGATGATCATAATTATTTTATATTTTTTGTTATTGTTTTGAACCTCTCTACTTTAAAAATCACTAAGTTGGGATTTAAAAAGATAGAATGCCTCCTACAAGATTCGAAAGTGGTCATGCCAAGCGCAAAAGAAAAGAGAAAGATAGAAAATTGGTTGAAAGTCAAAAAGGAGCTATTAGCAAGTTTGTAGTCCTACAACCAAATGAGTCGATACATAAGGAGGATGAGCAAAATGTCTTGCAAGAGAATGATGTTATGATTAATAGTGTCGAAAATAATAGAAACAATGGGACGGAAACTCAAGATGCAGGAGATGTTAGTGTTGGTGTAGAAGAAAATCAAGAGAAAATGGAAGAAGATGTTGATGTTGAACCTATTGGTGTAGAAGAATCTCTAGAGCCAGGTGTGAATGGTAGCGGAGATAATTTTGGTGACATACCCATCAATATATATGATCCTGAGTGTTGGGATAACCTTGATCCTAAATGGAGGGATTTGTTGGTGAAAAAAGGTCCTATAAGAGATTTGTTGTCAGAAAAAAGGTCCAAAGGATGCATCAAATAGACGTTTCTCTTCAGATTTTTACAACAAGCACCCGCCAAATGGAGAGATACATCATCGAGATTGGCTTGTATATTCAAAGGATCTTGACAAAGTATTTTGTTTCTGTTGTAAAGTGTTCAAAAGCAAACAACAACCTAGTCAGTTAGCACATAATGGAGTAAAGGATTGGGGGCATCTTTCTTCTAGTTTGAAAGCACATGAAAGAAGTTCAGAGCATATCAGTCATATGTTGCTTTGGGTTGAGTTACGTGCAAGGCTGAATAGTAATCACCTGATTGACAGAGTTTTGCAGGACCAACTAAGCAAAGAAATTGAGCATTGGAGGAAGGTATTGCGAAGATTATTCTCAATGGTGAAATATTTAGCTAAACAGAGCTTGGCATTCCGCGGAAGCAACGCCAAGATTTATGATGAAAGAAATGGAAACTTTATGGCGTTAGTTGAAATGGTTGCTGAATGGGATTCTACTTTGAAGGAGCATATTTGGAGGAAACAAAATCATGAAATTCAGTTCCATTATATGAGTCACAAGATCCAAAATGAGCTGATACTTTTGATAGCTTCTGAAATTAAAGGTGCACTTCTGAAAAAAATCAAAGAAGCCAAGTACTTCTCAGTAATACTTGATTGTACTCCTAATATCAGCAAGCAAGAGCAGATGACATTGATATTAAGATGTGTAGATGTCTCTACAGTCCCGGTAAAGGTGCAAGAGTATTTTTTGGAGTTTTTGGTTGTGAATGACACTACAAGTCAGAGGTTGTATGAGGAGCTACAAAATGTTTTATACAATCTTGATCTTGACATAGATAACGTGAGAGGGCAGAGCTATGATAATGGATCGAACATGAAAGGGGAACACAAAGGCGTTCAAAGAAAGCTCTTAGACATCAATCCTAGAGCTTTTTATACTCCATGTGGTTCTCATTCTCTGAATTTGACACTATCAGATGTAGCAAACTCTTGTCGTAAAGCAGTAGATTTTTTTGGAGTTGTGCAACGTATCTATACATGGTTTGCAGATTCTACAAAAAGGTGGAAGATTTTGAAAGACAATTTGTCTGAAAAAAGGCTTCACTTTGAAATCATTGTCAACTACAAGATGGGAAAGCAGAATTGATAGTGCTAAGGCGATATTTACTCAAGCTCCTGAAATAAGAGAAGCCTTATATCAACTTGCTGAAAGTGAGACAGAGCCAAAGGTAAAAAGTGAAGCTACTTGCTTGGCTGAATATGAACTTGGAAGATATGAGTTTATTGTTGGAATGGTTATTTGGTACCACATACTGGCTAAAGTCAATTTGGTCAGTAAGGAATTACAATCCGAAAATATGCGTATTGATGTGGCCATGGACAGTGTGAAGGCACTAATTGCTTTTTTCAAAGATTATCGAGAAAATGGGTTTGAGAAGGCTTTGAGATGTGCTAAGGAGATTGCTATTGAGTTGGATATTGATCATGTGTTTCTTGAGAAGAAGAAAAGAAGAACAATCCGTAAGAAGAAACATTTTGATGAGATTGTTACTGCCGTTAAGTCATCAGAACCAGCCTGTGAAGATTCTGCACTAGAGTCCTTCCGAATTCAATATTTTCTATACCTAATTGATCAAGCAATTGGTTCACTGGAGAGAAGATTTGAGCAATACAAGCAATATGAAGAGACTTTTGGCTTCCTTTTTACTGCAGAGAGGTTGAAGTCCATTGATGCTAAGGAACTAGAAACAAGCTGCAACAATCTTGAGAAGAAGTTGGAGAACGGTCTCATCTCAGACATTGATGGTGAGGAATTATTTAATGAATTGCAACTTTTACAAAAACATTTACCAGAGGAGCATAATACATCTAGTGAAATACTATCTTTCTTGAAAAAAACAAATTGTTATCCAACTAGTTGTCTAGCATATAGGATTTTATTGATAATTCCTATTACAGTTGCATCAGCAGAAAAGAGCTTTTCAAAACTCAAAATATTGAAATCTTACTTGCGATCGACCATGAAGCAAGAAAGGTTAAATGCTTTGCCTTTGATTTCAATTGAACATGAGTTTTTAGAAAATCTTGACTATGAGAGTTTAATAGATGACTTTGCAGCTAAGAGTGCTAGAAGATCAGTTTTTCGAAAGTAGTAGCATTGCATTAGATAGATTATCATGCCCTCTGGTAAAAGTTTAGTTTTGGTTAATGATTCTTTGTAATGACTTTACATCTACGAGAACATCTTTTTGTATGTTAGTGGATTAGGTGGATTATTTTTCCCCTTTGAATTAGTTAAAATAAAAGGCCTCAACACGTAAGTTGCACAAGGCCTCGAATCCTAACGGAACGGCCCTGCCCTCGACCCTTTGTGTCTTCCTTGACCATCCTTCAATACACCGCGGATATCGTTGCCTAGACCTCTCGACCAAACGTGCCTTATCGTCCACTCCCACCATATGATCTTCGATGAACAAGTTTTTCCTCTTGCCAGCTCTCTAGCCAATCCAAAAATAATTTTCAATGCCAACTCAAATGCAATTCACCTAACCAATCCACCCCTTTCGGCCCATTAGCAACCCCAGGCCCAACATCCCTGAAGTAGTCCAAAACTAGGCCCATCCAACCCCAATACTGAGTCCAGGCCTACCATTACAGCCTTGAGAAATAAAGATATCCCTAACACTTAATTATTGAAGAAATGATAGTATCATTGTTATTAGAAGGTATATAAACCATTTCCCATTAAACAATTTTCGATAACAGACAAACTCTAGTCGATCTTTCAACCAATTTTTTGAGGTGGCAATTAACGGTTCGAAATTTTAATAACGTAGTGCCACATTATTACATATCCAAATGTAATTTTTGAAAGAAATACTAATTTTGAGTATAAATTGAATTATAGATTTAGTTTTCTCATCCCATTTGTACTCAAAATTAGTTTTTTTTTTTCAAAAATTACATTTGAACATGTAATGATGTGGTTTTATGTCATTAAAATTTTAAACTTTTGGCTGCAAAGACGAAAAATTGGCCAGAAAATTAATCAAAATTTGTCCCATGTTGAAATAAGTTTAATGTACAATAGTTTGTATATCTTTTGAATATTTTCAAAGTTCGTATTAATATTGATTCAATAGTTTTGTATTTTTTTCTTCATCATTTTTTCCTCACTTATTTATGTTATAAATTTAGCTCGGACAAACCATAATTCCACGGGGATTGTTTTCTTGATTGATTATTTGGGTGATTAAGGTAGAGTTTAATTGTCAAATGAACCAATGATAAAATATTTTTTTTTGGTGAATAATGATGAATTATTTTTGTAGCTATTCTAAACTCAATTAAGTTTACTTTTGTTTATTTTTTGTGATTATTTTACTAAGTGGGCTAAAAGTTAAAACCCACTAATAGCACTACTAGGTTGTTTTATTGGACAGCCTGTGGTATTGGGGAAAAAAAGACAAATCTTTTGTGGGTATGGTACTAGGTTGTTGACCATTATTAGATTCCTTTCCAATTACCATTTAAAAACTTTTCTTAAAACAAAATTAATGTCATGAGAAATTGATATGGTTAAATACTGTATCTAGCATCAAATTAAGAAGATTTTAGTGTGCTGACCTCTTTAATCTAGGCCCTAAAAATATAGGTCAATAATTTCGAGTTTAAAAGAAAACTCCCCTTCTATAGTTCTATATATAAAGCTTGTTTTGAATGTAGGAGTATGGTGACCATATTAAGTTATTAACTTATAAATCTTAAATAGAGATAATAAAAAAAACATGACAATCAACTTGATATGGTTTATATGACTCTTATACCTGTTAAAAAAAAAAGACTAGCATTATATTGTTATGTTCTGACTCAAATTAAGCCAAGAACATGTGAAATCGAGAGGAAAAGGTAGGAGATTAGGGAGAAGAGATGAAGTTGTGGGTTTACAGAAGAGTTTAGGGAGGAAGAAGACGTTTGTGTAAGGTAAAGGGAGGGAGGTATTGATTTCATTCATTACTCAATTGATGATCATTACAAGGTATTAAAGTATATTTATACCCTAACTAATATATGGGTACATAGCACATTCCCACACCGTGCCATGTTTATGTAAAGGACAAAGGTGTAGGGTCAACAACAATGGCAATAACATGAATTGTTTGAAACATAAATATACTTTTTTATTTTATTTGTTATGGATTTGATCTTTTGACCAATCTAATCCGATATTGTAAGAATTACTCGACTTTGTATTTATATCCTTATAATCCTTATTTGCAGGGAGCAAATGAAAGATTTAATACTTTCTAATGGTAAAGATTGATCATACACTCTAAAAAAAAAAAGATAATATGTTTGTATAAAATTTTGATGAGAAATCATCTTTAATTTTTTTATATATATGAAATATAAGTTATTTGCAGCATAATTTTATAAAATTGCAAAACATGTATTTTAATCATTTTTCTAATAAATATAATTTTTGAACAATTCCGAATTATAGATTTATAATTTAAATAATTTTGTGTAACATGTAGTGTTACACATAAATGTGTCATTTCTGAACCGGTAAATATGTATATGGGGGTGTAACCAAGTTACAAAACACGGAGACCATACCACGAGTCTCGTGGAAAAAAATATATATGATCAATGCCTCACCAAAAGTAACGTAAGAATACTCTTTACTCCAAAACCTACCTCGCAGCTCTCATCTCTATACATCCATACTCTAGCTAAACACTTATATTCCTCTCTAACACATCAGCCTTTGTACCCACCGTCTTTTCTTTTTTGCCAATACTTTTCATCTTTCACCTAACTCATATGAGAAATGACACTTTTATACCTTTATAATGTAGAGTCAAATGATATAAATGTGTCATTTCTCATATGAGTTATGTGAAAGATGAAAAGTATTGGCAAAAAGGAAAAAATAAAAAAGAAAATAAAAAAGGCGATTAGTTGAAAATGAGAGGAATAAGGTAAAGTTGACACATAACTGAAAACTTTTTTATTTTAAGAGTTTATATAAATATGGATATAGATAGATAGATATAAATTGTAATTAGTACCCTTTCAATATAAATTGTTGGTCGACTTCCAGAATGCTTTCAACTTAGTTGATCGTGTGACCATGTTACAGGAAGTTCGTCGTCATTGCCCGGTTCTATCGCGATGGATGGAGTTTTGTTACTCTAGTCTTGCCCGACTATATTATGAAGAGCATAGCTTATGGTCTTGTCGAGTGGTTCAGCAAGGCGATCCTTTAGGCCCTCTGCTTTTTGCCTTGGTGTTGCATCCTTTGATTTGGAAGATCAGAGATTCTTTTGACCTGAGTCTGCAGGCTTGGTACTTAGATGATGGCACTATTGTTGGGGACACTTTGGTTGTGGGGAAGGTCTTGGATCTGATTATGGAAGATGGTCCCCGCTTTGGCCTTCATCTTAATGTGGATAAGACCGAGGTTTTTTGGCCTACAGAAGACCCTAGGAGTCGGCTTCCTGGTGTTTTCCCCCCTTCTATTGCTCGGCCATCGCGCAGTGTCAAAGTTCTAGGTGAGCCTGTCAGTGTATGCCCAGTCTTCGGCAGCGATCTTGTGGCGAAGAGAGTGACTAGGACCATAAAGCTTATGGATTTTGTCGCGAGGATTGATGACCCACAGTGCGAGTTGCTTCTGATCCGGGCTTGTACGGGTATTTATAAACTTTAGTTTGCCTTGCATACTTGTTCCTCACGTGTCTTTGGGTCAGCGCAACTTTCTTTTGATGTGACACTCTGTTCCAGCTTGGAACGTATTGTCACTGCGTCTGGCCCTAGTTTTGGAGATTGGTAGTGGAGGCTTGCCACCCTCGCTTTCCATTTTGGTGGGCTCGGAGTGTATGCTGTTGGGGATGTCCTACATTATGGTTTTTTTGGCGTCCCGTTTGCAGTCTGCTGAGTTGCAGGCTAAGCTCCTACGTCCCTCTGGTATCATTCCTGCTGGCCCTACTTTTGATGATGCTTGTCATTCTTTTAATGAGACAACGGGTTTTGATCTTCTACGCGATCCTAGTGAAATCGCTGCCCCTAAACTTATGAAGAAACTGACAGATATATATTTCGCGAAGGTTGCTGCTACATCAGACTCTGTTTTCTCATTGACTCCACGACAGGTGGCATTACGGAAGTCTCAGCAGGGTGCTCACTCCTCTGATTGGTTGCCTGCAATTCCTATTTCTGGGCCGGGGCAGACTATGAATTGAAGGACCTATCGTAGTGTGCTTAGCTATCGACTAGGGGTTCCATTGTTCACGGTGTCCAGGCCTTGTCCCGCTTATTCTCGGGTTTTTGATGGTGATGTCTACGGTGACCATGTCGTGTCCTGCGCTGGTTCCGTGGGCATTAAACATCGATATAACCTCGTGGGCGACACTTTATTGGATATCTGCTATAGGGCAGGGATTTCTGCGGGTAGAGAGGTCGATATCGGCTTGGTTGATGGGCATGATAAGCCCCTTCGTTCGGTGGATTTGCTCCTTTATTCCTGGGACAGCGGGCGAGATGTGTGTCGATCTGACGAGATCCTCCCCCTTGACTCAGTCTGGGATGGCTGACTTTGTGCCCGGTCGCGCTGTTGTTACTGCTGCTCAGCGCAAGTGTGCGAGGTATCGAGATTTGTGCACGACGGCTGGTTATGGTTTCCTACCCTTCTCCTTTTCTTCGTTGGGGGAGTTAGATACGGATGCTGTTGCTTTGCTGAAACGGATTCAGAAATTCTCAGTATCTCAAGATGCTGGGGCTCGTGCTGCCGCTTATATTTTTACTAGACTTAGCTTTGTTATCGCTAAGGGAGTTGGTGTCCATATAGTATCTCAGTTTCCTACTAATTTATTGTAAATTTGTTATTGCTAAGGGAGTGGGTGTCCAGATAGTATCTCGGTTGCCCGCCTCTTGCTTTTGAGTATGCTCAGCTTAAGTTTGATCTAGCCCTTTGACGTTCCCTGGAGCGTATTGTCACTGCTTCTGGGTCGGGTTTTGGTAATTGGCAATGGAGGCTCGCCACGTTTCCCTTCAGGTTTGGGGGCTTGGTGTTTATTCTGCAGGTGACGCTCTCTTTCATGCTTTTTTGGCTTCGCGCTTGCAATCAGCTAGCCTGCAGATTAAGCTTCTTCAGCATACTGAGGTCGCATCACCAGGGTATGCCTTCAATGATGTCGTGCGT
Source organism: Persicaria maculosa (assembly GCA_963922045.1). NCBI lineage: Eukaryota > Viridiplantae > Streptophyta > Magnoliopsida > Caryophyllales > Polygonaceae > Persicaria > Persicaria maculosa. The sequence continues at coordinate 17,075,846 of OY998259.1, read as the reverse complement.
ATCTTCAATACAAAGGTAGGGACTGATATTCTGAGTAATCCAAGTGAGATCGCTGCCCCCAAACTCATGAAGAAACTGGCAGACATATATTTCACACGGGTTACGAAAGATGCAGATAATACATTTTCCTTATCATCGCGTCAGATGGCTTTGTGGAGTTCTTAGCGTCGAGACCATGCTACTGACTGGCTTAGGGTTGTCCCCGTCTCAGGGTTGGGTTAGACTATGAATGGTAAGACGTATCGTTGTGTGATGTGCTATCGGTTAGGTATCCCTTTGTTTTCCATTTCGGAGCCTTGTTCTGCTTGCTCCAGGGTTTTTGAGGGATACGTTTTTGGAGATCATGTCGTTTCGTGTGCTGGTATTGTGGGGATTAAACATCGACATAATGTTGTTTGTGACACTTTGGTGAATGTCTGTTATCGTTCTGGGATCTCAGCTGGTAAAGAGGTTGATATTGATCTGTGTGGGGGAGATGGGAAACCCCTCCGTCCTGCGGAAACCCCTCGTCGTAAGCGGTTCAAGTTTATTAGCGATGTACTATTATAAATTTAGATAAGAAAGATAATAATTTATCGGAAATTTCGCGAGGTACCCCTAAGGTATTGCAATTTTCGCGAGGTATACAACTCTTTTGCATATTTCGCGTGGTACCCCTGAGGTTTTGAATTTTTTCGCCTCGTGCCCTTCCCGGTTAATTTTAACAGATTTGGTGGGATTCCGTTAGTTTTCAAAAAAAAAAAATTAATTAAACGAAGAGAAGAGAGAGACCAACCCCAAAACCCCAAAACCCCAAATCTCGTTTGTTCTACTAAGAACAAAAGTCAGAACCAACAGAAAAGCCTCAAATCTCAAATCCCATCTCAAAATTCAATCACAACGACCAAATTGAGCAAGGGTATCGTCGATTCTTGACTAGAGTTCTCAATTTCGTCCATCTCCATGCCAAAATCGAGCCACAAAATCTCAAATTTCCAGATCTAGGGTTTCTAGATCTAGAGGTGAAAAGGTGGTGCGGTGGGTGAAGGTGGCCGCCGGCGGTTTGAGGGTGAGGACGGAGATCCGGCCTTTCCGAGGACATGAACACAACTCGTCTAGTAATCATCAGCGCTGAGATCCGGCTCTTCCACCGGAGGGAGGTCAGATTGAAGGGCAAAGGTTTCCCAAACGAAGACGAAACCATGTTCCCCCTTCGTCGTCGTCGTCGTCAATCACCTAGGCTCCTTCGCCGCCAGGACCGGAGTCATCGCCGCCGTTGTACGAGTCCAGATCTCCTGTGGTGGTGGCGTTGGGCGCCAGAGTTGCCGCCGCAGCAACCGCGGTGGCCCAGATCTTCGACCTTTGGCTTCATTTCTCTCGAGTCCTTCGCCGCCAAGACCGGAGCCGTCGCCGCCGCCTTCCTTGGACCGCTGTACAAGTCCAGAACTTCGACCTTCATCTTCCTTTCTCTCGAGTCGCCGTTGTCGCTGTACGAGTCCAGATCTCCTGTGGTGGTGGCATTGGGCCCCAAAGCCGCCGCCGCAACAACCGCGTGGCCTAGATCTTCCTTTCTCTCAAGTCTCTTCTCTCTTCGATTCTTTCTCTTTCTCTTTCTGTCATTCTTTGTTTCTTTTTATTTTTTTTAATTGAAAACTAACGGAATTCCACCAAATCTGTTAAAATTAACCGAGAAGGGCACGAGCCGAAAAAATTCAAAACCTCAGGGGTACCACGTGAAATATGTAAAAGAGTTGTATACCTCGCGAAAATTGCAATACCTCAGGGGTACCTCGCGAAATTTGACATAACTCACATAAGCATCAGTTTTTAATTATTTTTTTTTGAAAAAAATTTGAGTGGGCAATCATTATGACTATTTTTTGTAATTATTATTTTTTTGGAATCTAGGTGACCCACATGCATGCTTTGTAGTTTGTCCCAATAATTAATCAGAATAATTTTCTAACTAAATGATGCTAATTTTTTTATATATAAGGAAAGAAGGGGAGATATCTAATGATAAGTGACATTTGGGTGAGAAGATGAGAAGTAAGCCTTATATCCTTTAGATTAAAATAATTTTTTTATATGGATATAGGGGACATATCTAATGATAAATATATCAATTTTTTTTTAAAATTATTTTTATGCTATTTTTTTAGATGATGAATGAAAAAACTAATTTAAATTAGCATAAAAACCCTAAAATGAACCTTAAATCACCATCTAGATAAATAGCGTAAAAAATATTTTTTTTTAAAAAAAAATTGATATATTTCTCATTAGATATGTCCCCTATATCCATATAAAAAAAATCATTTTAATCTAAGGGGTATAAGGCTTACTTCTCATCTTCTCACCGAAATATAACTTCTCATTAGATATCTCCCCAAAATTCGATTACTCCGTATTTAGATAGACACAATAAAAAAGGTAAATTTATTTTCTAATAAATAATACTGAACCTATAAAAACAAATATTTTAAATATGGCATATAATCAGAATAATTTTTTAATTAAATTATGCCAATTTTTTTAAAAAAAAATTGAGTGGGCAATCAATTATAACTTAATATTTTAAATTTTAATATGGCATATAATATGCACAGCCTAAAAAAATTGCAGTTGGGGACTCTCCTTCATTAAAGTTGGAATCTTAGAATTTAAAATTTACATGTGAAATAAGGAGCACTTTATCCCATTATTAATTAAGTCTACATTATTAATAAAGTCTACATTATTAATTAATTAAGTCTATACCAGTTAATAAGAAGTGAGTTACACACACCGGTTCTGACCGAAACAAAAACAATATATATATATATATATATATATATATAGAGAGAGAGAGAAAATTTGCGTCGTAGACCCTTTTTTTGGACCAAATTAAAAAACTGTCTACGGATTTATTTATTTTTTGTTAAAAGTCCATCTAAAAAAACCCTAATATCTCCCGGCCCCCTCTCCCCTAAACCTCGCTCATCAGTTCTCTCTCGCCTTCTTCCGCAGCCGCCTCCCTTGCTGGATCGATCTCTCTCCTTCTTCCTCGATCTCTCGCCTTCTTCCTCAGCCGACTCCTTGTTTCATTCCGCTAGATTCCATGGCCGCCAGATCCGCTTCCTCCATGGCCGCCAGATCCGCTTCCTCCATTGTCGACAGATTCCATGGCCGCCAGATCCGCTTCCTCCATTGTCGACAGATCCACTTCCTCCTCGTCGTTCATTGCTCACTGGAGTCCTAATTCAGCGTTCCAGATTTCAGCCCCCGGATTTCAGCCTCGGTGGTCGATTCCGGCCGATTCCGATGGATTTGGCATTCCAGATTTGGCGTTCCAGATTCCGGTCGATTCCGATGGATTTGGCGTTCCAGATTTCAGCCTCGGTGGTCGATTCCGATGCATTTTGAGGCCGGTCGCTCTCTGCTCCGCGAGGGCCTCGATCAAGCCGGCGCCGACGAGTCCAGGGCGGCGGATCTGTTCACAACCTCTCTGTCGGATCTGTTCAGCAGGTCCTCCATCCCATGCCCTCGCCTTTATACCATCCCCTAAAATGTTGAATTGAAAATTTTACTACATGCGCCTCTTCCATTCAATCTAGATCTGTAGCTTTGAAAAATGTTGAAACGCGAAAGTTAATTCTTATAAATTAATTCACTGTTGGGGTCAAAGTCGGATATCAAATGTTGTTTATGCAATTTTAGCATATTTTTTCCCCATTGAAAACAGGGGTTGCTGAAACCGAATGTGCTGAAACAGGGGTTTCAGCAACTCCGTTTCAGCCAGCAACGCGGTAAAAAAAAACATTGAAACAGGGGTTGTTGAAAATCGTATGTGCTGAAACCCCTGTTTCAGCAATGTGGTAAAATAAAAATAAAAAACTGAAACAGGGGTTGATGAAACCGCATGTGCTGAAACAGGGGTTTCAGCAATTCTGTTTCAGCAACTTTGGAAACGCAAAAAAAAAAACTGGAAAAAAAAACAAAAAAAAAAACTGAAATAGGGGTTGCTGAAACCGTATGTGCTGAAACAGAAGTTTTAGCAATTCCGTTTTCACAACTCTGGAAACGCAAAAAAAAAAACTGAGAAAAAAAACAACTGGAAAAGGGGTTGCTGAAACCGTATGTGCTGAAACAGGAGTTTCAGCAATTCCATTTCAACAACACGGGAAAAAAAAACTGGACAAAAAAACTGGGAAAAAAAATTGAAACAGGGATTGCTGAAACCGTATGTGCTGAAAAAGAAGTTTCAGCAATTCCGTTTCAGCAACTTTAGAAACGTGGCAAAAAAAAACTGAAAAAATAATAATAATAATAATAATTAATGAGGCGGGAGGGGGGCACAGGGGGCACAGGAGGGGGGCACAGGGGCCAAGGGGGGCGGTGAACAATTTGCTAATTTGGAGGAGGTGGGAGCAATTTTCCTAATAAGGTCCAAAAATTAGGACATCCTAGTAATCACCCCATATATATATATATATATATATATATATATATATATATATATATATATATATATATATATATATATATACTAGTGTAGGCCCCGTTCCGTGCACGGAGAATACATTAATACAACATTATAAATAATTAAGATAGATTACAATAAATAAAAATAAAAATCCATATCTATATATCTATATACATATACTAAAATCGATGCATTGGTGCATGTGTGGCGCCGTTCGACTTTCTTCCGTCAAAAAGAAAATCTAATAAAAAATAATTAGATAGTTCTAATCTATCCAATCTATATACTGTAATTGTATATGACAATTTTTTTTGGGTGGGAGATTTATTATTATTATTATTATTATTATTATTTATTATTATTATTATTATTATTATTATTATTATTATTTTTTATTTCATCTATCCAATTATATGAGTTCATGGTAAAATAAAATAATTATTTAATCTTTTTTGGTTGGGAGATTAGAACTATCCAATTAGATGAGCAAGGTTCTTGACTAATGATGAATGATATATATGCGGAAGTTGAGCATTGCCTATATGAAATGGTAGTTATTATGAACCGAGATTGCGGTTCGGATTTGTATGATTGCTTCATTCCAAATCCCTAGCTTAAAAAATTATAATTCAAGTTCAATATCTATTTTATTCAAGTTCAATATCTATTTTTCTAGTGGGTGAATATATTTGGATAGAAACGTCTATCTATCCAAAGTTGTTTATAAGATATTCTATCTATCCAATTATATAAGTTAATGGTAAAATAAAATAATTTTTTAAATCTTTTTTAATTATATAGATTAGAACTATCTTATTATATAATATTTACTCTTGTATAAGATATTCCATCTATTCAATTATATGAATTAATGGTAAAATAAAATAATTATTTTTAATTATATAGATTAGAACTATCTTATTATTTTTATTAGATTTCCTTTTTGACGGGAGAAAGTTTTGCGAGACGCACTCACACGCCGCCACGTAGGCAGATTCACTCACACGCTGCCACGCAGGCTTCAATGCATCGGTTTTAGTATATGTACTAGCGTAGTACCCGTGCGTAACGCACGGGATTTGTAAAGTATATTTTTTTATAGAAGATATGTACTACACATTTAACAAACGTCAGCGAATGGAATTTTTAGAACTTTGGGATGGAGAGCACATAAAAAAGATATATTATATTAATAAACTTAAAATTAAAAAAAATCCTTTCGTCTCAAAATATAGGCCCTTTTAATTTTTTTGATATGTTTTTTAAGAAGCTAAAAACTCTATAAAATATTATCTTTTTATTAGTTTTATTTGAGCATGTTATATGATTTACAATGTCTAAATAGAAGCTTTATTATTATATATTAGGCCAAAACATGGATAGTTAGCTTAGTGTCATAAAACATATGACAAATAAAAAAAATGAATGAAAATCTTTTGGATCTCAAGCTTGTACTTTCAATTCATTTATTTGTAAAAGAAAAAGAAGAAGAAGAAGTGGAGGAAAAACCATTAAACAAAGTGAGAATTGGGAATCGAGCTCATAACCTATTGATAATGAAAATCTTGAATTTGGATTCAAATTTTAATTCTCGTGCCTTGAAGGCACGGTATATATGTTAAAATCTAATTAGATGAATATTTTATTATAATATGTTAAAGTACTAAAAAATTATTTTCATCTTTAACTTTGAATTAATTCGGTATTTGTATTTGAACTTTTTTTATATTTCCTATAATATCTTTTCCTTCATATGATTTAAAAAAAATTATAGTTTAGTCTATTTTCACCTATTTTGACATATATTATGCAAAACTACATTCCTATCAAATATAACGTAAGTATATCATTATGAGGTCGGGTGCAACCTCTCTATAAATATATGGATAGATGATAAATTTTGATCATTATATATGATCAACATGGAATTCAAAACCACTTACCTAGACCACCCTTAGTTGTTGATGCATATTGATACAAATGCGCCTCATCAAGCAAATTAATTGCTTACGACAATAATTGATTAGTTACAGAAAACAATTTAGAAGAAAACAATAACATGCATTAAATAATCAAGATTATACCTTTAAAATAAATAAAAATAAAAAAACATATGGAAGAAAAAAGAGTTGAAAGTGAAAAAATAACCAAAAGTTATGAGGGAGATTCAAGACAAATAGTTAAGGCTTCGAACCAATGACCCCTTGCTTTAATGGTAAGAGAGAGGTGGCTCTTGCAAGAGGTCAAAGATTCAAATCTCACCACTTACACTTTGTGTAATTAGTGGACACTCAAGCCTTCATTGGATTGGGTGAGCCTGTCTGGTGGCTTCTCGTCGGGCTTACCGATTTAAGTAATTTGCAGGCTAGTTCTCGAGCCCATGGGGTATTAGTCGACAACCTCGGACCCCCCCACGGTACAAAAGAAAAGAGTTAAAGCTTCACATATACCCCCTTCTTTTTTTAGAGTGATTTACCCAAATCTAAATGGTGTCACAATTTAAAAAAATTGATTAGTAATTGAAAACAATTCGAAAGAAAGCAATAACATGCATATTAAAGAACCAAGATTAAACCTCTAAAATAATTTTTTTATATAAAATATGGACGAAAAAAAGTTAAAAAGTGATAAAAATAACTTAGAGTTACGAAGGAGATTTAAGAAGAACATTTTTAAAGATTCACCTGCTATACATGATTCATTTTAATATTTGATTTATTTGACTTTAAATATTTTCACAATTAAAAAATAAAATAAAAAGTAAGTTATGTCTTTAGTGTATACTAAATTTTTGTTAAAGATACAAATGTAAAATTTCTTTTTTTTTATATATCAAATCCTTTATTAAATGAGAAGATTCAACGGAATATATTTGCTAATGAATGTATATTTTACATGCAATTTATTAATAAGGATCTTACTATATATTCAAAATATTTTTAGATTTAAATGATATTTTAACAACATTAAAAAATAATTAAGGCATTGATATTGGTCCTATAAATAAGTGATGATCAAGGTGTGTTTGGATTCCAATTGCATTTTAATTATAATTTATTTACAAATATAAATACTTGAGTAGTATTTGGTTATCAAATTTTATAATGTGCTTAAAATGATATAGCTTTTAAATAAAAATATCTTATAAATTGTGTCAATCAAACAGCCACTATTGTGTAAATTTTTTTAATTACATTATATAAATATAATTTACTATGTATTTAATTTAAAGTTTACATTATTTTAAAAATTATCAAAATTGTTAACCAAACACTATTAAAGCATTTATGCATTATAATTAAATTATATTGGAATCCAAAGACACGTCAAATTTTTTTTTTCAAATACGCTCATAAAATAAATTATTTGATTAAAAAAATGTAAGAATACCTATTTGCATTGGATGAAGAGCTTCTTAGGGAAGATTAAACAAATTTAACAAATATTAGAATGAAAAGAAATTTTTAAAATTTTTAAATGTTTAACAATTATCAATAATTGATTAATTTAAAACACATAAATAACTTTCAAACAATAAGAATATTTGACAATTAGGGAAAAGAAATAATTGTCACATAGCCTATTTTTAAGGAAATATTTTTTAGCGCTTATAAATTTTTTAACTCTACCCATAATTGTTACACAACTCTAACTTAAGCTATAAAAAAACATGCATGTCTATAATTTTCAAAGTATTTGTCACATCATTTTAATGTCGATATGTTTGGGATTATAAAAGAGGTCTAAAGACCAAGTTTATTCAAGTAAAACTTTCACAATTATCGTGCGAAAAACACCAGTTTAAAAAAATAAATAAATATTTAACATCCATTTCTTTGAAAATAATTAAAAATCAAGTATACAATGTATCAAATCATAATCGTTAGATAAGAAGATTCTATCTGATCAAAAAAGAATTCTTTTTATTAACAACAATTTTTATGATATAAATTGATAAGTAATTATTGATTAAATAATTTTTTAGTTTTATATTTTTATTAATTTATTGTTATCTACTTAAGATTATTACAACCAAACAAACTCATCATTTTAAGGGAAAATTGATTTCTTATCTACTCATGCAAAAGAACGAAACATGGCCAAAGAGATAAATTAAAAATGACACCGTAGTTGTAAATAGAGCTAAATAAAAAACCTAAAATTAGAGTTTATAGCTTGCAAAGTAGATTAACCGTGAGTTAAAAAAGTGTTAAAGATGTATTTATTTAGAAAAGAGTTTACTCATATGTGCAAAAAAAAACATAGAAAACAATTGTTTCAAAATATTTTCTAATCAAAACACATCAAAGTTGTTTAAAAATGGATAAAGACAAATAACAACTATTTTATTTATTAGGTAAACTTTAAGAATCAAAGAGTTGAACATTTGAACTTTAAATAAAATTCAAATAAATATTCTTGCTTTTTCTGTTCATATTTACGTAGGTTGCATCCAAAAGATTTTTTTTGGTTTAATCTTGCCTTTTGCGTTCAAATTTTATATTGACATAAATGATTTGATTTGTTTTTTTAATTGATTAATAAGATTTAATCGTGAATTTTTTATTTGGAGTATAAAGTTTTAGAAATTATAGATAGATAGATGATTGATTAAATATCATTGATTAATCATTAATGAGAATTGGTTTATGCTAGATAAATGAAATAATTCATTGCATTTTTTTTTGGTAAAGAATTGGTTTATGCTAGATAGATGAAATAATTCATTAGATGGCTAGGCCTTAATTTGTATATATAAAAATTTTTTTTTTTTTAAAAAAAATTGATTAGTGAGAAAATTTTAAATCTAAGCCAAAAATTTAAGATAGATATTATTTTTAATTAAAAGATGGACATGAGTGTGATTAGAAAATTAAATTAGGAAATGACCAAAAAAAAAGAAAATTAAATTAGGAATTAATTGAATTAGATTAGATAGATTAAAATTAAGTAATTGATTAAAACTAAATTATGATTGGTTAGATGATCTATTTTTAAGATGAGAATTTTAAACAATTTGAGAAGTAATTGGGGAATTATCCTAAATTTACAATTTTAAGTGTATGGCCGCCACGTGTCCCAGAAATGCAAGTGTTTTAGTATTATATTAGATATAGATATATATATATATCAATGTTTCTTGAAATCGGATGGGCGATCAGACTAACATTTTCAAACATAAAATGACTCAAATATTAATATGGACCGAGTCAAATATTAATATGAATCTATGTTTTGTAGACAAACTTATATATATAGGAGATTGGGATATTTGAAGAGTTTATTTAATCTTTCATTTATACAAAAAGTACACTTTTAACATAGTTTATTAAAATATGAATCTTTTATTTAAATTCATAATTTTTTTTTTGGGTTTGATAAATTCATAATTTATTGACCATGTCAATGCCACTTTTTTTAAATCTAAGTTAACAAGACTTGACGGTAAAAAAAATGCACCAAATCGAGCATTTTAAACTAGATTTTGATTGATCTAATAGTAATAAACCTAAACCCATTAACATATTAATCTCTATCCAATAATTTAAATTAATAAAACGCCTAAAATTTTCAATGAAAAAACAATTCAAAATAATATGAATGATGAGGTTCAACCAATAATGATACAAATTCAAGGAAATAATTAAAAGTAGTACCAGGTATCATATTATCTACCAAAAATGATATAGCATCACTTTTCATCAATATTTCGGATAAAATTGGTTACTATATAGGATGTTAATTAAATTTGGCAACATTATATTAAACACTTACATAATTTACTTGAAATATAAAAAAACATGTCATTTTTTCATAAATGATATTTCATCCATTAATTAAAACATGTCATTTTAGGGAGTAAATCTTGTTAAAAAAATGTCATTTTATGTATTTTGTCAGTTACTTTACAAAATTGTCCTTGTAATGATTATATAGATATTAGTTATAGTTTTAAAGAAGTAAAAAAAATAGAGTAATAATTAAAAGTATAAATGTATTTTTGTTTATTTTTTAAAACTTTGTAAAACCTTAAAGTGACATATTTTAATTACGGATGGAGTAGTTGGTATTACTTAGAATTATTTTTAAAGTTTTTATTATTGATTGATAATTTATAATTACAATTTTCAATTGAAACTCCACATGCCCAATTCAAATACCGGAAAGTAAATGATGATAGGCATGTGAGTTTTGGTTCGGTGGATTGTTTTTTCAAGAGTATTAGTACAATTACAATATATATTTTAATTATTTATAGTAGATGCTAATTAATTAAATAATTTGATAGAAATGGAGTTTGGAAAGATTCCTAGGACTACTACTCATCATGTGTACACGCTGTCAAGTTGTCCTCTTCACATTACAAACACATCCCAAAGAAGATTTCACAATCCAATTGTTATTTCAACCGTCCAAATCTCGCCAAATAGATTTTAGTTGTTACACTTCTCTAAATCGTAAGAAAAATTTAACCTTGCGGTTTTCAAAATCATAGTTGGTTAATGTGTTGGGCTCATGCACATTCCGTTGGAATAGACGTACTAAGTTTCTTATGATTTTTAAAATTGTGATAGTCTAGAGTTTTACGGTTTTGGAAACTGTTGTCATCTAAGATTCTAGAGTTTTACGGTTAATGTGTTGGGCTCATGCACATTCTGTGTAAATTGTGAGATTTTCACCGTGCATTTAGGTAACCTCTTTTAAATTCACAGTGAGATTTTGTATTTTAAGTACTGTTTATATGGCGAGATTCTGGTTAAGAATTTGTGTATGTTCTAATATATCTAAGTTTATTTTATTTTTATACTTATATTTTTTAACTGTAAAATCGATGTAAAAAGCTATTTGGAGATCTAAATATCTAATATAGTTCGATATCATTTTGGATCTTATAGAGCTTGTAAAAAACACTATAAAGTTGACAGAATCTCAATCGTTGATTTTAAAATCAACGGTTAAAAATCCTTTCCCGCTCCTTTTCCTCAACCTTCCCCATTACCAACCCCAATTTTTTTTTTCTATTTATTTTATTTTTATGAGAGGAATAGAAAGCTCTACTGGTAGAGTAGGTTTTCCCTTAAACTCCACCAGATCCAAACTGGTTCTATATAAGGTTTTGTCTTAATTACTTTTTTTAGCATCATCTTTTAGTTACACCTTTAATATTATCGTAGATGTAAAAAAAATTATGACAAGGAAACCCACTATTTATTGGCAAACTCCGGACACATGACCCAACTAGCAAGCCACAAACCAGGTAAACCAGCTTGCACCGACCAATTCGACCCACTGGTAGGGAGCAAAACAAACAGAGTCGGACCTGAGATTTTAAGTGCCCGAAACGGGATATAAAAATGGGACCCTTTACTATTATTTTTTTGAAAATTTTTCTTTATCATTTCGTTGCTTTAATTTAATTAATTAGGTATTTTTTTTATATAAAAGCTCAATATGGGTAGTTTAATTTAAATTTTTTTTATTTATGATTTTGGGTAATTATTCTTTTAGAAAGGGTTTGTGAAAATCTAAAATTTATGTTTAAAATGTGAAGTTGCACAAGATAAAGGGAAATAAAATATGAAGAAAATGTTGTTTATTTTTCATAACCATGAAAATTTCTATTTTATTGAGGGTTTTTAGTGATTAATAACGGAAATTTTGGAGGAAAAAATGCAACAAAATTAATAAGGTAACAAAGAGAATTAAACATTGGACTAATTAATGAGAAATAGTAAGGTTTTTGACTAATATATTATAATGACTTTAATTAAACTTATTAATAATAAAATATATATATATATATATACCTAAAAAAAATTGGGCCCCTTTAAATTTTGGGCCCGAGGCGGAGGCCTGTTTTGCCTCTCTTAGGTTCGGCTTTGAAAATAAACCTTAAATTTTCACCCAAAAGAGGAAGCGAAGGCAGAAATTGAGTCCAAGACCTCCTATCCTCATCCTTGCTCTACATCACTATACCACCTGACGACCACCACGTCAGGGACTTATCTTAGTTAGATTTGTGCAGGTAACATATTGCACAAATACCTTTCTATAGCTAGTGTGTGTATATATACACAAGGTGGGCAAGCAACTCTTCACATCCCCTACACTACATTCTAACCTCCCTCTCCCTATCTCTTTCTAACCCACTCAAATAAAAGATGCCATGATGGTGGTGGTGGTGACAGCGGCGATGAGAATGGTTGTAATGATGGGCTCTTATAGATAAAACTCTTCGTAAGTATGAACAATTAACCCCTCTTTCGCGTGATATTTGTTAAGTTTGTACATTTTATGTTATGGCTGAAAAAAAAAATCGATTTTAAAATTTCGGATGAATTTTTTTCATTTTAGAGCTCTATATATATTAAAAAAAAAAAACAACTCTTGGCACATCCTTGTATGGTATCTAATATATTCCCACTGGCTATTTCTTTCAATTCTTTAGTTAGTTAATAATTAAGGTTTCATTAATTAATTATATTCTAAAAAAATATATAATTTCTCCCCTTAATTTCCTTCGTCATCTACCTAATCCCCTTTCTTTTTCTCTTTTTCGTTTATTTTTGTCTGAGTTTGTTTTTCTTTAGATTTATGTTAGTTTATCCCATGAATTATATATATAGATATTTATAAATTAATTAATAATAAAATAAAATATGAGCTAGCTACCTAGCTAGGGTTTGGGGCATATATATTCCGATAGAATGTGGCTAAATTTTGTGTTATTCCCAATCAATTTGGTATTTTTTGTGTTTCTTTTGACTTTCTCTCATCTCATCTCCTCTCCTCTGGAGCAAATCGAAGCCCTAACCAAATCGCACCTGAAGGGCCGAATTGAAAACAGTCGGCGGTTGCAGATGCAGCAGCATCAAGATTCACATGGATCGATCCCTCAACTAATTAATTAGATCTAATCAATTCGGTTTCCGATCGATGGATCTGTATGAGAATCTTGATGATGCTGCATCAGCAATTCGCTGGCTATCTACCTATAGCTGCTTTTCCATCGATCGATCTGCTTAAAATTTCTCTAATTTCTTGGCACCACTCGAATCGATCGATTCATCGATTACGGTTTCTCGAAGGTAAGGATTAAGATCTATATATCTCCACATCCGATCCATCTCTCCTTAATTGTTTTTCATCCGCAAATAGCTACTGATTCTCAGATTCTTTTAATTTCAGGCCCTTGGGATTTCCAGAGTTGCAGTTCTGCATTAGTCTAATTTCAATGTTCAACTCCACTATTGTTCTTGCTTTTTGTTCAAGTACTAATTCTGAAGCTGTAATTAACCTACAACACAGTGTCGATCGATGAGTTTGCAATCCATCGACTTTAAGGGCCCGTTTGATATAAAATTTGAAATGCACCGCAAAGTTATATATTTGTCTACATAACTTTGTTTCGGTAAGCAACACACATTGTCATTGCTTATACCGATTAATTTGGCTGCGTTTTTCTGTTTATCGTCTTTATCTTCGCACCTTAATTTTTGTTATTTTGTCGAAGGATGATGAATGATGAATGAAATGTACGTTTGTTTCTAAAAATAAAAATTGATTATTTGATGTCTGGACAAGATGTAAAAATCACAAGCATAATTGGCTTAATTAGGGAATGTAATGTGTGTGTGTATATATATATATATATATAGCTCACTTGAAATATATGTAAATATACATATAGTAGTAGTATCATTTACGGAGTAATAGATTTATGAAAATGTCTTTCTAATATATTTCACAATTCACACGGTAGGTGTGACAAGAAATTTCTGTTGAATATATGAAAGGGATACACCACATTGATAATTTCCAAGCTTTGTATATCAGCCATACTCCTCCTGATGCTAATTAGTTTTCGGCCTGGTGGCTCCTTCTGACGCCAATTGGTTTTCAGCTTGGTGGCTTGGTTAGCGTGTAATGCGCTTGGACATGTGACAACACACCAAAACTATTGAAAATAAGAATAATCAAATTATATATATATATATATATATATATATATATATATATATATATATATATATATATATATATATATATATATATATATATATATATATATATATTATTTTCAATAGTTTTAATTAAGATGAAAAAATGAATTTTATCAGTGATCTAAAAGAACGTATTTTCTTTTAATTTGCTTCTTTTTTATACTGCGAGAATGGAATTAATTATTTGCTTATATGTTGGTATCTCATAATGGTTATAAAAATTTACTCATAAGGAAAACACAGTACGTTGCAAACTTACCTTGCAGCCGCAGGTACTATATAGGAAATCAACATCTACATTATTGTGTATTTGTTTTGTTTTGTTTTGTCTTTCTTCTCCCAATTATTTTGGTAGCGAGAAATGAAACTTAGCTTACCCAATCATCGCATATTCTCGTCACAAAAATGTATGACGTCACGGTTCTTAAATACCCTTACATGTGTAATGTGTTTCTCCCGCAATCCACTGATAGATTTTCAAATAAAAAATGCATCTATATATACCATATATAAATAAACAAACCAAATCTTACAAATCAAATCAGTAGCAGTTTAGCACAACAAATGTTACCGGGATTAACATGGAATGCAAAAGCAATATATAATTAATATGCAATACTTACACTATTAATTAAGTCACTGTAAAAATGAAACACCATTGACCATTTTACAAGTTTTCTAATTTATGATAAGAATCAAAAAGACCGAAACCCTAACAGAGATATATGACTAGTCCACAATCGCCTCTGGCCCTCCGCTGGTTTAGTCATACATGCTATATTGGACCAATATATGTCAATAGCATTGTGAATTGGTCCCCAAACTAGCCAAAAGGACCAACTTGTTTAATACGCGTCAATGAGTGTCATCGATCTGTCAAACTAAAAAACACAACTACTCAAGTTCCTGGCCTCGACCGATCGAATTGAGTTGGCCCCAAAAACAATATGATCCATCAACGAAAATTCAACCAAATACTTTTTTGGCTCTTACTATATCATAACATGTGAACATATACGCGACTTATGCGAGCTAGGAATCTTCATTATTATCAATGGCAATGCAATGGGTCAGATCCGATCCACCATTCATATCCACTTCATCCACCATCCATCGGGTGAGTCATGAGCGGGTGAGATGGATGAAATATAGGTGTTTTTCACCCATTTGATTATTTTTTCTATTTCCATCTAATCTAAAATATAACTTGTACGTCATATATACAAAATACAAATATAATAATAATAATGATGATGATGATAATAATAATAATAATAATAATAATAATAATAATAATAATAATAATAATAATAATAATAATAATAATAATAATAATAATAATAATAATAATAAATTGTTATAAAAAATACAAGCCTTAAATAACATTATGCCTTATAATATACATAAAAAAAAATCAACATTAGAAAATACTTAATGTATCTTTAACAATATAAACAAAACCATTACATTACAATTATTATTTCACTCGAATTTCGATGTCGAATCGTATGTAATAGTAGAGATTTAGGGTTAGAAAAGGAAAATATATAAATTTATATGTTTTTATTCATAAATCACAATAATAAAATAAACAAATACTACGTTATTGTAAATGGGTAGCGGGTGATGGATGATGGGTTGGGTGCGGGTGGAAGCAATCATCACCATTCACCCACATCCAACCCGACCCATCACCCACTCATCCATCATCCACTTATCACCCGCTTTTTTTTTGGATCGGGTGATTTAGGTTCAAGTCTGGTGGGGATGAAATTGTCATCCCTATTTATGACATGGCCTATGTATGTACTACGCGTGTATATGCGATTTGACAAATTTCCTGACATATTAATTGTGTATATAGTAGCTAGACATAGCCAAATATGTACTATTGACAGGCAGTAAATTTTCCACGGAAATAATAGTCTCACATGAGATACAAGTTGCACGTACTATTGGGCCGATCATCAAACTTTGGCTACGTACTGTAATAGAGTCTACAGAGAAACTAGGTGGGTAAAATTAGTTCAACTTGATCTCAACTAGCTAAAAAGGAATCATCTTGTGAATCATATAGGGCTAACTTGAACACCTTTGACCCTCAATTCAAAGTTATTAAACCACTAAATTACAGTAGAGAAGTATATTTCTTTTTCAAAGATAGAAAAACCCGAAAATTTTAGTTTATGGGAATTGTGTGCTAGGCTAATTTTAGAGAAGTATATCGTTGGCTGCTCTTTACAACTAGGTTTCTAAATGTTAGGATGGAATCTCATTGACGTGTATGTTAGGTTAATAGCGCATGTGCGTCCGTGAAGACGACCTCCAGTCACCGGTTCAAGATCATATTAAATACAGTTCATGGAATCATTTCTCACAAAACAACTTCTTGGGTATTGTATTTCCATGTTCAACCAAACGAATTCCAATCGGACCAATTTGACCTAATCGGTTCCCAAACTTCTCGAATCGTTTGGATAATCACGTCCGTAAATAGGATTGTTGCATTTTAGGTCTTCATTAGTGCAAGACCTGAAATTAGGGTTGGCATGGTACGGTAACCACAAAAAAATGGTGATTATCACGTACCAACCACAAACTGGTGGTACGTGTATTTTCATACCATGTACCAACCACAAGTCGTGGTTACCACATATGCGGTAACCACGACTTGTGGTTGGTACATGGTATGAAAATTTGATTACCATGGTTACCGCATATGTAGTAACCACGACTTGTGGTACATGGTTACCGCATATGTGGTAACCACGACTTGTGGTTACCATCGGTAAATTATCATGGTTACCAAGCTGTAATTTTGTTTGTATTTTTTTTTTTGAAACCCCTTGGCTACCTTCCGGTAGTCATCAAAGTTATCGAACGAAAAAATATGATTACAAAAAATAATATGGTTACCACCTATTAAAAGTTCAAATAAATCAAGTTCACAACCTAAATTACAAACCAATTCAAACCAACCAAGTTAAAAGTCTTGAATAAACCAAATTCAATTGTTCAAACATTCAAAATGTTCATGCAAGTTCAAACAAAACAAGTTCAAATTCTTCAAACATTCATAATGTTCCTAATTCCTACTATTTCTAGTAGAAAACGTAGAAATGACCAATTTATGTCAAAATCAAAACACAAAATATAAATTAAAAACATAAAACTTAAAGGTAATAACAATAAACATTAAATTAAAAAAATTAATATATATATACTTGGTAACCATGGTATTCAGATTTCATTACCATTACCATACCACCTTCACGTGGTTACCACCAAGATGGTTACCACCATGTTGGTTACCACGAGTGTGGTTACCAACATAGTCGGTTTGTGGTTGGTACGTGGTAATTGGTATGGTAATTTCCGTACCATTTGCCAGCCCTACCTGAAATGGTTAAGTCTTCAGATTAACATTACTCGACTTGTGTGCTAGACTACTAGCGCATGTGCATCCGTCCAGACGATCCTCAATCATCAGTTCAAGATCATAGGGTCGTTCAGTTCATAGAAATATTTCTCACAAAACAACTTCCTGTGAATTATATTTTCACGTTCAACCAAACAAATCCCAATTTGACCTAACTGGTTCCCAAACTTCTCGAATTGAAAGGAATCAATCAACAACAACAATCCCAGCTTATCCCGCCTGAGCAGGGTCTGGGGGGCCTAGTTGAAAGGAATCAATCAAAGGATAATTACTTTGTAAATAGGATTGGTTCATTTTAGGTCTAATGCAATACCTAAAATGTTCATGGTTAAGTCTTTAAAGATCGAGTGCTACATGTAAATTTAGAAACTAGCTATACCTTGATTAAGTTGGCCCTTTCTTGATTTCGGAAAATGACTGTTGAAAACATTTTAGCAAGTAAGTTTCTAAGTTTCCATTGTTCATTAATACTCCATCCGATCCAAAATAAGTGTCGACGTTTGAACTCTTTGCACAATTTTTAAATAAATTATTAATTATAATTGTTTTTTTAATCTTATCATCTATTAAATACTTAGCCACTCTTTCAACCAATAAGTGGAAAGTTTGAAAGAAATTAAAAATAGTCAACAAATACAATTTTCAATAACAATTTTCATTAATCGATTTATTAAATTATCTAGAAAACATAAAACAACACTTATTTTGAATCAATTTTAAAAGTGTAAAATGACACTTATTTTGGATCAGATAGAGTAGAAATTTAGAAACCTAGTTGTTAAAGAGAGCCTCATAAGAATATTGTGAGAGTCCTCAATTCATCATATATAGTTGAAGATTTAAACATTTTCAAGATTGAATACTATACTAGATTTAAGTTTTTTTTTTTTTTGAATCCAATGAAAGGAATTAAGATGCAGCTATCATTAACGAAGATAACGCCATCCTAGAGCATCCTTGCATCCTTACGGACGAGACCCTGAAGAACCGGATCAGCAAGCAGAAGATCGTCGGAAGGGATGCTGTAAGCTAGGTGCGCGACCCTATCGGCAACAACATTGGATTCCCTGAATATATGACGAATGGAAATAGAGTTAAAGGACGAAACCATAAACCGAGTGTCAGACTGCAGGAGCTCGATGTTCCAAGGGCAGCTTCAATCCCCAAGAAGGGAATTGACAACATGCAAGTTGTCACCCTCAATTAGAAGGTTTTGAATACCCATTTGTTTTGCCCGAAGCACCCCATTCCTAAGAGCAAGGGCTTCTGCAAACACACAGGAATTATTATTACAACGGCCATAGTCGACAGCGACGACTTCTGCTTCTGGATTCCTAATAACAAATCCGAAAGCAGCCTCCCCAGAGCCCGAGAGTGAGCCATCAAAGTTAAGTTTGTAAGAAGTCGAAGGCGGTGTAACTCAAAGATGGGTGGAGCGCCGAACCTGCCCCCCCTACAATGATTCAAATTACTTAAAGGTTTCCTGGGTGCATCTGGAAGGAAGGAATCAGTTGCAAGATCGAAACGAGATGCCTCTAACCATGTCTGCTTGGAAGTAAGCATGTGAATGTGAATTTGTTTAATAGTGACGTGTACAGCGTTGCCAAACACCAATTGGTTTCGAAAGAACCACAATGCCCACCAGGTATAGAACAAGTCATATAACTTGTCCTTGTTGGCTATCAAGTAGATGTTGTTTAGAACCGTGTTAGGGCGTTGTTCATCGAAGCTGCCGATTTTCGTAGTTTGGATATGACTAGTATTGCTGCAAAGGACCCTTCTGCTAAGAGGACAGTCGAGTAGAAGATGTTGGGATGACATTTAATCATCTCTAATAACTTCCTCTTAAATTACACCACACTAACCGCTCTAACTCACAAACCCCAGTAAGTCGGTAATCCCACTATCAAGCTATTTATTTAATTATAAAAAATAAAATGAATGATAAGATTAAGGAATAAAACTATATGATATACTTTATTCTATAATTTATTTCCAATTCATAATGTTATAAATAAAAAAATATTTTGGAAAATAAAAAAATATGTAGAATTTTTATTAATAAGCCTCGTATATTTAGAATTTTATGATTAACCCTCCTATATTTATAATCAATGGAGTTTATGATTAACCATCCTATATTTTTTTTAAATAAATGCCTTTACATTAATTTTGAACGCATTAGCCCCTAAAGTTAATGCATAGTACAAACCTACGATTTTTCTTCGTTTTTATGTTCTAATTATATGTTCATAAGCACATATTATAAAAATTATAATAAGTTGTTATTTTACATCGGGTTAGTACTTCTCTTTATTATTATTGATAAATTATTCGATTAAGAAATTATAAATAAATTTTCCAACAAACCTCTATTTTTGTTTATACTATTCCATCATTTCCATACATTATCAAATTCTTTTGTGTATTTTTTAACATATTACTACCAGTTAACTTTAAAAAATACTTACATTTGAAAATTAGAATGTAACTCGAATTTTAAACAAATACCCATATCTTAGACACGAGACTCACGCTATTTATTTTTTTTATTTTTTTAGGGAAGCGAGACTCACAAACACTAGTATGAATGATGTGGGGGTAAATGTGAGGGCAAATTGAGCGATCTGTTTGATTAATTTGACACTTTTCAAGCTTTATTCAACATTTTGGTGGGCTGGGCTTTGACACTATGTGACACAAAACTTGGTCATTTATATTTCTTCTTAGAAGCCCAATTTATTTCATTGGGCCAATCCGGAGCCCAGTTGTGAAATGGAGCGGTCTTTCCATTTCATGTTAGGATCATGGTATCCTTAATTTTTTTTTTTTTTTTGAAATTCCACGTGGTGTCCACGAACTTTTACACATTCCGCGTGGTATATAAAGTTTTGAAAAATTTCATGTGGTACCCGCGAGATTTTTCAAAAGTTCATGTAATAACAAATAGTCAATAATGGGTTTTAATATTGAAATTTTGAGATTAAAAATTATATTATTGTACATTATTTGAAAAACGTTTAACAAGATTGTGTATTTTTTTCTCAAAAATCTTACGTATTTAATTTTTATTTGTTCTTAATATTTAGATTTTATTTATAAGGAAATGAGAAAAAAAAAGAACTATGTAGTAATATTACCCATTTACAATGAACCAATATTAATATAAAATTTGAAAATTACAAGAAGATATACACGTACACTTTTCCACATTAAAACAATTTTCATTTGAGATAATTTGTAATACACGATTAAAAGTTTCACATTTTAATTGAATATTAAAAATAGAAAAATAGTATGACACCACGTTCTTAAATACCCACTTATGATGTACACCACATTATTAAATTCTTCAACCCCAGTTACTACATCAAAAAATTCACCGGAAAATTATTTCATATGAAAGTTGGTCTAAATTCTTCTTGTAGTTCTTTTTTTTCCCTCTTCAATAATTTTTTTAGTAACAATATTGTAAAACAATGTGATAATGGTAGATAGAATAATGATAATATATTGTATTATAATAAATGTGAAATATTATATGATTTGTATCACAATACACAAGCTAGTTATTGTGTTACAAATCTTACAATATATAATAATGAGATGTATTACAATAATAATGTTAATTTTAATGTATGTACTTAACTATTTTATTAGGGATTGAATATAATAAACTATTTTTTTTCTTAATATATATATATATGTTTTTTAATATTTTTTGGTAACCATTTTTTAAATTTATTACTAAAGATGTTAACTTTTAAAAAAATAAAAAGCATTGAAGGGTATTAATAGAATAATATGTATGAAAATATTATTATGGGGTTTATAAACTTTAAAAAACAATGAAAATTATATATTTATATATATATATATATATATATATATATATATATATATATATAATTAAAGAATTTATTACTTCAAATTTAGCTTTTCCTTCGTCTATGGAGTCATAATAATTCCACTCTTATCGCGTGACATAATAATGTGTAGTGGTTAACACGTATACATCAATTTACACCTACTTTATTATTATTTTTGTTGAATAAATTAAGGTAATAATGTACAAAGTAGACTATCCAAGCCTCTCTTGATAAGATTTGGATGAAAATACAGATTTTTACATATTTTAGTTTAAGGAGTTGGGTAGGCGTTAATGTCCCAATCACTAATATCTGATAGTTATGCCTAAATGAATTTTGAGGGATCTATATAATTGACCATTTTGATCAATTTCACACTTTTTAAAAAAGTTAAAAATGAAAAGAAAACTAGTTAAAATTTTACCAAATAAATAAGGTAAAACTAATTCAAATAACCCAAACTTTGGTTGGGTGTGCAGGTAGCACCATGAACTTTTTAAAGTGACAAAAATAACCCAAACTCTTACTACTATATGCTTGTATCACCACCAATGTCTTTTTTAAAATAAAAAATAACACCTAACTTTTATAGTTTTGAAATAGAACCTGAAACAATATTAAACTAGATTTTTTTAATCAAAATTAAACAAAAGGTAAATTTTTTTAAATGAAAAATAATTTTTTTGACTTCAGATAGTTGGAAAAAAAATCGCTAATTTATGTCATATTTTAATAACCGAAAATTTGGTTCGAACGAATGATATAAGTTAGAAATATATTTGAAAAATATTTCTCAAATGAATTTTTATAATTTATTCTTTAATTAAAAAAATAATAAATTAACAAAAATACAACAAATTAAAAATATACGGAGTATTTCACTTGAGAATATTTCTAACTTATACGGAGTATAATTTGTTCTAACCAAATTATGGGTTTTTGAAATATGAAATAAATTAGCGAACTTTTTCCAATTATCTTAAGCAAAAAAATTTATTTTTCATTTTAAAAAATGTGTATTTTATATAATTTTGATTAAAACCTAGTTTAATATTTGTTTTAGGTCCTATTTGAAAAATATAAAAAGTTATATCATTTGAGAAATACTTAAGGGTAATATATATATATATATATAAATTTATATTTTGTGTAATTTTTTATTAAAAAATTCATTTGAGAAGTATTTTACAAAAATATTTTTAACTTATATCATATGACATAAATTAGCAATATTTTTTTCAATTATCTTAAGTCAAAAATTTATTTTTCATTTTAAAAAAATTACCTTTTGTGTAATTTTGATTTTAAAAACCTAGTTTAATATTGTTTTAGATTTTATTTCAATACTATAAAAGTTAGGTGTTATTTTTTATTTTAAAAAAGATATTGGTATTTGGTGGTGATATAAGCACATAGTAGTAAAAGTTTGAGTTATTTTTGTCACTTTAATTATAAAGTCCATGGTGCTAACTGCTCATCTCATCAAAGTTTGGGGTATTTGAATTAGTTTTACCTAGTTAATTGACAACTTGACATGGTAAATTTTCTAACATATATATCTTTAACTCTCCAGTATGGGGATTGAGAAAATACTGTAGTTCACTAGATTCACTAATTTGGCCAATTTTTAAATATTTTTGTTTTGGGGTTTTCAGATAATTTTTTTCTGGGGTTTACTCATTTATTTAAAGATTTTTCTTCCTAATCAAATATATTTAACCAATATACAATAATATAGGTTACACAAACCCTAAATATAATAACATTAATTGATATTCTCAAAGCATCCTCAACTGATCAACCAGGAAAAAAACCTAGGGCAACTGGTAAGGCGATTTCCGGCGGTAGTTTCCTGACTTCCTCCGATCGCCTTCTCTCTCTCCGGTCTACGGCCGTGGGAGCCTAGGTACTCCTGCCGTTTGCGTGCGGGTTCACCGTGTCCGGGAAGATCGTCGCTCAGGTTAGTTTTTGCAGGTTTTCTAAGTCTTCACTAATGGAAAGAAAGGGATAGGCAAGGGAAGATGGTTTTTACGGTGGAAGAGGAAAAAGAGGTTGCTTTAGAGGCAAGAGGGACGAATAAGGATGTGAGGTTGGGATCGATGGTGTTGGTGGGGTCTATGCTATCACCTAGACCATTCAATTCGTATGCCCTACAGGCAACAATGACGGGTGCATGGAGGTTGAAGAACGGATTTGGGTTCCGAGAGTTACGGAGGAATCTGTTCATATTCCAATTCTATGATGAGCGAGAGATAAGGAGAAAGTGTTGAATGGGGGGCCATGGGCCTTCGACAAAGCACTGGTAGTCATGAAAGAACCGGGATCGGAGCAGCCATCAAAGATCGTTTTCGATAAAATTCCGTCCTGGATTAGAATCTATGATTTACCAATCCACATGATGAATGTGGAAATAGCACAGGCTATCGGAAGTCTCTTTGGGGAGGTAATTGAAGTTGACAAGGTTGAATTGAAGGGTTGTGCAAGATTTGTGCGGGTGCGAGTCCCTGTTGAAATAATAAAACCATTGCGAAGAGGAGCGTTATTGAAGGTGGATGGGAAAAGAATTTGGGTGGATATTAAGTATGAGAGACTCCCAAACTTTTGCTATTTGTGTGGTTGTTTGAATCATGTTGAAGCCTACTGTGACAAAGATGAGATATCTGAGCATCATGAATATGGCGAGTGGTTAAGAGCTTCGCGCATCAGAAGGGGAACGGAGAGAATGAGGAATCAAGGTTGAGGGGATGCTGGTTGGTTTGAGAGGGGAAGGGAACGGACGACAGAAGGGGGAAACAATGAGGGAGATAGAAGGGAGGGAGTTATGAGGGTGCTGAATGATGTGTTGGGAGAAGAAAGGGAGGAGGAGGAAGTCAATACTACAGAGAATGCTGAGAGGGAGGTTAGCTAGGGTGCCGGGATCATAGATGGGTTGTCAATTACAGGGAATATGGTGAGGGAGACGGCAGGAAAACAAGGAGGGGGGGTTGTGAAAGAGGCGGGTGTTGGGAGTGGGGATAAATCGGGGGAGGGAGTGATGAGTGCAGAAGGGTCAAACAAGGAGGCTGAGGCTAGTAGAGAGGAAGTGGGAGACGATGAAGGGAAAAACAAAAATACGAGTGCGGAGGGAGGAAGAACCGATTCAAAAAAATGGAAGAGGAGAGCGAGGCTGGGACCGGGTGTAAGGGATAAGGGAGCAGGGGTAGGAGAGAAAAGGAAGAGTAGTGAAGAGGGCGTTGGGGATATTGATAGGGAAGAGCTGGAGGGTGGGAGTAAGAGAAGGAAGCAAGTAGACGATATTGAGATGATTGATTCGGCGGGAGTGGGCGAGAGCCCCTCTCGCCGAGCATTATGAGTCTACTAAGCTACAACTGCCGGGGATTGGGGAAAGCCCGTGCAGTTGTTAGACTCACCAATCTAGTGAGGAGGGAAGGCCCCAGGATGGTGTTTCTGATGGAGACACGGTGCGAGAAGAAACGGATGGAGGAGGTTCCTCAAGCATTGGGTTTTAAAAATTGTTTTACTATTGATTGTGTTGGTAAGTCGGGAGGATTGTGCTTGTTGTGGGAAGAGGGAGTGAAGTTGGCGGTACAGACTTATACAAGCCATCATATTGATGCTTGGGTGGAGGAAGGGGAGTCCGAGAAATGGAGGCTCACGGGGTTTTATGGGTGGCCAAGGAGAGAGGAGAAACATCAGTCTTGGAGCTTACTCCGAAGGCTCGCTCAGGAGCCTACTGGGGCTTGGATTTGCACGGGGGACTTTAACCAAGTTATTTGTCCCGAGGACAAGATTGGAGGGGTGAGTCCTAGAATAGATGATATGATGGGTTTTAGGGAGGCTCTCGATTACAGTAGGCTGAATTTGGTGCCTTTCTTGGGTCCGCGATTTACTTGGGACAACGGTAGAAAGAATGAGGAGTTCATCCAAGAAAGGTTAGATTATGTGGTCTGCAATGAGGAGTTTATGGGAAGATTTCCAGGAACAAGTGCGGTGCATTTGGAAAAGCAGGGTTTAGACCATCTCCCAATCATGGTGTACAAACTCAGAATTGAGAGGGAGCTGGGAGAGGAAAGAAGAGGAGAAAGGCCTGCTAGGTTCGAGGCTTTCTGGGCTGAGCATGAAGGGAGTGATGAGGTTGTTCGTAATGGATGGTGTAATCCAGGGGGTATGTCGACAGAGATGGGGGTAATGGCAAAAGTCGCTCGGTGTATGGAGGACCTGCAGGATTGGAATCGAGCAACTTTTGGCAACATTCTTAAAAAGCTAAAGAAGGTGAGGGAGCAATTGAGAGAGATGCACAACAAGGGAGGGATGTCAGGGGACCTTGTTGAACGTCGACGGAATCTTGAGAGGGAGGAGGAGAAGTTGATGGAAGAGGAGGAACTTCTATGGTTCCAGAGGGCAAAGGCGAATGAATTCAAATGGGGGGATAAAAATTCGAAATTTTTTCACCAAAAGGCGAATAGGAGGAATAAGAGGAATACTTTGACTCGATTGGTGGATGAAGATGGGATGGAGTGGAGGAGCAGGGAGGGGATGGTGGGAGTGGCGGTGAATTACTTTGAAAATCTGTTTAAATCTAATTTGAGCGCACTTCCCGACGTGGCTTCTCAAGGAATTTCGCAAAAGCTTACGGAGGAGGACAATCTGGAGCTCCTGCGTCTGTTCTCTGGCGAGGAGGTAAAAACTGCCCTTTTTTCAATGCATCCCACAAAATCACCGGGTCCTGATGGTATGTCAGCAATGTTCTACCAACGTTACTGGCATATTGTTGGGCCTGAGGTCACAAAATTTGTTTTAGATATCTTGGCAGGTGCCCCTTTTCCGGATGGTCTTAATCACACGTATATAGCTCTTATTCCGAAGGTCTCAAATCCTTTCCGGATGAAGGACCTTAGGCCAATAAGTCTATGTAACGTGTTGTTTAAGATCATCTCAAAGATGCTAACATTTCGCCTAAAAGTGTGTCTTAGCAAGATCACCTCAGGAACTCTAAGCGCTTTTGTGCCGGGAAGGCTCATAACGGATAACGTGTTATCCGCTTTTGAGATATTCCATTATATGAAAAATCGGAGAAGGGGAACGCAGGGCTACATGGCGCTTAAGCTTGACATGGCGAAGGCGTATGATAGAGTAGAGTGGAGTTTTCTGGACTACTGTATGGAGAAGATGGGATTTCACCAGGACTGGCGGAGTATTGTCATGAGGTGTGTGACGTCAGTGACGTTCGCGGCATTGGTGGGAGGATCTCCGTCAGAAGCTTTTGTGTCGGGGAGAGGATTGAGGCAAGGTGATCCCCTTTCACCCTATTTATTTTTGTTATGTGCCGAGGCTTTCTCTGGTCTTATCAGAAAGAGTGAGGACAACGGAAAATGGCAGGGTATCAAAATAGCTCCATCGGCACCAACTGTTTCTCACCTATTCTTTGCGGATGACAGTATCTTGTTTGCAAAGGCAAACTGTCAACAGGGCTCAGAAATTGTGAATATGCTCCGTCTGTATGGAGAAGCGTCAGGACAATAGGTAAACTTTGCGAAGTCAGAATTGTCATTTAGCAAGAATGTGAGTGCAGAGGTTCGAGAGGAGATTCAGGGACTCGTAAGGGTGATTGAGGTGGAGAAACACGAGAAATACCTGGGTTTACCTACGATGATAGGTAGGTCAAAGAAAGTCATCTTTAGTGGGGTGAGGGATAGGATATGGAAAAAGCTAAAGGTATGGAAGGCCAGAACTCTGTCGAGAGCGGGTAAGGAGATTTTACTCAAGTCAGTTGTTCAAGCGATTCCTATGTATACCATGTCATGTTTTCTGTTGCCTACTTACATGTGCCATGAGATTGAGAAAATGATGTGTGATTTCTGGTGGGGTGACGGAGAGGGGAGTAGGAAATTGCATTGGCTTTCCTGGAAGAGAATGTGCCACTCAAAGGACAAAGGGGGATTGAGTTTTAGGGATATGGAGTTATTTAACCTTGCTTTGTTGGCAAAGATGGGTTGGAGGATTATGACGGAGCCGGAGGCTCTCCTCTCTAGGATACTCAAAGCTAGGTACTTTCCCCATTCGACTTTTCTTGAGGCTAGAATGGGGGGGAATCCGAGCTATGTCTGGCGGAGTCTTTTGAAAGCTAGAGAGGTGTTGGAGCTTGGAGTGTATTGGACGGTTGGGAATGGAGCAAATTTATATGCATGGGGATACAGGTGGATCCCAAGGCCTACATCTTTCAAACCGGTTGCAAACCCGGGATGAAGGTGAATTTACAAGAGTGATAGATTTTATAGACTGGAATGTGGGGGCTTGGGATGAAACGGCGGTCCGAGAGGCTTTTGTGGTGTGTGATGCGGATGCCATCTTGAATATTCATTTGGTAGACCCAACACATGAGGACTCCCTAGCATGGCATTATTCAAAAAACGGTATCTTCACGGTACGTTCAGCATACCATTTGCTAGTGGCGGAACGCAATCAGGAGGCAGGAAATGGCGAGTCATCTACTGGGTTCAAGGGGAAGGAGCTATGGCGGAAGCTGTGGAGGATGCCAACGGTGCCTCGAGTCCGAAATTTTGTGTGGAGGGCTTGTAGAGGAATCTTGCCATGTCGAGGACCTCTAATGAGAAGGGGTGTTCAGATTGAGCCATGGTGTGAGGTTTGCGGAAGGGAAGAAACAGTGTGGCATGTGCTATGGGAATGCAATAAGGCTAGAGAGGTGTGGAAGCCCCTGCCAACAATCAAGGCCACTGGAAAGCGAGCCGCTGATTTCGAGTCCTGGACGGAGAAGTTGCTGAATGGTAAGGATTGGGAGATAATATGCCTATGGGCCTACACTGTGGAAGGAGTTTGGTTTGCACGAAACGAGGAGTGCTTCGATGGGATTGAAACTCCGGCAACGTGTATTGTTGAGAGTGCGATGGAAAAGGTGATTCGGCACCGAGGAAGGACAGAAGGACCGAAGTTGCAAACCCAACCGCAAGCTAGCAGCAGCTCACATGCTCGATGGAATCTCCCCAAAGATGGCTATGTCAAGATCAACTGCGATGCATCGTCGGAGGCCACGAAGGGATGCGGTTTGCTGGGCAATGGCGGGGAGGATCCAGGACGGAACGGAACCTCTAGTGGCTGAACTCGAGGCAATAGCGGGAGCAATGCAGACATCAATCGAGAAGGCGACGACTCGGATCATCATAGAAACGGACTGCAGCCAAGCTGTGCAGCTCATCACGGGTAAACTATCATACAGGGGTGCTGCAGGTTGCTTAGGGATTAAAATCAGAGGCCTTGCTCGTCTCTTCCAATGTTGTCGATGGAACCTGGTACGAAGGGATAGCAACAAGGCGGCTCACTACCTTGCTCAACTAAGGCCGAACACTCTACGTTACTTTGATTCTGATTTTGATTTCCCTGTTAAACTCTATGACACTGTGTTCGAAGATTTGGTAGTAGAATAAAGCTTCTGGCGTTTTCATCAAAAAAAACTGATCAACCAAAAAAATAAACTCAAAACTTGAAGCAAGATGAAAACCCAGTCAATATCACGCAGTTGCATGGAAGATGACAATAGGTGATCACAATGTCACATTATTCCTTTTTTTAGGAAAAAATAGCAAAGTGATATGATAAATCATGTTTTATATCTCTACATAATTAATAATTACATGAAACATAATAGTTTTGTCTCCTTGTAAGTTAAACTATATACTATCATTAAGTTGTTGAAATTTTACAAGTGTGTGGATGCTTTTCAGTTTCGTTCACAAACCACATTAATATATATATCTCAAAATATGGCTACATACATACATGTAGCCATGAAGGTAGTCACTCTTAATGCGTAAAGGCATGTGTTACTAACTGCCAAGATCCATATCTATAATATATGTAATTCAGTTTTCCCCAAATTAATAAATCAAGGCGCAAATAATGCATCCATTTGTTTTCTTCATATACCATGTGAAAAGATCGTGAGTGTTGATCTAATAATGTGTGTGTGTGTTTTGTTTTTTTTTGGTACGTAGTAGATTATTATTCATAGATCCCTAGCCAATAGACAGGTCCCGGATCGCACCCGGCCCGCACCGATGGGTCATACGACGTGGGGTAACACGTTCAAGCACACATGCACTAATCAAGTCGAGCACATAAGTCGAATGAAGTTTTATCCTAAAACCAGTGACATTAGGAGAAGTAGCCCACCCACGTCTTTGTTTTATTCATTCTTAAGTATCACTTATTTAGACCGAATGACCTTAGGAGAAGTAGCCCACCCACGTCTTTGTTTTATTCATTCTCAAGTATCACTTATTTAGACCATAGAAATCGAAAGGAGTGTTGAAAGAATGAATAGTGCATAATGTATAAGGTTAGTGACTTTTTTTTTTGGTTCATAGGTAGGCACTTAGGCCATTATAATATAGGGGAGGAAGATTCGAACTCGTGACCTATTGGTCACTACATGTCATCCTTACCAGCTAAGCTAGCAATGTTTGACTATAAGGTTAGTGACTAATCTTCATATTATTGATTGATTTTATAGTAGAAGAATCCATTAGATCATACAAAGGCTGTGTTTGGCACTAGATGGATATTCTGGGGATTATGGGGATTTCTGTAGATTTTAGGAGATGGAGATTATTTTGGTAGATTATTGAGATTATGGGGATTGAGATTATGTATGACGGAAATCTCATAAAGGTGTTTGGTAGGTAGGGGATTGTGGTGTATTTTAAAGTAACAAAATGACTATACTGCCCCTAAAAAAACAACCCCATACCCCTCGTACCTCCTCCCAATTTCTTCCTGTTTCAGAACCTCAATCGAGTTCTAGACAAACACCACTGCGAAATCGACTTCACTTGCAACACATCAAGAATAATGGAGAAGTTCATATGTGAAAATTCGAAGGGAAATGGGCGATTGAGGAGGGGAAATTGAATAAGGTAATTGAAACAACTGTGAGAAACAAATTTGGGGCTTCAATGGTTGGGATTGGACAATCGATTGGCGACTGGTGACGACGAAGCTCCACAGCTGCGGTGACATCGCTGGGCGGTAACCAGAACTCCGGGCAGCCATCGCCTTGAACCTTTGGCGACGAAGCCATGAGGGAGACGATGATGTCAGCAGAGGTAGCAGAGGAGCAGCTCTTGGAGGCTCTTCCAGCAATCCCCGACTTCATGAAGCCCACGCGCCTCCACCATCTCCTCCATAGATCGCCGGAAATCTGCGTACGGGTCCGGCGAATACTTCTGCACCGCCACGCCTCCCGACGCCGCCTTATCGCTCGGACATGACTCCAATTCCGAAGATGAGGAGGAGTCGACGATGGAGTTGGAGCGGCCTGGGGAGGAGAAGAAGAACCGGTGGGAGGCGTAGGCGGTGGCGAAGTCCGGTGTGGAGGCGGCAGCGTGTAACAAGTCTTCTTCATTGTCGTCGGTGGAGTGGTCGGAGTTTGTTTGATAGAGAGAGTCGTCTTCATTGTCCTCTCCAGATCTGGAATTGGGAATTGTGGAAGGCAGGGGCAAATTTGGCCCTCACAAATCAAAATCCCTTGACAATCTCCAGAATCTTGGGGTAGGAAGATTTCAAAATAATCCCCTGAAATCCCCACAATCTCCATCCCCAAATCTGTAGGAAGCTGCTACCGAACACCATTGCAATAGAGGAAATCTAATTTGTGTTTGGGCAAAAGCTCCACAATCTCCCAAAATCCCCTGCCGAACACAGCCAAAGACTCAAAAAAGTTTAGAAT
This sequence comes from Persicaria maculosa, assembly GCA_963922045.1. NCBI lineage: Eukaryota > Viridiplantae > Streptophyta > Magnoliopsida > Caryophyllales > Polygonaceae > Persicaria > Persicaria maculosa. Next base: position 17,044,348 of record OY998259.1, on the reverse strand, counting down.
ATCAAATGTTAGACTAGAGTTTCTTGCAGTGAGAACTTTAACCAAATCCAATATATGTTGCGATTATTGAGCATCATACGAACATATTTTCACCTAAACAAAAGGACGGATATATAAAGAAAAAACAAATATGGAGCTTGAGAACTCTAAACAAACCGTTAGTGATGTTCTTGCTAGCTTCATGAACTCAGTGTACGCTTTGAAGAAAATCTTGAATCCAAATGTTAGTTTAGTCGAATAGTTGATTCTGATTCAAGCTTTCATCAGATTTGATTAGATTTTGGATCAACTTCAGAGCAGTTCATCCCCGGCGTCCTAAACTAAAACATAAATGTTGAATCAATTTAAGATTTGATCGTATCTGATTTTGGTTCACTTTGATCCGACTCACCGTTTCTTTTTGAGCCCCGGCTAAACATGTTCAATTGAGATTTGAAATCATGTAATAGTAATTTTATAGCTAAGGGTTTTTTTTTTTTTTTTGAGAACATAGCTAGGGTTTGAAATGTACTTGTTAGAGATGTGAATGAGATCAAAGTGTCCCACATCGGAAAGTTGAACATATCAAGCCCTAGTATATGAGTCGGTGAGCTACTCCTTTTATTGCCAAATGGTTTTAGAATGAAACCTCACTCGGCTGATGTGCTAGGCTATTAGCGCCCGTGCACGACCTATGTAATCTATCAGTACTAATGTTACAGAGTTGTTAAATAACTTTACGAGTATAGTGTAGAAGATTTTAATCGCTCAATACAAATTTACCAATTGAAATTTAAAATCCATTTATATTTTATATTTTTATCGGTCCTGTTATTTCCACTCCAAAAAATTACTACAACTATTTATATCCCAAGATTTTAAAAAAAAAAAACAAAAACAAATCATGTGGCTCTTGATTGACTTGTAAATGAGACATGGGTATTTTATTTTATTATACAAATACTTTACGCCTCTTAATTCAATAAATTAAAGGGTGATTTTGGTAGAGGGCCTTTTTTAAATATTCAATTAGTCACCTAGTTCATAAATCAATTTAATTAGTTTTGCCCTAGCCCCCTTCCCAATAGGGTAGGTTGGTCAATGGTCAACCGTTTGACCGTTGACCGGTCAACGTTGACCAACCCATTTTGATGCCAACATTTTTTTTTTTTTGATGCCAACTTTTTTTTTAGTGATGCCATATTTTACCGTTTTGATGCCAAAATTTTACTATATTTTATTTTCACTTTGATGCCACTTTTTTATGTCAATTTTTTGATAATATTTTTTTTTACCGTGATGCCATATTTTTGATCAAAAAAAAAATATTTTTAAAAAAATTAATGGGCCTATCTAGCTAACCAAATATGCTTAAAGGTCCATTTGAACAAAATCCCTCTTCATTAAAAGGCACTTATTTTTTAAAAAATAAAAATATAATTTTAGGTGTAAATAGTAAATTTTAGTGGTCTAAATAGCAACATCTTATTCTTAATTAGTATAGTTCCATCATCATGACGCGATTTTTTAAAAATAAAATCTTAATGATAAAATAAAGTTAATTTAATATTTTGAATTAAACTTATAAGAATATTTTTTTGATGAAAAAACTTATAAGACCATACTCATAAGAGAAAGATATAATAATCTAGTTTAAGATGGATTCCATTGTGATAGACTGATAGATAAAAATTTACAAATAGATATATGGATGATTTGCACCAATATACCAATTCACACCCAACTTTGCGAAAATAACCATGAGGTGGATTATTTGCATGAGAATGACAAGATGTCATTTTTGCAAAATTTTTGGGCACCTTCCCAATAGGTTGAAGGTAACCAAGGGGGAGAGAGAAGGAGAGAGGGAGACCCACTTTAATTGTTTTAAACTAATTTTTGACCATTTTTATTTGTTAAAATTAAAAAATAAATTTATTTTTGAACTTAATTTAATTTTATCTATCTATAGACACCCACTTCATACATGTTTATGAAAAAAATATTTCGAAGTAAAGTTGGGTCTACATCGTATCTTGATCTCAATTTACGATTTACGCTTACTAACTAGTAACTACTGTTGCCTAGCCACTGACTACGATCTCTTAGCCAATATAAGACTAACCCCTGTTCAACCCTCCGCTTCACCTTGGTGTCCGACGAGGCAAAGAGCTGTCGTGACCGGAGTGAACCCCTCTATCCATCTCTACCACCCTTCCTCCACAAATCTCCCTCCATCTCCACAAATCCGACCGACCTCCACACATTTCCATTTTCCCTTTCACAAAATCGAAAAAAAAAAGAGAAAGAGATCGAAGAGGAAGAGCCACCACGACCGTCGCCCCTCCACCCCGCCGTCGTCAGCCTCAGGCCTCCACTTCCCCTTCTTCCTTCTCCTGCTCGGCTGTTGTGAACCCTCTCTCTCTCCCTCACTCTCCCTCATTTGCTTTGTCTTAAATCCCGTCCAAACATACCTCCAAAATTTCAAACTCTCGCCAAAAAAAAAAGTTACGATTTACGCTTACTAGCCAGTAACTACTTTTCCCTAGCCACTAACTACGATCTCTTAGCCAATATAAGACTAACCCCTGTTCAACCCTCCACTGTTCAACCATCCGCTTCACCTTGGTGTCCGGCGAGGCAAAGAGTCGTCGTGGCCGGAGTGAATCCCATCCATCCATCTCTACCACCCTTCCTCTACAAATCTCCCTCCATCTCCACAAATCCGACCGACTTCCACACATTTCCATTTCCCCTTTCACAAAATCCAAAAAAAAAAAAAAAAGAGAGAGAAGAGGAAGAGTCACCACGACCGTCGCCCTTCACCCTGACGCCGTCAGCCTCAGGCCTCCACTTCCCCTTCTTCCTTCTCCTGTTCAGCTGTTGTGAACTCTCTCTCTCTCTCCCTCTCCCTCCTTTGCTTTGCCATAAATCCCGCCCAAACCACCTCCAAAATTTCAAGCTCCCTCCAAAAATTTTAACCCACTATAATGGGTAAGGGTGACTTGTTATTTTTGCAAATAAAAGTTACTTTTTGACATTTAACTAATTTTTTATGGGAGAGAGACATTTTTGCAAAGGGGATTATAAAGTGGTATATTGGCTACAATTTTCTCTAGATATATGTTATTCTCCATGAAAATCAATTGAAAAAAAAAGTGATTGATTTAAATGGAGAAAATTAAGGTGGATGTGACACATATACGAAAACTCTTATATTTTAAGAGTTTATATAAATATAGATATATTATAAACATAAATATAAATATAGATTCAACATTTTAAACGGATAACCATTCAACTCAATTAACCCGAACCGGTTAAATCCGGAGGCGGTTCATCTTGAAATTCTCGCTGGTATATATACGATTTCCCTAAATTCATTAGACGAGTTGGGATTCGCCGTTGCCGCCTTTCAACCTCACAGTCACAGCCACTCACAGGTCCTCTCTCTCTCTCTCTCTCTCTCTCTCTCTCTCCTCTTCAAAAAGGCGCTCTTTCTTCCCTCCCTCTCTCCCTCAACCTTCATGATTACGAGTTACTTTTTCTCGCCAGCACTGTAATTTGCTACTGAAATCCAGAATCCTCAACCATTTCCATCCATTGCTTTCAATCTAATCAGCAGATTTCGAGCTTTCAATTTCTTCGATTGTGATTTCCATTCACCAAAACCGACTCTGCGTCACTTGATTTCGCGCCATTTATGAATCACGCTTATCCAGATCGACCTCCGTCAAATTGATTGCTCCTCCGCGTATCTCAATTTGAGCAGCTAACTGGTTTTTTCCTTTCTTGTTTCGGATAGAGAGAGAGATATGAAGAATTCGGCTTCGGAACAGTACTTTTACATCGAGAGCGATGAGGACGGCGACGAGGAGAAGCTGGTGAATAGGGATGAAGACGACGGAAACGATTCCGATTCGTCGGATTACTCGGCGGATGGATTGCCTAATAGCAAGCCTAATTCCTACAACCCGTCGTGGCCCCAAAGTTATAGGTACCAGTCACCATTGGGTTACTTGTCATGTGCTTGTTGGTTTTGTTTTGTTCATCTGTGGAGCCGGGGTAAAAATCATTTTATATTTGTTGCTATAATTGCTTAGTTGTAATTGGCTTTTCTTTCAAGTTGAGTTCATAATGGAGAAGCGACATTCTTCATTGATTAGGCCTAGTGGATTCGGTGATTAGAATAATCGGGTTAATTTTGGTGGGGTTCCAGAATCATACATGTGTATTCACTGACACTGACAGGGAACCCAGTGTGAATTTGGCTTGTCTTGTTAATTGGCGTTTTGCGACCCTATGTTTTTCTTTTAACAATTTGTTAAGACTCCAACTTGTGCTTAAATAAGATATATGCAAGGCCTAACAAGTGGTCAAATACTGAATTTTAGTTGGTTTGTTATTTGAACAATAGCATCAATTACTATGGAGTATTTTATTTGTTTGAAATCTAGGGGAATAGAAGGGTTTGGAAGTAGTTGACATGACGCTATGTTTATGCCATCTATATGTTGCATTAACTTTATGAAGTTAAATTGCTTTTCTGGATATATATGATTATATCTTCTCTTTGTCACATGACCTTGAAATGTATTATACACTGGATTTGCCTAAGCTAGGAGTACGCAGGAGGCAGTTGTGCATGTTTTTGATAAATGAATCTGCAATTTGCATCTTAAAAAGGATTCGTGTGACATTGGGTGGGAGGGAATATGAAGAGATAGGTGAATTATGTGAGGAAAATAAATTGGGACATTAGATGGATAGCTGTAATTGGCCAAATTTGTCTATAGATCTTTTGGAGCTCTTGAGCAAATGTTATTATAATATGTACTAGTGAATGGATTTTTTAGGTTAAACCTTAAAGTCTTAAGGAAGTGAACCTATAAATTTATTAAACAGTGAAATAACATTCCTTGTTAATTAGGAACTTTTGTGAACTACTATTTGTATCTGTCCCTAATACGTTCCAGGGAATATAGTTCTGTGCTGAACTGCTAACAAAAGCTCTTCAACCTTTGAAACCTTTTTTTTATAACTATGAACTTATGAATAATCAAGTAATCATCATGGAAGTTGCTTTGCAGGCAATCAATTGATTTATATAGCAGTGTGCCATCACCGAGTGTTATTTTGGGCACTCCTACACTGGAGAGATTCACCAGCTCATTCATATCCTCATCACTAAAACAGAGGCATACACCAGAAATAGGAAAAGCTTTTTTACCAACACCTGCAGATGAGCCAGAAAGGCGTAGTTCTCATTCTCTACTACCTCCTGTTCCAGAAAGAAAGCCTTCTCATCTAAAGAAGACTGATGATCAGGCTTCAGTGAAGGTAGTGCACGAGTTTCCAGTTTCTCGACAAAGTACTTATGGACAAGCTGTATTAAATGGTGAGTTGTCCAATTCATGCGCGTTCTTGGTCTTGCAAGTCTTATTGTTAGAATGTGTTCTAGAATGCCATTTTTCTTCCCTAGGCCCTGGAATAGGAAAACAAGAACATTCATTTTTTCGTGTTGTTCAATATTACTTATTAGTGCTAAGTGCGGATGAATCTACAGAAGTTGTGATTTTCGATGGATGAGACTTTTCACTTTCCCCTTGATGTGATTAGGTATGAATGTACTATGTGGAGTGGGAATTCTTTCCACTCCTTATGCTGTCAAGGAGGGAGGATGGGTTAGCATTTCTATCCTATTGATATTTGCCATACTTTCCTTCTACACCGGAGTCCTCCTGCGCAGCTGTTTGGATAGTTCTCCTGGTTTAGAGACTTATCCAGATATTGGCCAAGCTGCATTTGGAAAAGCGGGACGAATCGCAATATCTGTATGTCTTTCTGTCTCCAGCATCAACTCTTTGGGCTAAATTGGACATTGTAACTTGTAATTGCTTCAGGGCCTAAAAGCACCATATTATGTCAATTTGGTAATATCAAAGATCTGTTCAGATAAGATCTAGTGTCTACAGGTGCTTGGTAACGTTGCTAAGTTTAAAGAGTTCCTTAATAACAAGGATATAGTGGAACCTGCAGTCCTTTGCCAATGACAAAGCCCTGGTTTAGTGTAAGATTACATGAAGTGGGCTATCATTGTATGGTATATAGAAAGCAAAGTAAGATTCTGATTTTCATGTAAAAAGGAATAGCTGTTGTCAATGGATTCTACATGCTGTAGTAGCTTAGTTATTTTCTAGAATGAGAGTTTCTCCAATTCTTATCTGAAAACTATGCTTCAAATAATATAATATGAATGTGCAGATGTGCTTCCTTGTACAATGAATGAAGTTGGATTCCATGATTTACGATTTACTAAGACTTCTCTTGAATTCTATTTCCTGCTGTTAGAATTTTCTCGTTAGAGTGATTTTGATTTTTTCATTTTGTATGTGGTTGCAGATTATCCTTTATGTGGAACTCTATGTAAGTACACTAACTTATTCATTTTCTCATTAACCACGTCCTATAGAGCAATTGTCTCTATTTATTCTTTAAGAATCACTCCATGAAATAGTATAAAATTCAGGTTATAGGAAGTGTTTTTAAGCTTGCAAAGATTAGATAAACGTTGACCTTAATGTGACCCAAGTCTTCAGTTCAACGACCCGGGTCTTTGCATATTCTATGAATGATAAACTTGCCATTAAGAATGGTTGATTTCTAGGAATATTTGGTTCATTAGCTATGTAGTTTGGGGTTTCCTAATCCAACAATGCCAATACCTTTTGGTCAGGAAAGTTTGTTGTAATAATCTTTTTATAACTTAAAAAATGCACATAGTGGGTCCTGTTTAAATGCATCATAAAATTGCTGGCTATAATCACAATTCAAATATAGAACTATGGATTCTGGAAGACTCCCAAGGAAACTCTAAGTAGGGTTTTGTTTTTAATTTATGATCCCTATCCCTTGATTATTATTCTATTTCATGTTTGCCACTAAATAGGCTAATTTGTGACAGGCATGTTGTGTGGAATACATAATATTGGAGAGTGACAACTTATCATCACTTTTTCCAAATGCTCACTTGGATTTGGGCTTTTGTGTCTTGGATGCACCCCACTTGTTTGCATTAGCAACCACGCTAGCAGTGCTTCCCACATGTTGGCTTCGAGATCTTAGCGTTTTGAGCTACATATCTGGTAAAGAGATAAAGTGTTTTGCTATATCCACAAACTCTAGAAATTAATCTATGACCTGATTGGTTGCTTACTTCATTATCCATTCATGTTTAATACACTGGTCCAAGGCTTCAAACTGTCATGCACCATGCGCTTAAATAACGCACTCTTACTTTTTAGATAAATATATGTTAGTTTTACGCGGGCAGGCTATTATTCTATAGCTCCAATGTTGATCATAAACTTCGGAGACAGTTTATACTCGCCTGTAAATTGATGTATTCACAATCCATAGTTTCTAGTATAAACTCTTTACTATCATTTAGTGAAGTCCTTTTGATTATCATGACAATACTTTGAACACTTAAAAATGATGATACTGTCTTTATTATTGTTGTTGAGCTACCTTGTTCTTGTTCTCTTAACTCTATAAAACTAGGCATGTTGTAGTAGAACAGGAATAATCATTCCCAATTGTAAGTTTCCATCCTAGATGCGTTTTCCATTTTATGTGGAACAAGTGTACTGCCAAGGTTAATTCTTTGTGTCATCCTTGATTGCAGCTGGTGGAGTGATTGCTTCAATATTGGTGGTGTTATGCTTATTTTGGGTTGGTTTGATTGATCAAGTTGGTCATTATGAAAAAGGTTCAACACTCAATCTTGGTACCCTGCCTGTAGCTATTGGTCTCTATGGATATTGCTACTCAGGGCATGCTGTCTTTCCTAACATCTATACTTCAATGGAGAAACCAAACCAATATCCATCAGTCCTCTTGACTAGGTAAGAAGCTTAAAGATCTGTTTGTGATAAAAAGGGGCTAGTAGAAACCTTTGATTTTATATCTTGTCAATAATTTTGCATGTAGTTTATGATACCCTGAAGTGGTATGTAGTTTATGATACATACTGTCTGATAGTCTGAACTTCTGAAGACAGACAATCACCTGATCTGACTTTATCCTCATATTTACCTTTGTTCTTTTTGCCTACAAAGAACATTCTCAGTTTTCTGCATATAAAGTTTGACTATAGATCGTTCTGGTCTCAATTTCCATGCTCTGATTATAATACTAGCGCAGAAGCGAATAATATAACTCCTCTAGTACTCTACCAAGATGGTAATACTGATAAAGTGTCATTGCATGAACGATTTCAAGTTGTTTATAATGTAGCTAAAGTAGCTATTTCTGATGCAGTTTTGGTATCTGTACCTTGATGTATGCGGGTGTTGCTGTTTTGGGGTACTTGATGTTTGGCGATTCAACAGAGTCACAGTTCACTCTCAATTTGCCTCAAGATTTGACAGCCTCGAAAATTGCTGTATGGACAACGGTGAGGGGATTCACCTTTATTTATTTTTCCTTCTATTTTACCTTTCTGGTTAACTCAGGCAAGTGGTCTTTATTGGACATTAGTGCAAATAAAACAACAACAACATTCCCAGTAATTCATCCTTGGGAGCTTTTAGATTATCAACTTTCAGAAACTTCAAAGTACACACATTTTTGCATATATACTGATCTAGAGAACTAAGAATTCGAACTTTAACCACTAAATCAGAGCTCAATGTTTCAGATGGAGGAACTAAGAATTTCTTAGTAGTTAGATTTTTATCCTTTGTGTTTTGAACTTGCCTTGTAGTTTCAAATAATATTTAATTTGATAGCCTAAAATAAGTCCTTGGTTCTCCTCATCAGAAGTGTTTATCAAGGGATATATTCCGTAGATATACTCATCTTCATTTTTGTGAGCCTGAACTCTGAAGTTTTGCAAATTAACAATCCCCGTCTTCAATTTTGATTTGTTGCAGGTGGTGAACCCATTTTCAAAATATCCTTTCTATTATCAGTGGCCATTTTTTTGGTGATGGGGAGTAAGATGAACACATTTCCTGTCTGTGGCAAAAAAACAAATATCTGATTTGTTATCTTTTATTTATTTTTCCTGTTCTTCCAAACCGGTTTGAAGATAGATGTTTTCATCCTCTTCCTGCTATGAGAATCAAAATTTCTGGTTTCTTTAACAAGCAATACATTTGCTTTAACCATGTCCCCTGTGGCGATGAGTTTGGAGGAGTTGATACCAAGGCAGCATCTCAAATCTCACATGTATCCTATCCTCATTCGAACTGCTCTGGTGATCTCCACATTATTAGTGGCTCTTTCCGTTCCCTTTTTCGGTAGGTTTTAACCACCTTTGTCTGTTTGTTTGCCTGTGAGTTTCGTGCCAAGTAGTTATCCTTTCATATGTTGACACTGTCCTTCTGAATTGGCTAGGTTTGGTAATGGCGCTGATCGGATCCTTACTGACAATGCTTGTTGTAAGTGTGTTGTGTTATTTCTTCCTGTAGGTCGATCCTGGCTTCGTGAAATCTGATTTTTTGTACTTTATCATTTTCAGACTCTTATACTACCTTGTGCTTGCTACTTGAGCATTCTAAGGGGAAAGGTGACGCGCATTCAGGTAAACAGTTGCTGCTCTTTTCGGCTTTTAGAGGTTTTGTTACCTGTGTTTTCCGAATGTCGTTGTAATTGTACTAGTTTGTTCTTGCTCACCATGTTATAGCCTTCAGTCCCTCATTATCTATTAGAAGAAGGAAAATCTCTAATCTAATCTGTCATTCACTTAAGGTTTCATTCAGGTTTTTATCATCTATCTGGTTTATTCATCCTGTTTGTGACCTCTGGCAGGCTTCGCTTTGCGCACTGGTCATCACCGTTGGTCTGATCTCGTCAGCATTTGGAACATACTCTGCTCTGTCCCAAATCGTCGAAAGGTTGCAAAACTGAATGGTATTCAATCTTGTACACTAGCTTCAATAACAGCGTCTTCTAAATCCCCTTGAAGTTCAAGTTGAACACTATGAAACATGTCGTATTTGTTGGGTGCTTTGTGTTCGATTTATTTTTGTGTTCTGTAGTTTACTTGAAAGAAGGCGAAACAAAATCCCTTTGTACACTAGCTTCAATAACAGCGTCTTCTAAATCCCCTTGCAGTTCAGGTTGAACACTAGGAAACATGCCAGTTTTGTTGAGTGCTTGCATTCGATCTATTTTCGTGTTCTGTAGTTTACTTGAAAGAAGGCGAATCGATTTCCCTTGTGTTTATCCTTCCAAACCCAGTTTCAATCCTATTCGTCTCTAGTTCATAGTCCAAATAAGCATCTAAGCTAACTTTTTTTTGTAACTTGTAAGCAACAAATCCATAGCTATTTTCAAGCTAGCAATTAGATGACACCCTCATCCTCAATCTCTCATATTCAATCAAAACAGCAAGCAAACTACAGAACCAGAAACTCATCAGATATTCAAATGCCATAACCAGAAAACAAAGCATTTCCTTACAAAGTTAACAGCTGTCAATGTCACCATGGGCTGCAATTTCATTCCCAAACCCTAACGAATTCCACTAAAAAAGGGCCACAAAGGAGCATGAATTACCGCTTTCATGGAGTAGAGATCTTCACTTCGCCTTCAAATCATGGCGCCACCGCCTCCATAGGACTCAAGAGCTTCTCCAGTAAGCCTGCAAAGCCTCCACTCCTGCAAGACCTTGGCTCCCATGGTCTCGTAAAACTTAATCGCATTCACATTCCAATCCAACACCACCCACTCCACCCTCCCGAACCCTAGCTTCACCGCCTGCGCCGCCACCGCCGACAGTAGCATCTTCCCCATCCCGTTCCTCCGGTAGCACTCCCTCACGAACAAATCCTCGATGTAGAATCCCGGCTTCGCCAGAAACGTCGAGTAATTCGGGAAGAACAGCACGAACCCCGCCACGACGACGCCGTTCTCGCCGGTATTGAACACCGCCTCCTCGGGGTCCGAAATCGGGAGGTCTAGGGTTAGGGTTTTGAGGATCGGCGAGAAATTGGGATCGATCGGGGCGCGGGGGGACGGAAATGGGGCGCGGGACGCCTCGAGGAGGAAGACGGTGAAGGACTGGAAGGGAGGGGCGTTGAAGAGGGTGGAGGAGAGAGACTCCTCGGTGGCGGCCATCATGTGAGTGAGGCGCTCGTAGACGGCCATCTGGTGGATGAGCTTCAGGATGTGGGGGACGTCGGACTTTGTCGCCAGGCGGATCCGGGTGAATATCGGGTGGCCGATGGGCTGCCCCTCCGGCAAGTTCATGTTCGGCTCCGGCGCCGGGGTTGGTGGCGGCGGCGGTGCTGCGGCGGCCATTTCCGTTTTAGCGTTGATGGAAAAATTAGGGTTTGATGAGTGATTGTTTGTGGCAGGTGAAAGTTGCAGAAACTCGACGAAGGCTTTGCAATTTATCACTACTTTTCAGTGGCGATTTTGCGTTTCTCTCACGTTTTTTTTGAATTTAGGGGGGCTGCTATGTGGAAGAATCAAGAATGTACTAGAATGTGACTATTAGCCTATTAGAACATCTTTAACGATGGGACTCCAAGTACCATAACAATAAAAATAAAAGTAAATGTAAGAAAAAATCGTATTTTTGAAAGAATTCAAAAGAAAAAGTGAGTTCAAGTATCATACATATTGTACTCAATATGCCACAATATCATAGAATATTACTCAATCAAACATCAATAGTAGGTCCCATTTGATTTTTACTTACCAAAAAAATTGTAAAAAAACAATTTTAATGCAAAAGGTGAAATAAGATAATCATGCCAAAGTACCATGATTGTGGAGTATCAAATATTAAAACGAGGTGGATGAGAGAGAATTGACAAAATGCAAGTTATGATACTCAATATGAGTATCATGGTTAAAAATGCTCTTAAGATGGTATAATATGAATAGAAAATAGAATAGTTTTTAAGTTTGGTTTGAAATGCTCGGCTAGACTCAAACCCGAATATTATAAAATTTATAAAATTTTCCTTTAGTTATGTAGGTAATATGTGAAAAGTCATCAACTTAGTTGTTTGAATTCATAAATGTTTAATTTATGGATTACTAAGCATCACTCTGACTTAGAGTATGCATGAGGTAAATATCGTACAACTCATTGATCGCCCTAAGTAATTCAAAAGGCTTAAAGGAAAACAAAATTATGAGGAGAGGTCCATGCAAAAGTCTTGACATCGTTACGACCCCTAGGGTTTGACATCGCAGATATATATCAAGCATCGAATCGTCGCTAGAAACGGTTGCTAGGGCTTGGCATCATAGACGTCAAGCATTCGTGTTGTCACTAGGGTTAGCATCACAAGTCTCGAGCCTGATCGGACGATTGCCATAAAAGTGAGCGATAGGTCTATGATTGGTATTCGATCACTTCTAGTGAGTTGGCTCGCCACTCGTCCAATGATTTGAAAAAGAAGATATGAGATCTAAAGGTTTGTCATTAAGTTCGAGAGCTAGCCGAGTGTTGGAACTCTAAATATATCTAACTCCGTTTTGGAGCTCGTTTAGGGTTTTATCTTCGTTGAAACATTAGCTTCGTCATTTTAGGTGAATGGGAGCTACACTAAGCTTCGTATAAATATCATATACATTATTATATTTTTAGAGTGATCTCCGTCATGCTAGCTTCATCATGCTTGCTTGACCTTAGTTAGTCAATTGGGCCGAATCATAAGTACATTTAGACTCAACTCAAACCCGATCCATTTTAAAGTACGAGTACTTTTTTTCTCTTCGGTAAAAAAAACAATCAAATTGTGGTGTTTCCGTCTATATCAATAGATCCAAAATTCAAATCATCGATACTTGTTGATCAAAACTAGACTACAAACAAAGAAAAAAAAATGGTTATGCTATTCGCACGATAAAATCTTCGCCAATCGCACGATACTGGTGTCGGATTCTTGGGTCGGCATGTAGAGTGCAAATGCCTACTTCCTAGGTCGGCATACGGTTTAATGCAATATAATACAACTTAGGAATCTTGCAGCGCTCGCGGGAATCTTGTAGCTTTTCAGGCTGCTGACTAAGGAAGTCGTCACCGACTCAGTTCGACGGGATAGGTGGCAGGGCTTGCAGGTTGACTAGCCCTAATACTGCTGTCTCAGGGAATCGACTGCAACACTTTTTTGTGACTTAAGAGGTTGATTCTGACACCATACTGATGACGAGAAATTTCGCCGTCCATAGAACTAGGGGTGGCCACGGGTTACGGGTCGACCCGTGACCCGACGGATCGTACGGGTCAGTGACCCGGCGGGTCTGGGTCAACGGGTCAACGGGTGGGGGCGAGTTGCGAGTTAGGATTAGGGTCAAGGGTTTTGAACTCGCTGACGCGGCGGATCAACCCACCATCCCAATTTTTTTTTTTTGAGAATTTTTTTTTTATGTTTATAATAATTATTATGTATATTATTCTTAGAATAATCCACCCGAAAGGGTTTGAGTAAATCCCGTAAGGGCTTGACGATATTTTTGTAGGTGAGGAAATTCCGATTTGGATTTGTAGTGTTTGGCAGGTTGCCGAATTGCTTGGTGGTGCGATGGTGGGGCTTTCGAGGCTAGCAGTTTCTAAGCGGTGTTTCTTCTTATTTGTCGACGTGCGAGAGGTCGTGGACGTGATCGAGACCTGATGGCTCATTGACATAGTCCAAATCTGAGGTTTCCACTTAGTTCCCCAGGGATCCCCTGCGTTACCTCTACCAACTGATGGATGAGTTGTCGCACACTGCTTTGGTTCTTTCATCTTTTACTAGTCTTTGCCTTTATTTGCACTCTTGTAATTTGTCGGCTCTGCCTTATTGTTGATTTATGTCTTTAGCTTATTTTGATGGTTTATCCGTCGCCGAGTTCTTCGGCCTATCGACCCCCGGGCCTATCCGGGCGTCGAATTCTTACTTAAAAAAAAAAACTAATTTGCAATGTGCAATGTGAAATTGTGGATAAAAAGCACTATCACCCTTTCTTTTTTTATAGCTTTGGAAAGACTTTCCCTATTCTCCCGTTTTCAATGTGGGACAAGAGTCTTGTCCCACATTGAAAGTTGAGAGTTAGAATGGGAATGGATGTAGGTATATATATGTGTACCCCATATTCCCTTAACTCTCACTCTTTACTTTAAACTTTATTTCTTATATTGAAATGAAGTAAAGTTTGAGAAGTTTTATATCCCTACATTTATATTGCAGTGGATGAAGTAAGTTTTATAGAGATATAAAATTTTCTCATGTTTTTTTTCCACTTCATATTAAAATGAAATGGATATAAATAGTGATATATAGAAAATGTTTTTACATATCATTTTTTTTTAATTTTTTATTAGTCAAAAATATTATAAATTTTTTTTTTTAATATGGGATTCCGTCGGGTCAACGGATCGACCCAAATCCGTCAACCCGTGAATTTTCGGGGTTAGGGTTCGGATCGACCAACCCTGACCCTTAACTCGACGGGTCTAACCCGTGGCCACGCCTACATAGAACAACCAAAAAAACCTGGCTTCGGTAGAGATGAACAATTTGAGTGTCACTAGTTATGAGATAAGATACGTGGCAATGTTCAGGAGAGTTTGAAGGATGATTTTTGACATTATTGGGGTCATCTTCAACTTTGACATGATGAAAATTATCATTTTTATAGGTTGAGACACTGATAATGGTAAGCTGTTGATGACGGTCAACTCCACATACTTGACATGTACTCCGTAGTTGATAATGATCCAATCGAGATATTTAAAAGATGAAGCTCCTTCACTCTAGCTAATAATGGTCATACGAGAGTATTATAAAGTAGTGTAGGATTCGTTTCCTTTCCTTTTCTCCAAACAAACGATCCCTAATAATACTTTAGTTTTGGGGTTTATGCATTTAATTTGAGATTTTCTTTTCTTTTGAAAACCTTTGTGTATAGTTTATGTGTTTAGCTAGTGTTAATTTTATCGTTGAAACACACTTTTTTTCCCAACAAAAAAGACTGATGGAATTCCATTGGATTCTATAAATTTCAAATTTATGGGTGAATTTAGAAAAATCTTAACAGTATTAAAAATATCCTGCTGTTAAATTTACCCCTCTTTCGTCCTCTACCTCCACCCTCACCCCCTTTCTTTTTTTTTTGATCCATAAGTCGGGCTAATAGTGCCCGATGGTTTTATTATTGAAAGTTAAATAGGAAAGTCATACAAACTGCATTCAAAGAAAGGTGCAACGCAGCTTGGGGGTTCAAAGTGTTCGGCATAACTAGAACTTAATGAGAAAGACCATTGTGCTATTGTATCCGCCAGACTATTATTCCGCCGACTGACCCACTCGATCTTCACCTCCCAGTCCTCCTTTGCCATGAGTTGATGGCAATCTTGCAGCAGGTAGTGATCCGACAGTAACCCTCCATCCGCCTTCCTCAAAGCCTCTCTTACAGTAGATGAGTCCGTCTCGATAATAATCTTGGAGACCTCCATTCCCCTCGCCATCTTCAACCCGTAGCATACCGCACTCAGCTTCGCCCTTTGTGCTGAACAGAAGCCTCCACTGAACGTAAATGCTCGCAAGAACCTCCCCTCATGGTCCCTCAAAATCCCTCCGCCACCAGCTGGGCCCGGATTTCCCTTTGAGGCGCCATCAACATTCAACTTGAGCCAACCTAGCGGCGGGGCTGTCCAACCTCTCGACTCAACCACACTATCAATCCGAGGGCCTCTTGGGAGCTCCTTCTTGTGCCTTGCATTAAGATAATTCCTTGTGAACTCCTCTGCCTTAACTGCTGCTCCTTTGATGTCATCCATTTGCTCATGGACAAGTCGATTTCTGCTCTTCCACACAATCCACAACATATTCGCAAAGGAGGCAGCTCTTCGGTCTTCCTTCCTAATATTCTCGAAGATCCATTGCCTGATGTCATCCCCTTCAAAGGAGTCTGGCAAGCTTGATCCTCCTTGCCACTTGATCCATTCATCCCTCACCACTTGACAGTCACGAAGCAAGTGCAGGCCCGTCTCCGCACCCGGGCACCTCGGACAAGTGTCTGAGTTGGCCAAGTGCCTTCGAACCCTTGTATAGTTTGACAAGAAAGCGTCATGTGTTGCGAGGTATGTGAAAGCCCGAACACGCTGCTGGGTATGAAGTCTCCAAACATGCTTCCATGGGGGGCTCCGACTGTCCGATGGTGCACTTCCCCTCAACAATTTCAATGCTGATTTCGTCGAGTAATTCCCCGAAGCCTCAAGCCCCCAAACCAACTTGTCCTCCGCCTGGTCATCTCCTCTGATGTGCACTGAGTGCAGCTTCGATAGTACCTCCGAGGGGAGGAACTGGGAAAGCAAATCCCAATTCCATGAGCTCCCTTCCCACATCTCCTCAACCGTCGCCCCACTGATTTCCTCCGGGACGTCCGTGGTTGCCCTGTCTATCAACGGTTTCTCTTCAATCCAAGGATGCAACCAAAATAATGTTTTCCGCCCATTTCCAATATCCGAGCGCAGATTAGGAGTGAGCAGCTCAACCCCGTGCAAAATTGCTCGCCAAGTCCTCGAGCTACCTCCTCTTCTCTCAAACATATCTACATCCCTTCTACCCTTGCAGTACTTGCTCCTAATGACCCGACTCCAGAGGCTATTCGGCTGCTGCAAGAGCCGCCAACTCAGCTTCCCAAGGACTGCTTGGTTTGTGGCCCGCATTGCTCGTATACCCAACCCACCTTCCATCTTAGGGCGAGTGATCACATCGTTGTTCAGCAGATGGATTTTATTACTCTCCCCTGTTGAACCCCATACAAATGCCCTTACCTTCCTATCAATTGCATCACAAATATTATGGGGAACGAACTCGGATTGCATAACATACAACGGTAGGCTCGTGAGGACCGAATTGGCCAAAGTAACTCTTCCGGCAAACGAAAGAGCCCTGGACCTCCATCCTTGGAGTTTAGACAACACCTTCTCGAGAAGATAATGGTATCTCTCCCTTGTCATCCTTCCGCAAGCCGTCGGGACGCCAAGATAATTGCCAAAATCATTCGAGATTGTGATTCCCAGCTGACTACTGATCTGCTGTTTCACCACGCTTCCAACATTCCGTGAGAACAACATAGTACTCTTACCATAGTTCACCTTCTCCCCTGATTGTCTACAGAATGTCTCAAGACAGTGCTTCACAACCTGGCCTTGTTCCTCCGTCGCCTCCGCTAGCAGAACTAAATCATCGGCAAAGAAAACATGGGATAACAGGACATCGCCTACTCTCACCGGTTTCCCTTGGTTGACCGCTCCCTCAATAATATGCGAAAGACGTTCCATACAGAGCACGAAAAGGTAGGGGGAGAGAGGGTCTCCTTGTCGGATTCCCCGCGACGTGTCAAACCCCCCAGTTTTATCCCCATTCCATAACAAATCGACTTTGCCTTCAGTTTGGCTCTTCATAATCACTTCCGAAAGCTTCTCCGGCAGTCCTGCTTCTCCAAGTGTTTCCCTTAGAAACTCCCACTTCACTCTGTCGTAGGCTTTCTCTAGATCGATCTTTAACATCATCCATTTCCTCCTCCATCTCTCCGCCATTGAATGTAAGACCTCCTGGATTATCACCACGTTATCGATAATCTGTCTCCCGGGGACAAAGCTAGCTTGTGTTGGAGCCACCAACTCCGGAATCACACTCTTCAGCCGACTGACGATCGCCTTTGATGCAATCTTAAAGATAACATTCAAGAGGGATATTGGTCGAAACTGGGAAGGCAGCGAGGGGGTTGGTACTTTTGGTATTAGAACCATTAGCGCATCACATATTCCAGGTGCAAACTGTGCCTCATTAAGAAGACGGAGGACAGATTCCGTTACCTGAGGACCGATCAGAGACCAGTTCCGCTGATAGAATATCGCTGGGTACCCGTCCGGGCCGGGAGCCTTGTAAGGCCCCATCTGTTTCAATGCCTCCCAAATTTCCTCCGCGGCGAACGGTTGCTCAAGCATCAAACGACTCTCCCTGCACAACGGCGGGAAAGAGCTCCTGACTACCGGTTCTGTCACACTCCCCCATCTGATCTGCAGTATATAATGATTTGAAATAATTAACTACTCTACCACGGACTCTCGAACGATCAGTCACCCACTCCCCATTCTCGTCTAGCAAAGCCGTGGTACGATTCGCCTTTCTCCTTATAATTGTCGAGAGATGATAGTATGTCGTATTCCTATCCCCTTCGATCAAAAAACTCTCTCTGGATTTCTGAAACCATAGTGCTTGTTCTTGCGCCAAAACCACTTGTAATTCCTCCGACACCTCCCTTTCCAACTCAATATAAAATCTGGAAGGTCTAACTGCCAATCGCTTGTGAATCCCTTCCAATCTGCCCCATAACTGTCGCTTCCTCCTAAAAATATTCCCGTATACCTCTCGATTCCAGTACGCCAGATCCTCCGTTAAATGGTTCAGAGCATCGCAGATCTCCTCGTCTTTCCTCCATTGCTCATTCATGAACTCCTTGAATTCTTCATGAAGCATCCAAGCCGCCTGGAAACGAAAGGGTCGATCGCCCCCCATCTCTGGATTATCCTTTTCAACCCGAATTAATATGGGAGTGTGGTCGGAGTGAGGGGCCGAAAGATGTCGAACACTGGCGTCCGGAAAGCGAGACTTCCAGTCGGCATTACACAGAGCCCGATCCAACCTTGCCGATTTCCTAGTCTCCATCGACCTCCCATGGTTCCAAGTATACGGGACGCCAGAAAATCCCAAATCAATTAGCTGTAATCGATCAATTTGCTCACTGAACCTGTGTGATTCCCGATTAGATCCCACAGAAGACCTCGAGTGCTCATGAGGTCCAAAAGTAGCGTTGAAGTCCCCCGCCAAGAGCCACGGTTTGCCGTTCGCAGCCGCAAATTCCTCAATTGATTGCCAAAGTTCAAGTCGTTTAGCCGGAGTAGGCGACGCATAAATAGCAGACAAAATCCAGGGATCTTCGCCTACTCTCTTGATCTCCACCGTAATGTGTTGGGGCTCCATCCTGATTGGGTTCACCGTTACCTCTGAGGTCCTCCACAACAACCATATTCCTCCAGCGAAACCTTGAGCCTCAACTCTTCTGCTCCCATCGAACCCAATCTGTCGACAAACTCGGTCAGCCTCTTCCCCACTTATCCGTGGTTCAACAAGAGCCAACACCCTCGGATCATAAAGTCTGACAAGTTCTCGAATTGCATTGCGGAAGCCAGTGCTTGCGGCACCACACACATTCCAAACAAGAATGTTAAGTTTATTCATGGATTCAACTGATTTTGTAAACGCTCTTTGGATGGCGTGCTCCATATGAGGATTGACAGTGAGGAAACCTGTCAAGGCATCAGTGAGCCTGTCAATGGCTCGGTCGATCGCAAGGGGCAGAAACACCTTGCATAGCCTTGGTCTCATTTCCGTCTCCATTGGGAGGAACGTGCATCGCATCCTGTTCGCAACTTGAGGTATGATGGCTAGGAAAGGACCCGTCCGGCGGTCGAACAGGAGGAAGCTTCTCGAGTTGTCCACCACCATCACCAGAACTCCCGGAACCGGATCCATTCTCAGTTATCACTGATATGACAGAGTAGTTGAAAACACCCTTAGTAGGCGTCGGGTTTGTACAGACGGGGGGGAGGTTAGGGTTTATATTTTGAGCGTCGTTGATTGTGCTTTGGAGGTTCTTATGGACGGGCTTGTGGGCATCTGTGGGGTTGAGTATGATTGGGCCTCGAGACTGGTCTTTGGAGGGCGCTTGTAGGGACGTCTTTTTGGCCTGGCTAGTTTTCTTGGCGGTAAAGCTATATGTCTTGGTATTCCTCCCTTCCTTGTTAGACCCGATCACGAAGGATTTGTTATCCTTATCCAGAATTGATTCCGTTGATTTGGCGTTGATATCTATTACCAAATTGACGGGTTTCTCTTTCCCATCTGCCGAGATTCTCTCAACCGACTCTGGGATTTCCTCCTCCGTCGCTAAGGCCGCAAATCTCGTCGAGACCCCGATCCCCCCGCCTTGTGCACCTCCTACCTTGCTGTTAAGCAATCCCGCCGGCGAATGGTCTTTTCCGACGTCCCCCTCCCCGGTCAAGTCTCTCGAACTTGTTTTTCTCCCACCTACTGAACTCCCACCCCGAGCTTGTGCCAAGCGTCTCCTTGGCGGTCTCTTGACTTGCATCCATCCACCATGAGCATTTGAATCAATTTGAGACAAACCCTCAATATTCTCCGAATTTCTTGAACCTGCATTCGGTTGTTGGACCTCTGAATCCTCACAGGTTTCCATGGAATGCCCAACCTTCCCACATTTGAAGCACATTAGACGAAGCCCTTCATACTGGATTGGCCAAATCTTGCCCTCCATTCTGAATTTGGACAATAGCGGTTTAGACAAATCAATCTCAACACTGAGCCTCGCATATTTCCCTCTGTCCGCAGCTTCTGTCGTATGATCGATTCTCAGCACTTTTCCTATCTTACTCCCTACTCGTCCTAGAAACCTTGGGTCAAAATACTCTATGTGTAGACATGGGATCCTGACCCATACAGTAAGTTTTGTAATCTGCTCTTCCTCAGCGTTGAACCTTGGAACCCATTTCCGGATCGCGAGATAGTTATCCCCGATCATCCATGGACCATTCGAGACGACATGGTCATAGTCCGCCTTGTTGGCAAACCTTGCTATGTAGAAATCATTTCCCAAATCCACCAGGGAGAATTGGGCAGTGAGATTCCATTTTTGCGCAAGCCTGCGATGGAGCTGCATATAACCAGGCCCCTTATCGAACAGTTTGACGATCAGCGTGTTCCGCCATGGTTTCCGCAACTCCAATTTCTCTAGCTTGGACAGGGTAATCGTTGGGCAATCGGGGTCCTCTTCCTCCGGGACGATATCATCATCAGTATCATAATCCTGGCCCTCAGACGCCTCCTGGTATCCGGGGTCCATCTGTTTGGCCCCAAATCCATCTCCTTTGCCTCCCATCAGTGCATCCTTGTAATGCTGGGAATTAGCGCCCCTCTCCTTGGCCTTCGGGCCGCCCGACTGCGCCTGATCCTCCATCTGACCCTCAGTTTCCATTGGGGTATCCTCTGTTTCTTCCCTGCGAGCCCTTTTCTTAGCAGTCGAGCGCCCATTCTGGCTTGTTGCATTAGGATCCGGTGGATCCCCCGCCGGCCGGCTATCCTCCTCGCCTTGCTTCTGGTTATCGCTCATCTCAGTGTTTGATTATTCTAAACACCCTCACCCCCTTTCTTTTAATTTTTTTTAGTACAAAATCCAAATTCACCGACGAATAGTAGTTGATGGAATCCAAACCCAATTTGGTTAACATATGTGGCAATATCTTTAATTAGAAATTGAGAGACATTGTTGAGTGATTACCAACTTTGAGACCTTGAAAATTTATCACTCGTTTCAAAACATTACTTGGATTGATGAAGACAATTGCCAAATTCATACACATGCATCCTCTTATATTCGAAATCGAAATCACCTTATTGATGAAGATGTTCACTCCGCCCAAACATTTCCTTATCAAAGTAAATTACAAACGACCTCTTCGATCAACATTATATCACTAGAAACTCCAATCAACACGCATATAAAAACTCTATAAAATATTATTTTTGATAAATTTTTTATATTTTATACCTATTACTAAATATGAAATTATTAAAAAAATAATGTTTTATAGAGTTTTTATTACTTAAAAAAACATGCATTTAAAAGACAATCAACAACCACCGGCCACCGAGCATTTACCCGGCTAGAGATCGAGAGGACTCATCGACGGTGGAGTAAGGGCCCGCAGCCAATGAGCGGAGAGGTACTCCGGTGAGCCTGCAGAGCTTAACCTTGTGCAAGATCCTGGCTCCCAACCTCTCATAGAACTTGATCGCATCCACATTCCAATCCAACACCGTCCACTCCACCTTCCCGAACCCCAACCTCACCGCCTCCTCTGCCACCGCCGCCACCAGCATCTCCCCCATCCCCTTCCTCCTATAG
Source organism: Persicaria maculosa (assembly GCA_963922045.1). Classification (NCBI taxonomy): domain Eukaryota; kingdom Viridiplantae; phylum Streptophyta; class Magnoliopsida; order Caryophyllales; family Polygonaceae; genus Persicaria; species Persicaria maculosa. The sequence goes on along the minus strand of OY998259.1, from coordinate 17,022,367 downwards.
CACTCCCTCACCAGCAGCTCCTCCACGGTCAGCCCTGCCTTAGCGGAGAACGCCGAGTAGTGCGGGTAGAACATCACGAACCCCGCTACAACGGCGTCGACGCCTTCCCCCTCCGCCTTGAATTCTGCCTCCTCGGGGTCGGAGATCGGGGCGTTGAAGGTCAGCGTTTTGTGGGGCGGCGCGTGGGGGAAGGGGGCGCGTGAGACCACGAGGAGGAGGACGGTGGTGGGCGGGAAGGGAGGGGGCCTGAAGAGGGTGGAGGAGAGCGACTCCACGGTGGCGGAGAACGTGTGGACGAGGCCCTCGAACACCGCCATCTGGTGGATGAGCCTGTGGATGTGTGGGACGTCGGATTCTGTCGCCCTCCGGATGCGCGTGAAGAGCCGGTGGGAGGTCGGCTGTGCTCCCTGCAGCGCATCCACGTTCGGTGGCGGTGGCGGTGGCGCGGCCGTGCTACAAACTGCCATCGGAAGATCTGAATATGGGAGATCTTGCATCCTTTTGAACAGTACTGATCTTGCACCACGTTCCACCCTCACTGTAGTGTCAGGCACCACTTATTGACTTATTGTGTACTTTGACACATTTTTCAAGTTAAAAAATACGGAGTATTCATCCGTATTAAAATATCCATCCTTATTTAAATACGGTATATTGCCCAAAACCACCCCTTAAAATAAAAATTGCAAAAAACCACCCCTTATAATAACTCTGTTAGCATTTAACCACCCTCATCCCTAAATCCGTTAGTAGGATGTTAAATTGATGTAATTACTATTATACCCCTGCTCTTTTATTAATATTACTACAATTTTAGGATTAAAAAAATTAGAAAAAAATTAATCACCTTACTTTTTATTTGGAATTGGGTTTTTACCAAGAGAGACAAAAAAAAACCCTAGAACTAAAGATCTGCCGCCTCCTGAAGTTGGAAGCAACCATGAATTCATTATCCCATCTCAAGATCCGACACCAACACCAAATTGATGCAATCGATTCGAATCGAGCACCGTCGATACAAGTCAAGCTCATATCCGATGCCGCAACCATGGTGAAACAATAATTTATTCAAATCAAACGCCGAAGATGTGTGCTTTCTCAGATCTAGACATTTTCAGATCCAGCCGTTCTCTTTCCCCCTTCAGCGAATATCCAATTCGGGACAATCGCTTGCTTTCCCCTTTCATTTTGCCCTTTCTTTATTAATTTTCGGGGTCTGAAGGTTGTGTTTGAAGGGTCTGGGCAAGCTTTTTAGATTTATGAAGGTTATGGATATTGATTTGGTTTAGGTGTTTCGATCTTGAATTTAGATCTGGATTTTTGGGGTTTTCGTATGAGGTCCGACGACGGAAGAGGCTTTCGGTTCTCCGGGTGGTCTGCGTTGGTGGTGGACGAGATCTGGGTGCCTCGGTTGATGGTGGCCGAGGTCTGGGAGGCTGCGTTGGTGGCGGGTTGGCGGCGGAGTTCACGGTAGGGTGGCTGGGGGGCCCGGGGTGCTTTCTTCATTGTATATAATTTTTTTAACACTATTTTTTTTCAGGTTTAAATATAGAAAGAAAATAATAATAAAAAATGGAATGGGGCCCATGTTTTACAGTTCTGTGACGGACCATGACGGGATTGAAGTAGGGGTGGTGTTTGGCAAGAAAAAACATTTTAATGGGTGGTTTTGGACAATTTTTATTTTAAGGGGTGGTTTTGGGCAATATGCCGTATTTAAAGGGTGATTTTCTGCAATTTACCCTATTTTGTATTATAAACATAATACAATTAGAATCCAAACACGTTCGATTGTGATCCTGATCGGTTGGCTGGCGTATATGGGCTTGTCCCCGCATTTCGTCGCCGGTTGTGTTCCTGCTGATATCGAAGAGTTCGTCCGTTATAATTCTATTGGGCGATGGATTAATCGCAATTGTCCTTCCCCAAATCTCCGCCTTGTATAAAAAAAAAATCCAAACACTCCCGAAGCTGCTCCGATGGGCATGTCTGCCGAAGCCATGAATGTACGTATTGTTAGCAAAATCAATTTTATAACCTTAATAGCAAGAGCAATCAGGTCAAAGTACCTCATTAAGAATAGGAAAAATAACCGATAATAATACGAACTATCAACGGTGAACCAAAAATAATACGAACTTTGAAAACTACCAATTCATATACAAACTATTACACATTAAACCAAAATCAATACAAGGTCCAAAATTCACAAACTATAAAATATTTTACACTCAAATTGTAATTAATTAGAAAGCTTGGGAAACTTTTATAAAATTAAAGAAAAAAATTAAATTCATCTAAAAAAATCTATAATCCCTTCATCTTCCCCAATTTAGTGAAGGCCTCAACAGGCAACAATGGCGGAATTGGACCAACCCGCTATCCGTTTGGCTCGATTTCTGGCTGATTTTGGGTTCCCGTTATCCGTTCTCACTGATTCGACCTTTAATTTGGGTATCTTAACCTCCCTCTTCTCGATGGTGTTTCGAATCGGGCTCCGACATGGCGGAAGGTCCGCTTCAATGGTGTTTCTTCTTCGCTCGTGGCCGGTGGTTCTGCGCCTCCGTCATCGTTCTGGTGCAACGTCGCCTTCCCGTCTGCCCGACGTCCGTCGTCTACCGCCGTTCGTTGTTGTTGCCGGTGGCTCTCGTCCGGGTGGCATCAGATCTGATCTGGAGGTTTTGAGCTCTTTAGATTTCATCAACCCATTCGATTTTTCATTTTTTCTTTGCTCTTTTAAAGGAGAAAACGAGGACATGACCCTAATCTACAAAGAGACCAAATCTTTCGACAGATCTTTGAACTGAGATGCGCGAGGGATCGGGGAGGGATTCCATGGCAAAAAGGAGGGTTCGATCTAATACGAGAGGTCCGATCTGATGAGAAAAGAGGGTCGGGGTTTAGGATTCAGAGGTTCAACTTGGATGAAGGGATTCGAGAATCAATGAGTTTCACTTCAGATCTAAGAGATTTCTGAAACTGGGTTAGGGGCGACGTTCAACTCTTCAACTGTTCTACAGCTGGGGAAGAATCGGAAGATGATAAATTTTGAATTTTACAATTTTGACCACAATTTATTATTAATTATATATTGAGTTCAAATAAATTTAGAGTTTGTGAATTTTGGACTTGTATCAATTTTGGTTTAATGTCTTATAGTTTGTATATGTATTGGTAGTTTTGAAAGTTCGTATTATTTTTGGTTCACCGTTGATAGTTCGTATTATTTTTGGTCATTTTGCCTTAAGAATATTGACATACAGATGTTAGACCATGTTTATCAGTTACTATTCAAGGTAATAAAATTATTATTTTTTATTCACCTCTCTCCGCCACATCAGCATAGCATCCCTTCCTCATTTTTTCCACTTTAACAATAGCATCCCTAGCATCCCATAATCCATCTTTTTTTACCAATTTAATTTACGAACATACCCCTCTATAACAATTATTTCCAACATGTTTATAATATAACTATAATATTATATTAGTATTTAATTACTAAAATTTAATTATAAAATTTAGATCTTTATATTGGGCACCAAACGCCCAAGATCTAATTTTTCGAGGAAAATTACAATATAATTATATCGAAAGAAATGATTTTTAAAAAAATATGTCGAAACATATTCGAAATTGATGTCTATGTATAGAGAAAAATGAATCTAGTATTATGGTAATTTTATTTTATTTTTCACATTTCAAATAACAAAAATGACATTATTTTAATGCAATTAAAATGTACCAGGTTAAATCTCAACCGTTGAATCCAATCGATCTCGGCCGCTCATCCCAACCGCCAGTAATATCGTGCCACATGGGCTCCCCCTTTGCAGGCTTGTGTCAGCCACTCAAATGCAAATATTGAGTCGTTTTGGTTTTGGATTTTCGAACAAAAAAAAAAAGAAATGAATTTAGACCCAACATTTATTACACCCATTAACATCCCAATAACATCGATGCTTAAATTAAATCTCATAAGCATCCTTTCTTTCCCACCATCAATACTTTATTATTTTTCTTACAACTTAGCATCATGAATAGTTATCGTTAAACATGGCCTTGGGGATACTTGGGTGGTAGTCAACCGCCCTGCCACATCATTAAAAGTCAAATTGAACCATCACTTTTACATTGAATAATCCACCCTAATTAATTCTATCCGGGCACCTATGTTATGTTTTGGTTAACAATAAAATACGGAGTAAATTCCTAATTAATTATATACTGGGGTATGCGGCTTAGAGCATGCCCAACATCTTCTTTAAAAAATTCTCCAAAATGGAGAATTATAGATAACATATTCTGAACTTTTTTGGGCTGAATTTCAACAGATTCTCCATTATGGAGTTTACCCTAAAATATAGAGTTTTCTCCAAATTTAGGGAATAATCTCCATTTCTTCTCCCTATTCTCTATTTTGGAGAATGAAATGAGGAAGCTGTTGGACCAAAATCAACCTCAATATTCTCCAAAAACCCAATATGAAGAATCTGTTGAGGTTGCTCATGCCCCATCGGCCCATCCCGTCGTTTGGTTAACAGTAAAAAACAAGCAATGATAATTTGGGTTCATTTTAGATTGTAGTTTTACTTGTTTGAATATGGTTTATAAAACACGTTTTGGAGCCCACAAATAAAACATTATTAAAAATTCATTAATGTATTATACAGTATCTATCAACATGAACCTATCTTATTTAATAAAACATAAATATATAAACAGGAAATAAAATATAACTATCAACATAAATAAATGGTTGAGATCCTCTCTTAAAATCTAAGAGCATCCGCAACGCACACACGGGTGAAAGTATCTTTACTTAAAAAGATAATTTCTTCTGGGCACCTCATTACGAATCAATGCAACTGCAGGCGAGTGGTCAGAGAAACTCCGAGTATCAAACACAGCTCTTGTGTTCTGAAACGATTCCATCCAGTATTCATTGACCATTATCCGGTCCAATTTCCTCTCAATCTTGCTACTGCCCTTTCGTTTGTTCGTCCATGTCAACGCTGCCCCAGTGAATGGCAAATCAGACAACCCACAAACCTCCATTCCAGACCTTAGCTCTTCAAACTCGTCATATCTGGCTAGTCTTTGAGACCATTTCTCCTCAAGATTTAAGATGCAGTTAAAGTCCCCAAGTACAATCCATGGATCTGTCATCCCATCAGCAAACTGCTGTAGCCCATTCCACAACTCTATTCTCTCAGTTTTTGTATTGCAAGCATAGACAAACGTAGCAGCAAATTTAAAACATAGGTCCTTAGTCTGAACCAAGCAATGAATCCATTGTTCACTGATCTGTACCACTGTCACAGAATATAGGGCAGGATTCTAGGTAACCCATATTTGGCCCTTGGTATTTAAATCACCATTCATACAACACTCCTGGTCTCTCATCAGACCTTCTCTAATGTCATCAATGTTAGTATTTGAAGCAACAATTTATTACTCATGGATGCATAGAAACAAACTTGTATTTTGTGGTGAACAATTCGAACCTAAAGTTTGTGCTTTACACATTATTACTAGTTGTCGTTCCCGTTTTTAGTTAAGTGGAAATGCAAACCACTAGTTAAAAGACTGGAACGACAACTTAGGTGGGAAGTATAGGGTGGTTAGGCTTACTTGTAGTAGTGGGTGCGCGTGTTGGTTGTATATGGTCGAGTGGGAGATGTTAGGAGTAGGGTGGGAGTATGTTGATGTATTGGGGGGTATATAGGGACCCTTTTGGAGTTGGTCCCTTACTTTTGTATAAGACTCGTGGTTTGGTCTTAATTTTTGTAACTTGGTTTTACACCATATCTATATATTTACCATTTCAAGAAAGTATCTTTACTTTGAACAAAAAAAAAAAAAAAAATAAATGTTGAAAATGTCAGAAGTTGCAGGCAAAATTTTTCTCTTTCTCTATGTTTGTTTCTCGCAAAGAGACTTTCACTTTTTTCTATGCAAAATATCTATGAATTGTACTGATATAAAACACCCGATTTTCATTTCCTTTAAAAAAAAATAAGACACTCATTTGAGTGTGTGCGGTGTACATGCTCTAATAAGATTATTCAGTTGGACATCACCGTATCTTTGCTTTCTCTTGATTTTGTGTCCCTCTTTTTCTGTTTTCATTGAAAAATTGGAACCGGAACCATCCTTAATCCTTATCTTTACTTTCTCTTCATGTAATGGCCATCAATTTTGATAAATCAATCTTACTTATACATATCCATAGTCTGGGCACCTACATGGTCAGGTAAACCCATGTTCAAGAGCTTTGTCAATATAAATCCATATTCAAAGTATAATATGAACTCGTATCCATTGAATACTGTATTGTTGATTATGGGCTTTATGGTCTAAAATAAAATAAAATATTATTAATACAGTAATTTTGGAAATTGGCGTCATTTAAACTCCCACGTGAGTAATAATTAAAAAGATTATTAATCTTCTTCTTCTTCTTTTTAATGAGTTAACTAATATGTCATGTCATGGTGGTAGACCACTCGGGTGGTATACCAAATATTCTCCTACCTGGACTTATATATAATAGCAATCCAACCTTTTAGACAAAAACTGCTTTAAACGGGAACTGCAAATATATCATTTATATGAGTAGAGTAGTTTGAGCTCGAGCCGAGCTAGACACGATAAAAGCTTGATTCGAGTTCGTTCATTTTCTAAGCAAGCTCGTTCGATTTAAGCTCGAATTTTGTGAAATTTCTAAAATCTGTATTATAATACTAAAGGAGAAGTCGCCTACGACATGTGGCGGCTTCTCCTTTAATGTAGCCCCTTTTTCTTTTTTCCTTTTTATTAATCTATTTATTTTAATATTTTTAATGGATTAGATAAGTGTTAATTTAACAAACAATTAATTAAAACAAGTTAAAAAGGAAAATTATCTAATCTATTTATTTTAATATTTTTAATCGATTAGATAAGTGTTAATTTAACAAACAATTAATTAAAACAAATTAAAAAGGAAAATTATCTAATCTATTTATTTTAATATTTTTAATCGATTAGATAAATGTTAATTTAACAAACAATTAATTAAAACAAATTAAAAAGGAAAATTATCTAATCTATTTATTTTAATATTTTTAATCGATTAGATAAGTGTTAATTTAACAAACAATTAATTAAAACAAATTAAAAAGGAAAATTATCTAAATTAGTTGATGATTTGGATCCTCCGGCCATCTTCAATTTTAAAGATTTTCTAATTTAGTTAAGATTTTGTATATATGAAGCCGGCGTAGCAATAAATCGAATTTTTTTTCGAAATATTCATAATTAATTAAATAATTACGTAAATATTCAATGTTTGAAACTAATTACAGAAACATTCATTTTTTGCAGGTGGGACAGAAAAACGCGGAGCCAGACCGCGTTTTATGTATACAGCATGAGAGAGAATTGGCGCCCTGGAGGAAGTTTGAAATTTACAAAAGAAACGCGGTCCCAGACCGCGTTTCTCTTTTAAAATATAAGAAAATTAAAGAAAATAATACCGAAATCTATCTGGCACTAGAAACGCGGTCCCAGACCGCGTTTCTTGTGTTGGATGGGGACCCACTCGTCAGCTGTTGCTGACGCGGATGGGACAAATAGAGAAACGCGGTCCCAGACCGCGTTTCTCTTTTCAGTAAAAAAAAAAAAAACTGGTCAAAGGTTCTTTTAGGGCAATTCCAAATAAAACGCGGGGCTAGACCGCGTTTTTCTGGTCCATAGGTCTCTGCTACGATTCCCCCCTACTAGGTTAGGGGAATCTAACATAAAAGCGCGGAGGCAGTCCGCGTTTTTTGGTATATACATCACACACCCGGAACTTCCTCCATTTCTATTCATCATCTCTTCCTCTTTGCTCGCTTCTCTCGCATGAAACTCTCAAAATAGTGTCGGTTGAAGATTTCATTAAGGTTAGGTAATACTTTCACCTTGTTGTCTGAAGATTTCATTAAGGTTAGTTTCACTCTCTTATTAGACTTATTTTCGATCTAAATTGAATGATTAATATGTTTGAAATCTTTAATATCTAGTCTATCATGCTTGTGCTTTGGAGTGATTATGTGTTTTGATTTCTTAATAAAAAAAATAGCAGGATTATGTAGTTATTATTGTGAGTATGATGTGTTTTGAATCTTTATAGTAAGTAAGATGTAAGATTATATGCTAAAGAGTATAATAATTTTATGGTTATTGGAGGATTATATTGATTTATATGAACTTGTCATTATTATTATGAATAAGTTGTTGAACTTGTAGGATTTTGAAGTTAATATTTGTTGATTAACTAACTTATTGTTAATAAAAATATAGGATGAATAAGCATAGCAACATACCTCAACAAGGGTTTGAACAACTGAGTGAGATCTATGTGGATGGTCTTGGTGTTGATCATGAAGATGACTTGGATAATTCTGAAGAGGACGATGATGCTACTAGGGAGGCTGCGATTAGGGGAGAGGCCTCTAATCCGAACTGGAATATAGTTGAAGCTGATCCAATGACAGCAACTCCATGGCCAGGGTTAAATTTACACGTCCCATTAGATGACGGAAGACAGTTTTTTCGGGGACAGATGTTCAACTCGCTGGAGGAGCTAAAATGTGATTTGACCGAGTATTCTGTGCGTATGAGTAAGCCATACAGGACGAAGAAGGCGAGTCCAGAATGGTACACAGTTGTTTGTGACAGGAAGGACAATTGTGGATGCACATGGCGACTATCTGCTCGTCGTGTTGATCGAACTGTTGATATGTGGATGGTCGTCAAATATAGTGGGCCTCATGCATCCAATTGTGTTGGAGAGGTTTTGCAGTTGGATAATCGTAACGTCACCTCCAGTTTCATTAGAGGTGAGATTCTTGGATTTCTTCGCAAGGATCAAGACACGAAACCAAGTACTATTCTCTCGCATCTGACTACAAGGTATGGGATTTCTGTCTCATACATGAAAGCCTGGAGGGCAAAGCAGAAAGCTATTGCAGAGATCTATGGTGATTGGGAGGAGTCGTACACGGAGTTGCCAAGGTTCATGGCTGCGCTACAAGCTACAAACCCGGGAACAGTGGTTGAATTGTGTCATCTGGATTCCCCAAATCCACATGAGAAGATATTTGGTCGTGTATTCTGGGCTTTTGCACCATCCATTGCTGGGTTTGCACACTGTCGTCCTTTGATATCGATCGATGGCACCCATCTATATGGAAAGTACAAGCATGTTGTGTTAATTGCAATGGGAATGGATGCAGATGATCAGATTTTCCCTCTGGCATTTGCCATCGTGGAGAGTGAAAATGGAGATAGCTGTGCTTGGTTCATGGATTGTATAGGGAGACGCGTCACTCAAAGACTCGGAATATGTGTTATTTCAGACAGACATGCAGGCATCCTGAAGACCATGGAGGAGCTGCCTAGATGGAGGGCGCCGAGTTCACATCATCGGATATGCATTCGACACTTGAAGTCAAATGTGAACTCCATGTTCCACGATCACAAGGTGAAAGAAATGGTTGGCTCGACTGCTTACCAGCTCACCACAAACAAATTAATAGAGAAATCACACTAAATTCGAATTATTGTCACAACCACACAACTATCAAGGCATTTACATAAAGACAAAACCCTAAACTCGAATTAACATCTCATATATCCTAATCGATCAAGAAAAAACCGAAAAAAAAAAAAAAAAAAAACTAACCTCGAATCTGCAATAAGATGGAGGGGATGCGAAATACCTGTCAAGATGGAGGGGGATTAGACAAAAAAGAGAGGTGGTCGATGGCGAGAGGGATGGAGAGGGACGGAGGTGGTCGCGGACGAAGAGAGACGAAGAAGATGAAGTGCAGAGAGAGGCGGTTTCAGTTTCTTAGGGTTATTAAACAAAAACGCGGATCCCCACCGCGTTTTATGTTTAAATGTTCAACCACCGCAATCAATGCCCCTTTGACCAGTTTTTTTTTTTTTTTTACTGAAAAGAGAAACGCGTCTGGGACCGCGTTTCTCTATTTGTCCCATCCGCGTCAGCAACAGCTGACGAGTGGGTCCCCATCCAACACAAGAAACGCGGTCTGGGACCGCGTTTCTAGTGCCAGATAGATTTCTGTATTATTTTCTTTAATTTTCTTATATTTTAAAAGGGAAACGCGGTCTGGGACCGCGTTTCTTTTGTAAATTTCAAACTTCCTCCAGGGCGCCAATTCTCTCTCATGCTGTATACATAAAACGCGGTCTGGCTCCGCGTTTTTCTGTTCCACCTGCAAAAAATGAATATTTCTGTAATTAGTTTCAAACATTGAATATTTACGTAATTATTTAATTAATTATGAATATTTCGAAAAAAAATTCCAATAAATCTAGGGTAACTTTTTTTTTAAGATTAAATTGTTTATTTTAATTTCGAGTTGAAGATTAAACCCGCGTAGCTTTAATTTGTTTGTTAAATTAAAGCTTATCCAATTTAGTTGAGATCCTAACCAATTCTTTAAAAGTCAACTTGATGTAAATCTATATCTATATTCTATATTATTATAATACTAAAAGAGAAGTCGCCTACGACATGTGGCAGCTTCTTCTTTAATGTAGCCTTTTTTTTATTGATTTATTTTAATATTTTTAATCGATTTGTTTTAATTTATTTTAATTGTTTGTTAAATTAAAACTTATCTAATTTAGTTGAGATCTTGGTTTTTATGATTGATGATTTTGATCCCCTAAAATCCCTCATCCGGCGTAGGTTTGTTTTTATTTTGAAGATTACTTTATTTACTTTAATTTTTTGTTAATTTTTAATCGATTTGTATTAATTGTTTGTTAAATTAAAGCTTTTAGCAACTTCTCCTTTAATGTAGGAATTTTTAGTTTAGTAATTAATTAATTTATTTATTTCACAAATCTAATTAGAATATTAGTTATTAAAGATAACAATTAATAACAAATCCATTGATTGCAATATTAAGGATAACAACTCTTAACAAATTGAGATATACACAAATCCAAATCCAATTAATCTATATTGGGCTTAATTCAAAACATTGATCTTAGCCTAAATTATAAATTTAGTAGTTTTTTTCTATAAAAAAACAATGGGATTAATTCAAAACATAAAATTAATAATAAGAAAACATAAAATTAATATTAGTAATATATATATATATATATATATATATATATATATATATATATATATATATATATATATTTCTATATATACTACTTTAATCGTTTTCTCAACTCATGAGTTTAATTAAAAATGTTTAATTATCTAAACTTTTACAATTATGTTATAATATTAATTTAATATATTAGTAAGATTTTACTTATAAAAAATCGCGCCATGGTGCGGGGATCATACTAGTTTCTTTTAAGTTGCTATGTTTTGAGCAAGCATGGTTGCTTAGTGCTAAAAAAAAGTTCGGTTCGAGCTTGTTCATTTCTTAAACGAGCCGAGTGTGAGCACCTTTTTAAGCTCAAGTGAAAATTTAGGCTCTGCTCGAGCCCGACTCGTTTCTAAATGAGCTGAATATAAACAACCAATACTCGACTCGTTCGACTTGAATAACGACCCTAAATATATTGCCTCGTCTAATTCTCTTTTGGTATCGATTCTCGGAAATAAAAAATTCGGAATCGAAACGAGTGATTATGGTTTTGATGTTTAGTAGGACAACCCATAATGAAATTGATTTCCCAATAATCCCTCATCCCCAATTTTGGACATTTTTCAATCCAAAAAAAGAGCAGGAATGAGCCATTAGCAATCACACCCTCCACAACTGATGTAGGAGCACCTGAAGCACCCGCCTTACCAGCCGGACCAGTGACTCGGAGTCAAGCTAAACTGATCGCTGACAAACTCGCCAGCTTGGTATGCTACATGGGGAGACGAGCCAACACGCCGAGTGTCGGAGACCTAGGGCCAAGGCCGAAGGCCATACTTGTTTGTGAAGCAGAAGGATGTTAAGGAAACTCTATTTATATCTATTATTTAGTGTTTTAATATTTTAGTTGATATTCTATTATTTTAGGAAAATAGATATATCTTTTATTTTAGGTAGAATCTAGAGGGTTATTTAAAGGAGAACTCTTTGTCATTGAAAGGACGTTCAATATTATTCAGAAGCTTTTGCTCAAACCCTAAGACAAGTTCCTCTTGCGTTCTTGCTCGTACGATTGCGATTTCAATCCGTTTGTGCCGATTTGTCTCTCTGGTTATCCGTCTCGCGGAGTAGGTGATCCAAGGAGAAAGTCCACGTCCTCTTGATCCAAGACGGGCTTGAATCAAGTTGTAGAAGGAGGTCTTTTGCTCAGGGACTTGTGCCGACGAGTGGTTTAATCTCTTAGGTATAAGTATTCCGGCCAACTGATTGCCTTTGAACCCCATATCTTTACTTTCGCTGAATCTGTCGTATTTTTAACATCTGTTTTTATCAAAAAACTGATGTCTTTGAGTCTTCTGTCATCAGTCCGAATTATAGAACCGACGTCTAATCTTCTATTTGTGTTTGTTTCGGGAGCCTTTGTTGGAACGATCAGACAACCCCGCATCAACAACTCACATCGTGTAAACTCAACTCCCATCTTCATCCCTCATCATCATTCTCGTCCAATGTCGTCGCCTCCACAGCCATTGTCTGATGTCGCCGTCACCCCATCGTCCAGATCTACCACCATCCACCCGATGTACCATCACCCACCCGATGTCGTCCTCCTCCGTCTAGGTCTCTCTATCGATGTCGTCCTCTCTCTCTCTCTCTGACCACATGGGATTTCCGCCACCGCCACCAAGATCATCTTGGTGTCAAGATGGTTGCATCGGTGCCACCGCTCGAATAAATATAGCCCTAAATGGTGGCATTGCTGCCTCCACCCAGCTCTTCCTTCTCATCTCTATCAAAGTCCGACTCGGACCGATGACTGGGGGTCGTGTGCACAGGCGCACATGCGCTAGTAGCTTAACACACAAGCCGGGTGAGGTTCTATTCTAAAACCAATTGGCAATAGAAGGAGTAGCCCACCAACTCATATATTAGGGCTTGTTATGCTCAACTTTCGATGTGGGACACTTTATCCTTTCACATCTTAACACGCCCCTGCAAGTCCAACTAGGAATGACCATCTAGTTGAGACTTGGACAACTGGGTAACCCAGACCAGGATCGACACGGGCCGTTAGGCTAACCGCTCTGATACCATATCAAAGTCCGACTCGGACCGATGACTGGAGGTCGTGTGTATGGGCGCACATGCGCTAGTAGCCTAACACACAAGCCGAGTTAGGTTCGATTCTAAAACCAATTGGCAATAGAAGGAGTAGCCCACCGACTCATATATTAGGGCTTGTTATGCTCAACTTTCGATGTGGGACACTTTATCCTTTCACATCTTAACAATCTCATTCGACTACTGTTGTCCAACCCTCTCTTGTTAGTCTTAATTTGTGTAATTAATTATATATTTGTTATTCTTAATTTGAGAGATAAATTTGTGTGATTTTGAACTTTGTAGAAGGAATTGTTAGATAGAATATATGTATAGATCTAATTATCTATTTGTAATTAGGGTTAACTATCTTGTACTCCTATATATATTCTAATGATAGCGAAGGCAACCCCAACGAGGATTATTCACGCTGACATGGTATCTGAGCCTCTAGGGTTTCATCTAAATTAACCCTAATTTTTTTTTCCGATCCCTCCCCACCTAATCTCCTACCTACTGTCGTCACCGGACCTTCCCCACCCACAGCCGCCGGTCATTCTCAACCTTGACCTCGCCTCTCTCCCTCGCCTCTTGCCTTCAACTTGTTCTCCATTCATCCGGCCACTGCCCAGCCGCAGCAACACCAGGAGCCCAGATACGGCCGCCCCGAGCACCCTCCGGCCTCGCAATCTACCCCAACAGGCCATCTCTTCCTTCTTCTCGCGCCCCAGTCTCCATCTTGTTCTCCATTCCTCCGGCCACTGCCCAACCGCAGCAACACCAGGAGCCCAGATCCAGCCGCCCCGAGCACCCTCCGGCCTCGCAACCCACCCCGACAGCCTCCATCTTGTTCTCCATTCTCTCCGCCTCCTATTTCCGGCCGCCTTCGACCACCGCACCACTGCTGCACGCCGTCGGGGCCCCCACGAACCAGATCTGGACCCTAATGAACAATCACAGCTCCAACAGAAGCCCAGATCCGCCAACCAAGACCCTCCCCTTCAAAATCCGAGCCCTTCCCATGATTTTGTTGCAAAACTGATATCCCCTCCTCCTAATTTCTATATTTTCATATTTCTTCTCGCACCCCGAGCACCACAACCGGTACCCTCCCGCCCCCCCCCCCCTCGATTATGGCTTTCTACAATCCACAACAGCCTCCCATCGAGGTTATCGCCCCTTCAAGTCATCTACAGAGGGGGTATTCCCCTATTCGAGCCCTTCCCCAGGGCTACCCGACCTATACCCTTCCGCCTCCCCCGCACGCCTCTCCAAAGCGGCCATACCTGAGCCAACAGGGACTCTTCGAGCCCTCTCCGCACCAACTGGATCAGGCCTTAGCAACGGAATCATCGTCATCGTCCCGACACAGGTCGTCCGCCATCATGACACCTACAGGCGTGTCACCTGCCGATCCGAACTGGTACATGGATAGCGGAGCCACTACGCACATGTCGCACAACCCAGGTATAATTTCTGTCCCTGCTTCTAAGAGTCTTTCTACCTCCATTATTGTTGGCAATGGTGAACGCATTCCTACCTTGGGTCTTGGGCACACTACATTACCAACATCTACCACCGACCTAAGCCTCAACAACATCCTCGTCTCCCCAGGCTTAACAAAGAACCTTGCATCCATTTGTCGCCTCACCACAGACAATAATATCTCCATTGAGTTTGACCGCTTTGGGTTTGCTGTCAAAGATTTCACAACTGGAGCCCCGCTCATGAGATGTAATAGCGCTGGAGACCTATATCCGTCACCAAGAACATACATCTTGTCACCTCCCCTGCAGCAACCAATCTATCAACAGTTGCTCGTTCAGCATCTCTCTGGCACGCCCGTCTTGGTCACCCAGGTTCCCCGGCTTTCGGGTCTCTCAGGTCCAGGCTTATTCCCTGCTATAAAGCCCCTCCCTCCACTAGTTGCTCGGTGTGCCAGCTTGGCAAACACACTAGATTGCCCTTTTCCACGTCTTATACTCAAGTGCACGCTCCATTTGACATCATTAATGGTGATCTATGGACATCTCTTATTATCAGTCATGATGGTTTCCGCTATGCACTTGTTCTGGTTGATGCATTCTCTCATTATTTTTGGGTGTTTCCCCTAAAGTACAAATCTGAAGTTCCACACCTTATGATCTTCCATAGCTTCGTCCGCACCCAATTCAACCTCCCCATTAAATCCTTTCAATGTGACATGGACGGTGAGTTTAACAACAATGCCCTTACATCATTCTTCGCTACTCATGGCATTCAATTCCGCTTCTCTTGTCCCCACACCTCCTCCCAGAATGGGAAAGCCGAACGGAGCATTCGCACCCTTACCACTTACATGAGGACTCTCCTTATCCATGGGCATGTCCCCCTACAGTATTGGCCATATGCTATTGAATCGGCATGCTATCTTATCAACATCACTCCTTCCACAACCATCCAGAATTGGTGCCATGTTGAGATATTATTCCGAGTCACTCCTAAATACGACCACCTCCGTGTGTTTGGCTGCCGGTGCTACCCTAACCAAGCATCTGTTGCCCCTGATAAACTTGCTGCTCGATCCACACCTTGTGTTTTCCTCGGCTACCCCTCCAATCATAGAGGGTATAGGTGTTTTGATCCCATTACCAAACGTGTCATCTTCTCTCGCCATGTCACCTTTGATGAGACCACTGACCACATTCCCTTTTTCTAGTCCCCCTACATCCCCAAACACCCCGCCCCCTTATGATGACTACCCTACACCCCACCTTCTTCATCAACTATATCCCTCTTCCTCTCCGAATGCTATTACATCTCCGGCCCGGGCACCCAACCCTCCCCCATCGCAACCTATCCTGCCACCTCCTGCCCCCGTCCAGCCCCCTGTGGCCCCCGTCCCATCACCTCAAGCTTTTGTCCCGTCAGCTGCAGCCCCTACCCTACCACCTAACCCCACACAGTCGGTCAACCAGATCCAAACTCGAAGCATGAGTGGCATCTCTCGCCCCAAACAGATTTTTGACCTCTCCGTTTCTCACCTATCACCCATCCCTACCTCCCACAAAACAGCCGCCTTAGATCCAAATTGGAATGCTGCCATGCTCGATGAGTACAAGGCTCTTATTAGCAACAACACTTGGGTCTTGGTTCCTCGGCCTCCTGGGGCCAACATTGTGCGGTGCATGTGGCTCTTTCGGCACAAGTTTCGCTCTGACGGATCTCTTGAGCGCTATAAGGCGCAACTGGTCGCCAAAGGGAACTCTCAGCGGGTGGGGGTCGATTGTGATGACACTTTTAGTCCGTTTGTCAAACCAGCTACCATCCGTACCGTCTTGCATCTCGCTGTCTCCAAGAATTGGCTTATTCATCAGCTTGATGTCAAGAACGCATTTCTTCATGGTCATATGCATGAGACAGTGTACATGTTCCAGCCGCCTGGTTTTGCTGACAGGACCAAACCAGACCATGTTTGTCTCTTACAGAAGTCTCTGTATGCCCTTAAACAGGCACCTCGGGCGTGGTATCTTCGCTTTGCTACTTACCTGCACATGCTTGGCTTCGTTAGTAGCAAGAGCGACTCCTCCTTGTTTGTCTTTCGCCGAGGTAATCAGATTGCTTATTTGTTGTTATATGTCGATGATATCATCCTTACTGCATCTTCAGAGACTCTTCGGGCTGCTATTATTACTCAACTCAGCAAGGAGTTTGCTATGTCTGATCTCGGGCCTCTCAGCTTCTTTTTGGGAGTCTCTGCATCTCGATCTGCATCTGGTTTGTTTCTCTCACAGGAGAAATATGCCAAGGAAATTATTGCCAAGGCTAACATGGCTAATTGTAAGCCTGCTGCAACGCCTGTTGAGACCACTGCCAAACCGACTCAAGCTGCGGGTCAGTCTGTGTCTGATCCGACTTTATACCATAGCCTTGCTGGTGCTTTACAGTACTTGACATTTACTCATCCTGATATGAGCTACGCTGTTCAGCAAGTCTGTCTATTCATGCATGACCCCAGAGAGTCTCACTTTGCTGCTCTTAAGCGCATTATCAGGTATGTTCAAGGTACTACTTCTATTGGCATCACTATTACCCCATCAGCTTCACCTCTCTCCGTGGTTGCTTACACGGATGCTGATTGGGCTGGTTGTCCGGACACCAGACGGTCTACATCAGGATATTGTGTGTTCCTCAACGACTCTCTCGTCTCTTGGTCTTCTAAGCGCCAACATGTGGTTTCTCGGTCTAGTGCTGAAGCGGAATATCGCGGTGTTGCCAATGTTGTCGCTGAGTGTGCATGGCTTCACAACCTATTGCTTGAGCTCCACTATCCGCTCAGTCAAGCGTCTGTTGTGTATACAGACAATGTCAACGCTACTTACCTTGCTCACAACCCGGTTCACCATCAGCGAACCAAGCATGTGGAGATTGATATCCATTTTGTTCGTGAGAAGGTCGCTATGGGACATGTGCGTGTCCTAAATGTCCCCTCCCCGTACCAGTATGCAGACATATTCATCAAGGGATTGTCTCGCCATTTATTTCTTGATTTTAGATTCAGTCTCACCATTCGCTGCCCTCATGTTTCGACTGAGGGGGTATGTTAGATAGAATATATATAGAGACCCAATTACCCATTTGTAATTAGGGTTAACTATCTTTTACTCCTATATATATTCTAATGAATAATGATAGCGAAGGCAACCCCAACGGGGATTATTCATTCTGACAGGAATTTGTGTATTTTTACGGTTTGGTGTTTGTGAATTTCTTATTACGACATTATACCAAACATCCTTGAGAATGAATTATTTCAATTTTTTATTCCGATTCCCATAATCCTACCAAACGACGCCGAGTTCTTATACTTTATCCATGTAATGAACATGTTAGAATGGATTCATTTATTTCACTTATGTATACTTTACTTCCAATCTTACATATATCTCACTACTACGAAATTCAAGAACATATCCCAAAAGGCAGCTAGGGTACATATATGAATCAAACACAAACTAAATCCTCCATTTCCATTTCAATCAAACCGAAAATCGAACCTAGCAAATCGGCAGAGGAGCTCCGTCCCATTCCTTCAAGCAGTCCAGCAATGGATCAATCATCTCCCCCTTGGTAATGGCCGCGAACACCTTGTCGAAATCCTCCCCGGGAGACCTCACCTTCTCCCCCGTCAACAGGCTCGTGCCGAGCTCCTCTCTCACAAACCGGTACAGCGGGTACGACCTGCATTCCTTGATCCTGTTGGGAGCCCTACAGGCTCCGATGTCGTACTCGTTCCTCGCTGCCTCCACCGCCTTTGGGAGCTTCGACTTGAGCTCCTCCTCGAATGATCCGATCTCGTGGAAGATTGAATTGTCTTCGTTCGCTAGTGCTTGATCCACCAGCGCTTGCCTCAGCTTCTGCATCAGCAGGTAGTTGGGGCTGCAAGGATCGTCGATGTAGGCGAACACGTGCTCACGATCGACGATCCGGAGCAGGTCTTTCTCGCAGATCGGTACTCCGTTGAACACGCTCTTTACCGCCTGGCTGATCGTGCTCTTGACGGTGTTGATCAGGCTCTCCTCCAGGTGCCTGAGGTCGATCGCCTGGCACAGACCCACCAGGAATGTGGAGGACATGAGCTGGAGGATCTCCACTGCCTCCGCCGTCTTCCTCGACGAGATCAGGCCGAGGGAATTCACGTCCTGGTTGTGTTGTTCGGCGCTCTGGACATGGTTGGTCACCGGATTAGCGAGAAACTGCAATTCCGAGCAGTAAGATGCCATCGCGATCTCCGCTCCCTTGAATCCGTAGTCCAGGCTAGGGTTTCTCCCGCCGGAGAGATTCGACGGCAATCCGTTGTTGTAGAAATCGTTAACGAGCTCCGAGAATTGAGCGAACAGCAGCTTCCCAATTGAAGCTAGGGCTAACCTGGTATTGTCCATGGACACTCCAATTGGAGTCCCCTGGAAGTTTCCGCCGTGCAGAGCCTTGTTTCTGGACAAATCGATCAGCGGATTGTCGTTGACGGAGTTGATTTCTCGCTCGATTGACTTGGTGGCGGCGCGGATCACCTCGATCTGTGGCCCCAGCCACTGCGGCGAGGTTCGCAGAGCATAGCGGTCCTGTTTCGGCTTCTGGAGCGGATCCAATTCGTGGAGGTCCTGCGCGTGCTTGACGAATCCAGATCCGTCCAAGATGTGCTCCATTATCGCCGCCGCCTCGATCTGGCCGGGGTGGTGCTTGAGCTTGTGAGTGAGGTGGTCGGTGAACTCCGGCTTCCCGTTCATGACCTCGGCGAAGAGCGCGGAGATGACCTCGGAGAGGACGGCGAGGAGGTTAGCGTTGAAGAGGACGATGGAGGCGAGGCCGGATCCGACGGCGGTGCCGTTGACCAGCGCGAGGCCTTCCTTAGGCTGGAGCTCGAAGAAGCCGTCGACGCCGGCGAGGCGGAAGGCCTCGGAGGCGGATACGCGGCGGCCGTCGGAGGCGACGGCGGTGGAATTGGGGCGGCCGGTTAGGAGGCCAGCGATGTAGGAGAGGGGGACGAGGTCGCCGGAGGCGGTGATGGTGCCGCGGAGGGGGAGGCAGGGGGTGATGTTGTGGTTGAGGAGGCTGGCGAGGGCTTCGAGGATCTCGAATCGGATGCCGGAGTAGCCCTGGAGGAGCGTGTTGATGCGGACGAGCATGGCGGCCCTGGTGGCGGATCCCGGGAGGGTTTGGTTTGACTCCGCTCCATTTCCGAAGATTCCAGCATTCAAAAATCTGTTATATAATAACATTAGATTTTATACCGTTACCAAAAATAAAAATAAAAATAAAAATACTGTAGTTTATATACGATGGAGTTAAGGACTGTTTGGTTTGGCGAAATGCATAAAATCATGTAAGGATTGCTGTATAAGTATAACCTTGCAAATATTCCAAACTCATTAATTTTCTGGCTAGATTCTCAACTAATATACCGGTGTATTAATTGAATATAAATACAGTACTCCGTATTTTTCAACAGAGTGCTTTTATGTTTAAATATTTATCATATTTACCAACTACAAATTTTATTTTCTATGTAAGGAAAACGAATTGTTAAAAATTTAGAAAACTATTCCTTACTAATCTCTCATATTATATTCACAATATTTAAATTTATATTTATATTCAAAAACAATACTCCTTATTTTTTAAAATTTAAAACAATGGATCCTTTTACTATTATACAAAATAAAATTATATTATTTAAGTTGTTATAATAGATAAAACTATAATACCTTCTTTTAAAAAAACATATTATTGATTATTTAAGCACATTTTTAGGATGATAAAAAAGAATTAAATATTAACTTTTTAATTATTTTTTAAATAATTTCATACTTAGTAATAAATAAGAACTCAAAAAAATAAATAAAATAATATTTTTAGCTAATTAAAAGAGGTATAATAGTTCAATTTTCCTCTTAATTTAAAGAAGCATTTAACTGTTTTAACATGACAATTAATTTCCCTTAATTCAGAGGACCATTGTCCATTACCACCTAATCTATATTATAATACTAAAGGAGAAGTCGCCTACGACATGTGGCGACTTCTCCTTTAAAGTAGGATTTGTTAGTTTTTTTTATAGATTTTTTAATTAGTAGGATTTGTTAGCTTTTTTTATTTAAGATTAATTATAAAAAAGAATTAGATTTAAAAATTAAATTACTAATTAACCTAATTGATATGCCATATCTAAAATAACTAACTAACTAAAACGTAATCTTATTGTTTGGATGAGGATATATGCAAATCCAGAATCTAGAAACTTACGCAGATCTTATCACTTTGTTTTTTTTTTATCACCGATCTTATCACTTTGTAATGTAATCTCTTACTAGATCTATTGCAATCTTATCACTAAAATAATTTTTAAAAAATCAGATTAGTCAATTCCAAGTTTCAGATTGTTATTAATCAGATTAGTCAATTTTTATTTTTATTTCCAATTATTTATTAATTCAAAGTAGATATCTAAAATCAATGATCTCTGATTTGGTTAAAAATTTGAATTTTGAAATTAGTTTTTTTGTTTTTCCAATTCTTTAGATCAACTAATCTGATTTGGTTACAATTTTGAATTTTGAAATTTAAAAAAAAAAATTCACATCGCCAAAATCGTAGTATACTACTGTTATAAATACTATCCTAACTCTTCCTGATTCAATTGTTCCCATTTTTATATTCATTTGTTTTTGTGCTGCTGTGTTGCTTTTATATCTTAATCTAACATAATCATATTTGCAGATGCAGGTTATTGATTCTACCCTAATTTACCTGATTTTAATCCCACCCCAACTCCCCTCTCTTACTTTCCTTCTCAGTTTATTCGATTAATTACGATTCCATTGATTCTACTTGGAATTATGTCCAGTTGTGCTTAACTACTCGGAAAAATGATGTGAAATCGATCGACTTTGTGTTGCTACGTGAAATCCTTAGTCAAGATGTACGTGAAATCATTCAACGTAACACTAAATACTTCCAATGCAATTTGATTTGAAGTTATCTAATTAATCTTTTGGTTTCATCTTATAAATATAGGGGCAAGCTAATGCGGATTTCATTTATTTTATATATGGTTTTAGTTATCTGCATTCGTTCAAACATACTCCATATATTCTCATTCTCTCCGGTGTTTTATTTCTTTCCTGATTGTCAATTATGATTATCGGTACACAAATCGGTGTGGTTTTGTTCAAACATACTTCGTATATTTCATTATCTAGATGAGTTACTAATACAAAAACTAAACAATAGATGAATCCGGTGGAATATTATTGTTCACGTATTAAGAATATTAAGATCACTAAACTACACCGATCCTGAACAAGTTCAATTCGGTTGGCAAGATTTTAATAGATGAAAAGTTAATTGTGTTTAACAATTGATTAGTTTGTTTACACAAAGTCGAACACATGAAAGAAGGGCTTATATTTTTATATTTTTATTTTTTTTAACTACTTAATAATACTTATAATATTTTTTAATTAGCTCAATTTGATTCCATTTATTAAAGTTTCTTATTATTTAGAATTTTTATATTTTTTCATTATTCAATGTGTTAGGGAATGCTTATTTGTTTGCTACTTAGTAATACTTATAATATTTATGTCAACAATGATAAATGAAATTATATAAACATATATTTTTAAACAAAGATCCGTGCAATGCACGGGGTACTAAGCTAGTTAATTAATTATAGTACAGTACATTATTGTTATAGAAATAAATTAGAGTAACTTAAATACTTGATCACTAACTATACTTAAAAATACCTCAAAACTTCAAAACTTTCAATTTTACTAACTCATGAATCTAAGCCACTCATCTGAAACTGAACTAAGTTACATCTAAACTCAACTCAATTAAACACACATTTATTATTTTAAAAAGAAAAACTTAACCACATAAATAAATAAAACTAAATAAAAGCAAAGCACGTTTTCCCAAATACCTAATAAGCTCCTTCTGAAGAGCACCACCTTGGTTGGTCCTCCGGTGAGAGGTGGCGCCGAACCCCGTGGTGACGCCGTAGCTGTCCGTCCCCTTATTCATACTCTCCATCACCCAATCGCTGCTCGCCTTCACCCCAGCCCTCGCGGCCTCCGCCAGCTCCACCGTGGCCGCCCCGCCCTCGGCAATGGCCACCACCTGCGCGATCGTCAGCGTCTTCCCACCGAGCCTCACCAGCGGCCTCCTGTACTCCTCCACCATCCCCCTCACCTCATCCAGGTGGCTCCCCCTCATCCCGTCCGCCGCCGCCCCCCAATTCAACGGATCCGGCGCCACCTTCACCGCGCCGTTGCCATTTCCGTTAGCCACGCAGATCCCGTTCACGGCACCGTTAACGTGGCCGTTACCGTTGCTGTGGATCTTTCCGGGCTCCATTAATTGCGGATTGGAGGGGTTTGAATTCGGAGGTTGGTTAATTGTTCCGATCTTGAGGGGGCGTGGATTGGGTGTGGGAGGAAATATATTAAGGAAGGTGAGCTACTTTGGCGGGGGGGATTAAATAAAAGGCCGCATTGAGTGTTGGGTGAGCGGGTGTTAGGATGGGGGTTAGTTGGAGGGAAAGGGAGCACGTGACCGTTGGATCGGGGATGAGGGAGATGGACGGCTGGATGGAGGGCCACGTGGGATTGGGTGTGCGCCCCTTCCATGGGAGGTTGGTGGGGGTGTTGGCATGGGATCGATCCTGTGTGTCTTGGGGGTCTTAACAGCTTTCCGGCAGTTGGGAATTTATCTCTGTGCATGCGCTCACCTGCCTGCTTTTTTAGATCTTCTTTTCCGGTTATTTACCACATTTTCGTACAGTCGTGTTCCAATCTCCTTCGTCATGGGCGATGAGATATATTAGAGTATTGAGTTATCATTCGGATGAATTATATACATTAAGGGTGACTACAACCCATCGAATTGAATCGTTACAGTATATGTTCCTTTGGTTCGACTCTAAACACGATCACGGATACAAAAATGAACTTTATGCGAGCATTGAGCGAGCTATTTAGGACTTGTTTATCATATCAAAAGATTAATTTAGCTTAATTAACATTATAATTTAGTTTAAGATTAAAATATAGATGACAATTTTGAATATATTTTAGAGATATATAAAAATTTTAACCCTTATGGATAGATTAAGTGATGAATTTTTTTTTTGACATGACAAATTCGTAAAAAGAAACTATTTTTGTAAAATCGTGTAAAAATTATCAGATAACTTTAAAAAGTTCTAATAAACTTGTGACAAACAAGATTATTGTAAGGGAGTTTCTCTCTCTTCATCTGTGTACCCAATTTTGAGCACCTCCAATCTGTGTTTCCAACTTTGAGCAAACTCCCTCCCATCTAAATGTCCTTCTTCTTCTTCTTTGAGAACATATTTCTCATCTTTGTTCAGTTAGCCTCTTCTGATCCCGTTTTCTTGGAGTTCGTCTGCACTACCCACAGGAGATAGTGTCCTGCTGTACTACTGGCCCGCGGTGCTACTGTTCGGTGGTGCTTGGCTGCATTCTTTCGGCGGCTTCCTCAACTTTTTGGGTGTTTGGTCTTCTTGGAACGTTTTGTAGTAGAGTTTATTTCTGTTTGGTTCATTACGCTTGTTTTCTGTATTTCTGTTTTTAGTTTGTTCTGATAGACGATTCGCCGTCTACCGACTTTGTCGGCCTCTCGAAGAGTCAGACCTGTCTGACATTCGAATTTTTACCTAATAAAAAAAAAACCCAAGATTATTGAAAAGTCAATCAATTAGTTCCCCGTAGCTAGCAATGAAGAAATTACAATATAATGTAAGATCATCATGTGAAATCATGGAGGGTATATTTAAGGATTTTGACCTTAAGATGGTTAAGGGAATTTTTAACGAACGATTCCTAGCATTGATACTACTACTAGCATTAATTTGAATACAAAAATGGTGAAAATGACAAGTATTGGATGATTGGGATATTTAGAGCAACATTCAGTATCGCTCGTAATGATGGCATTAACTGATGAACAGGTGTGTCAGCGTTCAGTTTTATTTTTACCTCTGATGCAGGGCATGAAACGACGTCGTTTAGGGGGAGAACAAGCGAAACGCAACGTATTGGATTGTTGTGCTCTGACGCCAAGCTGATTGGGTGAGACACGTGTCGTGTTTGGGCTGGCTGCAACAAAGTGTCATCGATGGTGGACAAGTGGATGGCGGAGATGTAGTCTATTGCTAGTATATTTTCATTTATAATATGTAATTTTCTACATTAATTTTTTTTTTAAATATCACAAGACTACATTCATTTTTCTCTACGTATAGTCGCATAGACATCAATTTTAAATATATGTTTGACCATATTTTGAAAAAAAATATTTTTCTTTGAAAACACTTATGTTTAATAATACCTCAAAAAAATATTTTAAATTATCTTTCATTAAGTAATAAATAATAATTACAGTTTGAAGAATTTATTTTATATTTATGAAATAAAACATTTTTTAAAATATTTTATAGATGTTAATAATGTCGATGAATCATCTGCAAATATGGTAGAAATGAACTGTTGAATTTAAGTTTATTTATTATCTGTAGTGTAATCGATCGCTTTTTAAGTAATCAATGTAGTTTGGCTTTTTAAAATAAAATTTATATATTGGGTTATATATAGTTACCTATTTAGTTTATAAATAATATTTATTTATGATAATATTTTTATAAAGAAATATGAATATAATAAGTTAATCTAGAATTGAGGTATTTAGTCGAGAAGAGTATAATTGTAAATTGATTTGGTAAGAAAAGATTGAAATAATTATTGAAGAGGGTATTATTGTAAATTGAATTGATAGGAAAAGATGATTTTGGATTGCTAGGGATGCTGCTTATAAAATGGAAAAAAAAAGAGTAAAAATTGGATGCTAAGATATGATGTGGCAGATAGAGAAGATTAAAAAAAAATCTTATTATTATTTGATAAATATGCCCTATATGGATGGCCTCCCTAGCATTCTTTACAAAAATAATATTCAGTCGATGCGTATATTTATGGTCTATATATTTTTTTTATTAGGTAAGAATTCGAGTTCAGACATATCTGAAACTCGACGGCCGGACAAGTCGGCAGACGAGAGAACCGTCTAAAGATCAAACATATAATAATACAAAACGGAGCAGACTTAGACAACCACACTCTACAAATAAACGAAACTAAGCAGACCTAAACCAAACAGGATAAGGACGAAGACGACAGATGAAGCCATGCTCCACAATGAAGTAGAACCGTAGGCCAATGATACATTAGGACCCGATCATCCTGTGGGCAGTGAGGACGAAACTCCAGGGAAGCAGTCAACCCGAGTAGAGGAGACACCACGATACACACTGCCACGATCCCAACCTATCCCAACTCCGACAGTCAGAACCAAATCCATGGAGAAGATCACCAATTCACGCCACTGCAGAGCCGCACACCGCCTGAGTAAGAGCACCCGGAAACCCTCTCGGGATTTAGTCAACCCTAATGGGATTTAGGACATGCCCAAACAGACGGAATTATATATATATATATATAGGGAGTGGTTCCAGAGTACACACCCCTTAGGGTGTGCATTGTGCACAAATATTATTCGGTGAAATGTGAAACATTATTCGGTGAAATTTTAAGCATTATTCGGTGAAATGTAAAACATTCTACCGAACACTGTTATGTTTTTTTTTTCCGTTCAGTTCAGATGAAAACGTCCCAATTCCACTGAATAATTTATAGCATTCTACCGAATAATGTTTAGTTTTTTTATTTATCCGTTTCAAATAAAAGAAACCTCAATTCCCTAAACAATAGTTACAATTTATATGGAATGCCTCAAATTTCACCAAATAATGTTTCACATTCCCCTAAACAATACTCACATTTCACCGAATAATGCTTCAAATTTCACTGAATAATGTTTCACATTTCACCGAATAATATTTTGTGCACAATGCACATCCTAAGCCCTGTGCACAAGTTACCCATTCTCTCTCTCTCTCTCTCTCTCTCTCTCTCTCTATATATATATATATATATATATATATATATGGAGGCGGTTGGTGTCTAAGGTCGCAATGAAAGGTGTGGGCAAAGGAATTGCGAGTTATCTTAATGACTTTCAGTTTAGAGTAGGTGTCTCCGGGGGTGCAGAGGCGATCCTACATAGCGTCAATCGACTATTAAGTGAGCGTCACGAAGATGGGTCTCTATCCATGCTTTCAGTGGATTTCTCAAACGCCTTCAATCTGGTGGATAGGAGTGTTTTACTTCATGAAGTGAGGGCGAGATGCTCATCTATCTCTTTATGGGTAGAGTTTTTGTATGGTCAGGCAGCCCGGTTGTACCTTGGAGCCGGACATATCTTGTCAGCTACTTTAGTGCAACAAGGTGATCGTTTGGGACCACTTCTTTTTGCTCTTGTGTTACACCCTCTTGTCCATCAAATCAGAGATAAATGCAAACTTCTTCTCCATGCATGGTACCTCGATGATGGGACTATCATAGGAGAGTCAGAAGAGATAGCTAAAGCGTTTGATATAATTCGTGACAATGGTCCAACTTTGGGTCTCGAATTGAATGTTAAGAAGACTGAGCTCTTTTGGCCTTCATGCGATGACACACGACATCTAGAGGGGTTATTCCTTAAGGACATTGCAAGGCCGAAATTGGGTGTGAAGTTACTTGGAGGGGCAGTTAGTAGAGATAGTGGGTTCATTAAAGAGCTGGCTATGAAAAGGGCGATTAAGGCTGTTGACTTGATGCATCTTCTTCCGCAACTAAAAGACCCCCAGAGTGAGATTCTTTTACTCCGTTCTTGCATGGGCATTGCCAAACTGTTTTTTGGGCTAAGGACATGTCAACCTGAACATACAGATTATGCAGCAGCCTGGTTTGATAAAGGGCTTCGTAACTCTAATGAAGACCTTGTGGTTTGTGGAGGTCCTTTTTTGGGGATCTCCAATGGAGATTGGCTTCCTTACCCATCCGATTTGGAGGTCTTGGGTTGTACTCCGCAGTAGAAGCTTCATCGGATGCTTTTGTAGCATCTAGGGTTCAATCTTGGGTGTTGCAGGACCATATATTGTGAGATAGCGGGACAAGTGGTATGGACTCTGATTTTTGTAGAGCTTTGGGTAATCTTCATGTTGTACTTCCTGACTATGACCTTGATAGTTTTGTTAATAAGGGTACCCCCCCCCCCCCCCCCCAAACCCCAACATATTTTGGCGAGTGCTCTTTTTGGTAAAATTATTAAGGAGATGGAGGTAAAGTTTAACATGACGGTTAGACAGAAGGCCATTTTTGGATGTCTACAAGCACCACATGCCCAAGATTTTCTTCTTGTTGTTCCTATTGATGGGCTTGGACAACATATGACACCGGTGGAGTACCGCACAATTCTCAGGTATCGCCTTATGATCCCACTATTCCCTGTTGATGAGATTTGTCCTATTCCCAATTGTCGGAGGGTTTTGGATACTTTTGGGGAGCATGCAGTTCATTGTAAAGAAGTTCCGGGCTTCAAGTACAGGCATGATCTTGTTCGAGATGTTCTCTTTGATATATTTAGGCGGGCGGGGGTTTCTGCTAAGAAAGAGGCACCTGTGAACTTCTTGACTGATCTGCAGGAGGGGAGATCGACATTGAGGCCAGCTGACATTTTGGTTTTTGGGTGGATAGGTGGACAACATGCTTGTGTTGATTTGACAGGAGTTTCCCCCTTGGTTAGTTTGGGGAATGGGATTTTCACAGTGGGACATGCAGCTCTCAAAGCGGTCGCAGCTAAAGTGGTCAAACATGAGAAAGCGTGTATTGACAATCAACACGTATTCGTTCCTTTTGCGTTTGATACCTTTGGTTTTTTGGCACCTGATGCTGTCGAGCTCCTCAAGCGAGTCCAAAAGGTTATGCATAGTAATGTTATGACCCCTAGATCTATGGATGTCGTATTCAAAAGAATTGGTTTTTCTATTCAGAAGGGGTTGGTGGCGCAACTTGTTGCCCGTTTACCATCTATGTGTATGTAGTTATCATTAATTGAAATGGATTAGAGAATACGAATTGTTTTAAAAATATATAAAAAAAAATTAACACTTTTTTTTTATTTCTTCTTCTTCTTCTTCTTTTTCGGCAACTTTGGGCCCAAGGCAAATCTTTGGGCCCAAAGCAAAGGATTTAGGGCCACCTTGGGCCCAAGTAAAATCCGTTGGACCCAGAAGTGGATGGCGTCTGAGGGTCTCAACCTCACATCCCTGAAACGTGAAAAGGGTGAACTAACATCCCGACGACCACCAGCCAGGCCGAAAAAGGAGGGAGTGAGTCGGAGGAGGGAGGGAGATGTAAATGGAGGCGGAAATCAACGAGCGCACACCATAAACAAATCAATCCCAAAGCCAACAGGAGGCCAGGATGAAAACGATGTTTCAGACAGACAACCATCAGCGAGGATCCCCGCCATAAGCCATCGCAAGTGTCGAAGATGTCAATCGGAGAAGAATCGACCGAAGGCAGAACCAAACCGGACAGCCCCGATCCAGAGATCTAAACAGAGGATCGACAGGAAAGTTTCAAAAAAGATTAATCGAAGGAAGATTGATCGAAATCAAAGGCGATTGTTCGAAATATGATTAGATCGATCAAGGAATAGAGATCCCAGACCTTGAATCTACAAAGTCCCCAAGGAAATAGGGCTAATTGGCCGAAAATTTATTGTGAGAAACAAGGATGTTGCGCCCAAGGAAGAGGACAGTCCGACGATTTATGTGAACCCAATACCAATCAAAAGACGGAGCATCGGGAGGACATGGACCACTACCTCAAGCCAGAAGCGACGAGGCAATGGGGATGTGAGCAAGGAGAAGAGATCCGAGGTCCCGAATCACATGGAGATTCAAGGAGCTAGGAAGGAGGATGATCAAAGGAAGCGAACGAGAACCGAAAGCCACCAGGGATTCAAGCCAAAGCCGGAAGTCGATGATCACCACGAAAGGTAACCGAGTTAGCGACGGACGGAGCCGATTTCGCATCAACCGAGGCTGAGATTTGGTGTCCCTCCTCTCTCTAGAACTAGAGAGATGAGGGAGGTTTTTCTTGCGGCCAGAGTCGATGGTAATGTATTGGGTTTTGCTCTTACGCCCACCTATTTTTTGAAAAATAAGATAATAGAAAGATGTATTCAACAAAGTGAAAAGTATCAGGTTTGTCTGAACTCGAATTTTTCTTAATATAAAAACAAGGTGAAAATTAGTGAAAAAGGCTTGATCTCGTTCTTCTTTTTAAAGCAAGATAGGAATTCGGTTCCCTAGAGAAGCATAGGGAAACCGAGAGACCGGACAAGTCGGTAGATGGACTAAACATCATATACAACTGAAAGCAAATAACATAAGCAAATGACTAAAGCAAATGACAGAAGCAGTGACAGAAATAAAATTACAAATAAAACGTACAAGCCATCCTACATTGAAAATCACAAGCCAAAGAGAGAAACGGAACGATTGGTCGAAGAGACGACGCACACAATGAACTCTGGGAAACACCGGTAGACACCTCAGATTGTGGACTCAAAAGAGCAATCAGATGTAAACACACATCCACAATGTCATTAAACATGACAAATCAAACACCGCTCAAAGAAACCTGCAACACAACAAGAACAACACTGCACATCAACCCGCAAATCTGTCTCCAAGCCAAATCATTGTCCAAAAAAAACCCAAACCCATCCCAAACCCTCCAGACGATAACAAGATCGTGAGAGACTACTAGGTAGTCAAAATAGAGGCAGATGAAACGGGCCAAATGAGAGAAAATGAACAACAATAAAAAGGCATCGAGGTGACATGGAAAAACGGATTGAGAATGGATCGAGGCCAAAATATGGTAAAATCAACGTTGTTCTAACGCTAAAAAGGTTTCGGCGGCGACAAGCTCCAAGGAAGAACCTCACCCTGAAAGGTGAAACGCCGACATTAAGGCACGAAATGGTGGCTGCGGGGAACTGACAATCAAGAAGGAAACCAGCGAAGGTGAGCCAAGATGGCGGTGGATGCACCCCAAGCTCGGTGAGAGGGTTGTCGAAGGGTGACAGAACGAACTGGAGCGACGACCCAAACACATAGAGACGAGCTTAACAACAACTCGGTGGCGACGACACTAAAGTCGGAGGCGCTGGTGGCTGGTGAATTGTAGGGAATGGAAGCGAGAGGCGGAGCTGCGATGGCGGGTTGTAATAAAACTTGGAGGTGGGCCAGGTGGTGGCCGATGAGCCTGATGGAGCTAAGGAGTTGATGAAGGGAGGTGGCAGACAACTAGGTCACGCTCAAAGAGAGCGTTTCTAAAGCGAGCTCCCATGACTAAAGATGAAAGACTTGATCGATTCGATCATGAAGTTAACCAGGGGAACTGAATTTTATTTATTTATTTATTTATTTATTAAAAAAAAGAACTTAGCTCGGTGGATTAAGCTTAGCCACTATACATTTAAACTGCTATTGTATTATCTATTTAAAGGGTCGGGTTAACTCTCTTACTCATAAATTGTTCTATATTTTCAATAATATTCGAACTTCAAATCTCTTGACTTGAAATTTAGTATCAGAACCATTACATATCGATGCTATGAATTATACTTCTAAGGCCATGTTTATCAGTTATTATTTAAGATACTAAAATTACTACTTTTTTATTCATCTCTCTCCGCCACATCAGCATAGCATCCCTTTCTCACTTTTTCCAGTTTAACAATAGCATCCCTAGCATCCTAGAATCCATCTTTTTTTACCAATTCAATTTACAAATATACCCTTCTATAACAATTATTTCCAACATGTTTATAATATTATATTAATATTTAATTACTAAAATGTAATTATAAAATTTAGATTTAAAATAAAATAGAAAACTTCATTGATTATAAAAAAAAGAAACTACACAAAAGCTAATATATAAACTAAATTGCAACGTACGAAACATAATACGAAACATAATACGAAATTTGCGAAATCTAATTGCCTCCACGTGTGGATCCAAATTTTCGCCAAATATGTTCCTTCAAGTCTTCCCTAAGTCGGCGGTGCATACCATTATCATGAAGTTCATGCCTCTTCTTTATATACTCTTGCATAGTCTCGTGGCGCTCGGTCGAAAACGTCCAAGCATCGTCGTCAATCGGTGCAGCCTCACCGCTTATACCTTCCTCGAATTGTGGAATCTCGTATCCATGATGACTATAATCTTCTCGCTCGTCTTCCACGATCATATTGTGTAAAATGATGCATGCTCTCATATCTTCCCGACCAAAATTGGATCCCAAGATAATGCTGGATGGCGAACTATTGCGAAACGAGCTTGCAACACTCCAAATACTCTTTCCACATCTTTGCGAGCGGAAGCCACATATTGAGCAAATAGCTTCATTTTGGTTCCTTGAGGAGTCTTTGGTGATTTGACAAATGTAGCCCATTCAGGGTAGATCCCGTCAATAAGATAGTACCCCATGGAGTACTCGTGTCCCCCGATATTGAAATTAACATTCGGAGATGTACCTTGTAAAATATCATCAAACACAAGGGATCGATCAAGAACGTTAATATCATTATTTGTATCTGGGACTCCGAAGAAAGCATGCCATATCCATAGGTCGTAGGATGCAACGACCTCGAGTATAATTGTTGGATGTCCATGATATCCACCCGCGGATTGACCTTTCCATGCAGTTGGGCAATTATTCCAAGCCCAATGCATACAATCAATGCTACCCAACATTCCTGGAAAACCGCAAGACTCTTATACGCTCAGCAGACGTTGGATGTCTGCTGCATTTGGTCGTCGAAGGTACTCGTCTCCAAAATAGTTGATGATTCCATCAACAAAATGGGACAAGCACAATCTTGCTGTGGCCCCTGATAGACGAAGGTATTCATCACAAGCATCAACAACAAGGCCATATGTCAGAATGCGAATTGCACTTGTGATTTTCTGCAACGCAGAAATGCCCATTCGTCCAGTGCAATCCGGTCGTTGATGGAAGTACACCATCTCCGATTCCAAACGTTGAACGATACAGTTGAAAACTCTCTTACTCATCCTGAACCTCCGTCGGAAGACCTCATCTGGGTAGGTTGACACCTCCGAGAAGTAATCGCTTGACAATTGAGCGAAGCCCCTCTCCCTCCCTCTTTCAATGTGGGTGCGGCGACGTCTCGTTCTTGAACTTTCAGGTTGTTGAATAGTTTCTTGAACTCGAACAGTAGCAGCTTTCCATGCTTCAAAGCAAGCTTGAAGCTCACCGTCTCCGTTAGAGCTACTGCTAGAAAGGAAAGGGTTTGTGTTTGAAGAATCTGAATCGGGGCTAGCCATTTGTTGGTGCTTTGGGAAGGGATGAGTTCTGGATGTGGTGTGATTATCTTCAAAGTATGCAATGTTCATTTATATAGAAATTTAGAAGGCACGTGCAATTTCAGAATTTGGAATCTCGAAGACTGAAATAGAGTAGACAAGGCTCTACCACAAACCGACAACTCTCTATCACATGCAATTTCAGAATTTGGAATCTCGAAGACTGACATTGAGTAGACAAGGCTCTACCACAAACCGACAACTCGATCTCTATCACATGCAATTTCAGAATTTGGATTCTCGAAGACTGACATTGAGTAGACAAGGCTCTACCACAAACCGACAACTTTCTATCACATGCAGATTCAAAATTTAAAAATGACACAACATTTTAAATAAAGATAACTTCCATTACATGAAGGTCACATGCATTACAATACAGAAACATGCATTACATAAAAGAAACATGCATTACATTAAGGAAACATGCATTACATTAAGGAAACATGCATAAACACAAATGAACTTAAGCTTTGATCTCTCATGGGAAAGAGTCCTCCGCAAGCTTCTTGAATAACTTCATTTTGATATTTTCACCTTCCGGTGGAAGATTTGGAGTTTCCATGAGTTGACTAAGCAAGTCAATCTTCTTCACTCGCATGTACCCTTGCGCCTTCTCCCTCTTGCGAACCTCCTTTGCCATCTGCAACTCATAAATTTGTTTGAACTTTTCGGCTTCTTGCTTTGCTTGTTCGACGGCAACCTCTCTCTGTGCAGCTTGATCGGATGACATGACTTCTTTTCCTTTTCTCTTGGATTTCTTGATGCCCATTGGACGCTGAATTGGGTTGACGGTAAAGATACTCGTGGGAGTATCTGAACCAGGGGTATCCTCTCCACCAGTTGTTCGAGATCTCTTTGAACTCCCACTACTTGCATTGCAACGGTTGATTTTATCTAAATAATCAACACTCCACTTCGGCTCATCACGCAGTAGTACCCATGCATGCTCCTCTTTGAATCGCTTTCCATCAGTCCTTGAAGCATAAAGCTCATGTGCCCTCGTAATGACATCCTTGTCCGCGTTGCCAGATGCTCTCATTCGACTTGCCTCCTGAAAACAACCAACAAACTTAGCTACATTCGAATTGATTTTTTGCCAGTGAGCTTTACATTTCTTTCCATCTCTTTCCACTTGATGTGGTTTCCTATACTTCTCATAGAAGGCTCCGATTCTGTCCCAAAATGAATTTGCATCTTGATCGGTGTTGATGACCGCGTCGGTCGAGATTTTTATCCAAGCGCTAACGAGAAGACTATCGTCTTCCACACTCCAAGTGGAGCGAGAAGAACGAATTGCATCAGCACCTTCTCCGACTTCACCATGGCCTGAACCACGAGCCCCGACACGACCTCGCCCACGAGCACTGAGACGACCTCGACCTCAAGAACTAGAACCGACACCTTGTTGGATGCTATAAGTTGGGATAGGTTGGGATTGTTGTGAATTTTCACTTCCAGCAGTGTCTGGGGTAAGATTTTGTGGGTTTCAAGATAGAAGTTGCTCGTAATAGCCTAGCCCATATTCTGAAGAAAGGGACATATTGCTCAAGACAGATAAGAAGAAATTATCAGCTTGATTTTAAGAGGGATCCATAATGAGAAGAAGATGAAGAAGAGTTGGTGTGTTTTGAAATGGTTGTGATGATAAGGTTTTATAGCCAAAATCATACTTGACCACATTTTTACATCCTTCAAACATTTGACGAGATAACCCACTTCATCTATACAGATCAATAAATCTGCATTTGACGGGACAACTCAATAAATCTGCATTTGACGGGACAACACACTCTCTCTATACAGATCATTTATACCAATGTCACAAATGACTTGACCACATTTTTACATCCTCCAAACATTCAATGAAGTGTGTTACGAACAAAAAAAATATTAACTGGACTCGGTATGAAGTTTCGAAAATTGCCAGAAGGTTTCGAACACAGTAAAACCCTAATT
Organism: Persicaria maculosa; assembly: GCA_963922045.1. Taxonomy (NCBI): domain Eukaryota; kingdom Viridiplantae; phylum Streptophyta; class Magnoliopsida; order Caryophyllales; family Polygonaceae; genus Persicaria; species Persicaria maculosa. The sequence goes on along the minus strand of OY998259.1, from coordinate 16,987,281 downwards.
TGAGCCCTGAAACGACCCCAAGTGGCTTAAAAAGCCCGTAGATCACGGCATAGCAGTGAGTTTTGTTCGTGATGTGATTCCCTATCCGGAAAGGTATTATAATAAGCAATCGGACACCGAATGACCACGATCCAATTTACCGAGCAAAATTACAATATAATTATATCAAAATAAATCATTTTTTCAAATTAGGTCGAAACATATTCAAATTTGATGTCTATGTGTAGAGAAAAATGAATCTAGTATTATGGTAATTTTTAAATTTTTTTTTTACATTTTACATACTAAAATCAGCATTATATGAATTTAATTAAAATCGGCCAGATGCAATCTGAGCCGTCCATTCCTTGCAATCGCAACCGCTCGTCCATCGTCCTCTGCTGTGGCGACACGTGTCCTGCCTCTCTGCACCCCCGCGTCAGCCTGGCCACCGGTGTTGCGACACCTGTCCACTTTTGCTTTTAATTTCGGTAAGCAAAAAAAAATTCTGACACCGCATTAATTTCTTTCCATTGGCATCGATGCCAATTAGGCATCTCACAAGCATCCGGAAACCCACTCCCTTAATATTTTATATTTTTTTTAACCTTTAGCATCTTCTACAATCCCCCCGTTAAAATTGCTCTAAATGTTAAATACTTTCTCTGTTTTTAAAATATAGTTCATTTTACTTTTTTATTAATATTATTTTTAAAAAAATTAATTAAAAAATAATATTTTATAGAGTTTTCCGCTTCTGAAAAAGTGTGTCAAAAAATATAACAATTGGTCTAGCCATGGATACATTGTGCAATTGGTCTAGCCATGTACCCTATACCTCATGTTATGTACGTTCTACCCATTTGATATGTTTGAAATAGAGATATATAAGTTGATAATATACCACAAAGAAAGGGGGAAAGGGGACAATATTCAAGTACTGAACTTGCAATGTTAATGGATTGTCGAGGATATTAATAAATTTTATGAGTTATATAATTAACCAATTCAAAATCTTTAAACATTAGGTATGACAATTGATGGTTTATGGTAGGCTTAGCCACATGTCACGGTTAACCCGTGATTCGTCGGGTTCGGATTGCCAGGTAGACGGGTTAGGCAGGTGGACGGATTTGGGTTAGGGTTGAGCTAAATAAAACTCGTCGATCCGATGGATTTGACCCGCCAGATCATGTATTTAAAAAAATTGACGTCGTCTTCTCCTTGCAGTTGTTGAGTTGATGTTGCCCAAAAAGCAGCACAAAATTTCTTCTTCCTCTCTCGTCCTATCTTCTTCCTCTATCCCCTCTTCTTTTGATTTGGTTGTAACCTATGAGCCTTCTATGGTTGATCTTTGTAGTCAATTTTATGGGAGAAATCCGGTCGGAATTTGGAATTTTGAATTTTATGTGTTCAATATATTTTTGTAGCCATGGAATTTGATGGTGCCATGGACGGAGCAGAGAATTGCAGAGAAGCAGCCAAGGTTTATAAATAAAAAGTGGAATGAAGCCGCGTTTCATTCTATTTTTCTTTTAAATATATTTTTTAATTTAAAAATATAATTAAATCCTAATAAAGGCGGTTAAAACGCGATTTAAAACCACATTTCTTTCGTGTGTGTTTTTTGTAAATATTTTCAAGGTGCAATTTTTTCGTAAAATTTTTTTTTCTTTGAATATTTTGAAAAAGATCCCCTAGTCCAAAGGGGTAAACTCTTCCACTTTTCCAATCCTTTTCTTTTTTCTTTTTAAATATATGGTGGGTCCTCTCATTTATTTTATAATTTTTTATTATGTAAATTATGTTTTGACTTGTTGAAAATATATAATGGAGTATAGATAAAGTTAAAAAATAAGTAATAGGGTAGACCTATGAATATGGGTAGAACTTAAAGAAAGTGAAAGAAATGTTGAAAAATAAGGTGACGAAATTTTAGGAGAAGAGATGAAAAAAAACCGGGATGGATTAGCCTCATGAATAACATGCATGTAAAAATATAAATATAGTTTTTGAGGATGATTTTTTTTTTAAGAAAAATAATGAATGCGATCAAAAGTTTGCATGGAAAGGAATTTTTGTCTCATTAATTAGAATGAGATGGTTGATGTAACTAAACGTCAAACATGTTATTTAATGTATGCATGCACTTATCCTCGTGTCCTTCCTAACCCTATTACTCCTTCCTAACCCTTTTACTAGAAGTCTTAAGTACATGTCAATATGTTCGTATCAATTAGAGGCGGAGTAAGGTTGGATTTTCATCCGAGTAAAAAGGCGGAGACAAGGATCCAATTCAGGGCCTTCTTATTCGTTTTCTTGCTCCACATCATTAATTGAGCTACTTCGACTCGGTGAGGAACTGCTATCCCCATTTCCCCTATCTCCTTACTATCCTCCCTCACATAATATCTCCGCCCCCCCTACTATTTTTTATTTTTAATTTATTCCAGATCTCATATTCTACCTCATCTGTACAGAAACTCAAAATATGCTTCTTTTCACACAAGGTTAGATGCCTTTTGCAGTAACTACGCCTTACTTTCATGTATAGCATACAATCACGATATCATATTTAGACTTGTCATAAAATTTTCATTATATCATGTGCAGGACGATTTCTAAAGTATTAGGTTGTGCTAAAGATTTGTCCGCTCTCCCTTGTCCGCAGAGGCTGTGCTTGGTGGATCTGAATCCAAGGAGGGAGAGAGTGGAAAAGGAGGGAGACAAGGTGGCTATGCGAGACGGAGATTTTTCCGCTCTCCCTTCTCACCATGGGCGAGGAGCATGAAGATTTGTCCGCTCTCCCTTGCACTTATAAATGCTTTAGTGATTCATGCTTCCTAACTTTAACTTATATTTGCATCAAATGCTGACTTTGAATTGACATTTTGTGCAACTGTTAACAAAGATGAGCTTCTGCAAATGGTGAGGTTTGGTGCTCAAGTGGTATGCAGTTGTTGACTTCAAGAAAATTGATGCTGAAAATTGGATTGAACCAACAAAGCGGGAGCGAAAGAGTGAAGGAATCGAAACTGATTTCTTGATTGAAAACAGAAAATTGATTGAAGAGAGGAAGAAGGAGGGAAGAGGTTGAGTTTGTTATTCAATTGTTGAAAATGTTCTGTAACAAACCATCGGTATTTAAAACACCGAGACCAAAGACAAATGGGACGGGTTCACCGGGTTTAACCCAATTACAACTAAAACAAAAATACTCCCAACTCTAATACCCCCCCCCCTTCAAGACTGAGTTGGAGCTTCGATCAACCCGATCTTGCGCAACAATGGTTGAAGCCGGACCCCTGCAACATTTTTGGTCAAAAAATCTGCAAGTTGTGACTGTGTGGAAATATGAGAACGTGTAATCAATCCTTCAAGGAATTTCTCCCGAGCGAAATGGCAATCCAGCTCTATATGCTTTGTGTGTTCGTGGAAGACTAGATTGCGAGTAATGTAAATAAATGCTTGATTATCGCAACAAACCGGAATCGGTGCAATGTTAGGAACCCCAATCTCTGCAAGTAATCTACTTAACCAAGCGAGCTCAGAACAAACTCTTCGGATGGACCGATATTCAGCTTCGGTTGATGAAAGGGAAACGGAAACTTACTTTTTAGACTTCCATGAAAGCAAACTAGCGCCCAGAAACACCAGATAACCACTGATGGACCGACGAGAAAAGGGGCAACTGGCCCAATCGGCGTCACAGAAGGCTTGAAGACGAAAATCGGATGTGGAAGTTAGAAGGAAACCCTTATGTTTAGTCCCACGAAGATACCTCAAAACATGATACCCTGCACTCAAATGGGCAGACCGTGGATGCTGCATAAACTGGCTAAGCAGTTGAACTGTGAAGGCTAAATCAAGGCGAGTGTGCACCAAGAAATTAAGCTTCCCAACTAAGCGTTTGTACAATGTTGGATCATCAAGAGGAACGCCATCATTTGGTGATAATCGAAGATGTGGATCAAGTGGACTGACAACATTAGATCCTGAGAATTGAAACTCACGCAGCAGCTCATCAATAAATCTTATTTGTGTAAGAACAAGACCATCTTGAACATGAAGAAATTCAATGCCAAGGAAAAAATACAGGTCCCCTAGATCCTTGGTCTTGAATTCTTTATCTAAGAACTGTTTCAAGGCAATCATCTCAGCAACATCACTACCAGTGAGGATCAGATCATTCACATAGACCCCAACAAACACTTCTCCTAAAGATTGCCTTTTGAAAAACAGTGAGTAGTCATTTTTTGGATTGACAATATCCCCTTGCTTTGAGAGCAAGAGATAGTCGAGCATGCCACTGTCTAAATGCCTGTTTGAGGCAATAAAGGGATCTCTGCAGTTTGCAAACCATATTGGCACCATCAACCATAAGACCAGGAGGAAGTTTCATATAAACTTCTTCATCTAAACTACCATATAGAAAGCATTGTTAACATCTAACTGCATCATCTTCCATCCCTTCTTCAGAGCCACTGTGATCAATGCTCTAAATGTGGTCATCTTAACCACTAGGGAAAAGGTTTCATTAAAATCAATCCCCTCCTTTTGAGTATACCCTTTGACAACCAGCCTTGCTTTATAACGTTCCAGACTACCATCAGCCTTCCTTTTGACCTTATAAACCCACCTGCACCCAATTGCCTTTTTTCCTTTTGGAAGAGGCACAACACTCCAAGTGTGATTCAAATCCTATGCCTTAAACTCAGCATTTATGGCATCCTGCCAAACCTGATAGCTGCAAGCTTGATCATAGCTAAAAGGTTCAATATCTGGATGAGAGTCTGTAGGAAGAAGTGGTGAAGGAAAGTTGACAGTGGATGTGATGGTGTGGCAACAGGTGAGCATGTTAGCACAAGCATGCCCACACACATAATCATTCAAATAGGTAGGAGGCCGTGAAGCTCTTTCTGACCTCCTAACAGCAGCAACATGTGGAGGAGAAGAAGAAACTGTAGGTGACTTAACAGATTGGGAAGAAGGAAACACAAAGGAATCCTCAAAAGTATAGCCCTGGTCATCTGTAACGGAAAAGGAAGGAGAATGTTCTTCAATGGAAAGGGAATTCTTACTTCTGTATGGGAAAATCCTTTCCTAAAATTGAACATCCCTAGAGGTGAAAACCCTTTTATCATCAAGTCTACGTAACTTGTATCCCTTTTTCCCAGAGGGAAAACCCAACAAAATGCAAGGCACTGCTCTTGGTGAGAATTTATCTCTGCCATGCTTCAGAGTTGAAGCAAAGCAAAGACTACCAAAACACCTAAGGTTATCATACTCAGGTGGTCTGGAATGCAGCAATTCAAAAGAGGATTTGAGCTTTAACACTTTGCTTGGCAACCGATTCACCAAATACACTGCCATGATAACACTATCCCCCCAAAATTCTTTTGGCAAATTTGCTTCAAACAACAGTCCTCTAGCCACTTCCAAGATGTGCCTATGCTTGCGTTCGACCACTCCATTTTGATGAGGGGTAGCCACACAAGACGTCTGATGCACAATCCCATGGTCAAGAAGATATTTAGCATGATCAGGTGAGCTTCCAAGCTCAAAAGCATTGTCAGTTCGAATCATTCGAACTTTCTTGCCAAATTGTCTTTCTGCTAGAGACATGAACTGCTTAATGACAGTAAAACTATATCCCTTGTGTGGCAACATTTTAACCCGAGTGTGCCTTGTAAAATCATCAACCAATGTGATGAAGAACCTATTTCCATCATATGTGGGTACTCTATAGGGACCCCATACATCAATGTGAACCTAATCAAAGCAATCTTTGGTGCTAATACAACTGTCAGGAAATGGCAACCTGGTTTGTCTTGCCTTGGCACATACATCACATGCCTTTAGAGCTTTATTACATTCAACATCAACTGTAATAACAGGTAATATTTGGAGTTTGGAGATTGGAAGATGACCCAACCTCTTGTGCCACAACACAGCATCCACTGCAGCAGCAACCTTATTTGTTGAAGAAGAAAACTTGAGCACATGCTTGATAGAACTGCATTTGTCAGGGTGCAGCAGGAACAGATCACGAACACATTCACCAATCTTCATAGGAGCCTTCATCAAAGGACCCTGCATATAGCACCCTTTCTCTGTAAACAAAATAAAGCAGTGCAAATCTTTGACCAATTTCCCCCACTGAGATCAGATTACACTTGAAACTGGGTACATACAACACATTATCCAGTTTCAAGCATGTCAAAACCTCAATTGTGCCTGCAGTATTGACAGTAGTGACCTCTATAGTGGGTAAGGTGAATGAGAAAGGTTTTGAAAAAGGGTAAGTAGTAGTGAACATGGAGGCATCACCACACATATGGTCGCTTACCCCACTATCCACAATCCATGTTACCCCATTCAGAACTTGTGTAGTTAAAGAAGTACCTGAAAACCCAGCAAAATCATCGGCCACATGTTGTCTTTCTTGAGATCCAACACCTGCAGACTGCAACAAACTCATGATCTGAGCAAGTTGGGAGGAAGTGAAATCTGAATTGTTACTCTGGGCAACATTCCCTGCAAACTTCCCATCTCCAGATGGCTTCTTCTCCTTGTCTTTGCCATATCCAGGAGGGAAACCATTCAAGAAAAAACACTTGTCGACTGTATGGTTAGTCTTTTTGCAGTTGGTGCAGAAAAGAGGTTTCCTCCCTGATCCACTAGCACCACCTTGATTCACAGGAGCATTACCCTTGGAAGATCCCTGTGTCTTGATAAACATGGACACAGCATCACCAGTACAACCGGCCTTAGAATCTTTCTGATTGACGGTGGTTTGCTGTGTACACTGACATGTGAGGACAGACCATAAGTTACATCTGTACCTCGTTTAGAATATCTTTGATTTTCTTCTTCCACAATAAGCGAATACACCCGATCTATGCTAGGGAGTGGATCCATCATGAGAACAGATCCCCTAGCAGACACAAAAAACTCATTCAAACCCATTAGCAACTCAATCAACCTTTCATTTTCTAGGAATTTCAACATCTCATTTGCAGCTCCACAAGTACAAATTGGCAAACTACGAGCACCATCCAACTCATCCCACAGAGATTTAACTTTGTTGAAATAGGTCGGAAAGGAACTCGTACCTTGCTCAGCACGACTGATCTCTTTCTTGATCGAAAACAGTTGTGTTCCTCCCAATTTTCCATATCTGGAAACGAGAGTGCGCCAAATCGTACATCCATTTTCCATGTAGATCACACTTCTCTTGATCACAGCACTCAGGATATTCAGAATCCGTGCAATTACCATGTCGTTGCATCTCTTCCATTGTTGAAACCTTGGAGATGCCAGATCTAGCTTGGGAATATCACCATTGATAAACTCGAGCTTGTTCTTTGCCGATAAGGCAATGAGCACCGAACGTCTCCATTCTCCAAAATTACTTCCATCAAACGCATGTGTGACCAACACAGTTCCTGGATTGTCATTGGGATGGAGGTAAAAGGGATCATTCGGATCAGAGTGAGCTGGGAGAGCTTGAACTTTGTTGTTGGCCATGGCAGCAGCAAAACGATCTGGAAAATCGCGGAGGCAAAAGACAAACGACGACTAGAATGAACTGGTGGAACCAGATCCGGATTCAAAATCCGAGCTCTGATACCATGAAGGAATCGAAACTGATTTCTTGATTGAAAATAGAAAATTGATTGAAGAGAGGAAGAAGGAGGGAAGAGGTTGAGTTTGTTATTCAATTGTTGAAAATGTTCTGTAACAAACCATCGGTATTTAAAACACCGAGACCAAAGACAAATGGACCGGGTTCACCGGGTTTAACCCAATTACAACTAAAACAAAAATAGGCCCAACTCTAATAAAGAGCAAGGCAGATGAATCCACTGGTGCAAATTAAAAGTTTTGTGTAATTTAGCATTTTGTTATTAATTAGACATGAGATTTTGCTGGAATGTAATAGAAAAGAAAAAATAAAAGCACTTTACAATGAAAGTGGGTTTAATTTGTTGATGATGATGTAACCTTCTTGTCAAGTGGCTTTTGTGCAATTCAGCAGGGTTCTATGGTCCATAAGATGATCAATGTGCTTAATTTTCTTATCAAGTGGCTATTGTGCAATTTAGTAGGCTTCTTGTCAAGTGGCTTATTGCCATGTGACTATTGTGCAATTAAGTAGGCTTCTATGGCCCATATGTTGCAATTTAGTAGGTTTTTATGGTTTTTTTAGTCATAAGAGCTAGATGTTGAATTTTCTTCATCGAAATAAATTTCGATAATAGTAAAAGTATCAGCAGTCAGTTTGCATTGTCCACATAAAAAATCCAGTGGTTAGAATATTAACAGTCCTTTTGACAACATAATAATTTAATAATAGTTCAAATGTCCGTTGTCCATTTTTTCGAATGTCTGCATAAAAATTTCAATAATAACAAAAAAAAGGGGGAAAAGAGGGAAGGAGAGAAGGGAAGGAAATGGAATGGTAGGGGCACTTCAGTATTATTAAATTTGGTGGACACTTAATCAATTCGGATAATACATTTATTCAATTAGGATGGGATGGTGGACAAGTAATTAATTAAGATAACAAATATGGACAATTACTTTTTTATCCCTTGATTATATTCATATTCACACAATATGAAATTTCAATTTTCGTATTTATATAACACAATATTCATATGAATGTAACTTAATATTAATTCGTTTTACCCTCACACCATATTATCCGTTTTATAATTAGAACATAATATTCATATTTTCATTACGATTATAATAAAAGGATCCACCATATATCACAAAAACTCAAAAGTATTGTGTGTAGAGATTTATCATTCCATATAATTACTAATTTTTAATCTTTTATAGTCCATGGGTGTGTTTGGATTTCAAATGCATTATGTTTATAATGCAAAATGATAAGGCGATGTTTGATTGACCCAAATTTTCAAGGTGTTTAAATTATGATGTTTTTGGATTATGCGATGTATTAATTATAACGTAATTATTTTATCTCAATTTATGTGATTATTTGGTTAAATTACGGTTTTACCTCGATTTTTACGATATTTTTATTTTTAGAACCAAACGGACACATAAAACGAGGTAAAATAATTGCATTATAATTAAAATGCAATGGAATCCAAACACACCCCATGTGGAGTGTGCACACCAAACCTTTCACTGTTACTAATTGGTATACTCCCTCCATTCACAAATAAGTGACTTTTTCAAATCATTTACATTTTTAAAAAACTATAAAAATTATACTGTATAAAATATTAACTTTAAAATAATATCATATTTATTACTAATAAGTATGATATTATTAAAAAATTAATTAAAATTTTGATATTATACTATAGTTTTTGCCATCCTAAAAAAAAACGAATCAGGCTTGAAAAGGAGCCTATTTGTAAACAAAGAGTAATATTTATAGCAACCTTGAAAGCAGGGGACACTTGTCACAATAACATAAAAAAATCGTCAGCAGATTAGTTTTATTTGCTTGTCATCATATGTATAACACCGTTTTTTTAGGTGTTTGTTTGATAATTTACCGTCTGTCTTGAGGTGTAAGATATATTTAACTCTTAAATTCTTTCCTTATAAAAAAACAATAATATCTACTGTCATTTTCCATACTCGTGGGTGAAATTGACATTTCTAATCCGAATTAGAAGAAAATTTAACCAAAATATACCGACCGAAAACATGACATGTTAAAGCATTGTTTTGGGGAGAGGTGGTAGTTAGAATGTGCGGAAGCTAATGCTTCACCAAACTCCCTTTTCAGTATTCCTCACATCGTCACAGCTCACTTCGATAGCTCTATCTATTTAGTGTAAAGCATCTTTTTTTTTTTTATTGGGTAAGAATTCAGCTGTGTCAGGAAACACTAACCGATAGCAACCTTTCAGACAAGGTCGAGTAGACCTTGATCATTTAGCATATTAGGGTTACTGGTAAAACAATCAAAATGTGCAACCTTGTCAGCCCCTCGATTATCATTACGAAGTATGTGAGAGAAAACAACCGTTGGGAGATTATGGCAATCCCCGAATTATTTAGGGAATTATTTGTGTTCTCGAAAAAAAAACACAATTACTATAATTTAGAGATAAAAAGTTAATTTAATTTACTTTTTAAATTTCATTTCGACATGAATTCTACATCGGAATTCTACATCGGAAGTGAATCTTTATATAACTAAATAACTAATATAAGAGGACGGGTTGCTCCTATGTTGTTAATTTATGATACATTTTGACATATGATCGATCAAATATTCATCTTTGCAAACTATTGCAATTAATCCGTTGAATTTGAGTAAATAAGCCATTTGTAACTAAAATGATTTTCAAAACATACATCTTACATTAAGTGGCGGAGCCAGGATTTCGGCCGAGGTGCTAAAAAAATTTCGTGACATATTTTTTTTGTATATACCTATTAAGAAGATTTTTTTAAAAAAATTGAAAAATTTGTGATATTTTATAATTAAATAGTTGAGAGTAACAAAAAAATCAACAATATTAAAATAAAATATTAAATATATAATTTAAATATAAATATGATATTTCTTAATGAAATAGTTGAGAGAAACAAAAATATAGAAAGAAATAAAATAAGATTAATGATATGATATAGTAAAACAAGTTAAAAAAAGTGAGAGGAATAGGATTTTTGATTCTAAGACTTTGTGATTCTCCTTCTTTACCTTACCACTTAAGCCAGATAGCACTCTTATTACAGATATCATTTAAAAATCTTATATTACCTTACAAATATTAAATATATGCAAAAAAAAAAAAAAATTGTTTCCTTTTTCCGGCCAGGAAGTGCTTTAGCACTCTGAACACCTCCCAACTCCGCCACTTCAAAGTGTATAGACAGGCACGGAACCAGAAATTAAAATTCAGGTGGGCTAGGTATGCTAAAATTTTCTCAAACGCATAATTTTATTAACAAAACCCTCAATTTAATAAATAAATGAATAATTTTTCTTATTTTTTTTTACCTATTATTTTATTTTTGTAAAAATGAGGCATCGGCCCGTCCCCGTGCATAGGTTTGTTTGGATCTCTTGTATTATAATTATAATATGATTGTAAATATAAGTACTTTTCAAGAGTTTGTTTGAACAGTTAGTTTACATTATGACTAAACTAATGTGGATTTAAAATAAAATACCCTATGAATCATGCTAATCAAGAATCTACTGATACATAAAGTTTATTATTACATTATAAACTTAATAGAATCAATTAACACAATTAATAAGGTGTTTATTTTAAATCTACAACTAGTTCATTACCCGTGCTTTGCATGGGCTCTAGATTACAAAAAATATTATATAAGTTTTGGTTAATAAATAAATTAAAATACAATAATTTTTATTAACCTATTTTAATAGAAAAATATTTTAAAAAATCTATTGACCGAATTTGTACTTAAAACTTATATAAATTTAATTTTCGTGATATCTAACCTCCCTTGAGCCAGTATTAATCATATCCAATATTAAATGATTCTGAACCGATTTGAAATTAAAAAAACTCAATAAAAAGAACTGGCTCAATTCTACAAATAACATATATATTCATGCCAACCACCACCCCGAATCAACCTAAAATTTCATTAGTTAAAGTTTCAGAGTTTAACTTGTACTTAACAACTTCTAATACACACTTATTTAAATTTTTAAAAATTAATGTTATGAAAAATCAAGCAAGGTACCCACTGCATTAATGAGAAAGATATTTTTTAGGGAAATTTAGAAAACTATCCGTTAAATATAGACTTTTACACTTAACCACCGGTTAAATATAGACTTTTACACTTAACCACCTGTTAGGAACGAAATTAGAGAAAACCACCCATTAAATGTTTTTTTATTAACAAATCACCACCTATTGTCAATTTCTATTAGGATTATGTAAAATATATATGATATTATAATATTTTACGCTTTATATTTAAATTAGAATTTCAAATAAATTTAAAAAATATATTTTACCAAAATTTAAAAAAATATTATTTAAAAAACTTGGTGTATATGTGAACACATTCTCCTATTTTATTCCTAAAAATGGTTATAAATTTTACAAATATCTTATAGACTTCTTTTTAATCAAAATTAAAATAAATTTATAAGATATTTGGTGTATATATGAACGGTCATCCACATCTTATATTCAAAATATAATAATTTATTATCAAAAGAAATAAAAAAATAGGTGGTAAATTTTTCATACGTGGCACAATAATAGAAGGGAAAAAAAGGCGGTAAATTTTTCATACGTGTCCTAAGAAGCTCCTACTTTAGTATTGTTTAGGATATGTTATTTTTTTATAAAAAAAATAATGTGCTATTAAAGATAAATATCTTCCATATATGATAGAATCTCTAAAATTAGTTTGAATATAAAATGTGTTAATTTTGTCTCAAATTCTTATAAAAGATCTTCATTTATAACTTAAACATATTTGTCTTTAATACACCATTTTAAATTTGAACAAAAATATGAACCTAATAAGTAGAATTTTATTTATCATAAAAACTTATTTCAAAATATTTAAAGTCGAACAAATGTGAATCAAGAGGTCATTGACCTTTTTGTACTTTGATAATGAAACACCTAAATTTTTTTATGAAGAGGTATGTTATAATTTTCAATTAAAACTATTTTAATCCAATCATCTTTGAAATTTAATATCTTTGACTTAATCATAGTTTTTTTTAATCATGTTTAATTTAAAAATTACATAAAAACGATACTTCTTTTTAGTATCACAAATTCACAATACTTGTTCTTCTAATCATACTTATCTTTTTAGCAATTTTTTTTTTCAATACAACAAATTAATAAGGTAAAAATCCACTTTGCCAATGAACAATGTAGAAAGATATTATAAGTTGGAGAATTAATAAGACATTGTTGGAAATAAAAACTAATATATAGGAAAATGGAAAAAAAATTAGAATGTTTAGACATTAAATATATTTAGAATGTTAAGTGTTCTGATACAAATAGAGTAAAAATTAAAAGACCGTTCAAATAGAGTAAAAAAGCATAACAGTATGTAATCAAACATATTAATTCATAATTATACTTTTAAGTGGAGAAAAAATATATATATTAAAATGTGACTTACCTATATACAAAACTTAAGAAAATACGAAGTACTAATTAATTGAAAAAAAATAGAATATATTAAAATCACTCCTATAGTTAAATTATTTTAATATAGTTGAAAAAAAATTGACAAACCCAAAATGGACCTAATTTGACCCAAAACAAAGTGAAACCCGGGTTCGAGTCAACCCGGATATATGCAAGACCCATTTTACCCAGAACTCGAAATGATCCGATCTAAATCCAATCCGAATGATCGGATATTAACATGTCTAGGTAGCGACATGTGGCAGAAGTTGGTATTGTTATTATTGTATATGAGATAAGATGTATATGACTATGAGTATAAGTATTATACAATTTGTTCTAATTCAAAGCAAAGGATCGAAATATAATATATTAGATTATTGAGGAAAAAAAGATTAAAAAAACGAGTTAGCTGGGTTAGGAATGTTATTGGGAAAAAATCAATCGAATGCTACATATTTTAGGAACAAAAATTATAATATTGACACTCTTGCCAAAAAAGAAGCAGACTATCTGTTAAAAAAACTAACATTATGTAATAATATACATTTGGCATTAATATAAAATATTATATAATTGCTAAATATTTGAGCAGGAAAATTTTATACCAGAAGTATTTCTATTTAATATTATACGGAGTATATGATTGTATAAAATAAGATACACATAACTATGTATATGTTATATTTTATTATTGAAAAACGAAGGATTAAAAAATTACAATATTGATATTCTTGCCAAGAAAAAAAAAGAAAGAAGAAGATTGTGTTATTGGCTACACATTTGAGTGGAAAAATTTTTCACCTAGGAGTTGCCACGTGTCCTAATTCTGCTTTAGTATTGTTTAGGATCAGTTTAATCACAGTTTGAAATTTGAATCATGTGAACACTTAATTTGAGAAAGAGGCGTATAGGCCCAATGAGCCAGTTAAGTAGTTTCAATGGGCCTGCCCTTTTTGAAGCCCATTAACCATTTTATAATTTTATACTTCTATAGTTAACTTGAAACTCGCTTTACTCAATTATCAATCATCAATGTTTTGTATCTCTAGAACAGGGAAACTTTCAATATGTAAATCATGAATTCGAAGAACACTTTACACCCTTATTGGCCTATCCGATATAAAATTAAGTAGATCACCGAGTCAGACACCAAAGTAAAGTTTTTCTCTTATCGATATTGGAATTGACCTCTAGAAAGATTTAATTAATTAGTTTTTTTTTTCTTTTCCTAATTTTTAGGCTTATTTTGTTAGTGTTATGAATAGTTGTTTTTTCTATTGTACTATTCATAAAGTTACAATTTGGAAATAAAATAAAACACATCAAAAGAAGAGATAAATCACATAATAATACCAACTCTCATGAAATATTTTGTTTAAACTTCATCTTAGGTTTCGACAAGACCAGTTCACACTAAAGAGACCGTGGGACTAAAAAAATTTCTTAATTTTTTTTTGCATATATGTATAAATTTAAATATATTAGAAAAAACTTTCAATTTGTGAAGTAAATAGACATTTTTATAGAAAAAAAAAATTAAAGAAGAACAAAATTTTAAAAAAATGAGAATTTTGTTTATATGTATAATAGAAAAGAATGTTTTTGTTAAATTTGTTATTTAATTAGATATTTTTAGTAGAAAAATACTTAGTGGTTCATTACTTCTTTTAAACTCTTCTATCTTAAAAATTAGTTAAAATTAACAGAAAAATCTCATAAAATATTTTTTTCTATGTTTTTTTTCTAGGATAAGTGGAGCCACGTAAGATTTGCATTAATAAAATAAAATGAGAGAGGGCAACGTGAATGCATGGATGAGGTTTGACTTGGCTTATAGTTATTCCCATGTGGGTTTCATGATTCCTTTTAAGCCCACTTTCTCCATTTCATTTACCCTACTCTCCTTCAAAAATCACCCCCTTTTCAAGACTCCAAAATTTGCATTATTACTGTTTTTCCTAGTTACCGTTTTACCACCCTCAATTACCTAATTTTTTTTTATAACTCCAAATATAACATCTCCGACAAGTTTCCTATTTTAAGAATTTTGGAATTTTTAGAGAATTTTAAGGTATTTTTTGGTGTAATAGGTCCTCGTTAGATTCTCCAAAATAGAGAATCAGCAGAAAAATAGGATTCCATAAATCCGTAACATTATCTAAACTAAATGATTCACCAAGTATTCGAAATTGAGAAATTGTTGGAGTTAAAACAAAAATAATTTAAAAAACATTTAATTTGTTTTCCTATTTTAAGAAAATTTGATGAAAGCCGTTGGAGATGGTTTTAGAAAGAGAAGCCTCAACTGAAATCCTAAATCTTCATAACTTTGTGATGGGCGGTTCGAACGGCAACTCTGGTTCCATTTCTCTCTAATAATTTATTTGAAATTTCCTTAGGATAAGAAACGAAAAGAAGAAATTGAAAAAATAGTGGAATCAATGGTTCGTCGAACTATTGATTTAAATTTCCTCGCCCTTAGAACTTTAATCGAAATGACAAAATCCCTATATGTATTACCAATAATTAAAGTAATTGGGTCAAGCTTGTACAACTTTTCAAGGTTTTGAGATGTGAAAATATGTTTGTGGCAACAACCCGTCAATGCTTTGACCCTATACACTTTTCTCGAATTACAAGTAACAAACGACAACCAAATTAACGTTTAGCTATACTTACAAATACTATAACTTACGTACACTAGCTAGAAATGTTGCGGTTTACGGAGTCAAATTTTTCCATACCTTTGTTGGGGATTGGAATATATATATATATATATGTATGTATATAGTGTTGGGTTCGGGTACACACAAACCCAAAAGTGAAAAGGAAAGAAGTAATCCTATTGGTCTCAAGCGTGCGCGTCGGATCCACCCCACCTACCCCCACGCGCTTTGCTCTATCCTATGCGTGTCATCCACGCGCTCTTACAATTGAAAAAAAAACACAGCGTCCCCTTCCATTCCGAAGAATCGAACACGGGTTCACTGGCAAGAAGGGCGGAAGTAGCAGCGTACCACTATGCTAATACATCTTCATTGTTCATTTGACATTTTACTAATTTTAAACCCTTTAAAATTTTTCCTATCAGAATTCAATCAGCTTTGTTTACTTAGACTTTTTTTTTAAAAATTAATTAAAGCATCGTCATATCATTTTATTAATTATACATTAGAAAAAATACATATATTTCATTTAAAAAATTGTGCATTTTTATAATTGCAAATTATTTTTTAAAAAAATAAAATTGTGTATTTTTATTTGATGAACCACTACTCTTTATTTAATGAACCACTAGAATTTATTTAATGAACCACTACTATTTAATAATTATAAAATTTTCATTCTTATTTTATTTTTCTTTTAATGTTTATTTTTTAAATTATTTATTTAATGAACAAATATTATTTATTTGTTGAACCACTACTCTTTAATTCATGAATCAATACTCTTTATTTCATGAACCACGTACTGATATTTATTTCATGAACAACTTCTATTTACTTCGTAAACAACTTCTATATATGTGCTGAACCACTTGGTTTAAAACACTGAACCACTTGGTATTAAAACCCTGAACCACTTAGTATTAAAACCCTTAATCAATCGGTATTAAAACTCTAAACCACTTGGTTTAAAACCCCGAATCACTTGGTATAAAACTCATGAACCACTTGGAATAAAAACCCTGAACCACTTGGTTTAAAACCCTGAACCACTTAGTATAAAAACCCTAAATCACTTGGCATTAAAAACCCTGAAACACTTGATATAAAAACCCTGAACCATTTGGTATTAAATCCCTGAACCATTTCGTAAAAAATCCTTGAACCACTTGGGATAAAAACCCTGAACCACTTGGGATAAAAACCTTGAACCACTTGGGATAAAAACCCTGAACCACTTAGTATTAAATTCCTAAACCGCTTGGTATTAAAACCCTGAACCACCTGGTATTAAAACCCTGAATCATTGAATCACTCTCTATTTAGTCACTAAACCAACCTCTATTTAGTCACTGCACCAATCTCTATTTAATCACTGAACCAACCTATATTTAGTCACTGAACCAACCTCTATTTAGTAATTGAACCAAACTATTTAGTCACTGAACCAATCTCTATTTGGTCACTGAATCACTCGGTATTAAAACCCTGAACCACTCGGTATTAAAACTCTGAACCGCTTTGTATAAAAAAAAGATTAACAATTTCTATATATCACGTAACAATGAGGGTGGGATGATTAATATAATTTCAAGTAACAATTGCTATATATCAAGTAACCCTGAACCAATCCAACAAGCAACTGTGAACCCAATCAAATCTGGGTGCAGGAGATCCGATTTGAAGATGGATCTGACCGGGGTCGAAGAGCGAGAGCGGGATCCGGGCTTCCATGGCCATCCTCGCCTCCAATGGCGGATGGGAGCGGGGGCGAGGTTGCGGGAAAACCTAGATCTGGGCTTCCATGGGAGCGGGGGCGAGCTTGTGGGAAAAGACGGATCTAGAGCGAGAGTGAGATCTGGAGAAGAGAGAGAGAGCGGGCCGCCGGAGGACTCGACGTGGTCAGGACGCCGGAGGACTGGGCGTGGTCGGGCCGCCGGAGGACTGCATGTGTCCGAGCCGCCGGATCTGAAGCGAGAGTGGGATCTGGAGGAGAGAGGGAGAGCGCGCCGCCGGAGGATTCGACATGGTCGGGACGCCGGAGGACTGGACGTGGCCGGGACGCCGGAGGACTGTATGTGGCCAGGCCGCCGGAGGACTGTATGTGGCCGGGCCGCCGGACTGGATGAGGACGAGTACTGCTCGGAGACGGTGAAGCCATGGTGATTGGTGAAGCGGTGAGGAAGAAGGTATTAAGGAATGAAGCGCGTGTTCTTCAACTGGCAAAATAAAAGCGCGTGGCTTACTTTTTAATTCTCCAATCAGATCACTTCTTTCTTTCTTACCACAAGCGCCCCTTCTCATTTGAACCCTACCCTGTGTGTGTGTGTATATATATATATAGTAAAGGGTTCTAGTGAAACGATAAATAGGGTGTAACGTGTAACATAATGATAAGCGTTGGATTAATATGAAATGAACGGTTTAGATTAATCACTATTAAGTGATTGGAGAATTTTAAAAAGGCAAGTTATCGGGGTTACCTTGTATACATACTGATTAGAGAACATCAAGGAAGGTTAATTCCATTCCATTAATTGTAAGTGGTATGCAAGCAAAACCATGGAAAAACCCACGCTCGAATCAAATTCAATTGAAATTTAATTGAGTTTCACCCTATATCATATTCGAGGTTTTTTTTTTTCAATGAACTCTTATATTTATAATTCTAGTTTCGAAATTGCCACTGTCTTCTTGAAGACTTGCTGGAAGAACAATGTATGTTAGACACAATACATGGAAGTATTTAAACAATTTATCAACATTATATCAAATTCAAGCAATTGCCTTTCAATTAATTTCAAAAACTACAAGAAGGATATGATGGCACATACATATGTGGTTGATGCAACGTAAAAGGGAATTCTAGGACATTTTTCTTTGAGTATATGATATGGACGAATCTAAATCAGTCTTAAGGTTGTTTTAGGTTGATTCAACATCGACAAAGAATTTCACTGCTTTCGGATATCTTGTTGTATTTGACTCTACATACCAAATGAATAAGTATTGTTACGGACTTGAATATTAAACACAAATTGTGAACATCATTATAATATATTGTGAATATTATTATAAGAAACCAGGCATACATTATATAACTTATCTTACATTAATTACCGTATGTCCGTCTATATTAAGGTATAATACTTATGGTACGTGTAATTTTCATGATCGATAACAACCGAAAAGGTATACATTTGTGTTTGGTTCGGTAGGGAAAGATCGATAATATTAATTGATTCATACTTGTGAAGAACCTGCAATCCCTTCTCCTGTTTCCTTGTTACAGCAACAATCAAAGCAAAATAAAGCACAAGATAATACTAGCTCATTCAATGAACAAAATGAGGGAAGAAGCCAAAAACGGCTGTGCAGTAAGGCTGCATTGATGATCCCAAAAACCATTCAATCTTCAGGTGACAGCTTGGTATTTATAGGACCACAGCTCACCAATCACGTGCATGACATAGTGCCATGAAGGCTTATTACAGAAAGGACAAAAGAAGGGACAGAAATTACATAAAAGCCTAGAGTAGGCAACAAGCTAGCTGAAGTGCAGTAAAACCATATGAAAACATATGCTATGAACATATGAAAACATATGTTATTCTTCATATCCCCTCCTCAAGTTGGACATGTATGGAAACCAACAAGTCCCAACTTGCAAGAGAAGAATCTATGAGGTTTTTCACCCAATGGTTTAGTAAATATGTCTGCTAATTGGACCCCTGTTCTCACATGCTGTGGATGCAAAAAACCTGTTAAGAGATGCTGCCTAATGAAATGACAATCAATCTTAAGGTGTTTAGTTCTCTCATGGAAAACTGGATTTTCAGCAATGTGTAAAGCAGCCTTGTTATCACAATATAAAGGGATAGGCAAGGGAACACTGATCTGTATAGCAGCAAGAACACCTTCTACCCAGATCAACTCACTGGTGGTTGATGACATACTCCTGTATTCTGCCTCAGCAAAAGACTTAGAAACTGTGTTTTGTTTCTTTGTTTTCCATGATATCAAGGCATCTCCAATAAATACACAGTAGCCAGTAAGGGACTTGGCACTAAATTGGCATGCTCCCCAGTCTGCATCACAATAAGCAGTTACAACAAAGTTGGAATTGGATGGATAGAAAAGGCCAACTCCAACTGTCCCTTTTAAGTATCTACCCACATGCAAGGCTGCCTCATAATGTGGTTCTCTAGGTTCTGACATGAACTGGCTCAGATGCTGTACAGCATGAGAAATATCTGGTCTTGTCAAGTTCAAAAACAACAACCTTCCCACTAATCTTCTATATATCTCTGCATCCTCCATTATTGTCCCACTGTCAGTGGACAATTTCAAGCCTCTCTGCATAGGAAAATTAGCTGCTTTGCAATCAATCATGTTGCAATCAGTGACAATATCCATCACATACTTCCTTTGATGTAGATGAGTTCCTGTTCCATTTCTCACAATTTCCAATCCCAGAAAGTATCTAGCTAAACCAAGATCCTTGATTGTGAACTTGGCATGAAGAGCTCTCTTTGTCTCAGCAATAACTAGATCATCATCTCCAGTAAGTAAGACATCATCTACATAGACAAGAGCCACTCCTACTCCTCTTGCTACATGTTTCACAAACAGATAATAATCTTCCATACTTTGCTCAAATCCCATACTGACTAGAAACTTGCATAATTCCTGGTTCCATTGTCTGGATGCCTGTTTCAATCCATAAATGGATTTCTTTAGCCTACAAACTTTGTTAGGTTCCCCCATATTATATCCCTGAGGTGGAATCATATACACTTCCTCCTCCAAATACCCATGTAAAAAAGCATTATTTACATCCAGTTGATGTAATGGCCACTGCTTGGCAGTGGCAATAGCCATCAAAATCCTAACAGTACTGAACTTGGCAACAGGTGAAAAGGTATGTTTATAGCCTTTACCTTTAATTTGGTTGTAGCCTTTGGCCACCAACCTTGCCTTGAACCTTTCTACTGTTCCATCAGGCTTGTACTTCACCTTGTATACCCATTTGCTACCAATTGCTTTCTTTCCAGGTGGAAGATCTGTCATCTCCCAAGTCGTATTCTCCTCTAAGGCCTTCATTTCTTGATCCATTGCCTCTATCCAGTGCCAAAATTTAGCAGCTTGTCCATAGTGAGATGGCTCATATACATTTGCCATACACTCAAAAGAATTCACAAAGCCTGGTTCAAACTCAACTGATGAATCAAGGCATGTTGCCAGAAATGATTGTGATATTGTCTCATTCCTTCTCTGTCTATTGGTCACAAAATCATTAAGTCTCCTAGGCTGCACAACTTGCCTGGTGGACCTTCTCAAGGGAGGAAACTGCTCCTGATCATTCAGGATCTCCTGAGATATCACTGGATTTCCACTAGCTACACTAGTAGAATAAGAATCACTCACATGCTCATCATTCCTGATAGGACTGTTATCAATCTCATTGTGATCATTAACTGATTGAGAATCTGCAATTGAGGACAATTGTACAGCTGGCCTAACAATGACATCCATGTCATCTGCTGGATTAACAAGAGGCAGTGGTTGCCTTACTTCCTCTTCAAGTGAATCACTGTCTGTCATAGAATCCTTAAAAGGGAATATGTTCTCATTGAAAATTACATCTCTGCTCACAAAAGCTGTTTTTCCAGTTATATCCCATAACCTGTAAGCTTTCTGCCCATGAGGATAGCTCAATAACACACATTTTCAGGCTTTCTCTTGCATCTTGTCTCTATCTGAATGGCTCACTGGTGCATAGCATAAACAACCAATAACTTTCAGCTCCTCATAAGAAGCTCTTTTGTTCAATAACTTCTCATAAGGAGTTTTCCATCCCAATGTCTCAGTTGGCAACTTATTAATAACATGAGTAGCTGCCAAAATACACTCACCCCAAAACCTTATTGGTAGTGATGAGTGAATCCTCATAGACCTTGTTGTTTCAACCAAGTGTCTATGTTTCCTCTCTACTCTCCCATTCTGTTGTGGAGTGTAAGGTACTGTCTTGTGATGAATTATCCCTTTCTCTGCAAAAAATTCCTCACACTGTCTTGATGTGAACTCAGTGCCATTGTCAGTTCTAATGCATTTAACTGAGGCATTGAATTGATTCAATACATATGCAGTAAAATCAGCAATAGTTTTGTACACCTGCATTTTGTTTTTGAGCAAAAAGGTCCATGTAACCCTTGTGCAATCATCAAGCACAGTCAAAAAATAACTAAAGCCATTATAAGTGGGGATCCTGTAGGGGCCCCATAAATCCATATGAAGCAAATCAAAAGGTTTCTCAGCCATACTCATACTCCTCTCAAAAGGCAATCTGTGTTGCTTGCACAATGCACATGTCTCACAGTGAAAACTACTCATATCTGTCTCATTCAAAAGATGCAAATGTCTCATTTTAGAAACTGAGCTATGCCCAAGTCTGGCATGAGTAATGTCTAGACTACTGCTAGCTTTATTACAATAAGCCTCAGGAAACAAACTTCCAGCTTTAAAAACATCTTCTTCCTTCCCAGCTTTCCAATCCTTAGCCTGCTCTTCTGTAAGAACCTTGTATAGTCCATGCTTCCTCTTTCCAGTCAGCAAAATTCTTCTAGCTCCAGGGTCCTGAATAGAACATGAACTGTGTGTGAATACTGCTATCAACCTTTCATTATCATCAAGCAATTTTCCCACTGAAAGCAGGTTATGTTTAAATCCAGGTACTAAAAGAACCCCATCAAGACATACAAATTCTGTCAGTTTCAATTTCCCCATCTCATTTACTGTTTTCACTGATCCATCTGGTAATCCTATAAGCACTGGTTTATCAAGTCTAAGCTTATCATATAAGGCATGATCATAAGAAATCATGTGATCACTTGCTCCAGTGTCTACAATCCATTCAACTCTTGACTCTCTACTGCAATTTAAATCATGTAATGAAGACGAAACTTTACCTGCAAAGTTGGCATAAGCATTCTCACTGGTACTCTTGCCCTTCATTCTCTTCATTACTTCCTGAAAAACAGCATTTACCATAGCAGTATCCATCTGTCCTTCATTTCTTTTTCTTGCAACTGTATCATCATTATCCAGAGGAGTTCCCATCATCCCACTGCCCACTGACTCTGCTGCATTGGCTAAGCTCCTGCCTGCAGTATTCCCTTTCGGATTCTCCTTCAATTCCTTGAACCAGTCTGGCACACCATGTAGCTTGAAGCATTGATCTGCAGTGTGCCCTCTATAGTTACAGTGTGAGCACTTTTGCTCATACTTCAGTCTTTTCAGCTCTTTCCAATCTCTCACATCTTTCCTTGGAGGTGGCCCTCTAGAAGAAGCATTTTGTTGACTCCTATAAGTGCCTTTGGAAGCAGCAAAGGCACTAGCATCCATTGAATTCCCTTGTCCAGTACCACTAGCATTTGACCCTCTCTCCACCTGTTGCAAGATGAAGTATGCTTTGTTCAAGGATGGTAGTGGATCCATTGCAAGTATCTGGTTCCTAGCAGCATCATACTTGTCGTTGAGACTTGCCAACAATTGCATAACATTAGTCCTGGACTCAATTTCAGCAATCTTCTTCTTAATGTCACAAGTGCACTGTTTCATTGCTCCACATGAGCACTCTGGTATCCTTTCCAGGACCTGTAACTCATCTCAGTGTTTCTTGAGAGCATTATAGACCTCCCCCAGTGTCATACTCCCTTGCTGTATATTGTTTAATTTCCTCCTGATCTGAAAGATCAGAGGAGCATTGGTTTGCCCAAACCTCTCAACAATCTCTTCCCACAACTGTTTTGTTGAATCCATGAGCATGAGCCCTTCTGCAATACTCTTGTTCATGGAATTCAGGATCCAGCACCTGACCATGTAGTCCGCCCTGATCCACCTTTGCAAGTCTGCATGACCATCAGCTGGTCTTGCACATTCTCCAGTGATAAATCCCAGTTTACACTTGGCTCCTAAAGCCATCATAACCCCTCTAGTCCATGTCATGTAGCTACTTCCATCAAATGGAATCCCTACTAATTGAGCACCCGGATGATCTGAATTGGACAAGTATAAGGGATCATTAAGGTTACCTTGGTTACTCTGCTCAACCTCTGTGCTTACCACATTAGCCATCCTTCCTGTTACTTATCCTCGCAGCAATTACCCTTCAAAATCAGACCTGTTGCTCTGATACCATGTGAAGAACCTGCAATCCCTTCTCCTGTTTCCTTGTTACAGCAACAATCAAAGCAAAATAAAGCACAAGATAATACTAGCTCATTCAATGAACAAAATGAGGGAAGAAGCCAAAAACGGCTGTGCAGTAAGGCTGCATTGATGATCCCAAAAACCCTTCAATCTTCAGGTGACAACTTGGTATTTATAGGACCACAGCTCACCAATCACGTGCATGACATAGTGCCATGAAGGCTTATTACAGAAAGGACAAAAGAAGGGGCAGAAATTACATAAAAGCCTAGAGTAGGCAACAAGCTAGCTGAAGTCCATATGAAAACATATGCTATGAACATATGAAAACATATGTTATTCTTCATAATACTCTTAGTTGTTGACTCCTTCAATAGAACCATGGACAAATCAAAATCATCTTGACCCATTTCAAAACATGAATATAATTCAATTACAATAACAATCGAATACAACCCTTTTCAATGACGAATATTCTCTCTAACTAATAGGAATATTATTATTTACCTATATATAAAAATTAATATCTCAATTTTATATAAGAATATCACATATGATAACAAAGAATATCACTCTTACTAACAGTGAATATCACACTTGATAATAATGAACATCATGTTCTAAAATGATGAATAAAATAGGCTTGTGATGAATATAAAGGTAATCATAATAAAAATAAATTATGAAGCATATATACCTCGCAACATCGATCATCCAACTCTACACATTATGCGTCAAATATTGTTTCCTTCTCCTTTTCCTTTTGAATTGTTACCATATTCATAAACATGTAATCAATGTACGTATTTAGTCTTTATTATTGCCGTTTAATTTCTAATCCTATAGAATTCCACCATTTAGTCTTTATTTTTATCACAATTTGAGGTTTTCACCGGAGTCAATATATATATATATATAGAGAGAGAGAGAGAGAGAGAATAACTATCCGGTGCATTTGCCTCTTACAATACATCCGTGAGAACAATCATAAGCCATTAGATTAAAATTGAATTAAGGGTTAGGATGAGAAGTTCAAATGGTAAAACTAAAAAGAGAAATTTGAGGAAAATAAAAAGATTAAAAAATAAATTGCCTTTTATATATTCATTTACAATGACAAATTGACGGTAATTTTAACTAGAAAATGCTTAGAATATTAATGAATACGAATGAATACTTTGAATATGAATATATATTCATTTGAATAAACTCGCCTTCTTCATGTGCATAAATATTCATATGAATAAATATTCATTTGAATACGGCGTGTTATTCATGTTAACAAATATTCATTTGAATACATTAGGCTTATTCATATGAATACATTATTAGTTACTCATCCACCTAAATATTCATTTGAATACACTCTAATTATTCATTCGAATAAATATTCATTTGAATAAACTCTACTTATTCGTATGACGTACATATTTAATTATTCATCTGAATACATATTCATTTTGAATACATGTTCCATCTACTCTAAATATTCATTTGAATACACCCTACTTATTCATTAGAATAAATATTAATTTGAATATCCTCTACTTATTCGTATGAATACATATTTAATTATTCATTTTGAATATATGTTCCATCTACACCAAATTACGCTTCTCTTCTTCCGATGAACTTGCAACCATTTTTTATCTCCTAATATTGCAACCGTTCTACTACCCGAAATGGTTAAATGAACAAAAAAACCATATTCACTGACGAACACACTCTCACAATATATTGCTCGTATACTTTGGCCAAGCAATTAATATCTCACAATTTATATTCATTGAAGAACACAAAAAATACTTATAAACTGTCTCCATTTCTGCTAGCTTTGTACCCGAATCGTCTGAGTTATAATCTTCCATTACAAATGAATATTCTCCAACCGTGATTCTACTCTCTCTGAATATTCAAATCTTCCGGTTGAGGATAATGGAAACCCACATTTGAATGGTTAAAGGAGAGAAAAATGGGATTTGGAGAGAGAAATGTTTTTTATTTTTTTATTTAAATTAATTCAATTTTTTCATTAAAATCTAACCATTCACATTGTCATCATCCGACGGTTCATACACGGTATCACGAATGCATTCTAAGGGGTGAATGCATGTGAAAGCTCCCCTATATATATATATATCCGGTGAAAACCTCAAATTATGGTAAAAACCGTGATAACTACTTTATAGTTTGGTTTATTTGAAACCTGTGTTAAAAACTTCAATTACACGGTGACTTTAAAACTCGGTTCAACCTAAAAATCGTGTTAAAAACTCCAGTTTTAAAATAACACATGACTATAGTTCGGTCAAGCCTAAAAGTCGTGCTAAAAAACTCATGTTTTAAAATCCGCTAGTGGCTGGTGCCGGGGGGGGGGGGGGGGGGGGGGGGGGGGGGCTTCAGCCTTTCCCATACCAATCTGATGCTTCAAGAGAGTCAAGGTGGGGATGGCTATGGAACTGATGATGATATCTTACCTGAAGAAGAGGATCCGGCGTGCCCGACAATTGTGCTGAACAAGGCGGAGAAGTTGGCTCTGCGTAAGCCGTGGGAAAACACATTGATCATCAAGTTGTTTGATAAGGGCCCTGGTTATATGCAGCTCCAGCGACGCCTCTCGCAGAAGTGGGGTCTCAAGGCGTCGTTCGCCCTAGTTGACCTAGGGAACGACTTTTACATTGCCCGCTTCGCCAACCAGACGGACTATGATCATGTGGTTTTGGAAGGCCCGTGGATGATCGGCGACACTTATCTGGCAATCAGGGAATGGGTGCCGAGATTCGATGCTGAGTTCGAAGAGATTAAAACGCTGACGGTCTGGGTAAGAATTCCAAACCTTCATATTGAGTACTTTGATACTCGCCTTCTTCATCGGATTGGGAGCAAGATTGGAAAGGTCCATCGGGTGGACAAAACGACTGCTTCAGCGGACCGAGGCAGGTATGCGAGATTAAGCGTGGAGGTGGACTTGAGCAAACCATCATTATCCAAGTTCAAGCTGGATGGGAAAGTGTGGCCTATCCAATATGAGGGGATTCGCATTATATGTTTCAAATGCGGCAGGGCGGGGCATTCTTCTGAAAATTGTACCTCAGTTGCAGACCCCTCCCCGATGGCGCTACAAAATGCGCAGGATGCTGAAGCTAGGAGAATGCTGGTGGAGACCACATCCCACGGTGACTGGATGCAAGTGAAACGCAACAATCGTAAGAAAGTGGGAGGGTTAGGGAGTTCTGTAGATCAAAATCCAAACGCAGCTGCTGGGAAACAAACGGAGACGTCCGAGAGGTAGGAGAATGAGCGCACGACCACGAAAGAGGGCTCCAGGTCGACGGTAGGCCAACCGATCATCAATTCGAGTACGGATACGGAGAATTTTACGGTGGATACTTCCTCTCATTACGAAGCTCTCGTGATGGATCCGGAAGTTACGGAAGATTCGAATCCCATTATAATAGGAAATTCGCCCAATTTGAATCAACAGGATAATGATCAGGATAAGGAAGATCCCAATCAAGTTGATTCGGTAGGCCCCACATCGCCTAACCAACCTAGTTAACCCCCTCCATCTCCCCAAAAACAACCACCTACGCCGAAAGATGCCCCTCCCATGAACCCGAGTCCGAATAAGTCTTCCCCACCACGACACAATTTCAAGAAGCCCGCTGAGACCAACCCTAGACCAAAACCTACCTTCTCCCCATCAGACAATTCCAAGCCGAGGGATCCAAGACCTAAAGCCTCAAACTCCCAAAGTTTCCAAAAGAAACCCAATCCTAAGCAGTTCTTCACAAGACAATCGACATCGGGTGTTCTTTCTGAAGAGCTTAATGGCCGAGTGGTTCCGGGTACACACTCAGAAAAGCTTCCTCCTCTCAAACCGCCGAACGGGGCCAATCATTGCCTAGGTTCCGAGAATCGCGAACCAAATGTTGGTGGATTTTCTACCAGTGATCACTGAGTCCAGACTCATGTTATGTCAGGTAACGATGCCCCAGGTTCTCATTGATGCACTGGACCGATGCGAGTGCTTGGGTCCGTGTTTTGATGATCATAGATGGTTCTTTTTTAACCATTGTTTAAATATGTTAAGAGGTCTCAGCATCTTGGTATGGAATGCCTATGGAGCAGGAACCGAAGGGTTTCTCATTGCCCTTCGCGGTCTGATCAGAGCGCACGAGCCGAGTGTAATTGGATTGGTGGAGCCAAGGATACCGAGGAGAAGGCTGACAGGGTTTGTCAACAGATTGGCTATGACGGTACCGAACGAGTTGAAGCATAAGGTTTCGCGCGGGGTGGGGGGGGGGGGGGTGGGGATTTGGTTGCTTTGGAAGACCTCGACGGTCCATGTCCAAACGATGGTAACGCACCCTCAGCATATCACAGTCAAAGTTTCCAGGTTAGGGGAGGAGTCGTGGATCCTCTCGGCAATATGCGGCACCAAGACCAGTTAATAGAGATAGTCTTTGGAGATCTCTTGAAGAATTCGCAACCAGAAATTCGTTCCCTTGGTTACTGGCAAAGGATTTTAATGCCACGATGGATGAGCATGAGCAGACTCGGTCTTCTGTGAGCTCCAATCGGGCTTCTCAGGTCTTTCGTAGGGAAGTGGAAAACTTGCAGTTGCTTGATATCGAATACTCTGGAGTGCCCTACACGTGGTGGAGAGGGAGTGATGTCGAGAGTAGGATGATGGCGAGGTTGGATCGTGGGCTATGCAATGGTGATTGGCAGGAACGTTTCCCGAATGCTACCCTCTGGCATCTGTCTTCACCGCATTCAGACCACTCTCCCTTGCTTATCCGGCTGGAGGGGGAGAGGCAGCCGGTGGATGGCCGTCCGAAACCCTTTCGGTTTCAAGCGAATTGGCTTCTTCACGATGAGTTTGCGAAGCATGTCGAGGACAAGTGTGGGCGAAACCTAGAAATGAGTTCGGCTCTGAAGAAGCTATCGGCTGACCTCCTAGTTTGGAACAAGGAGGTGTACGACAATATTTTTCAAAGGAAGAAGCGTCTGACGAACCGGATTGACGGTATTCGGAGTAAGCTGGCTTCGCATATCTCACGGCACTACTTGAATCTAGAGAAGGAAGTGTGCAAAGAACTGGAGCAGGTACTTCATCAGGAACAATTATATTGGTTCCAGAAATCTAGATCGAATTTCTTGTTAAATGGGGATAGAAACACAAGATTTTATCACTTAGCTACGAAAGTTAGGCGAGTTGCAAGCAAGATTTCGGCTTTGAAAAGCGAGAATGGGGAGTGGGAGGTTGATAGTCAAGCCATTTGTGCAAGGGTGCTGGATTTCTTCAGTCGGTTGTACACGGCAGAACCGAGTGGTGATGCGAGAACAAGTCAGTACGGTTTGGGCTTTAACTTCCTGGACTTGTTGGCAGCGCAGCAGGAAGCGTTAGGGGCTCCTTTTACAGGGGAGGAAGTGAGAGCAGTGATGAAAGCCCCAGGACCGGACAGTTTCCCCGCTATATTCTATCAGAATGAATGGGAGGTAGTGGGATAACAAGCAACGGATACAGTGCTGGCCATGGTGAATCACGGCCTATTCCCTCCTCGATGTGCTGATGCTCTCCTAGTGTTAATACCGAACGTTCAGTCACCGGAGAGTCCGACTCAGCTTAGACCGATCTCCTTGTTGAATGTTTTGTTCAAAATTGCTACCAAACTCATTGTCGAGAGACTCAAGCCAGGGCTTCCGACTTTAATCCCGCCTACCCAGGCAAGCTTTATACCGGGTAGACAAATCATCGATAACGTGGTCATAGTACAAGAAGTTATCCATTCTATGGAGAAGAGGGAGCACAGCAGAAATTGGATGATCATCAAAATTGACCTGGAGAAGGCTTATGATCGGGTTAGTTGGGACTTTCTACAGGAAGCGCTCTCTATGGCCCATCTCCCGGAGAGGCTGATTGAGGTCATAAGCAAGTGCCAAACATCGGGTAAAACGGAACTCCTTTGGAATGGGGCATGGTCGGGTCAGTTCTCGCCCTCACGGGGGATTCGAAAGGGCGATCCGCTTTCCCCCTACTTGTTTGTGTTGTGTATGGAACTGCTGTCCCACCTGATTACACACGAGGTGGAGCAAGGGCGATGGAAGCCGATTGAGATAGGGGGAGTTAAGCTTTCCCACCTATTTTTTGCAGATGATCTGATCCTTTTCGGAGAAGCCTCACTTGTCCAAGGCTCGCTGGTGAAACAGGTCCTGGACATCTACTGTGGGAGATCGGGCGAGCGGGTCAATTATGCTAAGAGTTCCGTGTTGTTCAGTTGGGGCGTCTCGGAGGCCAAAAAACATGAGGTTGCTGACGGGTTGGGTGTAACCGTCTCGACGGACTTCGGGAATTATCTAGGAGTTCCTATGGCGTGTGGTAGGATGACTAATCAGCGATATCGCTACCTTGTGGATAGAGTAGCATCCAGAATGCGTGGTTGGAAATCGAGATCCCTCTCAATCGCGGGAAGAGTGACGCTAGCTAAATCAGTCTAGACAAGTCTCACGGTATATGTAATGCAATTGTCTTTCGTCCCAAGGAGCATTTGTGATGAAATTGATAAGACGATTAGGGGCTTCATTTGGGGAAGTAGTCCTCAACAGAGGAAGATCCATCTGCTGCCATGGGATACGCTTAAACTGCCTATGGCGGAGGGTGGTTTGGGTATACAGACAATGCGGGAGACGAACCAAGCTGTCCTCTCGAAACATTGCTGGCGCATGATGCAGCAGCCGGATGCTTTGTGGAGCCGTGTGATTCGTGGCAAGTATTGCGCAGGGAGACTCGACGTGGATATGTTCGGAGCTAGGCGGGGTGCATCCCGTAATTGGCGAGCGATATCTCATGGAGCCGAATTACTGCTTCCGGGATTGCGATCGGTGATTGGTAACGGGATGTCCACGCTGTTTTGGGTCCACCGATGGTTGGACGAGGTCTGCTTAATGGATGTTGCAACCCATGACATTCCAGAGGAGAGACTCGGAGACACCGTGGGTGAGCTCTGGGTGGACGGGACATGGAACTGGCAATCAATCTCACCGTACCTAGACGCCGGAGTCCTGCTTAAGCTCCAATCAGTTCAAGTTAGGCCGGATGCGGATGCAGCGCGCTGATCGCCTGTATTGGGCTTATACAAATTCGGGATGATAGCTGATAGGCTAAAACCTACACCCACAAGTGTATGGGGTTCAGTTGTAGTATATCGAGTGTCGTATCCACAAGGACTATGTGGTATCGATTATCAATTCAAACTGATTTAACTAAGTCAAGAAAATAAAGGCGAAATGTTTATATGGATGGAGAAAGTAACCAACTAATGCGAAATAAATATGCAAAAATAGGTATTAAACAATGGATACGAGGCAAATCTAGGGTAAGGATCACCACAACGACGCTTTAGTAGATTAATATTGATATCCGTGTCACATTGTCTGAGTTTGCTAAAGGTAGATTGTCTAAGGTAATCGCAAATCTCCTTTCGGAATCAAAGCGAATGTGTCTAAATTGGTTAACAATCACCTTTCGGACTCAAGCAACCAATTTAGACTCTTTAAGTTCTTAGAATTCTAGATGATAATCATATCAACGTCGCCTTTCGGTATTGATTAATATCAAAATCATCTAAAATATCTATGACAATCTATAAATCCTCAAGAAGCTTAATTTCACTTTCGATCAACTAAACTTCAGGTTTAATCCTATGGTTCCGATGGATCCAATAGCTTTTCGGCCTAAATTCACCATCTAAATTCTAATTTAGGGTTTTAGTCTTTCGATTTCAAACCCTAAATCAGTTCTAACCAATTTTCATCAATTAGGGCTGGCGCAATAGGATTAAATCACAAATCAACAGACAAACGAATATCAATTTCAACACTATCAAATCATCGTTTGGATCACCCTAACCCTAGAACGGAGAAATTAGAAAAGCATAATATAATAAACAATGAACTAGATTATAGACAGAAATAGATCAAAGTTTAGAATAGAATGCAAACCGAAATTTCCGTCATCGATCCAAAGTGTATACCGTCAAACCAAGAACAAAACCTAAACCTAAAAAGTGGCCGAAGCCATGTCTGTCGGCCAAAATCTCAACAAAAAACCCTCTTTCAATTCTAAACCACGGGAGTATATAGTTTTATTTTTAGGAAATTACAAATTTGACCCACAAACTTAAATAACTAAATTGCATCCCAACACCCAATTATAAATTAACTCCACAAAACAGCTCCCACATTTAGCAACTTCTGCACTTGACAAGTTAGCTCCTCGGGTCCGATCTATTATGATTGCCGCTCCGCATTAAAGCTTGATTTTCCTCAATATTAGCCTCAAAATGCCTGAAACACATACAAACAAGGTGTAGACTCCGAAAATGCAAAATAAAATAAATAAAGTATAAAATATGATAAATATGCATGAAAATGCCCTAAACTAATATGCAAATGTATGCCTAAAATATGACTAAAATAGATGTTATCAATAGCTGGAGTGCCACCTTTGCTTATATGTTGTGGTTTGTATGGAAGTGCCGCAATGTGCTGGTGTTTGAGAATAAGGACACGACTAGGGGTCTGCCCTCGACAGTAGTAAACCAGGCCCGGCTGTTTCGGGATGCAAGACGTGCATCGCCGACAATAAATGACAAACCAGGCCACAGAGAAGAAGGCGATGATAGAACAGGGAAAAGCTGGATTCCGCCACCTGCTGGATGGGTGAAATTAAATGTCGATGGAGCTTCAAAGGGAAATCCCGGCCTTGTTGGTGGTGGAGGGCTGCTTCGGATGATACGGGGAAATTGCTCCGAGCCTTTACGTTTAAGTGTGGTCTCTGCAAAGCGCAAAAGGCAGAGGCGTGGGTTGCTCTTCATGGGTTAAAGATGGCCAAACGGATGGGTGTGACTCGATTGATTCTCGAAACAGATTCGGTTAGTATCAAAGAACTGTTGTGTGATGCTTCACTGGGTCCGAACCCGGACTTTCACCTGATCGCCCAGTCCCGGAGTTTGACTGGAGAGCTGAGTTGGGAAGTGAAGATTTGTAGCATCCGTCGGAAGGCTAACGCGGCGGCCGACTCCCTAGCAAATTGGTCCCTCTTCCTAATGAACTCTTTTGCCGAGTATGATTGTCTGTCTAGTAACATCTCCTTGATTCCTATAGCTGTAACCTCCCTCGGGAGTTAATTATTTATTCTACCTATATTTTTTTTATTAGGAAAAAATTCGGGTAAGCACGCTCTACCCGAGAGCATCCTTGCGGATGAGGTCTCTAAGACCGGAATTGTTGCAGATATCAATACCCCTGACAGAGTGGCTAAGGTGTGCAACTTTATCAGTCACTCTATTGCCAAGACGGGGTACAAGAATGAAAGAAATATCTTTCATAGTTGATAGAAGAAATTGTACGTCTGACAAGATGAGTTCGATTTCCCATGGGCATCTCGAGTTCTCGACTTGTTGTTTAGATGGTTAATAATTATGCTGGAATCTCCTTCAATATGGGTTTTGTCAATATGAAGCTGTAAGGCCATTTGTACCCCAAGTTTGAGCGTCGATGCTTCCGCTTGAAGCGCGGTTTTAATACCCAATTGTTTATAGCCAATGTGTATTGGGTGTCCATGCCAGTCCCTGATAACCACCCCAGCGGTACTACGGTTATCATCCAGAGACGAACCGTCAAAGTTGAGTTTGAATGTGCCTTTTGGTGGTTTGCGCCACTTGATATGACGGGTTTTGTTTCTCTTTACGGGTTCCTGCCTCTTCGTGAAAGAGGGGTGGTGTTATCATCTAGTGTATTGTCATATTGGTGAGTGTTACTCCAATTTTTCTCATGAGTATTAATAAGCTTCAATGCGGCGTCCCTCAGAGGGATTGGTGCTTGTCTAAACACATGTTGGTTTCGAATATACCACGTCGTCCACCAAGCGAAAGCAAGTTTACGAAGAGAAGCCTTTGGTAGGCTATACCCAATGAATGACATGACTGGGCTTATTCTATCTATATAATAAGGCAGTAGCCACCTTATTTGATTACAAAAAAAAAAAGAGTTTTTCGTAAGGGATGCTTTATAAATATTTTCAAGTATTTTTTTATGTATATATATAACAAAAATATTTTTTTATAAAAACAATATAGAAAAAAAACTAAAATATTTATTTAAATATATTATTTTTAATTAAAATAATTGAGGAAATCTAGAAACATAACATAAAAAAATTAGATTTTTTTAAAACACAATATTGAAAGGAAAACATTTAATTTGTCATTAAAATGTGGGACCAAAAATATTGCATAAAAATATAATAAGGTTTGAACTCAAGCATTTTGTCTCTCTTTAAAATTCTTATATTATATTATATTATTATCTAAAAAATACTAAATACTTGTTATATGTAAAAAAAAAATGTCTAAGGAGTGCGCTAAAGCACTTGCAAGCACCGTAACAGCTATATTAACTTGTCATTGGTAGTTATAAATATTATGTTTAAATTGAATTTTCACAACTTTACTTTTATGGGGAAAAGTAGAAAATAATATTAGAGAAATTCATTTAACCATGGGAATACTATCCTTGGTCATTTTCATGTTTGAAAAATATTTAAAATACTCAAATGTCCACTCAAAGATAAATTTGTTAGAAAATAGATTATGAAAATATTTGAAGAGATCTGATAAAACAAATATTTGAAGGGAAATAATAGTTTAACCTTTTTAAAATGGTTTCTAAACGTTACAGTAATTTTTATATTTAGTTTTTCCTTTTCCATTTTTGTATAATTGCATTGTAGAGACTAGAGAGCTAAGAGAGGGGCAGGGGGCAAAGGGTGCCCCACTACCCGCTGAGCTGCCCGTAATCACTTCCCCAACAAGTTAATCAAGTGCAGAGCCACCACCACAAAAAACAAAGAGCTTCCTCTCCTTCAAATTTAAAAGGAAAAAGAAAAAGGAAAGTCAGCTTTGTAGTTGACTTGCCCTAGAAAGTGTGCCAAATTTAAGAGAGAGATGATATGGTAAAGGGAATCCAATACCCCCCTCCCCATCAACAAAAATGATTCCATTTGTTGCACAAATCATCAATTACTAGTAGTATTTTTTTTAGCTACGGAGTATTAGTTAATTTATATTAGGTTTTATGTTCAAAATATAATTATAGTCCCTATTTTTTACTACCTCCGATCCAAAATACATGTCGTTTGACTTTTCAACACATATTTTAAGAAGATAAAAACTACTCCATCCGTTCGCGAAAACTTGTCATTTTAGAGGTTCGATTTTGTTCATAAAAATATGTCATTGTAGGTATTTTAGCTTTCACTTTACGAAAATGCCCTTGACATGATTGATGGGTTGTGAGTTGTAGTTTTCGATAAAGTGAAAAGTAGAATAATAAATGAGGGTAAATTAGTAAAAATGGAGTAGATTATTGGATTTCTTAGAAATTGTGCTAAAAGCTAAAATGACAAGTTTTCCCGAACGGAGAGAGTATATAAAATATCAAATTTTTTAAAATTATTTTTTTACAACTTAATATTTGTTGGTAATAAGTATTAAATTGTAAAAAAAATAATAATAAAAAAGTTAATATATTATATAGTTTTTAGTTTCTTAAAATACGTGTTAAAAAGTCAAACGAGTATTTTTAATCGGAGGGAGTATTGATTTTTTTCCTTCAAATTAAGCTATATTTTCAACCTAATTTTGATATTTTGAATTGTGTTTTTCTACTATCAAGCAAAACCTTATATTGAAATACTGATATAGTCTTGATAGTCAGAGAATCTGAAGAAAAAAAACATAAATAAGAACCGTCAAAAGAGGAAACAAATTAACTAAAGGAGTAATTCGATAAACGGGTCGATTTGAATTACACAATGCAATCCAAATTATTGCATTTTGATCCCTTTTATTGATATGTGTTAGCTCATAAGCAACATTGTCATAAGAACTATATATAGCTTCCAAATCGGGGTCAAAATTTTGTGAAGGAGACGAATAGTTTTAAATTGACTTAATTGAGTCAAAATTGTCCAAAATTTGCCCATTTAAAATTTGCAATAACATGTTGGGGAAACATAGGGTGAAGTGTATTGGTTTCTAGTTGATGTTGTCTTGTGAGAGGGAATAATACTTTTGCAAGCCCAAAAAA
Source organism: Persicaria maculosa (assembly GCA_963922045.1). NCBI lineage: Eukaryota > Viridiplantae > Streptophyta > Magnoliopsida > Caryophyllales > Polygonaceae > Persicaria > Persicaria maculosa. The sequence continues at coordinate 16,951,118 of OY998259.1, read as the reverse complement.
AAAAAAACTGAAAGAAAATATAAAAAAGAAAGAAAGAAGATATGGGTGCATTTTGGATTGTTATGTTTTTTGCTTTGTTTTGAAAGGTGGTCTTTTTAGGAGGGTAAAAGGGTAACTTTTTTGAGGGGGTTTAAAGACTTAAAGTAGAGGAATAAGCAGCCACTCCCACTCAACTACAAAGCTATCATCATTCACAAAAGTCTACTATTCTCTTCCCTCTCTTGTGTATTCTATGCCACTTGTTTTGTTTTTTTTTTTATTAAAAAAAAATTATGGCTTTTCATAAACCAAAATAGTTCATGGACAAATGGATAAACAAAATAAAAACCTACATGGGTATCAAACTTTAAAATTAAAAATTCAACACAAATTCATCTTTAGTTAGTTGATGTACATGTTACATGTACATATCCTTCAGAATTTTAAAAAGGGAACTATATATACACCACTATTTCATTCTGTTGCCCCTCTTTGATTTAGCAAATTATACTTAAAATAATAATATATTTGTTTTTTAAACTTACTTAGTACTACACATTATTGAGGTAACAATGTAATTTCAATAAAAAAAATTAGAAATATTATTTAGTTATTCGGAGATGGATTGGTCAATCACAATGTTTATGATTATCTAAATAGAATTTTTATCCTACACTACACCCATGCATGTAGGATCCCATCTATGTCAATTGACGCAAGTTAATTAAACATACTTGGTAAAAAAAAGGGAAAACTAATTAAAATACCCCAACCTTTGGGGGTATGGTAAAAATATATCATCAACTTTAAAAAGTGGTAAAAATATCCCGACATTTGATAGTATTGATAATATATTACCACGATTTTTCTCACTGGTCAAAAATGCTGACAAGACATCCTACGTTGATTTTTTACAAGAGTTTTTTTGAACGGTTTCCTTAGGAAAAAAATAAAGAGTTGGACCGGGTTCATACACCACACCTTTTTCTCTCTTATCTTCTTTCGTGATCGCCTCTTGAGCTGTCTTCCGGTCTTCCAAGCAACTCATAGTTCCTCTTCAATGACAGTCTCCCTCCCTCGTGGTCGGCTATCTTGAGCTGTCTCTCTCACATATTCTTCCTCTTTGATTCGTTCACAAACTTAGCTGAATAAGTTTTTTTTTCCCCTCTTTGTTGTTGCTTTTGTTTTCGGTTTAGTTTTGTAGTTGTCGGTATAGTGTTAGGAATAGTCATGTTGTGTTAATTTAAGGCAATTTTGACCGGATTAGTTGCTTGGTTGAATCAATTTTATTTTTTTGGGTTTAATTTTGCTATCGGTGCATTTTTTCCCTAAGGAGACCATTTAAGAAAACCCGATTTTAGTACTAATTTGTAAAAAGGCTTCTACGCAAGATGCCTTGTCAAAAACAAAATCAACGCAGACTGTATTTTCAGCATTTTTCACCCATGAGAAAACTCGTGGTAATATGTTACCACTACCCTCAAAGGTCGGGATATTTTAATTATATTTGAAAGTTAAGGATATATTTTTACCATACCCCCAAAGGTGGGGTATTTTAATTAGTTTTCCCAAAAAAAATCCTAAATGAAAATGAAAAAGAACTCCACACAAATATTTAAAAATTAACTAAATTAGTTAATCCATAATAAAAATCTTTCTCAAATTGATATACGTACTAATTTAACATGAGGGCATAGATTACAAAATGTCTAAAGTATATGGGATTTGTTGGTTACTAGTACAAAATTTGCGGCTAATCGTTTTAAGATATACAATTTTCCTTCAATTATAAAACACGAGAAATATATACTTTTTTTTTTAATTAGTTTTGGTAGACCTCATCCAAGACCATTGACCGGTCTACGACCGGTCAATGTTGACCAACCCATTTGGATTTTTTTTAGTGATGCCATATTTTACCGTTTTGATGCCAAAATTTTATTATATTTTATTTTCACTTTGATGTTACTTTTCTAATGAAATAATTGGATGACACTTTTTTAATGCCACTTTTTTAAACATTGATGACATTTTTTTGTTTACTGTAATGTCACGTTGACCATTGATGCCATTTTTTTTACTGTTAACGACTGATGCCACTTTTTTATGTCAATTTTTTGATGATATTTTTTTACCGTGATGCCATATTTTTGATGATATTTTTTCAAAGTAGTATTTTGATGATATTTTTTCAAAGTAGTATTTTGATGACATTTTTTCCTTTAATGTGATACAACGTTTTCAAAATGGTGTTTTGATGTCATTTTTATAATGTAATTATTTGATGCCACATTTTTAATCAAATCGATTGATCGATGCCACATGTTTTTAATTTAATCAATTGTATATCGATTTATTTTCATCGATTATACTTTCATTCACCGATGACACGTTGGTGATTACACTTCATTGATGCAATCACTTGTGATGACATGCTCATTAAATTTTTATTCATGGATGACATTTGTTATTACGCTTCATTAATCACAATTGTTTATGGTGACAATTTTATATAATTGATGACATAAGAGCTTAAAACGTGGAATCAAAATATTGTCACCTTATTGCACATATAAACACCTATTATAACATGTCATCAACTCAAAAACATGCATCAATTATTGCCTACTGTAAAAAAAAAAACTCAAAAACATGCATCAATGTAAGTAATATAATATGAAATCAATAAAATCAATACAAGGTGACATCAAGGTAACAATCCAAGAATTATATAAAAAAATATAATATCAAACGATCTTTTTTCCTATCTCACAATCAATACAAGGTGCAACTAATAATCTATCATCAAGAAGCTCTCTTCATCAACAAAATTAGATCGAACGGTTTGCTCTAGCAGCTGAATTTGCTTTTGAAGTTGTGACCTACACAAGAAGTAAAAGCAATGATTAAATCATGAACTATAATTAAGTAGCTAATATGCAATTGCCAATCAATCGGTTCGAGTCAAGCACCGGAAATTCGAAAAAGAAAAGAAGCGATAAACTGACCTTTGAAGCCAATTAAGAAACGCTTCCCCCCAAAGCAAGATAGATTGATTGTCTCAAAGAGAAATGCTCGGCCAAGGAGTTCAATTGAGAGCCATTTAGAGAACTCATAAAGCCAAATGTTTGTCATCATGAACGCCCCCTCCAGGAATCGTTTTCCTTTTACCTACAAAAAATAAATGACTGTGGAATTGAATCATAACTCCTAAAACCCTAATCAGACGATAGCACCTTTTTTATGGAAGCCATTTTCAGGAAGAAAGACGTCCTGAAAACAAAGATGATGATGATAGCAAATGGCATCAGGAGAAACTATAAGGCACAGCTGGGTACCTTGCAATGAAAATCAGAAACGACCTTTTGAGCCAAGTTCTGCAGGCCTTAAGGTTTCTGATGCATCTCAAGTTTCTGTCCTGATGATACGTCAGTTGCAACAATGGATCATAATCTCAACTTGGCGATCCCCTGCCCTGCCCCCGAGCTCCCCTCAGCTCTACCCCGCACCTCAACCCCGTCCATAGTCACCCCAAACTTACCAGTAAGCGGACAAACAGGACACACAAGCACCACCACTACTAGCAAGCAATGAACTAACAAAATAGGAACTAGATGCAATTCAGCAAGAATTGTAATTGGAATAACAAATAGTAATGCGAAAAGAAAGGAATGGAGTTAATGTAATTCAATAAATCCAAAGCAAATGAAATTGACCAAGAAATTTTACTGAACTTGAATTAAGTGTTAGAATCAACATTATTGTGCCCCGAAATGGGGCTGAAGAAGCAGATTCTCGTCCGGGGTAGGTCGGGAAGCATCGGGGCTGGAGTTGGGTATGGGTGAAGGTGGAGGGAGGGGGGGAGAGGGTGATGGTGATGGTGGGTGGTGGTTAGACAAGAGGTTCGGCAACACCTGGTTCGACGAAACCCCAAGACAGCTTGGCAGTGGACGGAAGTACCGACGAGAGAGAGAGAGAGAGAGAGAGAGAGAGACCAGGGCCAATCGAATGGCAAACGTCGGACAAACGTCGGACCAGGGAGAACCTCGGGGGTCGGGGTTCCGGGCAAGGGTGGGGTGGTGGTTGAGGATGGGCTCGGGCTGTTGAAGTCTGGAATCGAGGAGAGGGGTTGCGAGGGGGGGGGGGGGGTCTGTGAGGGCCAGGGGGGGGGATGCGAGGGTAGGGAGCGGGCTCTGGGAGGGGGGTCGGTTGGGGTCGGGGTGGCGCCGCCGACGAGCTACAACCGAAGGAGGTGACCGACGGCGGTGATCGGTGGCCTTAGGCCGACGCGAACGAGCGACGGGTGAGTGAACAGAAGAGCGAGTGAACAGTAGAGAGCGAGTGAACCAAAATTAAACAAGACAATTTCAGAATCAATGTGGAAAAGGTTTAATGCGACTAATAAAGAAAGTAAGGGGGCTAACTATTTAATCAAATGTGCAAAAGGATCCGAAACACCAAATTCCCTCCTTTTTTTTTTGTCCTTATTTCCCCGAAATTTACATGAAAGTCTTAGGATTTAAATAAAAATCATAATTTCATTAAATTAAATTTGATCTTGATCCTCTTATATCTTGATTTGAAACTATTTTAATTTTCCTTCTAATTCTCACATTGTGAGTTATTCTTGTTATTCCAATATTAAATCGCAGGGATGGTATATTTTGGGCACAAACTATGAAGATTCCAACTAAAAATCTTTTTTTTTTTATCTCGAAAATTTTATTTTATTTGTAAGTTCTCTTAACTTTAGCGAATGTATAATCAGTGCTATTGACGTGTACTTTGCACTAATGTTCACCATGATGAATGAGTGATGGGTTTAATTTATCAGTGTGATGGATTAATTTGAATGATCTAATACTATACGGGTAAAAATTGTTTAATTTTTTGTATGGAAAGAAAAGGTAAAATATCAAATTTTTTATTATATAATTTCATGTTTATTAGCAGCATCAAAAACAACAACATTCTCAAATTATCCCGCCTGAACAGGGTCTGGGGGTCAAGTTGTACGCATTCTTTCCTCGACTAAGTCAAGAGAGTGTTTCCTTGTGGCTCAAATACCTACGTAAACTCATAGCACCACTAAAAACAAAAGTATAACAAACAAATAGAGGAGACTAGGAAAAGGAATAGTGTGAGAAACGGGTAAAATGATACGATTTTTGCCACTCCTCTAAGTCCCAGCTCAACCCTCTCTGACCCGGATGATGCTCCTCCATTGCACCCCCTATCCCTAATCATGTTCTCGTTAAGATTCAAAATGGCAAAATCTCGTATGATCACCTCTCTCTAATTTTTCTTTGGTCTCCCTCTACTCTGTCGTACTAGATCAATATCCAAATTATCACACCTACTACACACTGGCGCACTCACATCTCTCATTTGCACATGACCAAACCAACTAAGCCTTACCTCCCGTAACTTATCTCGGATACTGCTTACCTCTACCTTTTCGCGGATAACCACATTTTTTATCCTGTCAAGTCTAGTACAACCATTCATCCATCTGAGCATCCTCATCTCTGTCACCATAAGTCTCTACTGTTCGTGCGCTTTCGTAGTCGCCCAACATTCTGCCCCATATAAGATTGCAGGTCTGACCACCACTTTGGAAAATTTTCCTTTGAGTTTTGGGGGCACTTTCCTATCGCATATGACTCCTAACATAGCCCTCCACTTCTGCTACCCTACTTGAATCCGATGTCCAATATATATCTTTGTCCACACCTTCCTCGCTCTGCATCATCGATCCTAAGTATTTAAAAGTGTCTTTTTCGGCACAACATCCTCGCCAAGAATCACATCCTAGTCCGCTTCTCCATCTCCTCCCAGCCAGAACTCCAAATATTCTGTCTATGTTCTGTTTGGCTTGAAGGCCCTGCCTTCCAACGTTTCTCTCCAACGTTCTAACTTACTACTTACCCCATCTCTCGTCTCATCTACTAACACAATGTAGTCCGCAAACAGCATACACCACCGTCACCACGTCCATAATCAAGGTGAAAAGGAAAGGGCTAAGGACCGATTCCTAATGAAGCCCTACCCTCACCGGGATGTGTAAACACTAGTCATGACACATTCGTACATGTCTTTGATGATCTTGATGTATCTTATAAAATTATTTTTTTTTGGTATTTTATGGAGTTTTAAACTTTTTTAAAAAATGTGAAGAAAATTCATACGATCTTTATTATGGGTCAGAGTGCAATTTCTTTTCTATTTAAAATTCTTTTATTACCAATATAAACAAGCAATTTTTTTTTTAAAAAAAAAAACACGAGGTGGAGATTTATCACTACTAGTCCAATCTTGTCCACATCAAACGTAAGGTAACGAATCCGAATTGGGCAACGAATCCGAATTGTTCCCTTAGAAAAAGGACGAATAATTAAAATTGGTTACTTACTAAACGATTAGATCATGGATGAGGAATAATATTTCTCCTTATTAATTAAAGTAAGATCATATAAAACGAAGATTTGTTTCGAAGGTCAACGGCATGCATGAGAATATTCTTTTTTCAAAAAAAAAATATATTGAAAATAATTAAATAATTAAAGATATCTAAAACGTGAAAATAGCTCCATCTTACATGTCGCAAGTTTTTACTACAAAAGATTATCCTTGTCAATTGTCATAATTGTACACCTTTTTCTTTTGTATTTACCCCGGCAAAGTAAATTTTCCTTTTACCTTGCACTATTATGACCGATAAATTTTGTTAGGTTTGAGCATGAATACATATGAAATTGTTTAATGTATGTATATATATAGGTGAAGAAAATCGAATGATTTTTGGTTGCGACTAAACTGCATATCAGAATTCTAAAATACTTATAGAAGAAAAACATATATAAACAACCTATCTTTTAACTCAAATATAGAATTGCACATAGTATAATAGCTGGAAAGACAGTGCGAACACAACCTTCCCCGCTCCTCTCGGTGCATCACTTAATTATTTCAGGTATAAATTTACATTAAAAAATTTAAATAAATTATATTTTTAGGTTTAATACCCCTATATTGACATGTTTATAAATTTATATCCTAAAATCACAATTTAAAAATATTGATTATTTTAGAAACTATAATTTTTAATTTTTCTAAAATGTGAATTTTTAATATATAAATATATTAATATAAGGGTATAAAATTAAAAAAAATACATTCATATATTTTAAGTATTTCTTATATAAATTATAACCAAAATAATTAAGTGTTGAAGAGGAGCGAGGAAGGGTGATATGGACTGTTAGGAAGGTGGATGCAACTATGCTAGTGATGATTTTGTGAATTGCACGTGTGCGGGTCTTAATCATACCATGCTGGAAAGTACATTTAGATGAAATTATTAACCACTAACCACACCATTAAATTAACCCACTCCCACTTATATATACACTATGACTATCAATCTAGCCTTGTCGATTAGCATGTCCTCTTTTATTTTTTGACTTTTGACTTTTTTACCTCACAATCATTCAATTTCAACCATCTTTCTTATCTAGTTTAAATGGTTTTCTCTACAATATATTTCATTTCAAGTTTAACCTACTTCATTTAGATAGATTTAATTTTAAATGGCAAAACTAATTAAAATACTCCCCACCTTTGGAGGTATGGTAAAAATATATCCTCAACTTTCAAATATAATAAAAATATCCCGACCTTTGAGGGTGGTGGTAAAATATTACCCTGTATTTTCTCACGGGTCAAAAATGCTGACAATGTAGCCCACGCAGATTTTTTTTGACAAGATAGCATACGTAGAAGCCTTTTTTACTAATTAGCACGAAAATTGGGTTTTCTTGAACGGTTTCCTTAGGGGAAAAAATAAATAAAACTATAACAAATTAAACCCGAAAAACGAATTTGATTTAACCAAGCAACTAATCCGATCAAAATTGCCTCAAATTAACACAACACGACTATTCCTAACACCAAACCGACAACAAAACTAAACCGACCACAACAACGAAGAGCTGAAAAAATAATTTACCCAACCAAGTCCGTGAACGAATTAGAGGTGAAGAAGAGGTGAAGAAGATGTGAGAGAGACAACTCAAGATAGTCGACCACGAAGGAGAAAGACTGACATTGAAGAGGAACCATGAGCTACCTGGAACTCCTGGAAGCCAATTCAAGAGACAACCACAAAAGAAGACGTAAGGGAGGAAAATGTGTTGAGTATGAACTCAGTCAAGCTCTTTATTTTTTCCTAAAGATAGTAGAACACTGTTTAAGAAAACCCTTGTAAAAAAATTCCATGTAGACTGCCTTGTCAGCATTTTTAACTCGTGAAAAAACTTGTGGCAATATATTACCACACCCCAAAGGTGGGGGTATTTTAATTAGTTTTCCCATTTTAAATTAGAAAAATAGTTCATTTTAAAATAACAAAATTTAAAGTATCCCTATTCTTGAGACATGAAGGAAATTGTGAGCTACAATTGGAAATTGGCAAATTACCCGGGTGGATCAAAACATTGATAACTAAATATGGTATCATTCAATAGTGAATATAATATATTTATTTTATTTTCAATTTGGGATAATCTTATATTTTCAATACCATTATTATATGCTTCTTTCATTTTAAATTATAAGTTATTTGACTTTTTGACACAAATTTTAAGAAGTTAAAAAGTAGTATATTACAATATAAAATATTAATTTTTATTTAATAAACACTACTATGAAATTATTTTAACTTCTTAAAAACATACTAAAAAGAAAATAAAGAATATTTTTTGAACAAACTATATGAAATATCAATTTTTTTATTTATGAAATTATTTTTAAAAATTTTAAAAAGGTTGATATTTTATATAATTTTTAGTTTTAAAAAAAACCATAGCCAAACCTGAAAAAAAAACTTATATTTTTATAACAGAAGGGTTATATTTTTATTTATAATTGTTAGTTCAACTAAATAAAATATACAGTATTTATAAACATGACATTTGACATTTTGACTCTAATTTTCTTTATTATAATTATAATTATTATTAATTTTTTATTTGAATCTTTTGAACCTATGTCAAGACATAAATTCATAATTAACCTGATTTGAAAACTAGTATTGAAATAAAAATATTCAAACATACCGTATAAAAATATTTTTTAAATGAGTAACTTAGTGTCAAAAGTAAATACTGTAAATTACAGTATTACTTACGGTATATATATTGAGTTAAAATAAATTTCACCTGATATGATACAGTGAGCACTGTTGCACGGGGGCACTCAATGACAGTCATGATTAAACTAACGTTAATAATGGCAACAAAATAAAAAGTCAAAATAGAAAGGGTAGTTTCGTAAATCCACCATGTCAAGTCGTCAACAGCTAAAAAGCTCCAGCGAGACCCAGAAATTCAACTTTAAATAATTCTACACGAAAACGGAAATAAAAATAAAAAATAAAAAAATTAGTATTAGCAGTACAATATAACCATTTGGCCAGTGCAGATATCACCACCAACCACCTCACTCATCAAGTCAAAACCTTTCCCTTTCCCCTCTCTCTCTCCTCATTCAATGGCGACCGAGCTGAAATTTTCCACTACTAGTGCGATACTCTCTTGCTGCGCACTCAGATCTCCATTTTCACTCACTTGAAGCTTTGAAATCGAGATTGACGTCGCTGATATCTGAATCTTGAATCGGTGTTTCTCTCTCTAAAAAAACTACCGATTTCGCCTGCCTCGGTTTCCGCGCTCTCCACTTCGTCTTCCTTTTTGGCGCTGAAATCTCCCCCGTTCTTTGGACTCCGATCTCAAAAAACCCTAGTTTTGTCACCGCTTTCTCGTGAAACCACGGTTTCGCTGTCGGTTGGAGAGAAAAATGGGAAGCAAGTGGAGGAAGGCGAAGCATGCGCTTGGTTTGAATCTGTGCTACTACGTCCCCAGGACGGTCGGCGATGACTCTCCGCCTCCGAGCGAGCGGTTCTCCGACGCTGCTTTGCTCTCTCACCGCGCCGGAGTAGATGACTGGAGCAGCTTCGGCTCTCATCCTTCCACGCCGCCGGCTCCGTCGATTTTCTCAACTGCTCGGCTTAAGCTGTCGAAATCCTCGAGCAAGTCCTCTTCTCAGGTCTGATTTTCGGTCTTTGTTTTCGCCTTTTTCTTCTTCTTTTTTGAAATTGAGCCTTTTCTTTGTCAAATGGCTTTCCGATTTACATCTAGCAATTAACTTTCCGATTTTGGCTGCATGATGTGAGGACAAATGTGAATCTGCAAGCGTTTTATGAATTTTATTCAATACCTGCTGTTTATGTTCTTTATTTCCCCTGTTTCCGTTTTCATGTATCAAGAACTGCTTTGCTAGTCGACTTTTTTTAACTTTATTTTAGCTTGTTGAAGTAGAAAAATTACAAGAGAACTGCTATGCAGATTTGGTCTGTAGTCACGTGCTTGTGCTTCTTTGTAAAGTTTTTCTTATGGAATTCCAGTTGAATTTTTTGAAGGAAATACAAGTCTGAGTATAAACAGGATAGAAAACTTTGTAGTTTTCAGAGGTGCTCTGTGGTTTTGTCCTTTAATTCCTTGAGAGGAACCTTTCATATGGCAGGTCACAGATGAATAAGTGATCCAGTAATACAGCCAGATTCCTTGTTAAAAGTAGTACTTGTTATTGCTATTAATCGTTGAAAGAACGACATGATTAAGTATTTTGGAGTCTTGTGTTTGCTGTCGTGGTTCTGAACCTATACATGAGCTTCTTGTTGGATGTGTTTTTTACCACTTGCTTTGGTTGAAACTTACCTTGGAGCCAAAGGGGGTAAAAGCTTAGGCCTGGTTATGGCTAAAAAGAAGACAAACTGTAATGAGTGAAATCTGAATAGCAATTTATGCATTTGTATTGTTGTTTCCATATATTCTTGTACTTTTAGCTCTAGTTTTGGGATTTTATAGGCTACTACAGTGTTGTTTGACTTGAAGAATTGACTCAATGGGCTAATAGGTCGTCTTATGCACTAGATAGTCTATAATTCTTAAGGAGGAATCAGAAATATAGTTGCTTAAGGAGTAAGCTGGTGAAGAGATCTGGCTCCATGGTAGCAGTAACTGATGTATAGAATTGATGTTACTATGATTTGTATATGTGATTCTGACACAGCGTTTGTTTAGTGTTCTTATTAACTCAGCTAAACATCCTTTCTCAGCTTTCAGATCCTCATATGTTTGGATGTCAACCATGCTGAAACTTTTATTGTTTACCCATAGCTATTTGGTTGTGCATTGAGTCCTCGGAATATTTCTCCCCTTTCAAACTGCTCGGATATTTAATACATTTTTTGATGATGAGCTTGAGCACCAAAGTTTAATCTTTTCCTTTGGTCATGGCATCTGATGCTTACCTGAATTATTCTTTTTGTCTACAGAAGACCTGCTCAATATGTTTGGCTTCTTTGAAGCCTGGAGAAGGTCATGCTATTTTTACTGCTGAGTGCTCGCATTCCTTCCACTTCCACTGCATTACATCTAACGTGAAGCATGGTAACCAAATATGCCCTATTTGCCGAGCAAAGTGGAAGGAGATTCCCTTGAAAAGCCCTATTCATCCTGGAGGAACAGCTACAAGCCTGATGGGCTGGCCCCAAAATAATGCTTTGATGACTGTAATTCAAAGAGTACCTCCTCCTCGTCAAAACAGACATGTATTGCCACCGTACCGGGTCACTGAGCCTGCTGTATTTGATGATGACGAGTGTTTGGGCCAGCTTGACCATGCTGAGAGAACGGTATCAAATCTCTCTGCTGCAAGTAGTGGCGCTCTGAAAACAGTAGACATCAAAACTTACCCCGAAGTGTCATCTATCCAAAGAAGCAAAGCTCATGATGATTTCACTGTTTTAATCCATCTGAAAGCTGCAATAAGTAGTGTTTTGCATGATGCCAGTAAAACCCAGGAGCATGTACCTTTTACTTCTCAGTCATCTCGAACACCAGTTGATCTTGTTACAGTCCTTGACATCAGTGGTAGCATGGCAGGTACTAAGCTCGCACTTCTCAAGAGAGCCATGGGATTTGTGATCCAAAATCTTGGCCCCAGTGACAGACTGTCAGTTATTGCATTTTCCTCAACAGCTCGTCGACTCTTTCCTCTACTACGAATGTCTGAGACTGGCCGTCAACAAGCATTACAAGCTGTCAACTCTCTGATAGCAAATGGTGGAACCAATATAGCTGAAGGCCTAAGAAAGGGAGCTAAGGTAATGGAAGAACGACGGGAAAAGAATTCAGTTGCCAGTATCATACTGTTGTCGGACGGGCGAGACACCTACACAGGCTTCAATGTCAATGGTTCCGGTGGAAAACAAAACAAACCAGATTACCAGTTGCTTCTTCCTTTGTCAATTCAGGGTAAGGATAGATCAGGGTTCCAGATCCCCGTCCATACCTTTGGCTTTGGCACGGATCATGATGCTTCTTTGATGCACTCGATTTCCGAGATATCTGGAGGTACATTTTCCTTCATTGAGGCTGAGGCAGCTATCCTGGATGCATTTGCACAGTGCATAGGTGGCCTTCTAAGCGTTGTCGTGCAGGAGTTGCGAGTAGAAGTTGAATGCATGCACCCAAACACACGCCTTGTATCAATGAAAGCAGGAAGCTATTCAAGCCGCGTGAAGGATGATGGGCAGTCAGGATGTATTGACGTAGGAGATCTATATGCGGATGAAAAGAGAGATTTTCTTGTCTCATTGAATATCCCATCGGAGACTTCTGGCAACTCGACTTCGTTGCTGAAAGCCAGGTGCGTCTTTAGGGATCCTGTGACGAAACAAATGGTGACATTTGAAGGCGAGGAAGTGAAGATTGAAAGACCAGAAAATGTCGGGGAGGAGCTAATATCCGTAGAGGTAGACAGACAGCGTAACAGGCTCCTAGCTGCAGAAGCAATGAGACAAGCTAGAGCCGCGGCTGAGCAGGGGGACATGGTCCGTGCCTCTTCAGTACTCGAAAACTGCCGTAAGATGTTGTCATCCACTGCATCAGCAAAGAGCCAAGATCGACTCTGTGTTGCATTAGACGCCGAGCTCAAGGAGATGCAAGACCGGATGACAAGCAGACATGTCTACGAAGCATCAGGAAGGGCATACATCCTCTCAGGCTTGAGCTCCCACTCATGGCAAAGGGCAACAGCTAGGGGCGACCCCACAGATACCTCAAGCTTCGTCCAGCCCTACCAGACCCCAGCAATGATTGAGATGCTCACGCGGTCTCAAGCAACGCTACTGGGTAGTCCGACTAGCCAGAGACTTGTTCGCCCGATTTGGTCTTTTGCCTCTCCAAAGCCAAGGTAAATGTCTAAATGATCCGCTTATTTTTCTTAGTTGGGGTGGGGGGGCAAATATGATAATGAAGTTTTGTTTGGTGTGTAAATCAATAAATCAACATTAGTTGCAAGGTGTATTTTTTTTTTTCTCGGTTGAGTTGGGGGGGATATTAGATTAGGAGTTGGTTTAAGGTATATTGTGTATTTTGCTCGGTTTTGAGTTTGCGGTTGGGCATGGGGGTACATAAAGGGGAAAGTGGTTTCGATGGAAATGGGTATAACTATTAAGTCCTTGTAATTGTGGGGAAGGTTTCAAAGTCTTGATGAAATATATAATATACTGCTTGAGCTATCTATTCTTTAACAAGGATTATCACTACCTTGCCCCAGCCCATCTCTTTTTCCCCAGTTGTCGGTTATAGTTCCGTCTCTGCTCGAACTGTATGAAATTGAGCTTGCATTTTTTGTTGCACTGGCATATGGTGCATTGCAAGGAAAACGGTGTTGATGTCATATAGTAATGGTTAACAAATGGTATCCTGCACTTCTTGATGGTTCATTAACATAAAAAGTGTCCCTTGTGTAATGTGATTGCCATTTGGTAGGAAGTTGAAGTTTAAGCCCGTGTGAACATCTATGTTTTAAGGGCGTACTATTTGCAATCTGCCATCTGAATTTGGTGGTTGCTTTGCCATCTGAATGAATCTGACTCTGTTGTGGAGTGGACTTTGGGTGGTTGTTGCAGGACTAATTAATTGCTTTTATTAGCTTCTGTAGTACTGTAGTTAATGATCACGAATCCTGCATCGATTTGACTGAGGTTGCCAAGGGCTTTATGCAGAAACTAGTTGACGTAAATCAAGCCTGTACATCTGTATGTTGTGCGTCTCTCTCATTAAACATAAGTATTTACGACCTACTTCAATCTTGGAATACAAAAAAGGTGAGAACATGTCCTGGCAATGGGCTAAACTTACTCCACTTGTGGATAAGTTTAAGTCTGGTCTCATTTGGTTGGTGGGAAATGGGAGATCCATTAAATTTTGAACTGATAATTGAATCACAACATCTCCTCTTCGGTCTAGGGATGATTGTCCCCAAATAAATAATAGGGAGGAAATGGTTAGTGATTATATTATGGGTGGTAAGTGGTGGTCGGAGAAACTTCGGTGTTCCTTGCCTCCCAGCATCGTCAATGAAATTCTCGACATCCCAATTCCCAGTTCGACCGTCGAAGATCGCCTATACTGGTGGCCTGACAGATTGGGATGGTTCACAACATCAAGTGCATACAATCAAATTACCTCGTCATCGTCATGTTGTAAGGATAAAAACGCTTGGATTTGGTCATTTGATGCACCGCCAAAGATAAATTTTTTTTATAGAAAATATGTCAAGACGGCCTACCTACGACTTCTAGGCTCGCCTCTAGGAGTTTGTCAGTACCCACTACTTGTAGCCTTTGCAATGGTGCGACTGAGGATGATGCCCACCTTTTGTTGGAATGTCCCTATGCTCGGGCCCTTTACCAGCTTTCTTAAAGAACTGATTCCATCATAGCTAATATGATATACAAAGATAGGGATATCAAACCTATTATCTTCGTCTTAGGGCAGTCCCTCTGTTCCGAGGCTAAAATGAAGCTTGTCTTTGCATGGTGGTACACTTGGTATACCCGTAGGGCCGTAACCAATTAATCTTTAGGCAAGTCCCTAAACCACAACGGGCCGCCTCAATACAGTTCATGAAGAACCAAATACTCAATTGGAAAACCGCTTCGAAGACGGATGAGGATTTTGAAATTGATCACTTTCATATCACCACAAATTATGAGCAACAAAACAAAAAGAAAAAAGGAAAAGATACTAAATGGATGAAACCTCCTTGGAGTACCTTCAAACTAAACTTTGATGGTTCCTATCTACCAAATAAGAATAGTACGACTGATTCCGTTACCCGTGATTGGAAGGGCCGTCCGATAAACATAAGTTATCAAAAGCTTGATTTGCAAAGCCCAATCAAAGCGGAAGCACTTGCTTTAAAATTAGGTATTCAACAAGCAATCCAACTCCACATTAAGAAACTCCACATTGAGGGTGATTCCTCGATTATCATAAATTACTTCAATAAAAACATTTCATGTCCATAGGAAATCGAGTTGATCATGTCTAATATTAAAACTTTACTATCGACTATGGAAGAAGTTTCCTTCTCTCAATGTGCCCCGTTTGGGTAACAAAGTGGTTGATAAGGTTGCACACCTTTGCCACTTTGCCCGGGGAGTCGATATTCAAACCAATTTAGGTCTTTTAGATCTCATCCATAGGGATGCTGTCGGGTAGAGCATACTCGCTCGAATTCTTTCATAATAAAAAAAAAATCGATCGAGCCAGATACAAAAAGTCAACATAAAAATAACAATTTAGAGGCTTAGACTTGGGCAAAATCATGAAAATTAGTCTCGAACCGAAAATCCAATTCGACCAACCCAAAACCGGTTGAACCAAATCCCTCACTAGAAATCTGACTCGATTTGATCCATTTTTACTCAACATTCGAATAATTGATAATCAAAACTGATCAAAATCTGAATGAACTGAACCTAATTCAACTGAAACACAATAAGACCCTATGAAGAATGAGAGACCTAGTTAGCACATACATAGACACGAACATATATGATACACAAACACGTCAATCCTAAAAAAATATAGAATACGAACATGACAAGAAGATTAATCATAAACTTGTATTTTCGAACCCGAAGCAACAATATCAATACTATTTTGCACAGTTTGTGACCAAATTTTATACATAATATATCACTTGTTGAAACTAATGCATATAGAAGATGGTTTTAAGGAAGGTGTCATTTGGACTTCCCACATTCCACATGGAAAGTTCAAAGGTATCTAAAGGGTTTTTAAGGAGACTCTTCCACTACCTACATTGAGAGGTAGAGGAGGAGATGTGGCCCCACACGTGCGCCCGCCGCCGCCGTCCGTCAGGCTCGTGCTCTGAATTTGAGTTATTTTTTTGCGAAAAATTTATTTCTTGAGGCCGAAGATATTACGGATTAGCTTGCTTGTGCTTATCCGCGAATATCTGTTTTTCACTGGAAAAATATCTTTTCCGAAATCTTTGAAACCGTTTTTGGATGAGCTCAAATCTTCTCATGATAGACTCGAATCTCTCCTTTGCTTGCGGCTTTAGGAGGATTTCGGAGCCTATATATAAGGAAGACTAGGTCTTCGCTTTTCAACACACAATGAACACAATCGCATGTGGCTCCAATTCAAGTCCACCACGCTTTGCAATTAAAAACGTCAAGCTAAAGAGGTTTGACCCATACTTAAACGTAGTTACACTAGGCCACTGACGTTCCTGTATCTTCAGATTTTGTAGAGGTGGCCGGCTAACCTTCAACCAAAACTCTTTTAGTCTGGATTCGAATCCTCTCCTAATACCGGAGTTCCTAATATCTTCCTAATAAATAGATCTCAACCATAGAAAGTAATCAATGGTTAATATCAGTTCTCTATTAATTTTTTTTTTTGTAATCGACATTCCTAATTTATCTAATCTCACGTTCTCCACTTCCTCTGTTCCTTGGCTTCTCTTCGTCGTCTCCATCTCATAGACTTGACTTTCCCATCCACCCTTGGCATCTAGTCCATCGAAGGCTTGTTATCTTCATCCTCCATCGCCCTCGCTTTAGGCCATCAAAGGCATCTAGCCCATCGGAGGCCTGTTATCTTCATCCTTCACCGCCCTCGCTTTAGGCCATCAAAGGCATCTACCATCATCATCCTTTGCACGCTCTCGCGTGTAATACCCCTTCTTGAAACACCGAAGAAATGTTGTAACACCAGCAATTACTTAGACTTTAAAGTCTAGATAACCATCTTAGACTTATAGGGACATGCACCAATGCTCCCATAAATGAGATAATAATAAATAATTATTCAGTCAGCAGAAGACTTAAATATGAATAAATGTCTAAAATAAAGTTACCCAAACAAGGGTCCAAAGACAATATCCAAAATACTTGAGAAGTAGCACCGGAAATAATCTTCAAAGAGTTGCAGCAGAAATAAATAAATTGAGGTACAATAAATTCTAGTAGACTTCTTTATTCTTCGGTGCCTCATAGGGGTGTGCACCGGTTGAAACCGAACCGGAACCGGCACAAAACCGGAAAAACCGGAACCGGAGTATTCTAAATATTCAAACCGATAACCGGACCGGTAACATTCCGGTTCGGTTTAAAACCGACCCGGAATATATAAAGTCAATCCGGATCCGGAACCGGAACAACCGGAAGTATATACGATTATTTTTTTTCCATAAAATTTCTTTGATAATATTATATTTTTTTCACTTACACCGTAACAATTATGCGAAAATTTTTTCTAGTCCCGTGCCGATCCCGTCCTACAAATATTATACGGGACAGGACGCGGGACGAAGAATCCTCGTCCCGCAAATCCCGTCCCATCCCGCATATATATAATAATTTTATTTATATAAAGAAAATAAAATTAAAAAAACATTAAGTATATGCTAGCAATAGTATATGCTACTGTAATTAATAAAACATTTAAGTATATGTTACTTGCTACTGTTGTACTAGGTATTAGTTAATTACTAAGTACTACGTATATGCTACTGTAATACTCCGTAGGATATTACTTGCTAGTTCCTCCTTAATTTTAGTGTAATTATATACTACTATATGATAACAATTAATGATTAAACAAATAAATCTTGATCGGTGTTGTAGCTTGTACGTACAAAAATTAAATTTCGGTTTTATCCGGTTTAAACCGGTAAACCGCCGGTTATTACCGGAACCGAACCGGAACCGTAATTCACAAAAGTTATCAACCGAAAACCGGCCCGGAATATCCGGTTCGGTTATAAGACCGGTTCTACCGGTTCGGTTCCGGTTGGTTTTCCGATCTAAACCGAAATCTGCACAGGCCTAGTGCCTCATGACCGTTTACCTAAACCTGCATATTAGGGGTTGAGGTATAGAGTGAAAACCAGAGAACCAGCCGTCCAAGGGAAATAAATAGGAAGGTTAGTCTTTTTTTACAACTATAGCAAGTGGTAGAAAGTAAAATGTTTAAAAATCGGTCTACCACCCATTGACCATAAAAGGTATAAGGGATTGTAGAGTAAAATAAGGATTAGGATTTAAATATTTATGTGGATATGTGACTAATTGAATTAGGACAAAGTAACCGGATGATCCATAGGGATTTGAGTGTTTGAAGGGGATGCAGATCTGAAGACCTTTAGGAATCATAATCTGAGTACAAAAAGAATATTATATTAGCATTACCGAATATGGATCACCTATTAGTAAATTAGGTTGCAATAATACTAAACTTATATTTAAAAGGAGGTATCGGCCACATAGTACGAGCGAATAACCCGTAGGTAAATGTACATATTCAAGAGATTTGTAATTTCGAAGGGGCATCTCATGAGACATATAATAGAGCATGGTATGGCTCAACTTTGACCCAACTTTACCATTTTACATTGTTGAAGAAACAACTAATAATAATAATAATAATACACAATAATATACAATATCATACTTTAATATTACTAGTCTACAATTCCATTCTAGGTTACCACAAAAGGCATATGGTAGGTGTACGAAATAAAGTAACTGACCATCATGAATATTCAAGTCAAATAACATACCATACTTAACTAGCATGAAGGAAATAAAATGAACAAATCATGCTTTTTAGGAAATTTGGCATTTAATGTAATTTTTCCAAATTTACGAGATCAAATTATACTTATTCGAGTTGTCATGCTATATGAGATTAAGATACATAGCAGCAAACAAAACTACCTTGCATATTTATCACAATGCATAGCATGGGATGGAGTTCACAAAGTACACGAAAAGTGAAATTTACGAAAAAGGCGCGATGTATGCAAAAATGCACTAATTGAACCAAAACCACTTGCCTTAATTCGACGGAAGGGTTCAGCAAGGTTGATGACAATAATTTGGTATGGAGCCTGAGATTTTACAGAATTTCGAGGGTGTTAGTAACTTTTCAGAAATTACGGAAACGGCCTCATAATTTTCAAAAAGTGAAAACTTACCCTAGATTTCTTTCGAAAGAAACCCAAATCTGTACCCTAGAAATCTCAAGAGCTAAGATGGAATGCCAACAGATTCGAACAACATACTAATTCTCGGAAGTTACTAATCAACCAAATATGTTGAAAATCAGGAAGAACGAGTCGGAACTTACCCAACCGAGATTAAAAAATTTCCAAATTTCAAAATGGAATTCCAGAGTGTGGAATGAATCTGAAACACAAGGATTCATGAGGATTATCATCCCTTGAATCGAAAGAGTTCAAAAAAACGCACCTGAAAATCAAAATTTTATGCACAGATGAAAACTGCTCACGGGTCAACTTGAAGGCTTGGTGTGAGCACGTCAGAGTAGTTCTGAGTGAAAAGAGAGTTGGGTTCAACAAAGGGTGTTGCAAGGTACACTCAGAGTCGTAATTTATGGCGTCAGATCAATGTGGTGGTGGTGGTGGTGTAGCCCGAAAGTAAGCTTGTCGATCATGTTTCTGCGGAAACTTTCGGCGTCGCTTCGCAGTCTTTCTGGTGAGCTGCTACATTGAGGCTTGTACGGTGGTCACTTGGATGTTGAAGGAGCCCTGTTGGTGGTGTTCGTTGGCCCTGGTGTTGCCGGAATTATGGTCGAGGATGATCGGAGCAAGTTGGGGGTTGTGGTTTTTCGATGGGTGTTCAGGTGTCTGCAAAGGATGATGGAAAGGAGCTTATGGTGAAACTGATAGGAAAATTAGAACCCTGCGATGTTGCCTCTAAAGTCTTATCTCATCATATCCTTCAAAAATGGTATTTTCTGTTGGTAGATTCGACTAAAAAGACCGATCCTGTAAGTTGTAAGTGCAAGATATTGATAGATTCTGTTTTAATTTCTTTCCTCTCGTGCACACCTTGGGCTGGGTTGAAGTGGGCCGCGATTTTGGTTTGAATAGGTTGTTCGTATCTTTATGTGTGTGTATGTTAATGGGTTATTAGTTTAGCTAGTTACCCATCGATTCACCTACAAATATCTTCTAAATAATATATAAATATTATTTTTATAATTTTTCATTTATTTAAATAAATTAGATGAATTAATTTTCCACATTTAATATAATGTGAAATAACTATCTCCCGAATTATGGCACATTTAAATAATAGTCTCGACTTTTTTTTACTTTAATTACATAAAGTAAATATTGATAATGACAAAATATTTTATCTATTTAAATAAGTTCTTTTTATTTTACTTCGAATAATATAATTATTCTAAAACTTTATATTATATATTTTATGTGAACTAATACAAGTTAAATTCAACTAATTTTCACATAATTTAATGTAAAGGGAATTTATTTAGAGTAAATGATAGCCAATATACCAAAAAGTTAAACCTTTGCAAAATTAACATCACCCTCCAAAATTTGCAAAAGTAGCCAATGGGCCCCAAATATTGCAAAAATGTCCGATTACCCTTAACTGCCTATCCAAGGTAAGGTCTCCCTTGCCCGTGAGATCCATCTGCAGAGACAGAGAGAGAGGGAGGAGGAGGAGGCTATATTGTAAAGGAAGAAGACGACGACGAAGGGAAGAGAAATCAGAGTTTCGAAGAAGAAGAAGAACCCCCCACCCCCGGTGAGAGAGAGCGATTTAAACCCGGGGAGAGAGAATCGATCAACCGAAACAACAACGGTCTCGTTTGCCAGTGAGAACCATCTAGAGAGAGAGAAAGAGGATGCGAATTGAAAAGGAAGAAGACGACGACGAAGGGAAAGTAAGTAAGTAAGCACTCACCCTCCCTCTCTTGAACCCTAAAATGTTGTAGATTATTCAATTGTAGGTAGTCAGCCGGGTTGGGGAGAAATCAGGTAGAATTATTTTTTAAACCCTAACTTTGTGGGAGTTGGAACTTGGAAGGTTTAGGGGGTGCACTTGGGGAATTGAGGAAGTTGTGATGTGCAAATGTTTATAGAAGTCATTGAGGATAGGAAGATGAAGTTAAAATTGAAGGTCTGAATGTACGTGTGTGAATGGAAATTGTCGTGTACTATCACGCATGAAAATCGTGAACATAGAAAACGAACTGGGTGTCAGGACCAAACCTAGAAAAGGCATGAAACTCGTGCACCATCATGCATTTTTCTTTATTGGCATGAATTTTTTCTCTACTGGTATGCATTTTGTTATTACTAGCACTTGGGTATGTGAAGGAGTGACAGGGGTTGGGTTTGTGGGGCATGTGTTAGTAACCAGGGTTCAAATGAAGGAAAGTATAAGCCAAAAAGGATGAATAAAACACAAGATTTCTGAAACATTAGGTAAACAAAACATGATTCGAAAAGCCAAGAAAAGGAGAGCGTAGAATGAATATGAAGATGCAACAATAAGGATGGTAATAGGTTCACGTGGAATAATATCCCCTCATCGAGTTGGTCATGCTAATCGTTACTTGGGTTGTACTTGTAGCCTACGTCTGTATCCCGCCGGAGAAGCACTTCCAATGGAGGTCGAATCACTTCTCGAAGATGTGGTTCATCGAATCACTTCTCAAAGACGTGGTAGTGATGGACATTTGCTCCCTTTTGGTAGTTTTAGGACTGCATGAGTATGTTGGTTTAAGATTCCCTCTTATTGTTTGTATAGTCTGATTATGTTAGTGGTAGTTTGCTCAGTGTTTGGTTTAGGATAAGTACATATATGTTTTGGACTTGGGTGTCTTTGTTGGATTAGGTAGACTTGACACAGAATATACCTAAATTGGCACGAAATTACACTATACTGGCACGACGAACTTATTTATTAACTGACACATTTAAACCTATGGTGAATTTGATGTTTATTGTTATATTCTGAATTGGGTTTATCTGTCGGAGTCACAATGGCTGACATGTGTTATGTCTATAGTCGCACGTATATAACGTTAGTAGCATGACAAATGTATTCATTGGCACATAATAAACTATCGAGAACACGCGAAGTTATGCATACACACGTAAATGTACAACCCCATTGCTACATATGTAAATGCAAAAAATGGCCCAGAATGCATCCACGGGTGAGCAAAAGATGAGGCGTCCTTTAAAAGTGCAAAATATTCTAATGATAACAGCTTCCGAGACCCTGTGAAACTGAAATGCAAGCATGGAAATCAGGTTGGAAACTGGCAGAAAAATACAGTTATCGGCACAGAGATTTCTAACACAGGCACGTAATTCGTATTTACTGGCACGTAGTACTTTTTTATTCGTGGCAGGACTCGTACCTTGACACGAGGCTCTTACCAAGAAGGTCGGAGGTGGCCTGTAGTTTGTGGTTGTGTCTGAAGGTTACGTTGCACGTGTGCTCCTGCACATACTTCTGGACTTCCCACAAACTAATCCTCATGAACTTCGATGCAAGACACATCCACTTGCGTGCACTTGGGATCTATCCACACAATGGTGTACACTGACGTCGACTAACTCTTCACATGCATGTTGAAACAACTCTCCAACGCAATCCACCTTATCTGGTTCTGCACTTCCAACTTGGACTTCAAGAACAACCCCTTGTGAATGTCGGTGTTGTTGCGTCAAGGATCCCCTATATGCGGAAGAGCTTTCTTCATCATCGCCTCGACCGCCTCAGTAAACATATCCTCCACCATCGACTTGGCCCATTTTGGGTTCCAATTTCGTTCACCGAAATGTACAACAGAAAGGACCATGTTGATTCTCCAGCGCTGGAGTTCTAGAACTTGAAAGCATCCCAGTCGGTGTCATCATCTAGTTGAAATGGATGGCGTCCCTCCTTCTTCGTTTCGTGAAGGTCTCTAACTCATATAAGGAGGGGTCCACCCTCAACTTCTCCCTTTAGTAAAAGACGAAAAAATAGTTCGCTTTGTGCTTACTACATGGCTCCACCCCTCAACTTCTCCCTTGCGAAAGTAACAGAAAAAGATGGTCTTATCAATATTGGTTCGGGATATGAAGACGATAGGGGAGTTCTCACCGCTGTAAAACGAATACCACAAACATACTTACCCATATTCGTTGCTATATACTTTCTCAAGTTGGCACGTGTTACCCTTTGTATGCACGAAATATTCAGTTGTTGTCCTGTATTTCTTTTTGTTTGGGATGTAATTGAGATACTAGGTTGTCTGTCCTCAATCAACCTTCAATGGTGGCCCTTCCAATTCCTCACTCTTCCCCCCTTTTTTTACGCGTGAACTTGAGCATTAAATGAGGTTGGCTTCAATTTAATGCAAATGATGCCACTCCCCCTCTCTCCTCTACAACATATGGCCCCCTTTTTGTTTTTTGTTTTTTAATTTTTTTCCATTCCTCACACTCTCACAGGCGACCTTTTTGTTGTCCCGTGTTACTTTTGTAATTTTTTTTTCATCTGTCTCTCCCATGCAACAACAACCCTTTAGTTTTGCTTTCATCATATTGTTCGTTCATTTGTGAATGAGAGTAGGTGTCTTCTCGTGTTTGCCGACGCTTGGAGAAACCGTGGATGTGCGATCGACACCTGAAGGCTCGTGAGGGAGTCCAAATATGAGGCGCCCGCAGTTGTTTCCCAAGAGGCTTTCCTGTGTTGTTTCTCCCGTTGGTGGCCACTCTTGATTTCCCGGCATTCCTTCTCCAGCTTTCTGACGGTGTTTGGTGGTGATAGCTTGTTTTTTTTTGTTCGGTTGTTTCTCATTATGGTTTGTCCATCCACCGATTTATCCGGTCCCTCAGTATATCAGATGTGGTTGTCTGGTATATTGAATTCTTTCTTGTATAAAAAGAAACCTTTATTTTTCCCTTTTTTGTGTCACCTATTCCCTGTAACCGGTAAAATCGGATGGCAAAACATTTGCAAAAATGTCTTTTTCCCTCTTCGGTGCAAATTGGGCAATGACAACACTATTTCTGCAAATGGCCTTTTTTTTTGCAAAATATCAGAAACTTTCAAGTTGCCATAGAAATTAGCATACGTAACTGATTAAGTCACAATAATTATCATATTCCTTTGCAAAGTACAATTAAAATCTAACCATGCATAATCAGTGCAAGCAAAAGCTCAAAGGAAAGATATATAGATGAAAGGCATTTTCGAACAAGATGAATATCAGTACCCTACCCTTTGTTTTTAACATCATAGTTAATCCCAAGTCAACCACATCCATTCCACAATATCAGATAACTTTCAGTGTACATCATCCAAACCTTAGCTCATTGTTTCGAAATGTGTTGTAACTTCAATAATTTAACAAATTTTAACAAAGGCCATTACAAAAACAAATTACAACAAAAGGCCAATTCTAGATAAGTAATAAAGAAAGTTTAATCGAAGCAAATGAATCCATCCTAAAAAATATGAACATTCCTAACACTTGATTTCTTCCCAATATCTGAAATCTTGGACATGCACACCGGTGGAGTTGAAGGCAAATTTGGGGAAGTTGATGCAATGAAATCGAAGGCAGATGTGGGAAGAAGATGCAGTCTTGGTGCCGCCATGAGGGAGGTGAAGGGGATGGCGTCGTGGCTCAGGGTCGATTCTTGGGATAGGCCCAAGAGGCATGTGCCTAGGGCCCTCAAATTTGTAAAATCCCATATTATGTATATGGTATTTTTTCTTGTAAAAGCCCAACATGAATTTGCAATCCCATAGAAGATGATCGATGATGATGAATAAGCCCAAACGTGAAAGCTCAAGCGTGTTTAGATAAGAAATTAGCTGAATAAAAGTATTGGATCTAATGTGATTTGGGCCAAACATGAAATTTCGATTCAAGAATGCAAGAAGGGTTAGTAAAAAAAATTACAACTATATTTTTTTTTTGTTAAGGAGGCCTGATTGTTCACTGTGCCTTTAGCTCTGAAACACTCAGGGCCGATCCTGTTGTGGCTCAATCAAAATGGTAGGAGAGACTAGAGAGAGATCTTATTAGAAGGTTTTTTTTTAAATAAAAAATTAAAAATTAGTTGGGTTTTATTTGCCTTTGGGGTGAAAGTGATGAACGTTTGAGCTCGATTTGGCTTGTTTAGGGATAGCTAGATTTGATCGATCTTGATTCGAGCTTTTTTGATACGAATCTAAGTCAAGATCGAGTTGTTCAACTAACATAACAACCCTGGAGAAATAGAACTAATCTAGAGTAGGGAAGAGAAATGAGGGAGGTTGGAAGTAGGGATGGCAATTTCACCCACACCTGATCCGAATCCGAATCACCCAACCTCAAAAAGTGAGTGAAAACCCGAAAAAAATGGGTGAAAAGTGGATATGGGTGAAGTGGATATGGGTGGTGGGTCGGGTGGGGTGATATTTTTTTCACCCACACCCGATCCATCACCCGACCCATCATCCACCATCCATCTACATTATAAAATCTTATTTATATATTTTATATTAAAAAATATATAAACTTTATATTCATTCTTCAGTGTTTCATTCACCCTTTAGTGGTTGACATCTATCCAAGGCGATTCACATTCAAAGTCGGACGACTTATTTTCCTTAAGACAATGTTATTTAAACTCTAGTTTGTGTTTAAGATTTATGGTATATGTTTAAGACAATGTTACTTAAACTTATGATGACTTATTTAAAACTTAAATGTGTAAGATAATGGTATTTTATACACTGTTTTATCTACCTAGATTGAGTGGAATTCAATTATATGCATTTAGGAAAATCACCCATATTCCATCCATATTTTACCCATTTCACCCGCTCACCCGATGGATATGGGTGGTGGGTCGGGTGGGGTGATGACTGATGAGTCATCCATGGTGGATCGAGTGAAATGGGAGTCCATCCACCCACCACCCGACCCATTGTCATTCCTAGTTGGAAGGGTTAGGGATGCAATTAAATTTTGTAAGAGGTTAAGTAGCAAGTATGTCTATTATTATATATAATAAAGGAGAAGTCGCCTGAGACACATGACGACTTCTAGCTCCTTAATCGTAGTCGTTTGAACCAATTACAAATTTTTGAAATAATCAATATATGCCTAAGATAAAGTTTTATCCTAACTCTATTTAATCAATGTATCTATATATGCATAAGATAAAATTATAAGATAAAATTTTATATTAACTCTATTTAATCAATATATCTATATATGCATAAGATAAATTTTTACCTAATTTGATTAGATATAGATATATTTTTAGAAGATATTAACTAACTTTAAAATATATGCATAAGATAAATTTTTATTCTAACTTTATTTAATCAATACAGTATATCTATATATGCATAAGATAAAATTTGACCCAATTTGATTATGTGTGGATATATTTTTAGAAGATATTAACTACTTTTAAAGACTATTATATAAGATAAGATTTTGCCTATTTTCGCTATATATGAACTTATTTTTATAAAAATTTATCAATACATTAAATGGTCATACTAATTAAATAACTTTATCAATATGAACATATTTTTAGAAGATAAAATTTTTTGACGAAATTGAAATAATACTTAGCATGGTCATACTAATTAAATAACTTTATCAATAACTTTACGAATATGAAGAAGATGAAAGGTTTTGGGCAAATTGAAATAATACTTAGTGGTGTAAATGTTATCAACTCATGAAATTCATTTTTTTGTTAATATATTTTCCCAAATTATTTTATATATGGATATAATTTTGGAAGAGTTTAATCACAATTTTTTATGAAAGATCTATCGCGTTTGCGGATAAAGAAACAAAATTTTCCTATCTAGCTTAAAGATATTGATATATTTATGAGATATATTTTTGGATTTTATACATATATAATTATGGATAGATTTTTAGATTTTGACCTATATATAGTTTAGATTGTTAATGTTATTTCACAAACATTGACGTATTCTCCCTTCTTTTTGGTGTTGTACGTTATTGTATGTTATTTACGACTTTGTTTACGATCTCCTTGGTAAGCTTTTCGAAATAACGTGCTGATTGTTTACAAGGTATGATATTTTGTTGTTTCCACTAATATATAATAGATTTTCATATGTTGTTTCATTTGTAGATAAAGTATAAATTCATTCAAATTTGAGAAATTAGCTTTTCATATGTTGTTTCTACTAATATATACTAGCAAGGAGTAAGGAGAAATTAGTTTTTATACTACTGTAATAAAGTATAAATTTATCCAGATTTGAGAAATCATAAGTATGTAAGAAATTAATTGATTGAATAAACAAATTTTAGTATCGATTATCAAATTTATTTAAATTAAAAAATCGCAGACAGGATACTGAACTAGTTAGTTTGTATAAACAAGTCAACTAGGTAAATTTTTTGTATTAATTTATATCCAAAATAGTTAAATGATGATACCTAAGGGCACTTTTATCGGGTGAAAAACAAGCAAGGGTACTTGGGTTTTTATTATAAACAAATGTGAATAGTGGTGAATTGGATACTTGAGGGATGGGTGGGAAGAAGCGATACACGGGTATGCATGTGGGCCACTGGAGGACAGACTGCAGCGCGCCAGCAAATTCTGAAACCAATTGGAGGACACGTGTCGGTCAGCCATTGGTGCACAGAAGTGGTTGTGCAGATGGCGACATGTGGCAGCGTGGGAGTGGCTGGGAGGCTGAGCCATGCAGATGGAGACACGTGGCAACTAGTGGCAACTAGTTGGGGGGAAATATTTTACACCATTAAATCCAAATTTCGGGGGAGAAAATGTTAAAAAAAAATAAAAAAATTACCACAATACTAGATTCATTTTTATCTACATGTAGACACCAATTTTGAATATGTTTGACTATATTTTTTTTAATAATTTCTCTTTGATTATAAATATGCATAATATAATCCGAAAAATTGAATTAAAAATATGAAAAAAATTTGAAATAACAAATAATGCAAGAAATGAAATACATAATTATTAAAAAAAATTGTCAATAGGAGGAAGTTGATATGAGTAGTTTTGCCTATAAATACATACATTTACCAACACATAACACACACTACTCCTCCATCTTTACCATCTGAAAATCCCAAAATCCTTCAAGTTTATGCATTGTCTTTGTTGTAACGTCCTTTCGTTTATTTAATTAATATCGTTTTTTTGTTATATATAGTTCGCACTATGTCATTTATAAATAATATTAATTTAAAATTAAAATTTTAATAATAATAAATGAATATAATAATATAATCGAGAATGGAAATAATTATTGAAGAGAGGTATATTTGTAAATTGAGTGGGTATGAAAAAATGGGTTTTGGGATACTAGGAATGCTATTGATAAAGTGAGAAAAATAAGAATGGGATGCTGAGATGATGTGGCGGAGTGAGAAGAATAAAATATTAGTATTTCTAGTATCCCTAGTATCCATTGATAAAAATGGCCTAAGTAGATATGATATTGCGAGATCCTTGCCGGTAAACAAGTGGGCAATTAGAGATGTCTAATTAAGCTAATAATATGGGCTAGGTCCTCTTATATTTATTTATTTATTTTTAAAAAAGCAAACTCTAGCTAGCTAATGATAGAAAGTAAACAAATTATATATATACGTGTCCAATTGCCCACTGATGCTACTATAATAGAAGCACATGTAAGCACATGTAAATTATATATACACTCACGATTCACCAACCACGATCAATAGAAGGAAGAAGCCAAAAGACTAACTTAACACTTGTTCGAGACTGGATTTTTGTAGTACTACTTGTTGTTACTGCTGGCGCGATATTAATTAAACTAGTGTAGGCCCGGTCCCATATAAGAATATATTAATATAATAATATAAATAATTTAGAAAGATTTTAATAAATAAATAAAATAATAATCTAAATATAAATCATTTTTTCGCAAAAAATAATATAGATATAAATAAAATTCACATTTATAAGGTTTTTTTTTCTAATCTAGCATTAATTGAATCTCATATAATTTAATAGATAACTGATTTTTAAAAATATTTTAACATTGTTTTTTTATTAAATATATAGTATATATTTATTATGTTACTTTACTAATATATCTATACATGGATGGATTGTGACAACTGACAACATAATATTTTGATAAATTATTATAGTTTAAAAAAGTAATATAGATATAAATAAAATAAAAATTATTAAATAATTAATTTTGAATATAAATAATTTATTTCAAAAAAAATATAGATATAAATGGGTTATTTGCAAAACTAACCTAAAAACCCGGTTGGGTTGCACTCCCTATCCCCTATCCATATTATTTGCAAAAAGTTAGCCCAAACCCTTTAAAATTTGCAGCCCAGCCGGTTACAATAGGGAGAGAGACCGGTTGCATTGATGGAGGAGAGAGAGGGAGACGTGTGGGGGGAGTTAATTGACAAAAGAATGTCAATTCAACTGTCGATAGTTGCTCCATCTCTCTCTCTCTCTCACAAAATAAAAAACGGAAGGAAGAAGATGAAGGAGTTCGAAGAAGAACAAGAGCAAGTCTGCAGAGGAGAAGAAGAGGCGGACATCAAACAGGCCACACACCCCGAAAATGGATATATTGGTTGTAGTTAGATGGGGAAATTGGGGGAATGGGGGGATTGGCGAAATTGGAGGAATTGGGGATTTTGGGGGAATTGGGGAAATTTGGGAACGGCTATGTGGAATACGAAATACCAGGAGTAGGGTGACTTGGATATGTTTAATCTTGCGATACCTTTGAACATTTAATGGATTTGCCGACACTTTGATTTATGTCATGTTTGTAGTAGTCAGATGTCATGTTTATAACTCAACCTGTCATGTTTGTAGTAGTCAGGCGATGTATGGTTTAATGTTTTCCTGGTTCTAGTGTAGCCCTCCCCCCTAAACCCAGGCGGTAAAAAGAGAGAGGATAGAGGGGATAAGACAGAGACAAAGATAGAGGGGGGGGGGGGGGGGGGGAGTGACGGTAAGGGGGAATTAATATAATTTGAATTAAATCTTAAGTTTAAGAGAAAAACCATCGAACCATTAATATAATTTGAATTAAATCTTAAGTTTCAGAGAAAAATCATCGAAGGAGAAGCAAGTGATCGAGCTGGGGTTTATTTGCAGTTTGACGTGTAAGCAGTCAGTTTTAACTGGACACCAAAAGCAAACGACGTGCCACATATTGGAACCGACTGGACAAGAGTTATCGGAGAAACAGATTCACCATCGACTTCGGATAAAAAATGGGTAAGTTTGCTTTCGATAAAAAAAATCAGAGAGAGAGAGAAAGTATGCAGAGGAGATAGAGGACATGAGAGAGAGAGAGAGAGGAGTGAAAAATAAAAGTAATGTTGCAGATGAGAGAGAGAGAGAGAGAGAGAGAGAGAGAGAGAGAGAGAGAGATTGTGAGGATAAGACAGAGAGAGAAAAGTAAAAGAAGGTATGCAGTGGAAAGAGAAAGCCTGCAGAGGAGAGATGGATAGAGAGAGAGAGTGTGTGTGTGTGTATGTGAAAAAAGAAAAGTAAAGTTGCAGAAGAGAGAGAGATCAGTGGGGATAGGACAGAGAGAGATGGAAGGGTCCTCTCTCCTATGCAACTTTACTGTTGCTGTTTCACTTCGAAGAAGAAGCAATTGGGTGGGGTTTATTTGCAGGCTGACATGTAAGCAGTTAGTTTTAACTGGACATCCAAAGCAAAACGACATGACACATATTGGAATCGACTGGACATGAGTTATTTGAGAAACAGATTCACCATCGACTTCAGATAGAAAATGGGTAAATTTGCTTGAGATTTGAGGGAGACACCTCTCGCATAACCTTTATCGAAAGCAAACTTGCCCATTTTCTATCCGAAGTCGATGGAGAATCTGTTTCTCCGATAAATCTTGTCCAGTTGATTCCAATATGTGTCATGTGATTTTGCTTTGGGTGTCCAGTTAAAACTAACTGCTGACACGTCAACATGCAAATAAACTCCCGCCCAAATGCTTCTTTGAAGTGAAAGAGTAACAGTATCTTTTTATACCCCATCACTGACACTCTACTGATCTCTCTCTCCTCTCATACTTCACTTTTCTTTTTCACCTCTCTCTCTCTCTCTCCCTCCCTCCTGTCATTTCTCAAATGCTTTTTCTCTCTCTCCGCCTCTCTCCTCTGCAGACGGGACTTGTTCCCTCTCTCTCTCTGGCCAGGTGTCACACATTGGAAGGTTGCACCCCCCCTCCCTTACCTGCTACCGGCTCCAAGGGTTTCCCAATTATCCGGTTTCACCCAATTATAAACCGGGTTGGGTTAACCTTGCAACACTTTCGGGTTTTTGGGTTAGTATGTGCAATTCCCTCGATAATAAATAAAATAGCACTTATAAAATACGCAGTATTGCATATTTATCTATTAATATTTTTGATAAGTATGACTATGAAATATTCCCTCCGTTGCAAAATATAAGTCACTTTACTATTTGATACTTTTTTAACGAGTTAAAAACTCTATGAAATATTAATTTTTTATTAATTTTTTTTCAATTAGATAAAATATATGTATAGATAGATTGTGGCTTATATAAATTTCTATAAACTATGATAACATATATATATCTTATTAATTTTTTTTCTAGAATCAACCACAACGTGCCACATAGGATTTTTTTTCTAGAATCAACCATAACGCGTCACATAGGACGTTATGCATCGATTTTAGTATATACTAGCATAGTACCCGTGCGTTACGCACGGGAGTTGCAAAATATATTATATTGCTTTAAATCTAATATCATTTTATATTTATATTAGATATTAGATATATTATAATAATATAATAATTTGAAAATGATATAGCCAAATAATATTAATATGGAAAAAATAATTTTATTATAACAATATATAATATATATGTGGCAAAACGTCAATATCTCATCTTTTTAGATAGAAATAGTTGCATCCACTAATATGGAGAGTGTTTAGTTTTTTTTTCCGCCTTCTGATTGTTTTTTAGCAATTTGATTGGTTACTTTGAACATTAAACAAATATTTGTTGTCGTAATAAGCTGAAAGGTAGAACCAAATACTTTGTTAGGTGGACTACACATTTGACAAATGCTAGGTGTATGAAATTTTAAGCACTCTGGGATGAAAGAACATAAAAATGTCGGAGAAGATATATTGATGTAATAATATAGAATCACATTAACGACTAAACAACTTAAATTTTAATTATTTTAATTGGACCATCTAACATCCATCCAACTAAAGAAATACCAATCATCCTACGAATAAATCAAATTTTCATATTTAGAGTAATAATTTTTTTTCTACATTCATTAACTCTATGAAAACAATCTAGGTTTTATAAGTGGCTAATTATTTGTTTAAACTCCATCAACAATTAAATTAATTTAAGTTCATTTCAACTGTCCAAAATAAAGGCTAAACAATAATCTATATCTATTTACTTAATAATGAATAATTTTTTAAAAAAAAATTATATATTAGGAGTATGTAAATGATTCCTGTTAAGTATTAGTTGATTGGATAAAATCGTCATTTTTAGAATCTTATTTAATCAAATTTGAAATGAGATTTTATTTAGCAACATTATACATTTTTCATTTGAATTCTAAGCATAGCTTTATATTCATCCGATCACCACATTTTTTAGTAATAAAATAGATTTGATTACTGATTAATATTTTGTAGCATCTTATTTAATCAAATTTGAAATTGGATTTTATTGAGCAATATTATACATCTTTCATTTGAATTCTAAGGATAGCTTTATATTCAGTTAATCACCAAATTTTGTAGTAATAAAATAGATTTGAATACTGATTAATATTCATGATAAAAACACATAGATATGTGATAAGCATTCGATTTAGTTTAGATTTTTTTGTTATCAAACTGATATTTTGATTTTTCAATAAGTTATATTAATTTTTTTAAAGTGAATTTCAAATATTTTAGTGAAAATGGATTAATTTTAGTGAAAATGAATTAAAATATCTGGAAGAAAATCTTTATCAAATTTGTAACTTGATAAATTTAATTATTTATTTGATAATTGTTAAAATGGGGCCCACAAATAATTATAAACCAATGGAATTTTTTAAGTCAAAGGGGTTGTGGCATTAGCATATGGTGCCATATGACATTTTTAATGTGAGGTCGTCATGTCTATCCTTCGCTTCTGTTTTAGTATTATTAAAAATAAAAATAGAGTTAGCAAATATCTAATAAAAAACATTAAATTTTAGGTGATAAACATTCAATTTAGTTAAAATTTTTTGCTATGAAATCGATATTTTGATTTATCAATCAGTTTTATGATTTTTTTTTAAAAAAGAGAATTTTGAATATTTCAGTGAAAATGGATTAAAATATATGGAAGAAAATCTTTATAAAATTTATAATTTGTGAAATTTATTTATTTATTTGCTAATTGTTAAATTGGGGCCCATAAATAATTATAAGCCAATGAAATTTTTTTAAAAAGAGAATTTCAAATATTTTAGTGTTTTTAAAATTAGAATTCATTAAGGTGGACTATTATTTTATGATTAATTAAGATTCATTAGTAAAATAGGAAAATGAAGATCCTTAAATTTAATCTAATTAACCATTGACATTTGATTCAATCATTAAAAAAAAAAGAAACGGTTGATTAGGATAGATATTATGGTAAATTAGGAAACATTTGATTTAGTTAATAAAAACTAACAATAAATCAACTATTGGGATAATTGATAGTGATTGAGATAATTAGTAGGGATTGATATATAATCGAGATTGATCGGAAAAAGAAATTAATTTCTTATAATATTGACTAATCTTAAATTATGCAACTTTATTTTGATTTCAACTTTAACCGTAGCTTTATATTCGGCTGATTACCATAGTTTGTATATAGTAGTAATTAAATAGAATTGATTATTGATTAGTATTGGATAAGGAAATCTTAACGGTTGCAATAGAATCCTCAAATATCTAATAAAAAAGTTTTAAAAAATAACAAAATGAATTTCACGTAACATTCATTCAAAAGAGTTTAGTGAAATTTATTTATTAATAATATACTGATTTATTATTTTTTGGCTTTTAAAAATCTTGGATAAAAAATAATATGTAAACTTGGAGAAGTTGTTATGATTTGGTCAACAAATTCAATATTTTAATTAATCAAAATGATGTTAAGTTTATTTATTTTAAATATATATGGGGGTTTGTTAGGTGAATGGCAATCACGTGTCACTTTCAATGTGAGGCCGCCACGTGTATCATTCGCAACTGTTTTAGTATTATATTAGAGGTATATAGACGATCATGAGATTCATGAGTGTGCATTGCACAGTTTGCACTTTGCCTCTTGGGTTATACAATACAAAAATGCATGTCATATAAACTCTATATATATCCACTTGCTCACTTGTAACAACGTACTCCAACCTCACTAATGGGCGCGCGCGCAATTCAAAGGGCGGGAAAAACTGGGTACTTTTTAAAAAGTCGTAAATAAAAAAAAAACACAACAAATAGACTAATATTTGAAAGGTGCCGCAGGATATGACCCGAATATGAAAATTCGAACTGAAAAATTAAAAATCTCAAATGGTCCAAAAAACCATTGAAACTCATTACTCGAAACCTGACCTGCTACAGTGTAATTTCCCCTGAATTATTTTTGCACACATACTGAAAATTAACTGGGTACGGGGTACCCATTACCCAAGGATACAATATGAAAACATGAAAAGATTTGGTGTATTACATGGAATTGACCGAATCTACGGGATACCAACACAAATTGATGGGCAAAAAAATCAGTATAAAAGAGAATTAAAACGCTGCACACCTATCTGACATAATTAACCAATTAATCGATCGAATTCGATCGACTACACAGTACACACACCCCTCCTTCAATTTTCGTGAAATAGCTAGCTATGGCAACAGACTGCAACTCAATGCAATTGATCGACTACAAAGGTGAATTCGATGTTGCAGGCCTTGAAAGTTTCATGAAATCAGTCAAGCTTCCTGAGTGTGGCGTCTCTTATGCAGTTGTGGCCATCATGGGACCTCAAAGCAGCGGTAACCTTCGTCTATGGTCTATCCCTGCCATCATACTTCATATATTAAAATTCCTTTTTAACCTGCCATTAATTTTTACGTTCGGTCCTGATTAGTCCTGGTCACTTCTTTTTATGTAGCTTGTCTTTTGTTCTAATTAACTTGAGAGTGAGGGGTCATCGAGGATAGATTTTGTGGATGCTCCTACTGAAGTCCGTTGGGACTCGGGATCGGGGCAGGGACGGAGCCAGAAAGTTTTAAGCGGGGGGTCGCCATAGTAATTGACAATAAGATCGAGAAAAAATCGTAAAACACAATGGCGATTTGTAGAACGATCTTCCTGAGCGGCTGAGCCGCCATTTCCAGAACTCGATCAAGAACAATGGCGATCTATAGAAGAAAGAGATGTGTGGGAAAAGAACAATCAAAGCTCTCTGATCACTGGATGCTCTGATCCCATGTTGATCATAGATGAGAGTGAGAAGAGAAAAACAGAGAGATAGAGAAAGAGATGAATGAAGCTCAGCTTCTCATATCATTAGAATGAATGAAATACATGGAGGGGAAGGGCTTTTATAGAGTCTAACAACCGGCCATCTAACTCAATTGCCTTCCTAACTAACTTGGCTAATTGCACTAACAAGAACCGCATCCAAATCTCATGTTCTCTCTTATCCCTTTCCAGTTTTCTCTCTCTCTCTCTCTCTCTCTCTATATATATATATCCCATTCTCACAAACATGTATAAATTTAAATGTGGTTATTCTAAGTCGACCTTCACTTCACTTGTGGTGTCTTCTGTTCCATACACACAGGAAAAAGCACACTGTTGAATAATCTGTTCTGTACCGATTTCAAGGAGATGGATGCGGCAGTGGGCAGGTCGGTATTTAATTTGTTGTTTAAATACCTATTTTTACTTGTATAAAAGATGGCCAAATGCCCAAATCAATCTATATATATATATATAAACCTTCTGCAGGGAACAGACTACACTAGGAATTTGGATTGCAAAGGCCGTTGAGGTTGAGCCTTTGACAATCGTGATGGACATCGAGGGCAATGATGGACAGGAAAGAGGGAAGGTAAACCTCCCAATCAGTGTGTGTGTATATCTTTGATCAAGGTATATATATCTTACTGGTGATACTAATGATATATAGGATCAAACATTCGAGAAGCAAACAGCTCTGTTTGCTTTAGTCCTAGCGGATGTTGTAATGATAAACATGTGAGTTTCATCTTCTCGTGTGTGTGTGTGTATATTCCTCAGTATATATATCCAATATATTATTAAGAGTAAACGGCATAAAATCACCCATTAAATAGAGCATATTGTTCAAAATCACCCGTTAAAATCAATATTGCAGAAAACCACCATTTATATAACTGTTGTTTACCAAATATCACCCTATCTCTGATTTCGTTAAGTTTTAGAGGAAAAAATTGGTAAATGACCAAAATACCCTTATCATATGGATAGGCGATATTGAAGAGGATCTCGCATAGGAGTTCTGGAGAGATTTAGACCTAGATTGAAGGGGGCCTAGTATAGGACGTACCATAAGAGTTGTTGAATAATTTTAATTAACAAAGTGTGTGTGGATTTGTACATATGTACAAAAAGATATGCGGGGAGTGAGTGATGACAAGAAAATGATATGTATATCGGTAATTTTGGTTTTTTCAAACACATTTAACGAAACTCTAATGGCACGTAGAAACGGAGTAGTATTTGGTAAACAAAAGCTATATAATGTTAAGATTGGTGTAGAAGAACACACTTTCCATTCAAGAGTAGAAGGAAATATATAGAGCGTACAATGATAATGGAGAAGGTGGAGAGAGAGGTGGAGAGAGATTTACTCTAACCACATTTGACTAATTTCTAACCCTAAACAATATAAATAATTAAACTAATTAAATCCTAATAATAATAATAATAACAAATATTATTTTCCTATGTAATTTTTTGTAATATTGAACTTAAAGGATAATTTTAAATAATATATCTTATTTAATGGTTGGTTTTCTGCCGTTTACCCTATAATTAATTAGCCTGTATGATATATTCAATGTATTACTTAATATTATATGGGCAAGTGTTTAATATACTCCCTCCGTTCCAAAATAAAAGTCGTTTGACTTTTCTGCACGCATTTTAATGAGATAAAAACTATATAAAATATTATTTTTTTAATAAATTTGTTTTTATAAGTTTATACTTATAAATATCGACTATGAAATTATTAAAAAAAATTGATTAAAAAAATAATATTTTATAGTATTTTTACCTCCTCAAAAAGCGTGCAAAAAAAGACAAATGACACTTATTTTGGAACGGAGGGAGTACTAAATATGTGCAAGATGTACAGATGGTGCAGTGATATAGGCCGAGAGAATGGTGCCGGCAAGCCACTTCTGAGAACAGTTTTCGAGGTTTAGTTTGCTACTCGTATTGATTATTCTGGTGTTGTTAAATATACTAATCTCTAATTACCTTTATTTAAACGTGTATCATGTTTAATTAGACGTGGTAAAAATTTTAATTAATTATGCTTTTAATTAGTGTACGTCGAAACCGACGTGATCCACGTTCAAATCAACGTGATGATTTACAAATATATATATATATATATATATATATATATATATATATATATATATATATATATATATATATATATATATATATATATATATATATATATATATATATATATTTCGCGATTATTATGTTAGAACAGTTTGCCATTAATTATTGTTAGCTATCCTTACTTTTTAGTTTTTCACATGAACGTTCTATTTGAAGTCAACTCATGTAATTCCCGTGTCATAACGTGTTTACATCAAACAAAAATATTGTCCATTATAATAAATACGAAGTATGTTATAATTGTAAGAATCAACAAATGAAAATAAATGTATGTGGTGGGGGACTAAAATTAACTACAATCATTTAAATTTGAGGCAAATTTGAATTGAAACAAAATAAATGAAACTATTGCTTTAACCGTACGTATTCTTCGACAGTGGTGAAACAAAAGAAACTAAGATATGAGATACCAAAATATATAATATAAGATAAACTTTCATAGGTTATTTTCTTCAATTCGACATCCCTATAGCAGAGAAAAATGGAATTAGATCAAATAAAATAAAACAAACATGATGGAATTAGAAAAATTGAACTAGATAAAAAAAATGTAATTATATTTTTGTGATATAAGAGGAGATGAATGAAGAATTAAAAAAATAAAACAAAAAAGAAGATTTAAACAGATATAGATATAAAGATTTATATATAGATTAATAGTAGGCATTAGATTGAATTCAATGTTTTGAATTAAACCCAATATTTAGTAAATGTGTGAAAAATAAAAGAAAAAAATGTGATTGATTTAAAAAGATAAATAAAATAAGAAAAAAATAATAAAAGAAAAAAACTTGATGGCTGTAGAAATGAGAGGATAAAGGATAGGTTGGCATGTAGGCAAATATAGTACTATGCTTTAAGAATATACTAGTATAATACTCATGCCTTGAAAACACGGGATTTAGATCCATTTTAATCTGAATATCATTTTATATAGCTATATAATACTATATTAATATATACTTGATTACAATAAAAATAAGTGTAAAGTATTTTTTAATTTATAAATTAGTTGAAAAGAGATACAATACAAAATTTGAAAATTATTTAATAAGATAAAGTATTAACAAAACTCAAACACACCACTTAATATAATTTGAAATAAATATATAATTATTATCATTAGGATAAAACTAAAAAGGAAAATATAATTTGTCATATAATGATTAAAAAAATCATAAGCACAAGATTGTGCAGAACTGCGGATACTTTTGAAGTTATGTAGATATACATAACTTATTCATTATTTTTATGAGAAAGATGGCTAGAAAGAGAGGGAAATAAATAGTGAAAATAAAGGTAAGATGGTAAAAAAAACTAAGGTTCTAAAAGGTAGAAAAGTGATCTAAGAATATAAAATAGGGAAATTCCGTCTGGTACCCCTGTATTTTGTGCAATTCCGAATGGTGTCCCAAAGGTTTTTTTTTTCCGTTTGGTACCCCCGAGCTTTTGTAAAATTCCGGCCCGTGACCAAAGTTGAATGTAAAATGTTTAGAACCTTCAACTTGCCGTTAAGTGTGATGATTTTAAACCAAATTAACCCATTAACCTCTTTTAAATCTAATTCAACCCAATTTAACCCAATATAATATTTTACAAGTCGATTCAACCCAATATAATATTCAACCCAATTATTTTTTTCCTCAAAAAAAAAAAATTCAACCCAATTTAAACTATTATTCCAATTGAAATATTTATTTAAACAATATAATATTTAACAACACATCTTATTCCCCAAAAAAATTTAAAATAAAACTTGTGTTTCAAAGGTGGCCTTAAATTTAAGGTCACCTTTGAAGGTAAATTTAAGGCCGTAATGGGTTAATTTGGTTTAAGGCCTTAAATTTACTCTTAGTATTTTAAATTTACTCTTTTTTTGTGTTTCAAAGGTGGCCTTAAGTTTTATTTTAAAATTTTTTGGGAATAAGATTTACTAATCCACTTGTTAAATATTATATTGTTTAAATAAATATTTGAATTGGAATAATAGGTTAAATTGGGTTGAATTTTTTTTTTGAGGAAAAAAAATTTGGGTTGAATCCACTTGTAAAATATTATATTGGGTTAAATTAGATTTAAAAGAGGTTAATGGGTTAATTTGGTTTAAAATCATCACACTTAACGGCAAGTTGAAGGTTCTAAACATTTTACATTCAACTTTGGTCACGGGCCGGAATTTTACAAAAGCTCGGGGGTACCAAACGGAAAAAAAACCCCTTTGGGACACCATCCGGAATTGCACAAAACACAGGGGTACCAGACGGAATTTCCCTATAAAATAAGTAATGCTTGTGATCTAAGATGCCCCATCTAAGATGTCTATACTATATAATAAATGTAAATTATAAAAAGAAATATTATTTTGTCACAAATGCATTGAATAATGCATAATATATGGTTACAAAATATATTAGTTAGTGGGGAGGGGGGGGGGGGGGGTAAATGTGTCAAAATAAAAGTTATTGATTTAAACAGATAAATAGAAGAAGAAGAAATAACAAAAGAAAAAAACTTGATAAGTGAAAATGAGAGGAGAAGGATGCTCAAAAAATCTAGACCATAAACTCTAACCAAATCAATGATTAAGATTAAAACTAATTTTCATTTGAAAAAAAAAACGTTCCGACTATATACACCGCAAATCATGCACGTCTTTAAGGACGTGCAATATTAGACACAAGGCTTGCACGTCCTTAAAGACGTGCAATATTAACCTTGTAATTTGCGGTGTATATAGCAACCCAAAAAAAATCAGTGGACCCCGCACCAACGAAGTCTCACGCGCATATTTGTAATCACAATTGCCTAGTTACTTCAACGGTGGTCCATGTACGGAACTTTTAATATTTTTTTGGGTTTTTTTTCCTTTTTTTTTGGATTTTTAAATATATGTTTGCCAATATAATTATGTTAAAATTATAGTATTATTCCACTACATTAGAAAGATTATTCGGTTAAATATGATATATTCTTCGATTAAATTTGGGAGATTATTCAAATAAATTATAAATATTATTCGTATATAAGATGACGTTAGTAATATTCGATTAAAATTATATTATTCGGTTAAATTAGAAAGAGTATTCGATTAAATGTGATATATTATTCGGTTACATTTGAGAGATTATTCGGTTAAATTATAAATATTATTCGTATATAAGATGACGTTTATTAGTAATATTATTCAGTTAAAATTATATTATTCGGTTAAATTAGAAAGATTATTCGGATAAATTATAAATATTATTCGTATATAAGATGACGATAGTAATATTCGGTTAAAATTATATTATTCGGTTAAATTAGAAAGATTATTCAATTAAATGTGATATATATATTATTCGGTTAAATTTGAGAGAATATTTGATTGAATTATAAATATTATTCGTATATAAAATGATGTTTATTAGTAATATCTGGACCAAAAAAAAAAAGTAATATTAATCAGTTAAAATTACATAGAATAATCCTTAAATCGAATACGTTCTTAACCTAATTTAAAATTTTCTTTTAGCCCAGAAAAGAATTTTAAAAAAACTAATGTAAATTGACTTTGGGCAGTTCATGACACGCAAGGTAGGCTGTGTTGTGTGTGAGTACTGAGTAGTTAAATTTAATTGTGGGTCCCACTGTGTTTTTTTTAAAAAAGAACATAAATTTTCAATTTATCTTCACCGTACATTTTACTCCCTCCGTCAAAAAATACATGGACTTTTATTATTCATGCACGTTTTTTTAGGAGTTAAAAACTATATAAAATATTAACTTTTTACCTCCTTTAAAAAGCGTGCGTGAATAATAAAGTCCATGTATTTTTGGACGGAAGTAGTACTTATTTGGAGGATCATGATGTTTTTCTAATTGTTACCCTAAGGGGTGTTTTCATCCTCTTTCTCTATATCTATATATATATATATATATATATATATATATATATATATATGATGAAAACACCCTTATAAAAAAGTTATATAATATATATAGAGGATGAAAACACCCTTAGAAAACACCCTTGATAAATAATATATATAGAGGATGAAAACACCCTTTTACCCTTTTATATATATATAAAAGGGTGTTTTCATCCTCTATATATATATTATTTATCAATTGTACGTCGATGGACTATGCATATAACCGTTGAGGTCTTTTGTCCGTAGGTTATGACAAGGTTATTTCCTCCTCGTAAAACAACGCTTCTATTCGTAATCCGTGATAAACCTATCGTGGTAGGTATATCAATTTCTTTTCAATGCATTTTTTTTTTGGTAAACTTTTCTTTTCAATAAGGAGTACATTATTATGTCTTTTGATTGTCTACCCTATATATTTTGCTAATTGAATATTTTCTGATCATTATAGACTCCTGTTGAGCTCTTAGCGAAAAAACTACAGGAGGCAATGCACCAGGTAATGAGTTGAACCAGTCTAAATTCCATAAACAAATATATACACCCCTTTTTGGGTTTGGACTTTGGATAGGATGAAACCTATTGAACATCTGCGGAGGTTAGTGCTATTAGACAAACTAGCTATATATAGACGGAATAAAGTATCAAATTGGATGCAATACATATAGGAATTCCTCAATTCTGAAAATAAAATTTTTGCTTCCAATATATATTTTCCCAATCAACCTGAAACTTCACATAAGCGATGGGATCTTCCATATCCCATCTCTTTCAAATCAGACTTTTATATTATGAGATCTCATCAATCTTCTACCCCCGTCACTTGGCAGTTTGTCTTTCACAGGCTTCTTCGAGATCTTATTGGAACAATGCTCGATCATATGCCGTTTTCCCAATTTTAGCAAGATCACCTCATAGGCTATCACTTCAAAACTATTTAACCATCTGCAACGAATCTAGGGAAACACATCATATATTAAAGTTTTGTATGACCAAAAACACATCATATGTTAAACTACTTCTTGATTTTATTTGTGAAGTTGGTTTTATATCTAATAAAAAATAGGATTTTTTTTTTTTAAAAAACACCCCACAAATATGAGAGCTCTCACACTTAGCCACCTCTTAAATTTAAAATCACACAAAATCACATCTTAAATAATCTTCGCTAGCGAATCACCACCTTTCACCTATTTTCATTAAGCTAGCAATAAATATATTACTACGTATATTTTAGTATTTTTCAACTTAATATATGGGTTTGGTCCATATTATTTGTCAAGGGGAAACTTTTTTTTATAATAAAAAAACTTTATGTATATATGAAGAATTCTCATACCTTTTGCCTCAAATGTTTGTAATTTTTTTTTAAATATTAGTTTATTGATTAATTGTGTAGCTAAAATATAATTATAGATCTTTTTGAATTTTTATCAAAGATTAATTATTTAACGTCAATATTTAATCTACAAATAAATAATAATTTTATGATTATTTTAACTTCAATAAAAAAAATATGATTTCTAATCATATTATAATCAAAAGATTGTTAATTTACATAATATTTTGAAAATTTATAAACATTTTTAGATACAAATTTGGACAATACTTGTAGGCTATATTTCTTAGTTTTTTTTATGTAAAAAAATAATCCCTAAAATGTCATCCAACCTTTAAATTCAACATTTAAATATATTTGTAATCAAATTTTGAGCTTAAAAATATAAATATATAATATAGTTAATGGTAGCTTAATAGAAAGGGTGATAATTTGTTGATGAAGACAATTTAAGGAGTGGTTTTTTCTATAATTTTAAATATAGGGGTGGTTAAGTGAAAATTTTCACTACAATAGAAATGTCTTTTAGCGACCAAAACTTTAGCGATGAATTATTTTTCCTCGGTAAATGTGGGATTTAGCGACGAACATATCCATTCCTCATAAAATGGCTCGTGACCTTTAGCAAGAAACCTATATTCCTCGTTAAAAGTGGTCTTCAGCGACAATTTTTTTGACTCCTCGCTAATTGTTAGTCTAATGTGGTCAAATAAAACATAAGAAAAATAGCGACGAATTTGATGTTTTTATTGAGAAATGTTTTCATCGCTAAAAATATATTCATCGAGGAATTTTAAATTTGTCATTATTAGTTTGGTGGGAATTATATAAAACCCGTCAAATTTATTAGCGACAAAGATTGTAATTACTCGCTAAAAGTATGTGTTTCTAGAGGAAAAAATTTATCGCTAAACATATTAATCAACGAGGAAACTCCATCTTTGGGGTTATGGGCTTAAGTGAAATATGAAAAATTGATCAAATTTAATAACTATAAAAAATTCAGTTCCTCGCCATGTGTT
The DNA here is from genome assembly GCA_963922045.1 of Persicaria maculosa. NCBI lineage: Eukaryota > Viridiplantae > Streptophyta > Magnoliopsida > Caryophyllales > Polygonaceae > Persicaria > Persicaria maculosa. The sequence goes on along the minus strand of OY998259.1, from coordinate 16,906,849 downwards.
GACGTTTTATAAGATAGTACATTTTTTTTTTTGAAATAACCCTTTAACAAGAAAATATCACTTTCGTCGCTAATTATATGGGGAAGACATTAAGGAAAATTTCCCAAATATATCTTTTTAAAAAACCTATATCCTCCAAAAATTTGTTAGCCGCGTTACCACACCCTCATTTGCGCTCTCTCTCTTCCATGGCCGCTCCTCCTCCTCGCAAGCGCCACCACTCCGGGCTCCGGGCTGCCCACCACTCTCACCGCGAGCCACCTCCTGCGGTCCGCCAGCAGCCGCCGGCGCAGCATAGCCACCCACGACTCCACCCGCGTGCAACAGCCTTTCCTCTTCTTCAACCTCCTCCTTCCTTGTCTTCTTATTCCCCCATTTGAACCCCTTTTACCTTGATTTATGGTAAATCTCCTTCTCTCTAATCTTTTTTCACATTGAATTTCATATTGATTGATGGTTTAGGTGAAGATTTGAATTGTTAGGGTTTGGGAGAAATTGATTTGGTTTTGCTTAATTTTAGTATCCTAAAAGGGATCTTCTTATTCGGCTAGTTCTTATTCTTATTAATTTGGTTTTGCTTAGTTTTAGTATGTCCTAATCTTTAGGGAACATTTATGGATCTTTGCTAAACCATTAAATTCTAAGGGGATTAGTCGACTATGAACCTTCCGCCGCTTAATTATTAATGGAGTTTTGTTGAGTCTAACATGTTCATTACTGCAAATTGCTCATTCATTTGTCTTGCATTTGTCCAGAAGCTGAATAGGAAGCTTGTTCATATCAGTGTTGGGCTGGTTTTTATGCTTTGTTGGCCATTGTTCAGGTAGCATGCATAATCAAGCAGTTTCCTGACCATTTCATCTTGTAATGTACTGACTGAGCTTATTTACCTATGGATGCAGTTCAGTGTGGCGAGGAGTTGTTCTAGTTGGTCTTATCCTTGGAGTCAATGTAATAAAAATGCTTCTTTTGGGTCTTGCCATATTGAAGGATGATGCATTGATGCTACTGTGAAGTCAAGGACAGATATGGGGATAAACAGGTAGCGTCATTTGTCTTTTTGGCTCTTAGATTTTTTGGGGATTGAATAAGATGAAACAGATAAAAATTTGTTACAGATAAACTATTTGATAAAAGCAAAGAAGAAAATCCTTGTTTACAATATCAAAGAGGAATCTTTAATGGGGGTTATTTGCCATGTATAGTTGCAATATTGCAATCCCAGTTGATTGTAGGCCGGGACTGAAATCTGAGAATCAGTTACATTACAATTTTACTATGTTGCTTCCCAATTTCAATTCATGAGATATAAAACATAATTGCCTTAGTCTCCTCTAAAGCAAACTCTTGCATTAGGTTCTATTAAACATTCAGTTTAACATATGGCATGTGAAGTTACATTGCATGATAATTGAATGAGGGCTGTTTTAATGAGTGCAGATTTATAAGGGTATGTTTATCCATGAATCAAGAAAGAATTAAATTTTAAAAGGTTAGATTATAGAAATTCTTTCCCTAGCCCATATACACTTGATAAGAGTTATTTTGAACATGTAAGTCAATTGGAGCATTGCATGACGTTTCATGATGCATCAGGGAACTTCTAAAGAGACCACTTTATTATACCTTGACCATTACTTTTGCCACCATGGTTTATTGGAGGACTTCTCCGATCGAGATTGCAGCAATTTGTAACCTATATATGTGCTGGAGATGGTTATCACAATGAGCCATTTAATTTTCTTTATTTTACGGAACTTTTTATTCTTTCTGATAGCTCTGATCAGATTTTATGACAGAGGAAAATGAATCTTAACCATGAAATGAAAGCAAGTTGTGATTCCATTACCTTTTTGTTCTTTTATCCACAGTACACTACATGCCATGCATTTGTGAAGTTGTGATTCCATTACTTTGTTTTTTTTAACAGAAAGTGATATGCATTAATGTCTTCCAAATGTGATCTTTTATTAGTTGTACCTAAAAGTCTTCTAGTTATAAATAAATATCTGTTTCTGAGACACCATCTTCTGCTTTGAACTGTATTGGTGATCTGAATGGTTATATATTGCTTGCTTCTTATGTTTATGTTTCAGCATTTTAGTTTTAATATCTAGTTTGTTTTTTGCTATTAGTTTGTTCTCAATTGTTTCTTTGCTGCTTGAGAGTTGATCTCTTTTTGCTCTATTTACTATCATAGGCTGCCGAGTGTCCTTATGCTTGGGGTATAAATGTGATTCAATTCAAGCCTTTGCTTGTCCGGGTATTGTATGATTTTAGAGTAATTTCATAATCGCGCGTGTCTAGGTGATTGTGACTGCAGTGTGTATTTGATCATTAAAACTTGTTGTTGATTGAAGGGTTCTCATCATACTACGTGTTATAATTATGATCAGTACTGCCATATGGCAGAATCTGTATTTTACCTTTTTATATATGCCCTTTGCAGATATGGCTACTAGATTATGGTGTTCTGGATGTTGATGTTGCTGATGTCGGTAGCCAGCCTCGATCTTATGGATAACTTGGCAGCGGGTTTCAACTATTTATTCCGACTTGATTTTATTGCAACTCTATTCTCTATAGAATTCAGTAATTGGTTAATTATGTGATGATGATATCTTATTCCTTTACAATTAGTTGCATGCTTAGACTCTTTTTTTTTTAAGTCTTGTATATATTCTTAATGGTTGCAAAATTGAAGTTATGGTATGTTTGTTCAAGAGGGAGTGAATGGGATATGTCTTTAGCTCTAATGTGTTTCTAAATAGAAAGAATGCAAATCATAAGGCGGGGAGAGATAATATTATTTTATTTAAGCCTAGTAGCTCAAATGGTAGAGCGATGTGTTTAAACACAAAGATGCAGGTTCAAATCCTGCATAGGCTACTATAATAATTAGAAGAAAAAAATTTGCTATTTATTATTAACGAGGAAATAAATATTTTAGCGAGGAAATCACTTTTATCAAAATATATATTCAATGACCATTCTCGAATCCTTCACCTATTTTCGCGACAAAATCTATGTCTTCTTGCGATGAAATTTTTTGTCGCCAGTAATCATTAACGACGAAAAAAAATGTTAGCGATGAAATTGCATTTGACGCCAAACACATTCAATGACTAATTTTGAAACCTTCCACTTCATTGGAGACAAAAAATTTGACTTTTTACGATGAAAATATTAGTCACTAATAGTTATTGCGAGACAAAATTGTTTCATCGCTAATACTTTTAGCGACGAATTTTTTTCCCTCGATTAACCTTTCCTTGACGAGCTTTCTACGAGAAACTGACGACGAAATGTATTTCCTCGCCAAATCTCTTCAGCGACAAAAACTCAATTTTCAGCGACGAAAAATTTCCCCGCTAATTGACATTTCTGTTGTAGTGTTTCATATTTAAATGGTGATTTTCGGTACGTTTCCCTAAAAAATAATTAATAGAAAATGGTGGAGAGTATTTCTAAAGTTTGTCTCCATATATATATATATATATATATATATATATATATATATATATATATATATATATATATATATATATATATATATATATATATATATATATATATATATATATATATATTCATAACCAAATTTAAAAAATAAAAAAAATCCCATGCTCATGCATTATCTTTAGGGGCTAATGCGTTAAAAAAGGAAAAATGACTCAAAATAATACCAACTATCGCATATGAACAAAAAATAATACAAACTAAAAAAAGTCTCAAAATAATACAAACTATCCATCTATGAACCAAAAATAATATAAACTTTAAAATCAACCAAAAATAATACAATCAATGAAATTTTGACTTTAAATAATACAACTTTTGAACTTAAATTAGGATAAGATTCAAAATAACATTTTATTTATTAAAATTATTAAAAAAATCTATAATTATTCATACTTTGCACAAATCCACCTTTTATATTTTAAATACATCAAACCCACTATTTGGTTGTCCAATTTTGTATAATACAACCCCAATTTTTATAAATTACACAAAATTACATGAATTCGATGATATGATTCCTTTTTTTAAAAAAATAATTAGGGATAAAGTAGATGTGATTTTATTTAATTTCAAAATGAAAAGTGATTTTTTGTAAAGTTGAATAAATAAATAGTGATTTTGGTGTATTTAAAAATAAAAGGGATTCACCTAAAGGGGCTTTGGGGCCTTGTGAAGGGGCTTGAATTAGTTTGGAACTGCGGGTACAGGAAAGTCATTTGTGAGGTTGATTCGAGGGCGGCCCTCGAACTTGTGTCTAAACCGGTGAAGCCGACTCACCCGTGTGCCAGCCTGGCGGCTACTTGCCAAGGCTTCCAAAGTAGGGATTGGGACGTCCAATTCCGCCATGTGTTCCGGGAAGCTAACCATCTTGCGGATGTGTTGGCTAATTTTGCTTTTCTGCATCCTTTAGGTGTTTGTATTTTGGGAATTCCTCCTGTTTGTGTTTCTGCTTGCTTAGACATGGAGGCCGGAGGGGTGGTGTCATCCCAAAGGTGTGTGTTTTGATGGTTTCTTCTTCCTAATAAATACTCCTGCTGGGAGTGGGCTTTGCCCAGTTTTCTCGACCAAAAAAAATAAAAAAATAAAAGGGATGCATTTGTGCAAAATGTGTTTATATACTCATATTTTTGTAATACTGGTAAATAATGTTTTGTTTTGATTCTTCTCCTAGTCCAACTTCAAAAGTTTGTATTATTTTGGGTTAAAAGTTTATAGTTTGTATTACTTTTAGTTGATTTTAAAGTTTATATTATTTTTGGTTCATAGGTGGATAGTTTGTATTATTTTGAGACTTTTTTTAATTCGTATTATTTTTGGTTCATAGTTGTTAGTTGGTATTATTTTGAGTCATTTTTCCTTAAAAAAAGGATTTTTTTTTTTTTGATTCGAAGGTAGGCTATCGCAGCCTAGTGGGTTTTATTGAAAACATCTAACAGCTAAATACACAAATGTTCAGAGCTTAGACAGGAAATTAAGCAACTTGGCGGCTCAGTATACTCCGCGAAACTAGAAGGTAGTGTGACCGACCACTGGGCTAGGAGGTCCGCCGCGCTGTTAGCCTGCCGACGCACCCAGGAAACTTGCACTTCCCACTCTTGCAGAGAGATCAAATGCCGACATTCCTTGATCAAGTAGTACTCTGGATGTGTTCTTTCCTCTTCCTTGGTAAGAGCATCACACACCATCGCTGAATCCGATTCTATAATTAACTTGGGGACTCCCAAATCTCTGCCCAAGTGTAGACCATGCCAGACAGCCATGAGTTTTGCTCTCCGCGCCGAGCAGATTATCCCTCCAAAAGTGAATGCTCTCAAAAATCTGCCTTCGTGGTCACGCAAAACACCTCCGCCTCCCGTAGGGCCAGGGTTCCCCTTTGCCGATCCATCCACGTTCATCTTTAACCATCCAGCAGGGGGAGCATCCCAAACTGCCTGGCCCTTCATCGCCTCCCTCGGGGGACCTCTTGGCAGCTCTGTTTTGTGAGAAACCTCAAAATAATTACTCGTGGATTCCGCAGCTCTAAGCGCCATTCCTCTTATCTCGTCATTCTGGTCATGTACCAGTCGGTTTCTAGCCTTCCAGATTAGCCATAGCATGTTTGCGAATGAAGCAGCACTTCGATCCCCCTTCTTGATATTTTGAAAGATCCACTGTCGACTATCATTTCCTTTGAAGAAGCCTCGAGAACCATTTCCCCTTTGCCACTTGATCCATTCGTCTCGAACTGCTTGGCAATCCCGCATGAGGTGGATCCCCGTCTCTATCTCCGGGCAACGAGGGCATAGGCCTGAGGTGGCCAATTGCCTTCGGACCCTCGTGTTATTGGACAGGAACGCGTCATGGGCCGCCAGATAGACAAAACTTCGGACCCTTTGCTGACTCGGCAATCTCCACACCCTTCGCCAACCCCCTTCCGGCCTGCTGCTCCCTGTCCGATCCTCCCCTTAAGAAACTAAGGGATGTCTTGGTTGAGTACGTACCGGATGGCGATAACCCCCAAAATAGCTTGTCCACGGCCTGGGCATCACCACTGACATGGACCGATTGCAGTCTCATCTTCGTCTCTGTGGGAAGGTACTGCGCGCGAGATAAGCTCCCAATTCCACCCCCCCCCCCCCCCCCATGCCAAATCTCAGCCACCGTAGCTCCGCTGATCTCTTCCGGAATATCCGCCAAGGCAATATCTATCAATGCTTTCTCCTCGAGCCAATGGTGCAACAAAAAAAGTGTCGAGTTGCCATTACCAATTTCAGATCGGAGGTTGGGAGTGAGCACTTCAGCCCCGTGCAGCAACGCACTCCAAGTCCTCGATCCTCCTGTCTTCCTTTCAAACATATCAACATCCATTCGACCATTAGAATACTTGCTCCTTATCACACGACTCCAAAGGCTAGTTGGGTTTTGCAATAGCCTCCAGCTTAGCTTGCCCAAAACCGCCTGATTAGTCGCCCTCATTGGCCGAATACATTAAATACAACGGTAGGCTTGTGAGGACGGAGTTAGCCAGCGTGACTCTCCCGACAAAGGACAACGTTTTGGCTTTTCATCCCTGGAGTTTCAAGGTTACTTTCTCCAACAGAAAGTTATACCTCTCAGCCGTCATTCGTCCGCAAGATGTAGGGACACCGAGATAGTTACCAAAGTTTGTTGACACAACAATTCCCAGTTCTTGACTAATCTGACTCTTAGCCTCACTTTCGACATATCTTGAAAACAAAACACTACTTTTATTGTAGTTTACTTTCTCTCCATATTGGACGCAGAAATTTTCAAGGATTTGCTTGATCAGCCGGCTCTGCTCCGACGTGGCCTCTACTAGTAGGACGAGATCGTCTGCGACGAAAACATGGGAGAGCGAAACCTCCCCCACCCGCACCGGTTTCCACGTTCCAGCGCGAACCGCCTCCTCAATGCTATGTGAGAGGCGCTCCAAGCAAAGCACAAACAGGTACGGCGATAGCGGATCCCCTTGGCGGATTCCCCGAGAGGCATTAAAACCCCTTGTTTTGTCCCTGTTCCACAGCAATTCCCCCATGCCACTAGTCTGACTCCGCATTATCACCTCTGTTAATCGATTCGGCAGTCCGACATCGATAAGAGTCTATCGGAGGAAGTCCCACCGAACTCTATCATACGCCTTTTCTAAGTCGATCTTTATCATCATCCATTTTCTACGGCGCCTATCCGACATCGAGTGTAGTACCTCCTGGATTACCACCACATTATCGATTATCTGCCTCCCGGGCACAAAACTCGCTTGAGTCGGGGCGATCAAATCCGGAAGCACCCCCTTGAGACGACTGACGATCATCTTTGAAGCAATCTTGTAGAGCACGTTGAGGAGTGAAATTGGTCGGAATTAGGATGGGAGCGACGGCGCTGGAGTCTTCGGGTTTAGGACCATGAGAGCGTTACACACTCCTTGCGGGAAGGAGTTCTCATTGAGCATGCGCAGCACCGATTCAGTGACTTGTGGGCCAATTAGAGACCCATTCCGCTGATAGAATATCGCCGGAAACCTATCCGACCCCGGAGCCTTATAAGGCCCAATTTGTTTCAATGCATCCCATACTTCTCTTGCCTCAAAAGGCATCCCCAGTAGCTGTTTTTGGTCTTCCTACAGCAGCGGGAAATCAGATATGTTGGTCGGAGTTACCACGTTGCTTCCGGTCCGATCATCCGAATACAAAGTCTAGAAGAACTGGAGAATCATATCCTGAATTACCGAAGGGTCAGTGACATATTCCCCATTCACGTCCATTAGCGCCGTGGTCCGACTCGCTCTCCTCCGGATCATTGTTGAGAGGTGATAATAAGTAGTATTCCGATCCCCATTGATCAAGAAATTCTCTCTCGACTTTTGGAACCAAAGAGCTTGCTCATGTGCAAGCACCTCTTGTAGTTCCTCAGAGACCTCCCTTTCTAAATTAATATAATGTCTAGAAGGATAGGATGCAAGTTTTTGTTTAATACCTTCCAACCGACCCCGCAGCTGCCTCTTCCTTCGAAAGATATTCCCAAACACCTCCCGGTTCCAAACAAGCAGTTCGTCCGTAAGCTGCTTCAGAGCTTCACTTGTCTCCACTGATTTACACCATTGGGAGTCCATGAAGTCCCTGAAGTTTTTATGAAGAATCCAAGCCGCTTGGAACCGAAACGGCCCATCTCTCCCCACCTTCGGATTGTGGCCATGAACTCGGATTAGGATAGGTAGATGATCCGAATGGGGAGCCATCAGGTGCCTCACCATCGCCTCCGGAAATCTAACCTTCCAATCTGTATTGCACAGCGCTCTATCGAGCCTCGCAGATTTCCTAGTCGACATTGATCTCCCATGATTCCACGTGTATGGGACTCCCATGAATCCCAAATCCACCAGCTGGAGGTCGTCGATATGCTGCCTGAACATGGCTGATTCCCTATTCGATCCAACCGAAGAGCTCAACCTCTCTTCCGGTCCGATCGTAGCGTTGAAATCGCCCGCAAGTAGCCACGACTTACCGTTGTTTATCGCAAACTCTTCGAGCGAATGCCATTGGTTCAAACGTCGGGTTGGTACCGGTGCTGCATAAACCGCCGACAGCACCCACGGTTCCTCCCCAGCTCTTTCAATTTCTGCAGTGATGTGTTGCAGATTCAGATCAAGAATTGTAACCGTTACCTCCGAAGTTTTCCAAAGTAACCATATTCCTCCCGAGAATCCTTCCGCTTCCACTCTTCTACATCCATCAAAACCCAGCCTTGAGACTACTCTTTCCGCCGAGTTCCCATTGATGCGAGGTTCGACCAAAGCTACAACCTTCGATGCATACAGTCGCACAAGCTCTCGAAAGGAGTTCAAGAAACCCGTGCTTGCTGCTCCGCATACATTCCAAACTAAGATGCTTAAGCTATTCATAGAGACTAAGATGCTATTCATATTCCGTAGGATTGCTTGATGACTCATTGGAACCTCCATTGAGTATGCAGCCAAGGCTTCAGCAAGCCTATCAAGAGCTTTGTCCATCGGTGCCGAAAGCGACACCTTGCATAGCATCGGCATTGTCTCCGCTATCATTGGGAGGAAATCGCATAGAACCTTGTTCGCTATTCGAGGGGGGATGACCTGATACGGACCCATCCGGTGGTCTGACAGGAGGATGCTCACGACTCGCTCGAAGTGGATCATCTGAATTCTTGGGATCGGTTCCATGGTGTGGATTGGTGGTGACGGGTGAGGCGGGGATTTTGGAGGAGGATGGAGTTGTAGTATGGGTTTGAAACTGAATATTAGGGTTAATATTCTGTTGATTTTGGAATGGCTTAGACTTAGGCATAGTGGTAAACTTTTGGTTGGGCTTATTAGCTCCATTCGGGGCTTGGGCTTGTTTCGGTCTAGATGCATTAACGTGATTGGTCTTGGGCTGGGTCATGTGAGGCTTCTTTGAGTCGGACCCCTGACTCCTGTCATCAACTTTAGGGGACTGATCATTATTAAACTTCTTGTGTTTATCCTTTCCGTGATCCTCGCCCTCTTCCCCGTGTTAGGCTCTTTCTCCGGATCTCCTGCTTGATTCTAAGAACTAACGTGTCCCGCAGATGTGGGGATCTCCTCCTCGATATCTAGAGAATCGAATCTTCTAGAGATTGTGATCTCTTTCCCTGTGCCGGAATGCTTGTCTTCGCCGAAGGGGTTAGCCGCCGACTGGGCACCTCTTGTGTTGCCGACTGGCTCTCCCGTGGCTTGGTTGTTATTTGCGTCCTGCCCACCGGGGGGTTTTCGTGTCGATGGATCCCGTCTCCGAACAGGTTTTCTAACCTGCATCCACTCCTCATGGGATTTGGCTTCGATGCCCTGCTTATTCACCGACACCTGAGCACTCGCAGCCTTCTCCCCTTCAGCTGCTGCCTCCCTGTCTCCCGCACCACATCCCTCGATACTATGGCCCACCTTGTCACACTTAAAACACAACAATCTGAATCCCTCGTACTGTATCGGCCATATCTTGTCGTCCATTTTGAACTTCGAAAGCAAAGGCTTGGTGAGATCAATTTCCACACACAGACGAGCAAACCGACCTCTGTCAGCAGAAGCTGTGGTATTGTCAATTCGCAGTACTCGCCCAATCTTATTACCCACGCGTCGAAGGAAGCGATGATCAAAGTATTCGATATGCAGGCAAGGAATGCGAACCCATACCGTCATTGTAGTGATTTTTTCCACTTCAGCATTAAACCTGGGGACCCATTTACGAATTGCCAAGTAGTTGTCCCCCCCCCCCCCTCCATCCATGGGCCTTCCATAACCACATGATTGTAGTCCGCCTGATTGGAGAAGCGGGCAATGTAAAAATCATTTCCTAGGTCAATCAATGAGAACGGAGCACTTAGTCCCCACTTTTGTGACAATCGTCGGTGCAACTGCATGTACCCTGGACCCTTGTCGAACAGCTTCACTATGAGAGTGTTTAGCCACGGCTTCCGCAGCGCCATTTTTTCCTCCTTATTCAGTACTATTGTGGGGCAATCAAGATCATCTTCTTCCGGCAGGATGTCGTCATCCGTGTTGTATCCATGTTCCTCGCCAGTCTCTTGGCCTAATGAGTGTTCACCCCCTAGCAAGGCCGATTTGTAGTTCGGTACAGAGGTCGCCCCTCCATTGATGGCGGTAGTGTTCGACTGTGAGGGATTGTTGGCCTCAACCACCCTTTCCCTCGGATCCGGTGGTGTTCCATCACCAGCGGTGGCTTCAGATTCCCTTGTTGATCGATTCTGGTTGTCATCCACCGGGGGTGGAGGTGGGTCAGGCGGGTCGCTGCCGGCGATCAGGGAGTGCCGACTAGGGCTGCGGGATCTTTCTCTTTCGCTCATCCTCTCTTTCCACCTCAAAAATAGAATTTTGACTAAAAAAAGGATTTTTTTTCTAAAGTAGTACGGGGTATGATCTTTCTAAATATTGGATTTTTTTTTGGGTCTAAACTGGGGGCGAAGACCCCAAATATTATTTAACTAATCAAAAGGCCAGATGTCCCGGAGGGCAAGGCCCTTAGAAACAAACCAGGACAACTCTCAAAGATTTGAAAGTTTACAGCAAGATTAACCCCTATATTAGCCATTACGCCCGCCTCCCTGTTTGCTTGTCTTCTAATCAGCCTGACGGCCACTTCCCAACCTGCATCTCCCAACAAATGTTGGCATTGCAAGGTCAGATTGTAGTAGGTAGGAGGGATCTGTTCCTTGATCAGGGCTTTATATGCCTTAGCACAATCTAACTCCAACACTAGCTTAGAAATCCCCATCTCCTTTGCCATTTTCAAGCCATGGTAAGTTGCTTTTAGTTCAATCTCGAGGGCTCAACATGTACCTAAACGAAAGGTGAAAGCATGCAGGGACTCCCCTTCAGCGGATCGGAACACTCCTCCACCTCCTACGGGTCCCGGGTTTCATTTCGAGGCTCCGTCGGTATTTAGTTTGATCCATCCCGGCTCCGGAGGTGCCCAGGTGACATCCTGATCCAGTTCGCCTCCATTGGGATCCCTCAGCTCCAGCACGTTGTCCTTGGAAGACCAAATTGTTCCTCGTCTTCCAGAGCATTGTTGTAGGAGGAAATCGAGTTCAAAATATAGCAATAATAAATCAAACCAGATTCGTGCCCACGCAAATAATTACAAGACTCCCTCCCTATGTAGTAGTGGGAAGTCAGGATCGATCCACGAGGAAGCGTGTCAGCGGATCTCAGGTAGCTGTAAATCTCACAGATAGAAAAGCAAACAGAAAGAAAGGTAGAAATAACAAACAAAAGCAGAAACTAAAGCAAGGACACAGAAGCTACTCGATATCAAGTAACAGTCCTCGATATCGACTACAGCAAGTCGACAACAGACAACAGAAATCGACCAACAGACAGAATACTCAGCAAAGACAAGTGTCGAGTAAAACCCTCATCGATATCGAGTAAATCAACTCGATATCGACAAGAATCTCCCCGAGATCTACAACGACAGAAACTTTAAAGGTGCAACTTTCGAACACAGATAACCAGGGTATCAACACCACAACGAAATAAATTCAATAAACTAAAGTCTTTCAAAGCCGGGGTATCAACACCACAACAAAATAAATTCAATAAACTAAAGTCTTCCAAAGCCAGGGTATCAACACCACAACGATAACCATGCAAAATAACACATAAAGGCATAAAAGATCATGCTTTCCATCAAATAACTTTCGTTATTAACAAATAGGAATAAAGAGACTTTCGTATAAACCTTAATTGTTACTAACCCTTTTTCACATAATTAACCCAAGTTGTATTAAGATCACTTTCGCTTCAATAACACAAACAAGGATCCCCTTCAACTCTCGCAAAAGAATCATGCTCATAGGGATAGAAGACGAATTGCATAAAAAGATCAAACCTTCACCGCGTCATCTCACATGGCTACCGTCGGGCTCACCCCGACCCTAGAAGTGGGTGGACTACTCGCTCTTCATTTTCAAGAAACTCATCAATAAACAAAAGAATCTAACTTGCATTGAATAAAACTAAAAAGAAAGCTTACAACCGAACAAGCCAAATCCGCTTTCGCCTTTCCGCCTTGCTCGCCACAAACTCTCTCTCTCTCTACTACTACTCACTTGTTCTCTCTGAAATTGAATGCTTAGAAATCAGCCCCTAAAGCTTTATTTATAGGCTTCATTCCCTCTCTAATTAGGAAAGAAGATCTTATCTATATCTATATCTACTTACTTAAGATAAAATAATGGAATAAATAATTAAATCTAGAACTATATCTAAAGTAGATAAAATATCTTCTTCCTTGACTTGTTAGCTCTTGATAGATGTGGATAGAATTTGGTCTCGAAAATATCACCATCGGCTTCGGGATAGAAACTTAACAAGATATTCGGATAGCTCGGAATCCGCCACTGAGACGTCTTCGATATCGAGTAGGAGTCCTTGATATCGACTAGTATTTTCTTCGTCTTGTGCTCAGCAACTCCATGTCGACCAACAGAACACATGTCGACTTGGGTTGTCCTCGATATCGAGTAACTTTACTCGATATCGACTAACTTCTGCTCGGCTCCTAAGTGCTCAGCTTCGTCGATCTCGGCTCTGGACATGGAAATCGACCAAGTGTTTTACTCGATATCGACTAATTCTTGTCGATATCGACTCACCTGCTCCAGCTCCCAGCTTCACTTGTCGATGTCTGGTGCCTTTACTCGATCTGTTTTACTCGATATCGAGTAAAACAACTCGATATCGACTAAGTCTCTCAGCTTTCTGCTCTGTTCTTGAAACGCACTTTCCCGAGTCCTCGTTCGTCGGATTGACGCATATGACCATGCGTTGGAAAGCTCTTTTCGAGGGATACAACTCTTATGAAGACATCAAAGCTTGATACAGAACGAAGAATGGTGAAAAATTGACTTTTCTCCAATTGCACCATTCTTAGCTTCTCCATGAGTTTCCTTTAAGCTCCAAAGTGCGTCCGATTTCTGTGAAATATAACAAAAACTCGTGTAGACCTCCATATATTGCAAATAAACATAAACTACACAAATTATGTATTATTCTAACCCAAATGCATGAAATGTATGCAGAAATCGTTATAAAAGTAAGTGTAAAACATGGCAATTTAGGCTCACATCAAGCATCCATTGCATTGTGGTGAAATCAGCGCTCCATTTGTCTCTTTCTCTATGTTGTTAAAAATCCATTGCTTCACATCCATTCCAACAAAGAGGCACGGTGGTGGCTGATTTCCTATCAGGTGCATCCATTCATCCCTAACTCTGGCGCAGTCCCGCAGGAGGTGGATCGTGGACTCATATTCCCCGCATCTTGGGCAGGCCGCATAGTTCGACATGTGTCTTCTTTGTCTAGTTGCGTTCGTGAGAATGGCATCGTGCGCCGTCAAGTATGCAAAGTTACGAGCCCTCTGCTGTGCAGGGACTTTCCATATGTTGCTCCATCCCTTCGCTTCCGACATCGATCCCCGCATTACTTATAAGCCGTTGGAGAGCCGAGGTAGTGGTAAACTTTTCGGATTGCGTATGGCCTCAAAAAACCTTATCCATCGCCCCCTACAGCTCACTTATCCATCGCCCCTTGCAGCTCACTTACTCTGACATCTTCCAAACGCTGTGTGTCCTCCTCGTTCAGCAAAGGCGCGATTACCTCCCACTTCCGATCCTCTCCTCCCCACATCTCCGCAACCGTTGCTCCCAACAGTGGCTCAGGGACCCCGTGTACCACCCCCTCCTCCATAGTGCCCTCGCGCAGCAATGGGTGTGTCCAAAAGAGGGTTGAAGTGCCATCACCAATATTCCCCGGTTGAACACCAACAGTAGGATCTTTGCCTCTCTCCACCTGTTGCAATATGCACTGGCCGATTTAGGGGTGGGCTCGTATGAGCGCGAGCCCACCCTAATCCCGGAAAAAAATACGAAATGTTAAATATATAAAAAATAAAAAATAAAAAGGTCTAAATTAATTTAGAAGTGAAAATGAATCATAAAGTTTACCTTACTTAGTTGGTAAAGTATAAATGATGAACTTTTTCCTCTTTATCTAGAGCCCAAGGTTCAATTCTCACTTCTTTTTACATTTTCTTCATTCATTGGGGGTTTCCTTGAAATTTTTTTTAACTAATTATCAATTTTATTCGATCACTTCTAATAATATGGATAAATCTTTGAATTTTTTTTACATAACCCTTCACAATTAAATTTATTTAAAGTTTAGCAAAACTCGTTTCATTATTAGTTAATTTTTAACCTAAACCTCGCCCACCTCTATGTTATAGTCTAGCTTCGCCACTGGCAATATGTAGTAGGCTTTGTTAACAATTGGTAGAGGATCTGTCGCTAATATATGGTTCTTTAATTTGCTCCATCATAAGTATCATTCAAGCTCATCAAGAGTTGCATCAATCTGTTCCTTCACTGAATCTCATTGAATTTTTTCTTCAAATCACATGTGCACTGAGCCATCACACCACAAGTGCATTCGGGGATCCCTTCTAGGACATGGAGTTCATCCCAATACCTCTTCAGAGTATTGTAAACCTCAGCTAAACTCATATTGCCTTGTGTGACATTCCCTAACTTCTTCTTGATCTGAAAAATGAGAGGAGCGTTAGTTTGCCCAAATCTCTCAATAATTTCATACCATAAGCCCTTAGCCGAGTCCACAAACATGAACCCTTCAGCAACATTTTTGCTCATAGAATTGAGCAACCGGCATCTGACCATATAGTCAGCTCTAAACCACCTCTCAAGATCAACAGATTGTTGTTCTGGCCTTGCACAGAGACCGTTTATAAAATCCAGCTTGCACTTGGCTCCGAGTGCCATCATGACTCCACGACTCCACGTCATGTAGTTGGTTCCATCAAGCGGTACGTATTGCCACCAGCTGGGCACCCGGATGATCACTGTTAGATAGGTAGAGAGGGTCTCCCTGATTCCCATTACTGGTCGCTTCACCCTCTTGGTTTCGACTATTAGATCCTTGATTCCCAGTTTCAGAAGACATGATTTCTTACTCACTAACACAGATAATAGATGATAAATAGAAACAAAACAAACCCAGAAACTAGTTTGCGAAGTAGAAAAAAGAACACAAGTGATCTGATACCATGTGGAAACCTAGTAAATCGAGCTCAAAACATGCTCAAACAAGAGATTTTCAGCAACAGTGGTGGATTATATGATCATCAATCAAGCAAAGATCAAGCATAAATGCATAGACTGTAACATAAATGAAGAGGAATCAATATCGGGATTACCAAAAGAGGCCAGGGCGGCCAAAGGAAAGTCCCATCAATACAGATCCCTAAAAATGTCTCAAAAAATCCTGAAATGACAGATTGTTCCTTATATAGGGACAAATGGCACGTGAGCTGCATAGGCTCCTATTGTCTTATTTACACTAAAGGGCAGAACATTTGAAGAAATGAAAGTAATAAGACAAATGCATAATAAAGTGAAAATGACATATTCTCATAGAATATAAGGGTTATTAGTATATTAAATACCTATAGGTTGTATTAGAGGATCATCAATGAAATGTATATATGAAATACCCTATAGGTTGTATTAGAGGATCACGTACACCTTTAATTAACACTTGTTAACTTGCTTCTTGTAATTATGTACTCCACGTTCAAAATTTATTGCAAATAATCCGGTGCAGATATGGGAGGCAATTAAAAAGCCCGAATCCTGTGCGTCCAAGCAGTTTAGTGATTTTTTTATCGTAAGTTGACGCTGCCATGTTGATTCTAATTAACTAAAATTACTACTCTTACTTTATTTATTGAGATATCTATTTTAACATATGCAAAGTTTTCAGGTCCGAGTTGTTGGATTGCCTAACTATGAGCATCAAAAAGAAGAATTCAAACTGGAAGTACGTAAATCCTGGCCTCCTCGATCGATCTATCATATATAGAACACTATATATGTATGTATGAATGTATGCAATTAAAGGGCGGAAGGACGGGGGCATGAGGTGCATGGTTCGAGCCCCCATGGGTTGGAGGAAAATGTAAAAAAAATTAAATTTGTATTTTTTGTAATTTATGATAATTTCAGGGTTAAAAAAAATTAAAAAGAGTAATAAATGAATGAGTATGCTTAGCTTAGGTGGTATGAGGCGAGAACATGAATGATGAGGTCTTAAAATCGAATCCATATGACTTCATTTAATATATACATATATAAATATAACTATTTGAAATGTAAATATATATTTTTTAAATTTTTTTCAAAGTAAAATTATATCCAAAATAACGGTGCACGGTGGGTTGTAGAGGATCCTGATCATCCTTTTTGTCATGGTTTCCCCTCGGTAAGATATCCGTTTTGAGATTTATCTTTTAATATTTTGAATCTCTCCAGGTTGCAAAACTTAAGGCGTGGTTTATAAATTCAGTTGCTCCCGGTGGGCTTGCCGGTGATCGACAAGATTGTGTGCCAGCCTCCGCATTTTCACTAAGTGCACAGAAGATGTGGAAAGACGTCAGAAAAAACAAAGATCTTGACCTTCCTGATCACAATGTGTGTGGTTTATATCGGTTTGAACCTCATGGATCGAGTTGACTGAAAATTAATTAAGTAGATCGAGTTTGGATTTACTTCTCACACCTTAAAATAAATAAATATCATAATAAAATTTGAAAATATCAACGGATAAAGCATCTACTCGATCTAGATCATGACCGCCTTCATTAAAAGACTTTGCTTAATTATATCCGGCGTGGTCTATGTATATATATGTACTTATTATATGCAGTTATTTGATGTTAGGTAATGTTGGCTTCGGTTAGATGTGACGAGATTGCCAATAAGAAGTACGCCCTTTTTTGTGCTGATAAGGTAAAGTTGATTTTGTTTCATCCCAACGTACATTTAAAGAGTTTTCCAACCAAGCCCACTTTTGCTTTCTACCACGCAAACACTAATTAATCAATTAAATTGCACATATACTAAATAGGGTTGGTTAGCACTGGCCGATGCAGCTAAATCAGGTTCAGTTTCCGGCTTCGGACAGCAACTAACCTCACTCTTGAAGACCCATCTTTCAGAGTAAGTTCAGGGTTGTTAATTATTAATTACACACTAATTAATGATCGACAGTTGAAATATATTCAAACACGAACGTAACGTACATATAGATAATTAAGTAATTGCATCAAATCAACCCAACTATTCTTATTTCCTTTTTTTAATTATTGACATTCATGACCCCGTTAAATTTTGGGGGAAAGATAACAAATATTGCTAGTTCAAAGCTTAAGGTTTTTAAGGTATAGTATATCAGGTTTTCTATCCTAGGTCCAGTATAGGATAACAGCTTATATCAGAAAGGATTTTCTATATTTAAATTATTTTTAGTTTTTTTTAATATTGCTTTACTAGGACCGTTTATTTATTTAGTAGGGAATCTTTCCCACATAAGATTCTTATCCAATGCCCCTATAACATATGATTGAAAGACCGATCATATATATAAGTGTCAGCCCACTTTTGTCTCCAGCATATGGATTAGGGAAGATTAGGAATATATATATAGGGCCTTATATTAGCATATCTCCAGCATATGGATTAGGGAAGATTACGGAAAAGGAGTTTAGGTTTAGAGAAAGAATTTAGGAAGAAGAGCGTAAATAGTAAGGAAAAGGTAAAGAAGAGAGAGTAAAGGATAAGAAGAAAAAGGTAATTGACATTTGATTACTTTCTTGATATCTCAATTACAACTAATATCCTAATACTTGTATACATGAGAAATACATACTATTGTTTCGTGCCAGTTCTAAACCAAAATTGATCGAATATATCTAAATTAAGCATCACCGTACCCCTACTTTATAGGTACGATAAAGAGACTATGTACTTTCATGAAGGTGTTTGTGATGCTAAACGCAATCACCTAAAGTCTTACATATTGCAGGTACGTAACTTGTTTATTAAGTTATGGTTGCGTTGTTGCATCTCTTGTTTCTCAAGGTATTTAAGATCAACTTCAACAACGTTGTTTACAATTGTTATATAACGCTACATAGTCCACTAATCTAAACCTAATTAAATAAAAACCCAACCTCGTATTTTAATTACGTTAAAAAATCATCACATTTTTTTCTAAACCAAAATATCCCTACAATTTTGTAATGTCTTATAGCTAGGTATACATCTTGGGGGTTTAGGGTACGGTATAAATATGATTGTAAACATCTTTTACCCTCATACCTCTCTCCTACCTCTCTACCCTATCTCTTCTGTGTTCTTCGTCTACCTCGTGTTCTTCATCTACCTCTCCACCCTCTAATCTCTAATCTCTAAACTCTACCTCGTCTTCTTCCTCTACCTCTCCACCCTCTCCACCCTCTAATCTCTAAATTCTACCTCGTCTACCTCTCCACCCTCTAATCTCTAAACTCTACCTATCACTAGAGGTGGCCACGTATGGGTTGTCGACCCGCCGGATTAGTGACTCACCGGGTCCGGGTCGATGGTTGAGCAAGTTGGGCGGGTAGGTGGGTTTGGGTTAGGGTCGAGCCTCACGTGACCCGCTGGGTCAATCCGCCCTTCTAATTTTTTTTTTTAAAATTGTTTTTTTTTAAATAAACTTATAATTATTATTTATATTATTCTTAGAATAATTTATAATGATACATAAACTAATACTACCTCCGATCCAAAAAGATTGTCGTTTAACTTTTTAACGCGTATTTTAAGGAGCTAAAAACTATATAATATATTAACTTTTTTTTTATAATCTAATACTTATTACCAAGAAATATTAAGTTGTAAAAAAATAATTAAAAAAAATTTGATATTTTATATAGTTTTTAGCTCCTTAAAATACGTGTTAAAAAGTCAAACGACAATCTTTTTGGATTGGAGGGAGTATACAATATGGGATAAAGACATAAAGTCACCCTCATTCTTCTCTTTTTATAAATTTGGAAGTCTTCCTTCTATTCCCCCATTTCCAATGTGTGACAAGGTAACAAGGGCTTTCTATTATAAAGAGTTATAATGAGAAGACATGAAGCTATATATATGTATCCCACTATCCCATGACTTCCAACCCACTTATTTCCTGCCTTTCTCTTCTTACATTGGAAATGAAGTTTGAGAATACACCTCACGTTGAAATTGTAGTGGATGAAAGAAGTGACATAGAAATATAAATATCCTCATATTTTTCTTTCTTCCACTTTATTTGATATGAAGATAAAATCTTCCCATATCATTTTTTTATTTAATAGTCAAAATTAAAAAAAAACAAAATTTTTAGGGATGCTAAAAAATATTTTGGAATTTCTTTATGCATATGAAGAATTATTTTAAATATATTGAAAAAATCATAGATTTATAATTTAAATAATCATTTTTAATTAACAAACTAAGAAAAATAAACATTTTAAAAAAATGAAGTTAATGGGGTTTAAATGTCCACCCTCTACCAAATAAGTTAAATAATCTTTATGATTTAGTACTTTTTTTTAGTATTATTTTAATCATAAAATTAGAAAAAATTAAAAGCATGCAGATTGAGAATTTTTTTTTAAAATATTCACTCAAAAATAATTATTTACCGTAATATTCACACATTAAAAATATTTACGGAAATATTCATTTTTTGTAGGTTTGTCAGAGAAATGTGGGTTCAAACCGCGTTTCATTTGTGAGGTTTAAATTTTAAAACGAAAAGAAAAATGAATAAAAAATAAACGTCCTTTTAATTTTTTAAATAATAAAAAACAAACACGATTTCTGTTTAGCGCATGGGATTTTTACCGTTTAGCGCATACCCACATGGTCGCAACGACCATATGCCAAATGGTCGTTGCGTCCATTTTTTTTAAAAAACTTTCACGTGGTCGCAACGACCAAACCTAGAGGTGGTCGCAATGACCAATCCCAGTAGTGGTCATTGCGACCAGACCCAGGAGTGGTCATTGCGACCAGACCCATGATTGGTCATTGCGACCAGACCCAAGGGTGGTCATTGCGACCAAATGCATGTCTTCGTCTCCCTTCCGAACCTGCAAAACCTAACTCGTAACACCAAACGAAACCCAGAATTTCGAACTTCCAAATAGTAGATCTGACTATTAGATACCTAAATACTGCTATTTGTAGCACAAATCAACACAATCACACTATATTCCGCCCCAAATCTCAAATCTAAACATCAAAACACCAAAATCCCTAAAAATCACTTCAACAACTCTAAATTACATTGCAAAGCTTGAAATTGTATCTTATGTGTGATAGATCTTCGAATAGAATGCGTTTGATTGAATAGAATGGAAGAGCTTTGCAATTTGTGTTGTCTTGCTCCAAATCGCCGTCTAGTTCTTTTGTTTGAGCGTGAGGAGGCTTGGAGAGAGAGATTGGGGTGGGTAGGGTAGTAGGGGTAATTTGTTGTGAATATAAGGGTATTTTTGGTATGTTCTAAACGGGATTTTTACCCTGCTCTAAAAAGCAGAGCCTCTGTCCAACGAGATCTCGAGCCTCGCGCACCGCCTCTGCTAATCCCACCACCTTCCAATCGCCTCTATCCGACGCCCTCTCGATTCTTCGAGAAGCGACCGAAATCGATTCCTTGCAAACTGAAGCCCTCCTGTCAAGGTAAAAACTCTCCTGCGAAGACATTCACGACTCGCTCTCCGATCTCTATGCGTCGGAATTCTTGACTAGTTCTTCAGTTACAGACTCTCAGATCCGTCCTTGTGTTTGATTTCTGGGTTTGATTTCGTGATTTCTCAACTCTCGCGATCGAAAACCCTATGGTATTTCCCTAATTTTGATTTTCGATGGAGCCGACTCCGCGACTCGGTCCTTCCTGTTGTTAATTTTTCTTTCTGAGTATTCTGGAGAGTCCTTGATGTCTTATGATTGTGATTCGTAATGGCGGGGATTGGGATTTTCAGTTTCAGATGAAGGGGTGGTGGAGAATAGTCCACTGATTTAATTTCAAATTCCTATTCGGATGGATTCCTGAAATGCTTATGCCTTTATCGGCACTGTGTTGTTGTTTACAAATTCCTATCGGCACTGGAAGAAAGTGAATTAAGGAGCTACTGTTCTGATATATTGCATTTTCACCTTTAAAGTGGGGTGGTTATTTTATTTTATTTTTATGTTATTAGGTCAGAAGGGGTTTTGATATTTAACTAGCCTAGACCCCGTGCGCTACACACGGGATTTTTAAAATTAATATAAATAGAGTCAATATTAACCATACCTTAAACCATAAACTGAATATGACTGCATAATAGCAATTTTGGTTTTGGGATATATTCTTCAAAGCATTTATAATTTCCTATGTAATTCTATTGTCTAATAGTTAAATGTTTATATATATAATATAAATATATTCATAAATGTTATATATATATATATATATATATATATATATATATATATATATATATATATATATATATATATATATATATATATATATATATATATATATATATGCAAGACGGGATGAGAGCTCCCCATCCCGCGCATATTTTGCGGCACGGGATTAAATGTTTTTTTTTACAAATCCCACTAGGATTGGGACCGGATACGAATGGGATCGGATTTGTAAGAGTTGTGCCCATCCCTAGATCCAAGTACAAGATACATGAAGGCATATATATATAAGCCTCCCATCCCCCCTTGCCTCCAGGAAAAAAAAGAGGGTATTTTCGATGGTTGTAGAATGTTTTACTGCTCGTGAAAGATGCTGAAATAAAAAATAATATTGGGGTCGAGGTCCTGTCCTATAATAAATATTAGGTCCCTTCTAATAACAAAAATATAACACAAATATATAAAAGTTATCTTATAAATTATAATAATATTAATTTTTACCTATGATATATCAAATACTTTGTTAAAATAAACAATTTTCATCCTTGTAATAATTATTGAAGCAAAGTTTTCTATAGGGTCAACTACATGGGTTAAGCATCCTAATGGGTTTATTTTGTGGGGTTTGAGTTGGGTCATTTGGATAAGTTTTGCCGGATTTGAGTCTATTAGTTTTGGATGGATTAGGTTAAGTTTCCATCTTCTGATAATATCAACTTTAATATTATCAAACTTTTTTATTAGATAAATAAAATGAATAATACCGTATCTGTATTTAGCAAGAATAACATAATTGCCTTGGGTCATTACCTAAATCCAAAAGATGTTATACAAGATAAATATGAAACTTACTCTAATGTCTCATTCCTATCATGTAATCTATTTAAGATCCTCCACTTCACATCTTTGTCAACCCACTACACAATCTGAAATAGATGAATATTACAAAAGACTTTCACATTATGCAGGATTCCTAGAGATATAGCTTCTAAATAAAAGCAAACTAGTATGATCCCCGCGCCATGGCGCGATTTTTTATAAATAAAATCTTACTGATATATTAAATTAATATTATTACATAATTGTAAAAGTTCAGATAATTAAATATTTTGAATTAAACTCATGGGTTGCGCAAACGATTAAAGTAGTATATATAGATATATATAGATATAGATTACTAATATTAATTTTATATTTTTTTCATTATTAATTTTATGTTTTAAATTAATCCCATTGTTTTTTTAGAGAGAAATAACTACTAAATTATAATTTAGGCTAAGATCAATGTTTTGAATTAAGCACAATAGTTAGTAAAATTAAAGAAAAAGAGAATTAAAGAAAAAAGAGAATTAAAAGAAAAAGAAGAAAAAGGAGAATTAAAGAAAATAAAAGAAAAATGGTAAAAAAACATAATTAGTTAAGACTCCTAAAATTCATCTAAGATTGACACATCATCCTAAACTCTTCTAAATTAAGAGTTTATATAGATAGTTAGTAAAATTAAAGAAAAAGAGAATTAAAGAAAAAAGAGAATTAAAAGAAAAAGAAGAAAAAGGAGAATTAAAGAAAATAAAAGAAAAATGGTAAAAAAAACATAATTAGTTAAGACTCCTAAAATTCATCTAAGATTGACACATCATCCTAAACTCTTCTAAATTAAGAACTCTTCTAAATTAAGAGTTTATATAGAAGCCAGATTGGATACAACAAACACACATCACTGTCAAATTCTACCGAATTTCAACTCTGCAAATGTCAAAATAAGTAATGTTTGGTGACATTTATACACTGACAGTCAATGGAAAGTGAATTAACCTCAACTAAGAAGCAGCATATGGCTTAACACATGGCATATTTCTGTGTCCAACTTTTGGCAGTTGCCCCATAATTGGTCCGGTCTGTCTTATACATGTGGGCAATTTTCTAAACCAAGGGGTCATTTGGGCTTGGATCAGTAGCAGTCAGCAGATGGAGAGCAACACCTCAAAAACAGAAAACCAACAACCGTTCTTCATGATAACCTCGAGCATCAAATGGCTGAGCTCCTCATTGAAATGGAGAACGTACATTAATCATATTCATAAAACATGTCATAAACATCTTACATTACCAATCAACTATACAATTTCACTAAGAAGTCCATGTCATGATGAAGAGCGCACTTACATCTCAAGAGAAAGAGTGTTTACAATGGCGCGACACCATGCACCAATAAGTCCAGCCCGATCATTTCCGCAACTCATTTGCGTAGTTAGGGCCCAACATTGGCCTGCTCTTGAGCTCACATAATAAATATCAATGGCAGAGGAGAACAAATTGATGTTGTAAGACCACATATAAAACAAATCGTAATTTTGTAACCTAGCAAGAAAAACACATAAACAACTAACTAAACAATGTCAAAACCAATATGAAAGCAAAGCAAACAATCACACAAATACAAATCAATAGCAACATATAAAATCCACTAACACAAATACAAATCAGTAGCAACATATAAGATTCGAAGCAGGATTGACTGAATCGATATATCTAGATGAAAATCCAAAAATTAGCATATAAGATTTGAAGCAGGAAAACGAAATAAGAGAATCTAACAGTCAGATTGAGACTACACTAGTAATTTGCCCTGAAAACATATCTAAAACCAACATCTCTCAAGTGAAACAAAGTAGTTGAATGAAACACAAAGCCTGAATCCAATGCTAGAACAATGGATTGAACCTGGAGGATCCGAGATAGAGAAAAGCGCCTAGATCAATTGTGCTAGCAAAGCAGATCAACTGTGCTGAGCAGAGGAAACTGAAATTCCATAGAAAAGCATAATTAAAACTGTCGAGTATCAGTTTAAATTCAATAGAGATGAGATCCACAAACCAAACATCAGCTAGTTCACAAACCAAGATAGAAGAGATCCACAAACCAAACATAAGCATATATGTCTAGGATTCAAAACATCAGACTCTTCATTGGCAGATCATCTGAATAAAAGCACCAGCATAATGGAAAACGATATTCAATTATGTTGATGACTATATCGGTTAAAACCCAATAGTGACAGACCTGGATAGTGTAGCAAGCGAAGAAAGTGAGATGGTGGCTTCAAAGTGAAGAACTTCTCTTCCAAGTCCAAAGCCAGAGCCATCAAAGACAATACCTAAACAAATAAAAAATTTATTTAAAAAACAAATAAACAAGTTATTAAAAAATAAAAGAAAATAAAAGAGTATTGGTTCATGAAATAAATAATTAAAAAAATAAACATTGAGAGAAAATAAAATAAAAAAAGAATGAAAATTTTACAATTATTAAAAAGTAGTGGTTCATGAAATTAATTCTAGTGGTTTATGAAATAACTAGTGGTTCATGAAACAAATAGTATTGTTTCATGAAACATTTTATTTTAAAAACAAACAAATAAATTATTAAACAAAATAAACATTAAAAGAAAATAAAAGAGTAGTGGTTCATGAAAAATTATTGGTTCATGAAATAAAGAGTAGTAGTTCATCAAATGAAGAGTATTGATTTATTAAATAAATAAATAAAAATAAATAAAGAGTAATGATTCATGAAATAAACATTAAAAGAAAATAAAAGAGCTGAATCACTAAGATTAAAAGGGCTGAACCACTGAGAGTAAAATGACTGAACCACTGAGAGTAAAAGGGTTTAACCACTAAGAGTAAAAGGGTTGAACCACACGAATAAAAAGGCTGAACCACTAAGAGTAAAAGGGTTGAACCACACGAATAAATTCTAGTGGTTCATTAAAAAAGAGTAATGATTCATTAGATAAAGAGTAGTGGTTCATGAAATAAAGAGTAGTGTGGTTTATCAAATAAAGAGTAGTGGTTCATGAACCATTTTATTTTAAAAACAAATAAACAATTAATTAGAAATAAATATATATTAAAGGAAATTAAAAGAAGAATGAAAATTTTACAATTATCAAAACGTAGTGGTTCATGAAATAAATTCTAGTGGTTCATCAAATAAAGAGTAGTGGTTCATCAAATAAATAATTAATTAAAAATAAACATTAAAAAGGAAAAAAAAAGAATGAAAATTTTATAATTATTAAATAGTAGTGGTTCGTGAAATAAATTCTAGTGTGTCATAAAATAAAGAGTGGTGGTTCATAAAATAAATGGTATTGGTGATGAAATAAATAATTTAAAATAAATAAATAAATAAATAAGAAATAAACATTAAAAGAAAATAAAAGAAGAATTAAAATTTTAATTATAAAACTATGTAATTTTTAATGTGAAATATAAATTAGATGATATTATTTTATTTATAATTATGAAAAAATATAAATTACCACTTCTTAATAACTTCATGAACCACTTCTTTATAGCTTCATCAACCACTTCTTTATAGCTTCATAAACCACTTCTTTATAGTTCCATTAACCACTTTTTTATAGGCTCATGAACCACTTCTTTATAGACTCATGAACTACTTCTTTATAGACTCATGAACCACATCTTATAGGCCCATGAACCACTTCTTTATAGCTTGATGAACCACTTCTTTATAGTTTCATGAACCACTTCTTTATAGCTTGATGAACCACTTCTTGATAACTTGATAAACCACTTCTTGATAACTTGATGAACCACTTCTTGATAACTTGATGAACCACTTCTTCATAACACATCGTTATAGCTTGATGAACCACTTCTTGATAACTTGATGAATCACTTCTTTATAGCTTCATGAGCCACTTCCTTATAACTTTATGAACCACTTTCATATAAGTTCATGAACCACTTTCGTATAGGTTCATGAATATAGGTTCATGAACCACTTTCGTATAGGTTCATGAACCACTTCTTTATAACTTTATGAACCATTTCTTTATAGCTTCACGAACCACTTTCTTATAACTTCATGAACCACTTCTTTATAGCATCATGAACCACTTCTTTATTAATTCATGAATCACTTCTTTATAGGTTAATGAATCACTTATTTATAGGTTCATGAACCACTTTTTTTTAGCTTCATGAACCACTTCTTTTATAGGTTCACGAACCATTTCTTTATAGGTTCATTAACCACTTCTTTATAAGTTAATGAACAACTTCTTTATAGTTTCATGAACCACTTCTTTATAGATTCATGAACCACTTCTTTATAGCTTTTTATAATAGGGCTAAACCACCAGTGGCGGAGCTGGGAGGTGCTCGGGGGTGCTCGAGCACCCCCCTGGCTCTGAAAAAAAATACAAAAAAAATTATTTTTTTCCATATATTTAGTATTTTAAAGTTAATATAATACATTTAAATGATATTTGAAATAAAAGTGCTATCTAGCTCAAGTGGTAAGGGAAGAAAAGGAAAAATTAAGGAGAATCAAAAGGTGTTGGGTTCAAATCACACTTCCTTCACTTTTTATTTGTTTTGCTCTATCATTAATTCTTCTTAGTTTCTCTTTATATTTTTTGTTTCTATCAACCATTTCATTAAAAAAAAATTCATATTTATGTTTAAATATATATTAAACCCTTTATTTCAATATTGGATTACAAATAATTCTTCATCATTTTTATCTATATTTTTTTGTTTCTCTTCTATTTTTTTAGTTACTCTCAACTATTTAAATACAAAAAAAATCATTAAAAATAACAATTTTAGTGTTTTTTCAATATTTTTTTTACAAAGTCTTCTTATCAAGTATACAAAAAAAAAATATTTTACGAAATTTTTTTAGCACCATCTAGCCGAAATCCTGGCTCCGCCACTGTAAACCACTATGAGTAAAAGGGTTGAACCACTATAAGTAAAAAGACTGAACCACTAAGATTGAAAGGGTTAAACCACACGAGTAAAAGGGTTGAACCATTATGAGTAAAAGGGCTGAACCAATAAGAGTAAAGTGGTTGAACCACTATTAGTAAAAGGGCTGAACCACACGAGTAAAATGCTGAACCACTATGAGTAAAAGGGCTGAACCACTAAGAGTAAAGAGGCTGAACCACTGAGAGTCAAAGGGCCGGACCACTAAGAGTAAAAGGGTTGAATCACTTCTTAATAACATTATGAACCACTTTTGTATAACTTGTGAACCACTTATTGTTTTTTTTTCCAACAAAACATATACAAAGTGGGTGTCTATCTGTAGATAAAATTAAATTACACTCAAAAATATATTTTTTTTATATTTTTTTAACAAGTGAAAATGCCAAAAAATGATTTTGAAAAGTTCATGTAAACACTTTTCACATGTATGTAAAGTTTCTAATTAATTAGCAAGTTGGTGTGTGCAATTAATTATTGTGTGTGATTTGGCGTGTGTAAGTGAGGGTGTTGCTAATTAATTTGGGTGGGTGTTACTACTTTCTCCGTTCCAAAATAAGTGTCTTTTTTCATTTTGTGCACGTTTTTTAAGGAGTTAAAAAAACTATAAAATATTATTTTTTTAATTAATTTTTTAAAATAATTTCATACATGTTAGTCATAAGTATAAACTTATAAAAACAAATTTATTAAAAAAATAATATTTGATAGAGTTTTTATCTCATTAATATGCGTGTCGAAAAGTAAAGTGACTTTTATTTTGGAACGGAGGGAGTAATTAATTGGGGGAATTCGCATGTCTCATATTTTTAATTCATTTTTGCACGCGTGGACCAATCAAATTGCTTCTTTCCTTCTCACCCTAACAACCCTTCTCACCTGATTAACCTGACCCTATATATATAACGCATGCAGTTTGTGCATCCTTTCTATACGGACTTACTGGAACATCTACGCTCCCAAGGCGATGAAAGGTTTCAAGCTCAACTGGACAAAGAATTAAGCACTGGAAAAGGATTCGCCGCCTCTGTCCGCGACTGCATGGAGTCTTGTATGCTTGAGTTTGACAGGCAATATGCAGGTACGTACATACTTCCTTGCATTAATTTATAAGGCAACTAGTGTGAACATGAGTACGAAGTAAATATGGGTATATAAATATGATATTATTTATATTCAAATAACATTGTCGATTGATCAAGCTAAGATTGATTGAACACTCAAGAACACTCAGAAGATGGAAAAATGAATAAGAAGAAATCCCAAAATATAGAGATTTTTATTTGGTTGAAAAACAATGAGTAAATACATTGATGTTTCTATTTATACTAATGAAGAGATAAGAGGTGCACTAGCTGCCTTAGGCTCCAAGCCACTAGCTGCCTCATTCGGTTACAAGATGAGACCACTTGGCCTTATTACAGCTCAAGTTAATTGCCTCAATACTCCCCCTCAAGTTTAGAGAGGTAAACCAGTTTACAACTCCCAACTTGTGCAGCAACTTGGTGTACTGATCTGAGTTGATTACTTTAGTGAAGAGATCTGCAGGTTGCTCTTTAGTATGCAAGTATCCTAGCAGAATCTCCTTATTAAGAGCTTTCTCTTGAACCAAGTGACAGTCTCCCTCAATGTGCTTAGTCCTTTCATGGAATACCAGATTTCTAGCAATATGGAGAGCCGAGTAGTTATCACAGAATAGATGAACAGGTTCCATTTTGACATCCAAGTCTGCAAGCAACCTTACAAGCCATGTGATCTCACAACATGTCATGGCCATGGCCCTGTATTCTGACTCAACGAAGATATGGCAACATATGATTGTTTCTTTGTCCTCCAAGAGATCAAAGAGTACATACGTTTCCTAAGAGAATGCAAAACCCTGTCAATGACTTCCTGGTCATAGGGAAACTTTGCCAATTTGTATCACAATATGCTCGGAGGTCGGAGCTGCATCTGAGATTGTTTTGAGAGTAGCAATCCCTACCCTGGAGCTCCTTTCAAATACCCGAGGACATGTTTTGCAGCCTTCCAGTGTTCATCACTTGGATTACGCATGAATTGGCTCAGCATTTGTACTGCATAACATATATTGTAAGACTCGAGGTCTTAAGAGGCGTTAGCCCATGCCACCTAGCCCTCTCAGGTCCGTTTTCCTCACTTGGAGCCTGAAAAGGAAGAGCTCTTGTGACATAGGTAGGGCTTGAATCACTTATAAATCGCTCTCAACATCCTTATGATATCTGATGTAGGAAAAGGGTACATGTTACAATCCCCCCCCCCCCACTTAAAGCACTAACGACCCCGTCAGGCCCAAGGGACTTCCCTCCGGGAGGAGCGTACCCGAGCATACTGTCGGTGCACCTCCGAGCCCAGAGTCGGCTCTGAAACCATCTGTAAGACCCGAGGTCTTAAGAGGTGCTATCTAGACCTGTCAAACGGGTCATTCGGGTCGGGTTCGGGTCACTTCGGGTCCCGGGTAATACGGGTTTCGGATATTTTCGGGTCCCGGGTAATACGGGTTTGACCGGGTTTTCGGGTCGATTTCGGGTTGGTTAATTTTTTCTTATTTAAATTAAAAAATCATGATTTGATAATTTTGCGATAAATTTAAAAATTCTAAAGTTAAAGACGTTGTTCATAAGTTCTGGTGCTTGTAATTATATACTCTATTTGATCTAAAATATTTGATTTTTATTATTTCTCGTAATTTTTAATAAAATGTAATAATATATAAAATATCAAATTTTCAAATAATTTTTTTAAAATAATTTCATGCAATTAGTAATAAGTATAGAATTATTTTAATATTTTAATATTTTTTAGAATTTTTAACTTCTTAAAAAAGTTCGTTGAAAAATAAAAAATCAAATACTATCGATCGGACGGAGTATTACACAATACAAATAAATATAAAAGTTGATTTGAAAATGAAAGATCAAGTGATTGTAATTATAAAATGTAATAAATTGAAATCTCCATAAAAAAAGTTAATCATATATAATTATAAATCAATCGGGTCACCGGGTCAAATGGGTAAATCGGGTCAAAATTACCGGGTCAATCGGGTCACCGGGTCGAAACCCAAATTACCCAGAAAATTTCCGGGTATTTCGGGTTCGGGTCGAAAAAAAATTCCGGGTCGAAGTTTCCGGGTTCGGGTCGAAATTTTTTCGAGCGTTCGGGTCGGGTCGACCGTGTCGGGTTGTGTTTTGACAAGTCTAGCGCCATCCCATGCCACATAGCCCTCTCAGGTCCGTTGTCCTGACTTGGAGCCTGAAAAGGAAGAGCTCTTGTGACATAGGTAGGGCTTGAATCACTTATAAATCACTCCCAACATCCTTATGATATCTGATGTGAGACATGTGTGTTACATATTTCCGACCTTGTAATAGTAAGATAAATCAACCTTCCTACCAATCTTTGATATGCAACAACTTCAACCATTTCTCTTTTCCCTTCCAGAGTTAACTTCTTTTTTGGATCAAGTGGTGTAGCTACATGCTTTGATCTATCATGCCTTTTTCCTTTAGCAGCTCCAAGGTATACTTCCTCTGATTCAAGAAGTATCCCTTACTTGTCTTGTCCACTTCAATTCCCAAGAAGTACTTCAAATCTCCCACATCTTTCATTTGGAAGTGTATCTTCAAGTGCTTCTTAAGCTTCATGATCTCCAGCTCACGTACAATTCCCAGTGATAACCATGTCACCTACATACACAAGCAGGGTTGTGAATGTACTCTCATTCTTCCTTGTAAATAGGGAGTAATCAGCCTTAGATTGTTCAAATCTAGCTACCTTAACAACCTCAGAGAATTTGGAGAACCACTGTCTAGGAGCTTGCTTTAGTCCATACAAGGACTTCTTGAGCTTGCACACAACTCTACCATCATCAACAGTAAGAGTGCACTCATTCATGTGACTCCCCCCCCCCTAAGTGGAATGCTACTGAAACTGATGAAGATGGTGATAAGCTGGAGGCAGTTCCATGTACACTTCCTCCTCTAAGTCGTCATGGAGGAATGCATTTGTGAAATCCATTTGGCTGACAGGCCACCCCTTAGAAGCTACAACAACTAGCAGAGTTCTAATTGAAATCATCTTTGCAACTGGGGCAAAGGTTTCACCATAATCAATTCCTTCAATTTGAAAGAAGCCACGAGCAACAAGCCTGGCTTTATATCTCTCAAGAGTACCATCAGATTTAAACTTTAACTTGAACAACCATCTGCAAGACGCAACAGATTGATGGGCAAGTCGAGTAACCAATTCCCAAGTGCCAGTGGTTTCAAGAGCACTTAACTCCAACAACATAACATCACACCATTCTTTGTGTATCAATGCCTCAGATACAGACTAAGGTTCAGACAAAGAAGCTAATGAACTTATGAGTTATTGATAAGAGGGAGAACATTCAGATGTAGCAAGAGAGCAAACAAGAGGATGAGGAGAGGACTTACCACAAGAATGTGAGATGATTGCGGCAGGTGAATCACGATACACTGTGCAAACATAATCCTCCTGCCACTTAGGAGGATGGTGGGTACATTCTGATCTCCTAAGAGGAGGAGGAGGATCAACAAGCACAGGGATACTATCATCAAAAGTTGGTGGAACTGGAGAGGGAGAGTAGTCAAGAGGAGACAGAGGAGTATCCTCAGAAGAGGTGAGAGTATGAGGGTTTAAAGAGGGAGAGAGGGTGTGGTCAATATGATGGAAGATGGGCACATCATCCTGAGGAATTGACACTGTGA
The DNA here is from genome assembly GCA_963922045.1 of Persicaria maculosa. Taxonomy (NCBI): domain Eukaryota; kingdom Viridiplantae; phylum Streptophyta; class Magnoliopsida; order Caryophyllales; family Polygonaceae; genus Persicaria; species Persicaria maculosa. The sequence continues at coordinate 16,874,400 of OY998259.1, read as the reverse complement.
GAATAATCTCAGGAGATGGAAGAGGGACTTAGTTAATGAACTTTTCAGAGTATGGAAAGATATCTTCCGCAAATTGTACACCTCTGCTGATCAAGCACTTCTTTGTTGCAAGATTATACACTTTGTACCCCTTAAAACCAAATGGGTATCTTATGAACACATAAGGATCAACACGGGGGTCAAATTTCTTCCTATGTGTAGCAAGAGTGGACACATAGCAGAGGCATCCAAAAACTTTGAGCTTAGAATAGTCAGATGTAGAACCAAACAACAGTTCATAAGGAGTTTTGTTGTGAAGAAGAGCAACATGAAATATGTTTATGAGAAAGGTGGCTCTAAGGATACAACCCCCCCCCCGGAATTTTTGTGGTAAACCAGCCTAAAAATGAAGGACTCGAGCCATGCCAAGAATCGGTATGTGTTTTCTCTCACGCCCATTTTGTTGGGGAGAAGTAGTCCATGAACTTTCATGAACATTGCCTTTGGATGAAATTAAGGAAGTTAGAGACATCAGAATTAAAGAACTCTATGCCTTGATCACTTCTTAGAGTTTTGACAGACCCATTAAACTGTTTTTCCACCATACATATGAATTGCTTCAACATAGCAGGAGTTTCATATTTGTGTTTAAGAAGAACAACCCAGACACTTCTACTTCGATCATAAACATTAGTAAGAAAATATCTATGACCATTATAAGTGGTAACATCAAACGGTCCCCACAAATCACAATGCAATAGTTCAAAAACTTTATCAGCCAGAGATGTACTAGGATGAAATGTAGGCTTTGTTTGCTTTGCCAAAGAACAAATAGAACAAGTGAAATCAGAATCTTTGATTTTATCAGCTAAGACAGCAGGTATGTGATTGAGTTTGTCTCTTGATGCATGACTAAGTCTAAAATGCCAGAGAGCATTCAGATCTTTATTACAAGACGGTTTAGGAATGAACATTAATTGGTAACACAGAGGTAGAAGCCCAGAATTGACTCATGTAGTTACTTGGAAGAGAGGCTTGAATCTGAGAGGCAAGCAAGATGTGGTACAGTCTCCCATGCTCCTTACCAACTTCTATCACCTTCATCCTTGCTTGGTCATGGATCACACACAGATCATCAAACAAGTGAATGTGACATTTAATATCATGAATGAGGCAGCTTAAGGAAATGAGATAAAATTTGAAACTGGGAACAAGAAGGGCATTGTGAAGCTTTAATGTGTTTGAAAGGGTTATTGGACCAACATGAGTTATCCGATCTTTGTGACCATTAGGCAGATGAACATCTAATGGTTTTGGAATTGGCCGGAGAGAGGCTGTCAAAGAAAGACTTATCACAAAACATATGATCAGTAGCTCCACTGTCTAGAATCCACAGTTTTGAGTATTGAGAAACATTAAAACACAAAGTACTACCTGCCATGTTCACCTCAGACTTTTGCTGCTCCATTAGATTTAGAAGAGTACTCATCAACTTCTGACTATCTTCAGACATGCTTTGGAACAACTTGTACGCATTCTTTGCTCCATCAGCACTTTTGTTGGTACATGATGTTGGCAAAAGGCTCTCTTCCTTTCTTCTTTGGATCACCTCCAAACTTAGGAACATGAGGCTTGAACTTGCTCTTTGAATGCCAGTCAGGGTAGCCAATTACCTCCCAACATTTCTCAACATGATGATTCCCATTGCAGTGTTCACACTTCTTCCTTCCTACCTGAGATTCACCAGCCTTATCCTTATTCTTCTTGAACATAAAGGTTGTAGTGTCATGCTTGCTCTCAATGCTCTTCAGCTTGACACTATACTCATCCTGTACAAGCAGTGAATGAGCTTGACTAACTGTTGGTAGAGGTGTAGAGAACAGGAATTGTTGTCGAGCAGCATCAAACTTGTCATTGAGCCCCATAAGGAACTGCATCAACTTACTCTCATTTTCTGCAGCTTCTATTTGCTCATTTAGATTGCACTCACATCTTCTGCACCTGATCTACGTAGTTAATCCTGATGATTGCTGCCAATATCCTTTGAGTTTGGTGAAGTAGTCAGACACAACATACACTTTCACCTTGCTCGTGGGTTTGAATCTCTTTGTTTACTTGAAAAATCAGAGGACCATTTGTCTGGCCATAACTCTCATTCAAATCCTCCCACATATCTTTTGCAATATCGAATTCATCTAAAGTAGCATAAATTTCTTTCGATACAGTGTTCAATATCCATGAAGACACCATATCATTGCATCTATGCCACAAAGTTGAATTCTCAGAAGTTTCCTTCACAGATCCATCCACAATTCCAAACTTATTCTTAACAGACAGAGCCTTCATTATAGACTTTCTCCATCGTCTATAATTCTCGCCAACAAGATGAATTGTGGTAAGGATCATACCTGAATTATCCGACGTATGTATGAAGAGAGGATTCTGCCTATCTGCACTGGTGATGAACTCTCTTCGCCAAGATTCAGATCTCTCTGGAGTGGAGGCCATAGAATATGTGCTAGATCTACACTTTGGGACAGATCTTCAATCGAATTGCTCACAGAGCAGCTTCAGCAGCTGGAACAGATGATTTATCACCTTCACCAAGCAAGACGAGCTACAATCAACTAGATCGAGTAACCTGACTCTGATACCATGTCGATTGATCAATCTAAGATTGATTGAACACTCAAGAACACTCAGAAGAATTTTCCTCAAGGAAAAAAGAATAAGCAGAACTCCCATAATATAGAGATTTTTATTAGGTTGAAAAACAATGAGGAAATACATTGATGTTTCTATTTATACTAATGAAGAGATAAGATAGCTGCCTTAGGCTCCAAGCCACAAGCTGGCTCATTCGATTACAAGCTGGGACCATTTGGCCTTATTACAGCTCAAGTTGCCTCGGCAAACATAAAATAAATAACACCGTATACATATTCACACACCACAATATTCACATATTCGATTATGTGTGTGTACGTGGGTCGACTGAATCGTATGCTTAAATTCTTATATCCATTTCAGATGCCACTGTGGGTGATTATTGGAATGCTTCAAATGTTAGAGAAAATCTGAAACGTGACATGGAGAGACACTCATCATCTCTTCGGAGAGAGAAGTTTTATGAGATACATACCCGGTTTGACGTACGTACATAGTGATTTGTTTTTAAAATTTATTTTTGCCAAATTAAATAATTTAAGATTATCTTAATTTGTATACATTTAATTATAGTACATAATACATGCATGCACCATTCGGTCCAAATACAGTACTGTTTTGATGGGTTTATATTCGATTCAATTTAAATATATTCTTTTAGTTAAGGAGATGATAATTAATTCATTTTGCAATAAATATAATTGATGCATTTTCAGAATGAATCAACTACTCACTACTCATATTAATTTCAGAAGAAAAAAACACACACACTGGTATTTTCTGTGCAGAAAAAAGTATCAGAAACTATAGAAGGGCTCCAGATAGAAGCTATACTGAAAGCAGGTCAAAGTGATCACTCCTGGCCTTCGATTAGAAAGAATTTTAAACGTGCCATTGATGCTTTGGAGTCAGATTTCCTTGATTCGCTTTCTGGGTTGGAGTTGGATGCATCAGTGTATGAAGATAAGTTGAAGAGTTTAAGAGGCAGTGCCAGAATTCTAGCGGAGAAGAAAGCAAGAGATGTGGCTAAAACTGAAGTTGTTTTTTTATACATGAAGGAAAGGTTAGTACGTCTTAAATGGAACACCAAATTTTGAGTAATAATATACTCCCTCCGTCCAACAATACATGGTTTTTTAGAGATAAATTTTTGTCCAACAATAGATGGACTTTTATATTTTCTAGGTAGGAAGTTGTAATGATTTGTATTGGTTTATGTGTTGTTGACTTTTTAAAATAATTTGATTGGTTAAAATGTGTAGTGGGTGTTAAAAAATAATAAAATTTATGAAAAAGTTAGTGCAATGATGATGTTTTTTTAAAAGTAAGGTGTTTTATTAAAACTTGTGCAAAATGCTAAAAACCCATATATTTTAGGACGGATGGAGTATATGACTATATATTCTACTACCTCCGTTTACCAAAAAAAAAAATATTCTACTACCTCCGTCCGGAAAAAACATGTCTTCTTATTTTTTGACATATAAAATATTAAATTTATTTTTTTAATAACTACAGACTTACTTATTAATTAATAACAAGCTTGCATTGTAATTATTTAAAAAATTAATAAAAAAAAAGTTGATATTTTATTCCGTCTCAAAATTTAAGTCATTTTAGCATTGTATACAAGTTTTAATAAAACTCTCACCCATAAATCAACATCATCTTTCAACTAACTTTTACATAAATTTTATTGTTTTTAAATACACACTACATTTTTTAACCAATCAAAATCTTTTAAAAAAATCAACAACACATAAATCAATACAAATTACTAATGACATTTTTTTTTGGTAATTATAATGACATCTATTTTGATACAACTAAACTAGTCTTAAATGAGTTAAATTTTGAGACGGGTGGAGTATAGTTTTTAACTCTTTAAAAAACGTGTTAAAAAGAAAAAAAAACATGTATTTTTGAACGGAGGGAGTATTAATTTATTCACTTACCAAAAAAAAGTAAAACAAAAAATGTATTCACTTAATTACCTTGCTTGACCAAACTGTATATATTAATGCATGTAGGTTCTTCAATGCCTTTACCCTTGACGAAAATTCTATCCCCAGGGGTTGGAATAAGAATGAAGACATTGAAAAAATCGCGTCAGATGCTCGACGTTTGGTAATTATTTAATTTATAATTTATTAATTTAAAGCTAGGTAGCTATTAAATCAAACTAAACTAATTACGGAGTAAATCGTATCATATATATATATCCCCTTATAATTGGATGCAGTCTCTTGAGATGCTGTCTGTTATGGCGGCCATTCGTTTTGATGAAAGCCCTGACAACATTAAAGATATACTCTTCAATTGTCTACTGAATCAGTCAGCATCACATTCTTCTACGGGTACGGGTGCCTCAGCAGATTCTCTTTCCTCGAGCACTTGGGAAGAGGTAGAGATTTGCATATACAGACACACTCACTGCCCTAGCCTACTTTCTCAAAATAGTTGCTGTTCCATTTTTAACATGTTTTTCTAAAGATAATAAAAATTATATAAAATATCCTTATTTTATTAAAATTTTAAAATAATTTTATTATGAATATATACATCTATGAAATTATATTAAAAAATTAATATTTTATAGAGCTTTTATTTTCTTAAAAACATGTTAAAAAGTTGAATATATATTTTAACCTTGTGGACAACTGCAAATTATATGAGTTCAAAAATGATAATTGAGTATGCTTTAATTACCGAAGGGAGTATACTCTATCATACATACGAATAATTTGACGTATATACTACATCTGTTCAATAATAATACAAATCCTTTTAAATTTGTATACATATATTTAGAAGATAATAAAAGCTTAAAAACATCTCTCTCTGTATATATAGATACTAGTATGATCCTCACGCCATGACGCGGTTCTTTTATAAATAAAATCTTAGTAATATATTGAGTTAATATTATCAAATAATAGTTAAAGTCCAGATAATTAAATGTTTTGAATTAAACTCATCGGTTGAGAAAACAGTTAAACACATAGATACAAATATAGATTACTAATATTAATTTTATGTTTCCTTATTATTATTTTTATGTTTTGAATTAATCCCATTGTTCTTTTTAAAACTACTAAAATTATAATTTAGGCTAAGATCATGAATTAATTGAATTTAAAAAAAATGATTGAATAATCTACTTTTAAGGAGAGAGTGACACCTCATTTAAAATGCTTCTCTTTTAATAGTTAGATATAGAATGTTTTTTTTAAAACTACTAAAACTATAATTTAGGCTAAGATCATTAATTAATTGAATAACCTACTTTTAAGGAGAGTGACACCTCATTAAAAATGCTTCTCTTTTAATAGTTAGATATAGATTGTTTTTTTTTAAAACTACTAAAATTATAATTTAGGCTAAGATCATTAATTAATTGAATTTTTTAAAAAAAATTAATTGAATAATTTACTTTTAAGGAGAAATTAACACCTTATTAAAAATGTTTCTTTTTTAATAGTTAGATATTTAATAGTTAGATATAGATAGAAAGTGTTAGGTTGCTCGATCTACTTATATTTAGATTACACTATAAAATTGTAACTGGAGTTATTTACTGGGATTGTATTAATTTGTATAGGTTTCTCTGAACAACACGCTAATTACACCAGTGGAATGCATGGCCATGTGGGACCAATTTCAAACAGACATTGGGCATATAGTTACTCAGGCCACAGTAGCCCAGGTAATGCATACTAGGGTACAAAATAAGATTTGATCTATTTTTTCCCCCATTATTTTTTATTTTATCACATTTTTTTTCGTCTACCTCTGAACTCAAATAGGTGTATCACTTTTTTCTTATTTATTTTTAAATATTTGCATTTATATAATTATATAAACAATACAACTTATTATGTACAAACTACCTTCTTAATTAGTATGATTTTTTTTAATCAAAACAAAAGTTATAGCATTGTAAAGATCGATATTGACGAGTTATATCCAATATGACCTTAATATTTAACATGTTTGAATTATCTTTGCATAAATAGTATGGAGTATTATGGATGAAATGGTAAAATGTACAATATTTTATAAAAAAAAATTGGGATTTTAGCCTTTAATATTTTACAAGAAAGATTAATACGTATTATAATTGAAATAATAATATATACATGTATAAATAATAACGTAATGTAATTATGAATTTTATAACAACAAAAGTGATACCATTTTATAGATATTTATATGTTCTGCAATAAATAATTTTTTTTAAAATAAAAGTCACCTTTGATATAAATATCTAGTTGAGACCAATAATGCATTTGGTATGTTCAAAACCAATATGTTTTTAGACATGCCCCTATTCCTTGTAGAAACAATTCACTCGTGTTATTAAAACCCATAAGGAAAATTGAAGTAAAACTTCTCTCTTCGAGTATAGTTTAGATGAGGACTTCCCCTTACGCACAAGAAACTCCAATCATCCACGGAAGAAAAATAAGCATGCAAACATTACATAACGCAAACCACCTCGAGGAACTCTCAAGTTAAATTTTGATGGATCCACAACTGCAAACAATGACAGCACGGCTGGAGCCATAATCCGGAAATGTGAAGGACGTCCGATACACATTTGTTATCAAAAACTTGGCAAACAAAGTCCTTTGACAGTGGAAGCTCTTGCTCTTAAGTTAGGAATCCAACATTCTCTACAACTTCGTATCGAAAAACTCCACATTTAAGGTGACTCCATTATAATCATAAACCACCTAAACAAAATATATAACTGTCATTGGGAAATTGAATTGATCTTATCAGATGTTAAATTCTTACTATCGACTATGAAATAAGTTTCCTTCTTTCATGTTCCCCGGTTAGGCAACAGAGTGGCTGATAAGGTTGCACATCCTTGCCACTCTGCCTGCGGTGTCGATATTTACAACAATTCTGGTATGTTAGACATCATCCGTAAGAATGTTGTCGGGTAGAGCTCGCTCGCTCGAATTCTTTCCTAATAAAAAAAATGCATTTGAATGTTAAACATAAAGTAGAAAAAACGAAACTACAAATTATTGAAGTGTATTCACGCCTAAAACTAACCATTTCTTTTGGTTAATACTACTGACCAGATATTAAATGGATCAAATATATACACAAATATTTTCGATGGAATATTTTCATTGAATTGATTTTTAACCCATAATTTTTTGCTTACGGGGGGGTCATAATTAAATTTTAATTGGTAAGCTAAATGATGAATATTTTGAAAACAAAAACAGACCTTATATATGTACTTCCGATCTAAAATACTCCCACTATTTCAACTTTCAAGTGATATTTATCGTGTTTTCTTCTTTCTCCAATCCAAAATGCCTCGTTTGACCTTTTTAGGCATATTTTAAAAATTAAAAATTATATAAAATATCAAAATTTTATTAACTTTTTAAAACTTTAATATTTGTTAGGAATAAGACTTTAAATTGTAAAAAAAATCAATAAAAAATATTAATATATTATATTATTTTTATCTTATTAAAATAAGTGTTGAAGAGGGAAATGACATGTATTTTGAATTAGATGGAGTAATATTTATCATTTATTAATCTTGTACGATTTTTAAAAATAATATAAATTATTTAAAATATCAACTTTTTAATAATTTCATACTTGTTCGTAATTAGTATAAAATTATAAAAAAATTAATAAAAAATTAAATTTTTATATAGTTTTTGTCCGATTAAAAACCGTGTACATAGTAAATCACAAGTATTATAAAACTAATGGAATATAAAGTATTGGAGAGAAATGTACCATTTTTAAAAGAAAAAATAAACTAATTGGAGAAAGAAAATGTATGAAATGAATTAGTTAATGAAAGTACCTTAATTGTTAAAAACACTTTATTTTGTAAATCAAATTAATATACAAGGTCCCTGACGGGGTGGTCCAGTGGTGTGGAGTAAGGCAGGGGTTAGGAGGTCGCAGGGTTCGATCCCTGTCTCCACCAATAGACGGATCTAGGCGGGGGCAAACGGGAGCATACGCTCCTTTTTCATCCGACGAATCACCTATATATATCTGTTTTTCATGTCAATAGCTTCGTTTTGATATATTATAGGCATCAATCCGATAACCGAGTAAAAATTATGGAAGTTTGAAAGTTAAACACAAATTAACTATTTCAAATGTGTTTTAATAAATCACGATTCTTTTATATTTTACTTAATTTGATATTTTGACAATATAATTCAACCCAAGAGCTTCGAAACAAGAGGTTATATTACTAAATTCTATAATTATATAACAAATTATACAAGTTTAAATTTTGTATATCTTGTTACATGTTATTGCATCCTAAGAGAACTACAAGTTGCATATTGGTTTCAAACAATATATTTTTAGACAAAAAGAATGTTGTTATAGATTAAAACGTCATCTTTTTTTGTTTAAAGAGAAAAAATATGTAACAACTAATGACACAATTTTAAATTAAAACACCACCATTTTGAACAAAAAAATATTGTGTTTTGAACTAAAAAAACGTTGTTTTAGGCTCCGCTTGACAAAAAAAAAACCCATCAACTAGCTTATTTACCCTTCTGATTTTGATATTATATAGTTGTAAATAAAATAAATATAAGATTTTAGTTGAATTAGGTTTGGAATGAGAGTGTTTCACAACTACTCACCGAAGCTTTTCGGAGCTTATGATTTTCTATTCAAAAGTTTCCATCAACTACTCCAACCGCTAAGTTTAACAAACATCATACTAGCTTATTAACATATATTTAACACAAATAATCCATCAGCTTCAGCTACCCCATCAGTTTCACCTACCCGATGAATTTTGCCAAACGAAGCCTTAAACTAAAATATCATCATTTAATCTAAAATATCATAGTTTTGGTTCACTAAAATATAAAAAATCTATCAAATGGTGGATCAACATTTGTACAAAACTTCACATCCCCTTCGATAAATTTCTGGCTCCGTCACTGCCACCACCCCTAAAGAAGGGTGAAAATCCAAAGTTTGACTTGCTTTCTATCAATGGATCGAACTGATCAGCACAAGCCGATTAACCTGGTGCGTAACTCTTACCGGCTGAGTCACGCTCCCAAGGTTTACCACCAAATGACGGGTTTCCTCGATCATCTAAAAAAAATTGAATATACAAGCATATATGTAATGTTCCACTTTTTGCCCACTTGTGAAAATGTGAAGTTAATACGTACACAACCCTCACCGATGCGGAAATGCTGTATAACTTCAAATGTACCTGTCCCGATCTACTTTGTTGCGCAAAATGCATCGAGTCATTCCTCTAAGTACTCTTAACGATGAAATTATACTGTAGATACATAATTAATGCATGTATCGTCATGTACGTTATTGATCGATCTGTACGTGTTTTCTCCAGGCGGCAAATAAGCACCGAAGTGCCAAACAGTCGGGTACTGCGTTTTCGAAAATGTTCAGTGCTGCAGGCACACTTGTAGTCTCGCCTTTTCATATAGCCGCAGAATTATGTACTCCGCGGGGTTTTGATAGATCAAGCTGAAGGAAGGAGCTAGAAGAAGAAGGAAAGCCGGAAAGGAGATGCTTTCTTTAATACGGAGTATTATTGGTGATTGAATTTTTTTTTATTAAGTAATAATTTGGGTAAGGAGAGCCTCACCCAAGTGCATCCTGGATGAGATCTTGAAGATATGGATTGCAAGTTATAGAGTTCTCCTGGACAGAATGGACAAAGTGTGCAACATTGTCAACCACTATATTCCTTATACGGGAGTACATGAGAGACACAAACCTCTCTCATGTTGTTCAGCGAGAGTTTGATATGTGCGTGATAAAAGTAATTCAACTTCCCAATGACATTTTATTTTATTTTGTAGATAATCAATGATGCTTTTCGAATCACCCTCAATATGGAGATAGATTAAATGTAATTTAGATGCTTCCGCAAGACCCAGACTTAAGGCCAAGGCTTTAGCCATTAGGGGAGTCTGAGGTCCAAGTTTTTGCCAGGCCATGTGAATGGGCCTGCCTAGCCAATCCCGGTTGATGATACCTGCCGAACTACTTTGTTTATCTGAGAGAGAAGATCTATCGAATTGAAATTGAGTTTGAAGACCCCATACGGGGGTTTGGTCCAACGGGTGGGTTTCCTTTTTTGTTTAGATTGTGTACCGCTTTTGCCTGCTAAAGGATTGCAAACGCCGGAGCCGTCAAACTTGTCAAAACGACTAGCGCAAAGCCAGTCGTCATTGTGAAGCTTCATAAATGTCAGAAGGTCATCATCAGTTGACATGGTCCCATGATAGAAAATGAATTTGTTCTGGAAATACCATCTTGTCCACCATAGTCCATAGATAGCCTAATTTTTGTTTCTTCTCCTTGTTCAAAGAAACCCCAACCCAAGCTAACACACCCTTGAAGTCCCTGGAGTGCCTAATATAATAATCTGTTTTAAATTGGTTAGTTCCTCTAAATTGAGAATTCGAGAGACATGGGTCCAGTTGCATTCAATCAATGCATGAGTATCATCTTCCACATAGTCATTACATATTTCACATGTAGTAGGTAAGGGAATCCCCATGGCCGATCGTGAGACGGGCCTTGGTAGGGAGGCCCGTTTGATTTAGAAAATTTTGAATTTTTGGTGGGATATTGAGCTGTCATATTCAAGCATTTTTGTTCTTTTCACCGCTTTGGCATTAGTAAGTAATTTATATGCTGACGCAGTTGTGAACTGTCCTTCTCTGTCTTGCCACCAATATAGTCTGTCTTCAAAGCAATGGAGAGGTAAGGGTATTGATGTTATTTCTTCTACAATGTTCCGAGGTAGAGTAGACTGAAGCTTTTCTAACCACCATTTACCTCCTATAATATAACTACTAACCTTCTCCTCATAGTTGTAAGATGAGGGACAATCACTTCTCTTCCACAGAGGTTGAGAGGTCATGATCCAGTTGTGGGTCCAGAAGTTCACCGAAATATGTAGATAAAAATGAATCTAGTATTGTGGTATTTTTTATTTTTTACAATTTTAATATCGAAATATGTATTTTCAATATGTAAAACATATATACACAAGATTCAATCTTAGCCATCCAAGTGTCGCACACGCAGCCACTACACCTACCCTCCACTCCCACACTGCCATGTGTCCGCTGGTGTCAGTTTATTTTTATTTTTATCAGAAATTTCACGAAGTACCCCTGAGGTATCACTTAATTCACACGGTGACCAACTGTTTTACACCTTTCACGTGGTACCTCTGAGGTTTCGAATCCTTTCACCTCGTGCCCTTCTTTCTTTATTTTAACAACACCGTTAGTTTTTCCGTTTCAATGTCATCTTCTTGAGTGCAGTTTTGGGTGTTCTTGTTCTCCTTCTACTAGGGATAGGGCTTATCCTCAACGGCACCGGGAAGAGGAACTGAATCCCCGGCAGTTGAAGCCCAAGTGGAAGTCGTGTCCGAAGAGACCATCCCTGACGTCTTCGAAGATGATTACCTCCCCCATTGTTCCGTCTCGTGGCCTGGTTTCGCTACCCCTTCGATTCACTTCATCCCATATTCCCTTATTTCCTGCGAAATTTGGAGACTGTGAGGTGTTTGGGTCTCCAAATTGAGACCTAATTCAGTAATTCTGTATTCCAATGTCTTAAATCATCCAATTTCATCCATCTGTCACCTCCAATTTCGACCCTTTTCAGCTTCTCCGAGACCTCGCACTCCGCGAGGAGGTCGCGGTTCTAGAAAGTCGAGGCCTTGACGGCGAAGCCGAAGAGGGAGAGGATGTGGCGGAAATTGGGGTTCTGGAGGGACGATTCGACAGCGAGCTTGGCGGTGACGTAGCGGGGGTCGGCGGTAAAGGAGTGGGAGGAGACGGATTTGATGGAGAGGGAAGGTAGGAGATTGTTAGGGTTAGGGTTTGACGAGTCGGAGGGGACGAGTGTTGACAGAGGGTGATGAGGAGGAGGCCACAGGTGATGGCGATTAGGAGGACGAGCATGAACGACGACGAGTGCGGCGGTGAGTCATCGCACGGTCGGTAGGGGATTTCAAAGGACGGCCGACGGTGATAGAGTTGGTAGTGGGTGTGACGGGTGGATGTGGAAGGCGGTGGGCTTGGTGAGGTGACGGTGGGGGATGAGTCTGGTTTTTATTTCCTCATCGTTATTGTCGAAGAGATTATCCATTGTCACGAAATTGAACAAGAAAGGAAACATAACTGAGTTTTTAATTGAATTGAACAACTGATTTTTTAATTGAATTAATTTTTAATTGAATTGAACAAGGAAGGTGGTGAACAGAGCTTCGGTCCTCCTTTCCCCCTTTTCTTTTAATTGAATTAATTTTTTTTTATTTTCAACTAACGGCGCTGTTAAAATAAAGGGAGAAGGGCACGAGGTGAAAAAATTCGAAACCTCAGGGGTACCACGTGAAAAGTGTAAAACAGTTGGTCACCGCGTGAATTAAGCGATACCTTGAGGATACCTCGTGAAATTTTTGTATTTTTATTTTGTGTAGAATTGAAAGCTTTGCAATGCATTTCTCCCCTCCACGGCATTGTTTTGGGCTTGTTTTTTCCGGAAAAAAATAATTACTGTCCAGCTCGCCTGACACACACGGATTAAATTACTCCTAGTATCGATACTCCACAAGCATCGCGGTAGTATATACTCCCTCCGTCCAAGAATACATGGTCTTTTAGGTCTTGAAACTTTGTCAAAAATACATGGTCTTTTAGATATATAGGTAATTATTGCCTTTAAAATTACTACTTTTTTACTTGTTAAAATTAAATAAAACTCTTGGAAAAATTAAAGAAAACCCTTGAACTTCCAATTAATATTTTAACCTTTAATAATAATGATCTCTTTTTGGAATTTGGTTTGACATTGGGGATCAGAGAAATCGTGATTGAATCATTACCCTTTCGAGATTTAAGATGCAAAATAGGTTCCTTAATTAGCGTGCATGAGCCTAAAAGATCATGTATTCTTGGACGGAGGGAGTATCGTATAAGTAATTGTTTCAATTTTTTACTCTTATTTTTGCTAGTATCGGTGTACAGTATACACCCGATAAATATGCCCTAAGAGCCTTTAGGCCCGCTGATGTTCATGCTCTAAATTGGACTATCTGATCGTACATAATTCATTAGCTCATCCTAACCGCTTTCCATTTTTTAAAAAATATACACTAGACAAGACCTAGGTAGCACATACATAGACACGGATGCAAATGATATACGAACACGTCAATCCTAAAAAATGTAGGATACAAACATGACAAGAAAATTAATCATAAACTTGTATTTTATACATAACTAGTGTTTCTTTACCCGCCCGTTGTGCGGTTTCTTAATAAATAAAATAATATTTAATTTATATTTTCTTTATGAAATTTGAAGATTATAATAGTTTGATTGTAATCGTTGGATCTTTTAACAACAATAAACTAAATTAAGAGTATTTTTGGATCTTTTAATTAATGGATGTGAGACCCGCATAAAAAATCAACAAAAGATGAAAAATTCTATCTTCAACGATTTTGGTTTATTGTTAATTATGGGACTTTTTAGCTAAATGTCCATTTTTAACAAGGTATTTTGCAAAATGTTCACTTTTATATTCCCTTTTGCAAAATGTTCTAATATGACACTTTTGCCCCTCCTTCCCATTTTTAATTGATTCCCTTCCTTCCTTCCCATTTTTATTTTGACCATTGACCGGTCAAAGTCAATGAATTTGGTGACACAACTTTGATAACAAAAAAAAAATTATTGACAATTTTTTTTTACGAGATTAGTGTCACCACCTTTATAAGTGGTGACACAACTTTGATGAAACATGTATGATGATAAACAAATTTTTTTATGACAGTTTTTTTTAACGAGATTAGTGTCACCGCCCTATCGTTGTCACCACCACCCCTATCGCTGTCACCACCCTTATTGCTGTCACCACCTCTATCGCTGTCACCGCCCTATCGCTGTCACCACTCCTATCGCTGTCACCACCACCCCTATCACTGTCACTACCACCCCTATCACTGTCACCACCACCCCTATCACTGTCACCATCACCCATATTGTTGTCACCACCCTTATTGCTGTCACCACCTCTATCGATGTCATCGCCATATCGCTGTCACAACTCCTATCGCTGTCATCACCCCCTATCGCTGTCACCACCACCCCTATCACTGTCACCAGCACCCATATTGCTGTCACCACCCTTATTGCTGTCACCATCTCTATCGCTGTCACCGCCCTATTGTTGTCACCACTCATATCGCTGTCACCACCACTCCTATCGCTGTCACCACTACTTCTATCGCTGTCACCACCACCCCTATCACTGTCTCCATCACCCCTATCGCTGTCACCACCATTATTGTTGTCACCACCTCTATCGCTGTCATCGCCCTATCGCTGTCACCACTCCTATCGCTATCACCACCACCCCTATCACTGTCACCACCGCCCATATTGCTGTCACCACCTCTATCGCTGTCAACGCCCTATCACTGTCACCACTCCTATCGCTGTCACCACTACCCCTATCACTGTCACCACTCCTATCGCTGTCACCACCACCCCTATCGCTGTCACCACCCTTATCAGGGTACTGTCACCACCCTTAACACTATCACCACCCATATCAATGAGCACTGTCATCACCCTTATCATTGTCACCACTCTTATCAGCGATCACACTATTGGTGACACATGTGATGACAACATTATTTTTTTTGGTGACGGTTTCGTTTTTATATTTTATAAGTGATGACACATATACTATAATAATAAATACATTTTATTAAGATTTAAGGTAATTTATTATATATTATAATAACAAAACACAACATAGTCAAAAGTGGATTCCTTATAACACTCCAAAAAAAAGAGACCAATAATTGTACATAATTATATGCCTAATAAAAAGAGACCAAGCCCAAGGAAAAAATTAAATGTAACAAGACGGGCCCAAACATCTCCAAAAAATAATAGGCCCACCCCAAAATGCTCTCCCTAAATTAACCGACCCAAGCAAAAGTAAAGCTATACTCCCTTTTTACCCGATCCAAAGGCCTCCCAATTCCCACAAAAAGTATGACAGCAAACTCCATTCACCCAAATCGAATGAACAGCAGCAGCTAGGAGCATGACATCAATGTAACTAGTGATTGCACACCTTCCTGGACCTCATTGCTTCACCTTTTCACAATCTATGGATTTATCTGGTGAAGCATTAATATGTTCAACAGTAAACATGGCCTGAATTTAGGGTGCACAGCCGATCTACTGATCAATGACAGCAAATGTAGGATGCACTGCAAATGTAGGATGCAATGACTGTAATCAGCTCAATCAAAATAATTCCAACACTGTAAACATCAAAGTTTATTAGTTATCCATCCCATGACTGTAAAATAAAGTTATATTCATCATTAAAGAAGAAATTTACAGAACACATGAATGTCCTCATCAAAAGTGAATGCACACCAAATTAGAATCACAAAATCTGGATGAAATTGCAGTGTAATCACAATTAATTTAACCATTGAAGAGTGAAATTGCAGATGAATCCACACAATATCGATCTCTTCGCGATGAACAAATTGGAATAATCAAATGAATAGCAGTACCTAGACTTACTCTGCACGCACCAATTGTCTGAACGCCTTCGAGATTCACACATCTTGATCTATTCACGAACAGCAGCAAATTAGGATCCAAAACAAGAACATCGAGATTCACACGTCTCGATCCATCCGATTATGTCTGCACACACCAATTGCCTGAACGCCTTCGAGTCCAGTGGTGCGAGAGTGGACATGGTGACAGACTTGTGGAGATCGAGTCCGACGATGTAAAGACCGCGAAATTTTAGAATATTAAATTATTAAAATAGTGATTTATAATCATCCCGATTTCTAATATTTGGGAGGTTTGGAAAAACTCGTCCTTGAGCATCCGTTTTGATTTTAAAATCATT
Source organism: Persicaria maculosa (assembly GCA_963922045.1). Classification (NCBI taxonomy): domain Eukaryota; kingdom Viridiplantae; phylum Streptophyta; class Magnoliopsida; order Caryophyllales; family Polygonaceae; genus Persicaria; species Persicaria maculosa. The sequence goes on along the minus strand of OY998259.1, from coordinate 16,857,774 downwards.
CCGGCATCGTTGAAATATTGGATTTGACGGATTTTAATTCCGCTTTTGAGCTTCGAAATCGAGAGTTTGATTTGATTTTGATCATTTTAAATAAGTTGTAAAATTTGATTGGAATGTTAATTTATTCCGTTAAAGTCGGGATTAACGGGTTTCGAATTTGAATGTCGGGCATATTCTCTTTAGACCACTCCTCTCCTATTTTCTTTTTCTTTCCCCGCCTTCCTCTTCGAGCAGCAGCATCTCTCTCTCTTGCTCTTCCCTTCAAGTAGCAGCAGCAGCGAGGAGTCTCCATCGAAGTCGGGAGCCCTGTCGGAGCCGCGAGCGCCCTGTTTTCCGCGGAGGTTCACTTCATTTTTCACTCTCGTTTTGATTCAAATCTCGTTCAATCAAGTTCGTACTCATACCCTATCCCTTCCTAGGCTTGAGCCAGGCAGTCTTCCCCGTCGATTTCAGCCGGAGTCGCAGTCGGAGCACCCTCGGCGTCGCTTTTCGAAGACCTTCGGTAATGTCTCGATTTCCTCCTCCTTGCTCTGGTTTCATCTCTATGGTGTTGTTGGGGTCAGGGAAGGGTTTCGATCGATCTGGGTGTGAGTCGGAGAAGAGGTCGCCGGCCGGACCTACTACCTCCTCTTTCTCTTCGTTTTCCGGCGCTGGGTAGAGCCCCGTCCATTTCTTGGGGGAGAGAGATTTTGCTTTTGGGGCGGGTTTCTTTCTTTCATTCAGGGTTATGGCGTTTGGATTGGGCCGGTACCAAATTCAATCCGGGTTATATCATTTTCAGATTTGGGTGTGGGCTGGATCCTTCATCCGAGCCTTTCCCTTTCTTTCTCTTTTGGTCCGGTTTCTTCAGGCTTTGGAGAGAGGGGTTTGTTGGGCCGGATCCGGATCTGGGCAAATGGGACAGAACCGGGTTGAGAGTTGGGCTGTTGAGTTGGGCTTTTTATTGTCATTTGTATTGGTTATATAGTGATTATGATATATGTTGTTTGTTATAATATGTTAGTATGTAGTTTTATATAAATGCTTTATTAGATTAGTATTACTAAATGTTAATAAATGGATTTCATGACATAGTCTTAGGACAGGTTAAGGGTACCCAATGGCCCATCGAGGTTTTTAGGGTTTGAAATCCCTCTTTCTACTAATCTTAAATGAGTTTGAAACCTCGACCCGTACCTGGATTGCAAGATCCGAACAAGGGGTTTTATCCCTTGAAACGTAACCCGGAAATCATAATTCTGGGCCGTTACAAAGATGGTATCAGAGCTGAGGTTGTGCAATTCGGGTACACAAGGGTCGAGTGTATGTTTTGAAAATCGCCCACAAATTTCAAGGACTTTTGAAAGGATTTTAAGAAGGGCAAAATGAACTTAAGATGCCTAACCGAAATTGGACTAAGTAATGAACTTGACTTGTAATAAAAGAGGAAAGCCGACCAAACGGGAACGCGGGTGGGTAGTAAAGGCGCTAGACCACCCCTATTGGGTGTAGTTGGGAACGGTAGACGAAATATCAGCTTGTTCTTTACAGATGGGTTGGTAGACTCTAAGGAGATCATTATGAGTGTTATTAACCGATTATGTGCAGAGTGTTATTAACTGATTATGTGCTGAGTGTTTGCTATGCTAGAAGTTTGATTGGTATGCCTAACAATTAAATGTGTATTGACTGATCTGTGCAAACGGGATAGTGGGAGTACCCTTGTTTCTGTATGGTCAACCCAGTTATGTGTAATAGCCCGTTCCACTATGCTAAACCCTTGAGGATCTTATCGAGTCTTTCTCCTGGATGTCAGTGCCTTCCACGGGGAATTGGGTTGGTAACCACTTTGTGTCGGAAATCATGTATGGATATGAAGGTTGTCTGAGTGCATATTGGAAGGTGGTTCTTGATGGCATTTTGAGTCAAAAGTGAGGTGTCATGGGGCTCTCTTTCTTCATCCTTATGATGATCAACAATGTTTTCTTACCACAAAGAGTCGTACCAAAGTCCCACAGGAAAGAGGGGTGATGAGTCAGTTGGGGAAGGTCAATGGTTGCCCTTAGGGATCTCTGTCCGGTTGTAATGGTGACTCTCTCTGAATTGAATGACATGGTTTTGTAATCCCCCGCATGTACCTTGCAAATGATCATTAGTAAGAAGTTGTCCATGTTATGCCTTTCTTTCTATGATGATTTTATTGTTTAAGCTCATGTCGTGGTTAGTTACATTTCTCAAGTCTCGTGTTGCGTCTTGCCTTCTATCATGACTGTATGTCTTTATAGCATGTTCACTTGGCCTATTGACCGTATGATTGATTGAAAGCATGAACCATATGATATGGACCTACATGATCGTTATTTCCTCCTGGATTAGGTTCATGATAGTGTGATCAACTTCTCCCTGTAGGAATGCTTGTAGATGACCTCCTTAGCATGCTAGATGATCACGTGTCGATGCTTATTATTCCTTTGTGACAAGAACCTATAGCAAGCCCATTTGTTTTGTATTCATCAATCGACTATTGTTGATAATGTTGCAAGGTAATATTGTTGTGCATTACTTGCGTTGATTGAGAATATGTGGTATAATTGAGTCTTGATGAATGCATGTTTTATCCTGGCATGTGCTGATTTGAGCTCATACCCTCGCATCCTAGCCATATTGTCCATTATTTAGACTTGTGTATATATCGTTAAACTTGCTCATGCTTCTATATCGTTGGAATGTGATTGAGTGATTTCTTACACATCGTCATGATTAGTTGCATGCATGTATCGTATGTTATATAGAGCCTTTAGTATCATGTAGGATCCTTGGTGGTGACTCATGTGAATTGAATATTGCCTGCATTATTGCTGATTCTCTCTCGAGCTATGTTCCTAATAGTGTGGCTCTTCTATCCTTCTATTACCATAACATATCTTACTCATGTAAGTTAATTGATTCTGAATTCGATGATCGATTTACTTCTGTGATGGTTAATCATAGCATGCTTACATGTTATCGCTCAGTAGTGTTCCCCTATTGCTCTATGACATCCTATCGTGCTTGCATAGATGTATGACTTAGCACCTCGCATGATCACACACCATGCTATAACATGATTTCCTATAAGCATTAGATATGAATGTTAGAATGAATCTAGTCGAATTGCCTTGACTGTAATCATGCTTCGAGATGTGCTAGTAGTATCCTATAGGGCTTATGCTTTCCTATATGACTCGCCAAATGGTTACATGTCGTCCTTGTTCTATAATGTGATAATTATTTTACCATTATATGTGCTCTATGACGGTTCATTCGTAGCATGACTATAATCTCTCGCCTATGATGTTTTCCTTGTTACTCTGTGGTGACCTCTCTTACTCTCATGAACATTATGTCAAACTCACTTAAATAACTCTTGACTATGTCCAACCTTATCATGTATCGCTAGCATCATGTAGGACCCATGGTTCCTAAATGTATCTCGTCATATGATTACGTGCCATACTTGACCTAGTATATGATCATTGTGTCAGATGAGATAGTTACTATGTTGCTCTTATATGTTCTTGTATGATGCATATACCAAGCTCGTGCATTGTTCATATATGTGATAAGTGTGATGCCCGTTAAACCCCGCATGACCATTAATGGCTCCGCATAATTTGCTTGAAATTAGTAGGCATCTCTGCTTTCATGGAATAATAAACTGTTAGCTCGTCTCACATGCATCAGTGTAGGACTTGATTGTGTCTTTTGGATTGAATGCGCATGTTATTCTCCTTGAGATAGGTACATATTAGTGTTGCTTATGGTAATTGATATGCTCCATGATGAATTTATGTTACTTGTCGCGATTATAACCTAATAGACTTTCATAAGGGCATCGTTGCTATTCCCGGGTCGAAGTCTTGTCTTTAGTCTTGTCGTTCTTAGCCTTTGTCTATGTTTGGTTCCGAAAGGAACATTGGGTTGTCCGCTCTTGTCACTCCCCTATCTTTGCTAACTTGGAGTCATGCGCGATACATTGGGTGAGCGACTGCTTGAAAGAGAAAATAAGTTGCATAGCGATAGAGTAGTGTGGCGGAAGCGTGGGCCCATAACCCACAAGCCTCATGATCGACGGTGTTGGTGGGACAGGTATGTTTCAAGAATTGCGGCTATCGAGTACGATATGACTTGTAGGCGGGAGTGTCCTCCGTTTGAATTGCTAACCTTTCTGAATATGTTGATAACTATGTTGCACTGCTTTGATGGTGACATTTATGTGTTCATGTGCTGACTTGGTAATAATTGTTGTCTGATTGTCTGTTGTTTATGATGATATGATTCAGTGCCTTACAGTTCTAATGTACATGATGTCTTGATGCGTCGATGCTTGAGTTGCTAAGCATGGTCTAAATTCGTTACCTATAAAATGTGAACTGCAAATGCTGAGAAATCTAAACTGTCTATTAGATAAGGTTTTGATGAAACTTGCTAGCTTGGCTTGATTATGTGCATATATGATGATTTGTAATAATGAGTGAGCATGATGGTGAATTGAGATTTATCGACGCAACTGCAATGTTTAATGCTGAACTAATAATGCTATTGATATAAATGCTGGTTGATATGATGTGGTGCTTATTTGTAATAATGTCCATGATTGCTTCTTCTTTGAACTTGTGGGTGAGGGTTCTCTTGTGGAGTGGTTGATGAGCAGTAAAAGAATTCTAAGCGGTTAGGATGATCGATAGTATTACGAGGTAAGACGCGAGAGAGGGATCCATGTGGTTAGCAGGGTATGATGCTTGTGATGTCTTGAGTAGTATATGAAGAGTGGGGAATGACTTTTGCGAGTATTGAGGATATAGTATGAGAGGGTTCTCAGGTGTGAAGTTAGAGATAGGAGTTGGGTTCTTAGAGGTGGATGGTGTGTGGTAGTGCTTGATGAAATGAGGGGTGAGATTGGAGTATCGAAATAAATTGAGATTTCTTTGGGGGAAATTTTGTCCGAGTTGACGTTGGCGAGTCTAGAAGAGGATTAGTCTTGGCTTGAGAGTAGAGATGGGCGAGTGGGGATTGTGTTTTTATTTTTTTTATTTTTTTTATTGGTATGATGTGAGGATTTTCTTGATTATTTTATTTATTTATATCTGCTGACATGATGTTAGATAGCAACCATGATGAACCTGATATGGAATGATATTACATATTGTTATGCAATACTGAAATCTAATTGGTAGTGACTGGTGTTATCATGATATATCGAAGCATTGCTATTCTGCTATGCGTTTTAGAAGCATGTTACGATGTGTTATATGAATTATGAGATAATAATGTGTTATTATGTGAAAGCATGGTGTTATATTATGTGGTGGTAAACATGATGTTATATTATGTTGTAGTAATCATGATGTTGTATTATATGGTTGACAAGCATGACTATTGATATGTTAAATGATGAGTATGGCTTGGAATATGAATATGATTTGTATATATATGAGATAATGGTGCCTGATTTCTAAATAATCGTTATATGGCATTGTGATGAGTTAAGATAATGTTTGGTGAATATGCTGGCATTCGATGACTGATATACTGCTTGATCTCCCTTTCTGCGAAATCTTAATAGCATGACTTGTTGTGTTGATATATTGACAATGAGTTTTGATTCGTTGACTCTATGATGAGGAGGTACCTTATATGACTTTGGTGTGATATCGAGCCATGTGTTATGATTTTGGCATATTGTTGAGATGTGTATCATGGCCTTTAGTATGATGTGGAGATATTGATGTGACCTTGTGACACCGTGTTGGCATATGTTTGAGATTTGTCGTATGATGTACTAGTTGAAGATTGGTTGGTTATATGGTTATGCAATTCTTATAGCTTGTGGTTCTTGCGTGAATTGAGATTGATAGATTGATTTGATTTTGGAAACTAGGGAGAGAATATGAGATTAGCCCTTAGAGGTGGATGATTCCACCTCCGAGCTTCTGAATTTGATTGATTGTTATGTGGGAAATTGATTTGGTTTTGGAGGATTTCGACGAAATTTTGGTCAAAAAGATTTTACTTGTTTTGGTGTAAAGTCGCTTGGTTAAACGTCTTATTTGAAGATTTTGAGCGGTTTGAAAAGGTCTTACTTGAAATTTTAAAGAATAAACGTTACCGAGAATTTCAACGATTTTGAGGCTAATCTTTTCCAATTGCGGAATCCCTTTTTGAGAATTTTCACACCCGGGCTTATATTATAACGCCTCACGAAGTGGATACAAGCATTTTATAGGGGCGCATATAGAATGCTTGCTAAGACCTAGTAGAGACGCTATGATTGCTTTTTGAGTTATAATGTGACCGAAAGGTCGGGGTAAGGGTGTGATAGGGGCCCATATCACATACTTGTTGTGACCAATTGGGAATGTTATGATCACGTCAAGGGTGTTGTGAGGATCTCATACGGGCCCCTATGAGATGCTTACAGAATCAATGACATGATCCTTGGACTCACCAATTTAAAACTTCATCCCCATGTTTTAGAGTGATTTTAGTCTCGGGGACGAGACTTGTTTTTAGAGGTGGATGATGTAAAGACCGGGAAATTTTAGAATATTAAATTATTAAAATAGTGATTTATAATCATCCCGATTTCTAATATTTGGGAGGTTTGGAAAAACTCGTCCTTGAGCATCCGTTTTGATTTTAAAATCATTCCGGCATCGTTGAAATATTGGATTTGACGGATTTTAATTCCGCTTTTGAGCTTCGAAATCGAGAGTTTGATTTGATTTTGATCATTTTAAATAAGTTGTAAAATTTGATTGGAATGTTAATTTATTCCGTTAAAGTCGGGATTAACGGGTTTCGAATTTGAATGTCGGGCATATTCTCTTTAGACCACTCCTCTCCTATTTTCTTTTTCTTTCCCTTTCTTTTCTTTGCTTTCTCTCAGCTCTCTCCCTCCTCCAATCTCTGTTAGCCCTGCAAACCCCAATTCCAGGTTATAGCTGTTCATTTGTCCTCACCCTCAACCTCTCTTGTATACATGTGATCCCTTCTGAGGATTCCTCATTCAGAAATCCCACTAAACCCACAATTTCACCCTCTCTCTCTCCCTCTCTTCCTTACTTGAAGACCACCAAATACCCCCAAATTGCAGGACCATCGTGAGACGTCAAATCCACCAGGAGCACCACCCGCACACATCGCTTGTCTCCCCTCCCCCTCTCTCTCTCCCCTGCTCTCGGTAGTCACCACCAAGAGCTCCGAGCTCTGTTTCCGAGGGTGGTACTGCAGAACCTCCTACCACCGAGACATCACTGCCAAGCCACCATTTTCCCCTCCCTCCATTTCGTTCTAAACTGCGAATCACCAGCAGGCCAGCCGAGCCCTCCTTTCCCCGTTCTTTTTTTTAAGGTATTTTCTACAGACTTTGAGTGCTCGATATCTATATGACGGGGTTCCCTTTTGGCGAAACGAAGAATCTGGTTAATATCCTAACTTAGTAAAATGATAATCACCCACGTATGATTTGGTTTTGACCCGGCTCTGCCGTGGCACTTGTATCTTTACCTTGCTTCCGCTTTACTTCCGTTTGAAATGGATTTCATGACATAGTCTTAGGACAGGTTAATGGTACCCACTGGCCCTTCGAGGTTTTTAGGGTTTGAAATCCCTCTTTCTACTAATCTTAAATGAGTTTGAAACCTCGACCCATACCTGGATTGCAAGATCCGAACAAGGGGGTTTATCCCTTGAAACGTAACCCGGAAATCATAATTCTGGGCCGTTACAGACGAGGCATCCGAAGCTGCTGTTTAGCGACGGAGTTGAGGAGGATGTCGGAGATCGACGCCTATCATCGATCGAGTCCGAAGAAGATTGTGACCTTCTTCTTCCTATCATCGATCTCCTCCTCCGGTTCCATGACAATCAACGACATCGGCGCCTAGAAGGCCTAGCTTCTTCGTCGTTTGCCCCTTAGATCGCCACCACAACAGCGGGCGATAGAGGTGGTGTCATCAGAATCGAGTAAAATTGACCGGAAACCAATTCAAGGGAGAAATTGATCGAAAACCAGCACGAATCAAAAGCAACCGGAAAACAGGACTATACAGAAGCAGAAGCGGCGATTACGAGGATCAGAGATCGCTGGAGATCTCGAAGAGGATGATAACTTGAGATCGAAGCGCAGATCCTCTCCGACACCATCTGGTTCAGCAGGAGCGGCGATCTCGGAGAGGATGGCTGATCGGAAGGGAGGAATTCGGTATCGAGGATCGGAGATCACTGGAGATCTCTTCCGAATCTTGAGAGATTATGAGGAGAGAGGAGCGTGGGGAAGCCATGACTTTAACCTCAAATCTGTGTGGGAGATTGGAGAACGGACAGAGAAATTAACATGGGGCAAATTGGGGTTTCCAAAAAATTTTAGACATTTAGCAAAAACTGATTTTAAGTGGACATTTTACAAAAAGAGGTTGACAAAATGGACTTTTAGCCAAATATCTTCATAATTATTTTACCTTGAATGATCATTTAATTAGTTTACATGTAAGTTGTTTAAGATATTGCAATCCTTTTTAACGTGATTTGTGTAATTTTAAACAAAATTGAGCCGGTTGTTAAAATTGATTCTCCTTAGTGATAAAACTATTCTAATCTTTTTCATATAAATTGATCTAATTTAGATTTTTTCTACAAAAAAATATTTATTAAATAACTTAAGGTAAAAGGATAAGGGCTTGTTTGGTATCCATTCTCGGGAATCAAAACTGGGAATCGTAATGGATGATTCCCGATTTCAGTGTTTGGTATGACTAAAACTTGGAATCGGAATGATTCCCGGGAATCATCCATTACCAATTTTGAAGCCCATTTCATTCCCATCAAAATACTAGTTAATCATCCATTCCCAATTTTGTAGTTTATTATAATAATAATAATTATTATTATTATTATATTATATTTATACTTATATTAATATTATTATTATCAATACTTTATTATTTAATATATATTATATTATATTTTTATTTTTAATAATAATAATAATATATTTCTACTAATATTTTTTTATCAATATTTTATTATTTATATTAGTTTTATATTATTATTATTAATTATATTATATTATATTATGTTTATATTATATTATTATTATCAATATTTTATTATTTAATATATATTATAATATATTTTTATTTTTAATAATAATAATATTTCTATTAATATTATTATTTTTATCAGTATTTTATTATAGTTATACTTATATTATTATTATTATTATTATTACTATCAATACTTTATTATTTAATGTATATTATATTTTTATTTTTAATAATAATAATAATATATTTATATTAATAATATTATTTTTTATCAATATTTTATTATTATATATATATATTAGTTTGATATTATTATTATTAGTTATATTATATTATATTTATACTTATTTTATTATTATCAATATTTTATTATTTAATATATATTATATTATATTATATTTTAATAATAATAACAATATATTTCTATTAATATTATTACTTTTATGAGTATTTTAATTTATTTATTATTATTATTACTTCGGGAATGGTTCATTCCGACATCATACCAAACAACCTGCTCCAGTAATGAGTCATTACCATTTTCTGATTCCATTTCGATTCCGATTCCCATTCCGATTCCAGCACTCATACCAAACGGGGCCTAAGATTTGTAAGATATGATGTTGAATATTTAATTATTTATATTAAAAATTAAATTTAATGTTCAATTAAAATAGACACATAGGATGACACTTTCATAAATAGATGATGTAATCGTCTGACGTGACTTAAATATATTGGATCATCATTAATTGACGTGTCAAAGACCCGGACTAGATTACACCAAAGTACGCCACGTGAGCGAATCGCACCAGAACCCGCCACATGGGATTTTCACGTCTTTGTTTTAGTACTCCCTCTGTTCCATAATAAAAGTCACTTGACTTTTCGGCACGCATCTTAATGAGGTAAAAACTCTATAAAATATTATTTTTTTAACGGATTTGTTTTTATAAGTTCATACTTATAACTAACAAGTACGGAGTATGAAATTATTAAAAAAAATTGATTAAAAAAATAATATTTTATAGTGTTTTTACCTCTTTAAAAAGCGTGCATATAAGGACAAACGGCATTTATTTTGGAACGGATGGAGTATTATATATTGATTGATTGATGATTGATACTATATTGATATTGATGATTGATTGATATTGATTGATGATTGATATTGATTGATACTGATATTGATTGATTGATGATTGATTGATACATTGATATATCACTTACATTAAAATTTTAATACTCCCTCCGTCTCGAAAAACAAGTCGTTTTAGACTAGTTGAGTTGTATCAAAATACATGTCGTTTTAGGTTTTTTAGGTTGGGGATGGTAATGATTTGTATTGGTTTTTGTGTTGTTGACTTTTTAAAAGAGTTTGATTGGTTAAAAAATATAGTGGGTATTTAAAAACAATAAAATTAATGAAAAAAGTTAGTGGAATGATGATGTTGATTGATGGGTGAGTGTTTTATTAAATCTAGTGCACAATGCTAAAACGACTTGTTTTTCGAGACGGAGGGAGTAAAATTAATCATAAATTTGAAATAAATCCCAGCAGTCCCCTAGACAAAATATGGACAAACAATCCAAAGAAAGAAGACCATGGGAGAAGGGATAAGTGTTGTACAAGTATCGTATCGTATCGTGTCTTAAGTGTCGAAAACATATACACTGCCTCTCTAGGAGTAAGAGTGTTGTGATAGTTATAGACATATTTTATTGTGTACTTTTGAGATTTGCAATTTACAAAGCAGCTAGAAAAATGAAAAGGCCCTTCTCACCCATAAGTACAAACCAGATTTCAGATTTTGGGCCAATAAAATCGGTCCAAAATGTTATATACCATGGCCCATTAAGGCCCAATCTAATGGTCAACCCCGAAAACTTGACCCGAACCCTCCAACCGGCAACCACTCCCAACTTCCAACAAAAGTCTTCCATTAGTCGTCCATCTCGAAGTGAACCAAAATTCCGAGAAGAAAAATTCGATCCAAGGGGAAGCCATGGGAGCGCAGCTCCGACTTGGACGTGTTCTCGCTTTCTCTCTCTTCCTCACTCTCTCCGTCCTCCTCAGATCGGATTTCGTATTCTCCAGCGAGGATCTTCAGATCATCAATGCCGAGCGCCGAGTGAGCTTTTTTAATTACTGTTTGCATTTCTCTTCGCTTTTCCTGATTCATGTTCATCTGTCGATCTTACTGCTCCTCTGTTTTGCAATTCGTCTATTTTGTTTGTTGAATTTTGAAGAGATGTGTGATTTTGATAGGGATGATTGATACATCTAGATTTGTGAATTTGCGATTTGAGTGGAAAGGAGATATTGATTTGTCGAATTCGGAGGGGTCTAGTATTTGATTCCTAATTTTTTCCTTTGGAAATGGAAGTGAAAGTAAGGAGTAAAGGTATTTGCTTGTCTTGTTAACTTAGGTTTGTTGAGTTTGGGAGATGAAAAAGCCAACTCGTGACTAAAAGTAGGGGAACAAAGCTTTTCTTACCACGTTGTTCCCAGCTGCTAAGAGCTTTGAATTGTTGCCTTTTGTCACTTTTTATACAATTGCTTCCATTCAATTTGATTGATCATGAGATCCTTAATTTGCTTATTTCTGGGTGCAGATTGATTTGACTTCGCACATAGTGAAGGTGTTTTTGACACTGAAGGTATTACATTTTTGTTCCTGAGTTCATTCCTTTGTTTGAGTTAACAACATACATCATTTCGCAGCATTTTTTATCCTGATTGAATTGAAGATAACAAGATACATCTAATAAGCATGTTTTGGTTTTAGTATGTTGATAAATTGCATTCATCTCCAATCGTATCCATGGTTTGATCTTTTTTTATATATATATATAATTATGGAGTATTATTTGGCTGGTTTATAGTAAAATGATCATTTTTGTGCTTTGCTACTTGGCATGATTGAAATTTTCGCATATTGTATTTTAAAATTTGGCATGTCTTGGTGGTTTAAGATCACTGTTCTAAAAATCGCGCCTAGGCGCCGCCTGGGCACCGCCTAGGCGCTAGGCGGCAAGGCACCTAGGAATTTTTAAGCATAGGCGGTCTCTAGGCGGATTTCCGCCTAATCGCCGCATAATCCCGCCTAGGTGTCGTATAGTGCCCGCATAATCCCGCCTAGCCCCTCCTAGATGGGTGATTATTTAGATTTAGATTATAGGAGAGTAATTAGTCAGCTTATGGGTTTTTTTATCCCCCAAGTAGGGATGCATTCACTTTTGATTCAAACCTATGGTTTTGGATTTTAGGAGGTTTAAAGTTATAAGCCGGACGAGTGCTTTTACATTTATTGACTTTAGTGTTAGTTAAGCACACCAAATTTGGGTTTATGAGTTATATTACAGATATTACTACATTTTATAAATTATTGACATGTTATATTCTTTGAAATATAGAGAAATAATCAAGTTTAGTCTAAGTCCGCCTAGGCACTGCCTAGACGCCCGCCTAACCGCCTAGGTGCTAGGCGGCCACCCACCGCCTAGCACCTTTTAGAACACTATTTAAGATAAAATAATTTTTATGTCATTGTCTTGAAAGTTATTATAAATACAGTTTAAACTAATAGATTAGTATTTTTTCAATATCCTTATTTGTTTATTATCAGGTTGAAAACGCTGGGACATCTCGGGCATCAGAAGTTCTCCTTGCCTTTCCGCCTAACCAGCTAGATAAGCTGTCTGTATTAAAAGCAGCAGTACTTGTTGGAAAGAAAAAGAAGAAAACTTTCACTCCTCTTGATGTAAAGCCTAAATTACCTGATGGACCAAATGGTGCAAAAGTTTTCTCGATAGCATTAGCGAAACCTTTGGGTACAGGTGAAGGTGTAACACTTGAGGTCCTATATGTGTTTACTCATTCGCTTGAACCTTTCCCAGCAGAAATCAGCCAATCAGAATCTCAGTTGGTCTATTATCGTGATAGTGCAATCATACTATCTCCTTATCAAATTAAGAAGCAAACTACTTTCTTAAGGATGCCAAGTACGAAGGTGGAATCATACACCAAAGTTGAACCTACCAACCATGCTGGTATGGAGGTGAAATATGGACCTTATGATGATCAGCCTCGATATACATATTCACCTATACTAGTCCACTTTGAGAACAACAACCCGTTTGCTGTTGTTGAGGAGCTTGTGCGTGAAGTTGAAATTTCACATTGGGGCAGCATACAGGTTACTGAGCATTATAAGTTGGCTCATGCAGGTGCTCGACACAAAGGAGTATTTTCGAGGTAAGATCTGTTGCTCTTAAAAGTGATACTTCTCATCAGCACCTGCACAATATTGAATGTTATTCATTTTCACCAGTGACCAGAATCATTTTTTAATCCTTTCGTCCTAAAGTAAGTGAGTTATCTGGATTTGTTGTTTTCTTGATTACTGATTTATACCTAGTTTTATTTTGCCCTACTGTACAAGGTTGATTGGAACTGTGTCTTAGCTTTAAAAAACATACCACGACCTTTCAAATTCCAACCCTTTCTGACCATGAACCCATCATCTGGCCAGTTCGGCCAGTTCAAGTTGGGAGAAAAGGATCAACCTGTCTATAGAACTAGCAAGCACTCGTAAAAAAAACAGCTCGGATTAGAAAACTTGCCAATTCTGACAAAACAACTGCCAAGGCATCTCAACTAACACCCTGTATAAAATATACCTTATTTTTCTTGATTTTATTATCAAGTTCTAGTTTCTTAAAAAGAAATTTAATTAATGAAAAATGAACAGCGATTTGAAAGGCCTATCAAAATTGAAAGAAAGAAACTATAATTGGTATTGAGGTTACTTCACGAATTAACTAAAAGTTTGATTACATGCAAACAAGACTGTGTTATTAACTCTCTAGATGTTTTTTTAAGTCTTTCTGCTGTCTTTTGAAGTACATCCCATTTTGAATTAAGTGAATATATTTTACATTGTTGTACTCCCTTGTTTTATAGTTTCATTTTTATGCTCTCTGCATAAATTGATATTTTCTTTTCTATGCTGCTAGAAGGTACAATTGCTATTTGCTGGGATCGTACCTTGCCATGTTCTAGAAAGATTAATAGGTCACTAGTTCAAAGGTGGATAAGTGGACAGTGGTTCCATAGGTTCTCTGTATTTCAAATTATGACGTTGAAGCTTATTTGAAATCTCAAATCTATTGTTTCTTTTCTTCATGAATTATCCTTTGTATGATATTTAGCTAGTTGTCAATCAAGATATCTGAAGTGTGCCTGTTTTGTATGTGCATGTAATACTTGGACTGAAATGTATGACATGGTTCTCCTATCATTACTTGTTGTGGGGATTCACACTTTAAATTTGGCAGGGTGGAATACCAATCCAGGCCCTCCATCAGTGGTGTCTCTTCTTTCAAGCATCTTCTAGCTAGACTGCCTCCTCGAGTACATTCCGTTTACTACCGAGATGAAATAGGAAACATCTCATCATCACATTTACGTGTCGATTCAAGAAAGGTTTGTTAGTCTTATGTGTTGTACTTCCTATGCATTGAAGCTGTTTTTACTTTAAAGCAAAAAAAAATGTTTAAAAGGATCATCTAATTGAAATGACTGCGTTCCTCCAAATCAAAGTGATAGGTTGGTAGGCCAGTTATCAAGATTCTTTTGATGGCTATATACTTTACACAAAATATTGTTTGGATAATCCTTTGTCTCTCTGTTCAGATCAAATAGAACTCTCATCTTGAACAAAAGCAGTTCTCTGTTGTACAAAGCAGTCCTTCCATGTATTTTCTTTTACTATAGGGTGCTATCTCTGACCTTCTGATTTTCTCGATTTGATCTGCTGACAAACCCAAGCAACAGGTTTCTATCTTTGACACTTGACTAGAAATGATGCTTCTGATTGACTGCTTTAGAGCAAACTTAAAACTTTGGCATTGTCTCATAGATGATACCTTCCCCAGTACTATTAGGCCATGTATGAGGTGCCTTCTATCTTTCTGCCATTCCTTCTGGATTCCATTAGGTGTAAACATCTATTAGAATCCATCTGCAAGTAGCTATGGAATTTTTCTTAACTGCATTACAACATCTCGATGAAATGGAAAGATTTTTGATAAAATAAAATCGCGATCATTGTACTGAAGTCTTTGGTGGGGCGTTTATAAACCAACACAGTACAGATCTGGAAAATTTGAAAGATGATCTGTTACAGTGCAAGTCATTTTCTTCCTGATGGTTGCAAATATCATTGATAATACATGTGTTAGAGCTCTGTATAGTACCTGCTTCTTACTTTTGGCTGGCAAGATATGTTAATGGGTGTTATCTCGTTTTCTGAATGGCCTCTGGTACCTAATCTCACAAGATCATGCAGTACTGAACTTGTGTTTCTATTGACTAGAAAAGTTGAATAGGGAAGGATTGAATGTATAATTCACAAGTATGAGCCTGTAAACGACAGTCAACTTGTACAAGGAAAGCAAAGAAACTTTATGATTATGATGTTCATTTGGTGACAGTCGGAGCTGGAAATTGAGCCACGCTATCCACTTTTTGGAGGTTGGAAAGCGACTTTTCTCATTGGATACGGAGTACCCCTGCAAGACTTTCTCTTCGAGTCACCTGATGGTAGACGCTACCTCAACTTTACGTTTGGATGCCCCCTGATGGACACTGTTGTTGATAACCTAATTGTTAAGGTATTTGTGATCACATGATTTTGGAGAAATAATTATGATCATGCTTTTTTTTCTTTTCTTTTCCTCCCCCCCTTTTGGAATTCTATTTTGGTTTTATTTTTCTTCTCATAGTTCAATGTGGATTGTTTGTAACTTTTTTTTTCATTTCAGGTGGTGTTGCCAGAGGGATCTAAAGACCCTTCTGTTGTGGTTCCATTTACAGTAGAGCAACATTTTGAGGTACTTGGACTTTTTTTTTTTTAATTACTGCCTATATGTCGTCTTTTAAAAATTTACTGTACATATTTACCTTTCTATTTAGATACAGAACATACTCAATTTTCTTCCATTCCCACAGCTCTCTGTTTTTTGAAATGTTTCACGCAAAAATGGTTTACTTGAATCTACTAAAATTTAGAAGGATAATTTCCTTTGTTTTTAATCTAAGAATCCTAATTTGTTTGGATTTTTGCAGACGAGTTACTCCTACCTTGACGTAGTTGGTAGAACTGTTGTGGTTCTGCAGAAGAGGAATTCAGTGCCTGAGCACAATCAACCCTTCCAGGTAATTAATGAAAAACAATACAGTATGCTTTAAATCTTGCAAATAAAAAAATAATATAAAAAAACTCTCACCTAAAAATAAATCCATTTTATAAAGAATAGGAGAAAACTGAAATTTTATTATCTTCAGGATTTCTAACTTTTGCTGCAAGGCATCAAAAGCTCATATTATGCACAGATCTCCTGTGGTTCATCTGGTCGTGTGTATTTCATTGGACTACATTTCCTAGCAATATGAATGCTCATAGGATTTCCTACCTCGTCTATTTCAACTAGTAATTTGGTTGTAGTTAAAGTCAATCTTACCTACTTCATTTTTTGCTGGTGATTTTATACTTTTAACTGTTTTGATCCATTTGAACATAGCCAATTGGAAATTGTTGATGCATATAATGCCTCCTCGCTTGTTGAGCTACTTGCTGCTGCTGAATGCATTTCTATACTGCATCACTCTAGTTTGATTAGTTTATTATTGTTGTTGAATGCAACTGTTCAAATTCCTTGCACCTTTTTTCCCAGTAATGATACCCATTGCTCTATTAATTGATAGACGAGGTGGTAACTCTTTTTCTTGCTTTACAGGTCTACTACACTTTCAAGCCAATATATATGCTTGCGGAGCCGTTGATGCTGATATCAGTATTCTTCTTGCTTTTCATGGCGTACTTGGCTTATTTACACATTGATCTTTCAATACAAAAGCACAAGGCCTCTTAAACATTTAGAGGTACATCCTCTCTACAATACATCTCTGAAGTTACTTGTCAAAGATTTTGTTGTAGTCACGCCGAATGATTGAGACCAGTTTTTGTAGTTCTGCCTCAAGTTTGAGACTGGCCTACTGTTTTCAGAGTAGATGAGATGACGATAATTGGGTTCAGTAGCATTGTAGGCCTTTGAATATCGAAAAACATAGCCGTTAACAAGATGATATAGCTTTCTTGGATCAGTGAAGTTGTGTTTTATCCCGCAGCAGAAAAATGGGGTATGAGACTGTTGTTTATCAGAACTTGTACCGTTTTATTCACAATGAATTTTGTTAGCGGAATCAGGTAATCTGTCGTAAACCAGAGCGTTTTCAATCCTTTTTTCATAATTCAGCTGCTGGTTGGATGAATCACAATCAGGGAAGCATTTGCTGGTTTTATCCTGCAGCATGAATGGATTTGTCAGTTGCTGTAGCACAAGGCAAGTGCCTTGTACATTTTGCTTACGAGTATCGACCGATTTTCTGTGATATTTAGGTACTCATTTGTGAGGGAAAAAACCTACGGACTATGCTTTTTCTTGCTATTCAGACACCATTTTAGGTTTCCATGACCATTTTTAGATTTATCATTCGATTCCAAAAAGACCTCATTCAGAAATCGGACTCGGGTTTGAGACTTGGGAATGGAAACTTGTGAGAAGATGTTCTATCCATTCCTCTGAGGCGATCGTGGCTTACGAAGCCGTTACTGGCAAATCTAGAAATGATTATTTTTATTCCAGTATTGCTTCAAATGGTCAAGTTTTATAGAGTTGTGTCTTTTGGTTAGGGCTGCTATACGAGCTGTGTAACTCGAGTTTGACTTGAAAAAAGCCGACATGAGCTCCTGTATTTGCTAAATGAGCCGAGTATGGGCACATTTTTAAATTCTCAATTCAAACTGAGTCTTCGCTCAATTTGAGCTCGAATACAGTAGACTTCACAAATTTTCTACAGTAATAGTTACTATGTACTCCATCCGTTTCAAAATAAATGTCGTTTGGACTTTAGTGCACGTTTTTTAAGGAGGTAAAAAATCTATAAAATATTATTTTTTTAATCAACTTTTTTCCATAATTTCATACTTAGTAGTATCAAGTATGAAATTATTAAAAAAAAATTAATTAAAAAATTAATATTTTATAAAGTTTTTACTTCATTAAAATGCATGCGGAATAGTAAAGTGACATTTATTTTGAAACAGAGGGAGTAGTATTATAAGTGAGTAGAGTTTATTTAGGCTCGAATAAAGCTCATCTTTAGCTCATTCATTTACAAAGTAAATGGAGTATAAACACATTTAAAACTCAAGAGTCAAGCCTAAATTTAGGCTCAACTCGAGCACAATTATTTTCTAAACGAGCTGAATATAAACAACTATTCGGCTCGAATTGAGCCCTACTTGTGGTTCTTGTTTTAAGTCATATATTTGGCGAAAAAATCCGGTTTATCCTTTATTGGGCAAACCTAGTATCGACCAAAAAATCTGATAGCTTCCTCTACATACGTTTCAACCATTGTCATTGAGAATTGATTTGCAATGCACGAAATGACCAAATTATGATTTTGTTAATTCATTTCCATTTGATTCTTTGAAGTGTTTTAGTGCGTTGTCACTACCTTTTCTTCAACCACCCCTTTGAAATTGCTATTCTAGATTTGTAACGTTGAAGTGCAAATTCAACAAAGTAAAATGACCAAATTACCCCCAAATCCCTCAGTCATCTTCCATTGAAATCATCATCTACCTTAATGGGCAAAATCGTCTCATTGCCGCCCCCACGTTGGGGTCCGATCGATCAAGTCATCCACGCACTTGTCACGTGCCCACGTTCATAGGCTCATAGCTCTCCATTATTTAGTTCAATTGTCGAATTAGCATAGGTTCGTTTGTTTAATCACTAATTGAATTTATAGGCTACCTTTAATTATACTTTTCAATGAAAGCAAGGTAGTAACTAGTGCAATTCAATGGCCAATCAATTATTGTTAATGTAGTATAATTAGATCTCTCCCACATGAAATTAGGCCCCACTTTTGGTGCTACAACGGCACTCTCATAATTAGTAACTTGATTTCAACGTCATAATCAAGCTTCAAATATCAACTTCGTTGATAAAGAGAGGTTATTTATCTCAAAGTGTTGTGTGTTTTATTTATGCTACATAGTGATGAATGGACAATTGGACATTGGACAATATTACTAGATGAAAGGTAGGAGCAACCCCAATAAATTTTTCATTTTGATTTTTTGGAGAATATTAAAAATAAAATTATTCTAAGAACATGACTTACAACTTTCCTAAATAATCTCCAAAATAGAAAATTATAAGTCATATATTTTGAAATTTTTTCGTCCCAATTCCAACAGCTTCCCCATCATAAAGTTTTTCACAAAATATATAGAGATTTCCCCAAATTTAGAAAATAATCTCTATTTTTTTTCTTTATTCTCTATTTTGGAGAATGTAATGGGAAAACTGTTGGACCAAAAATCATAAAAATCAAGATGGAGAATCTTAAAGTTTTTGTTAACAGATTTTTCATCTTATTCTTCAAAATAGTAAAGCAGTAACTAAAATATCAAAATGGAGAAATTGTTTGAGTTAAAAAAGAAATTTAAAGAATATTTATTTTGTTTTCCATTTCGGACCGATCCACCTATTTTTTTTAAGCATACAACATCAAATAACACGTGGCTCAATCACATGGTGCTGAGGTAGGTCTAAGTTTCTCATGGGTGCCAGCGAAGACGTTACCCCATCACACTAGCACACCGTGTCACTCTATGTGGCTTCTGAGTTGTGAGAGT
The DNA here is from genome assembly GCA_963922045.1 of Persicaria maculosa. Classification (NCBI taxonomy): domain Eukaryota; kingdom Viridiplantae; phylum Streptophyta; class Magnoliopsida; order Caryophyllales; family Polygonaceae; genus Persicaria; species Persicaria maculosa. The sequence continues at coordinate 16,837,928 of OY998259.1, read as the reverse complement.
CAGTAAATAAAATACTATATGAATGAGAGATTAAAGCATTCACTTAGTTTGCATTTTTTCACTTTAGTTAGTATTAATCATTTCATTAATTCAATAAAATAGTTATTAATCATAATTCAAATGGTTGGTTGTTAACTTGTTAATTAGTATATATGTGGATTGTGGATGTCATTTGTTTTGGGACAATTCAAATATATATGGTGCAAGTCAAGGTATTAGTTGCAGTATCAAGAAAATATTATAAATAAAAGTTCACTTTATTCTCTTTTGTTTATTTAGAAGATTGAGGTTTTCTTTTGATATCTTTTGATTTCTTTGACTTTAAATATGGATCCTTTTCTTGAAAGGATTTATCTTGGCATGAAGGAGAAACAAAAGTGAAGATTTCACACTTAAAATTAAGAAACTTAAATTCAAAAATACATACGTATATATTTAAATTCTAAGGGTCATTTGATTAAATGCAGAAAGTACATTTTTTTTATATGAAGTTAATTTCCAAAATTTGAAATCAATCAATGGGTGTGATGTTGACTGGTGTGTTTGAATTTCAAAATGTTTATTTGAAAGTGTTTGTATAAAATTTTCGAATAATATGAATTTAAAATAAAATATTGTATAGCTAGATTGTATAAATTATATATTCAATATTGGGTTAAGTTTATAGTTACCTTAAAAATTTAATATAATTAATTTATATCATTTATAAGGTGTTTTATTTTAAAATTATGTTATCTTAAATATCTTATAATTTTTTTTACCAAACACCTTTCAAGTGATTATATATGCTTATAATCATAATGTATATATGGAAATCTAAACACACTTCAAACGTTTAAATTCTCTTAAAAATATTTTAAAAAATCTCTCTCGCCGCCCATTTTGGCCCACTACCACCCACCTTCGCCAGCCTATACCGACAAGGCTTCAGTCCGTCGCCACCCACCTTCTATTCTAGCTCCTAGGCCGCCACGCGTCCGCCTCCATCCCGGCCTCTCCGTTGTCCTACGACTCGATCCTTGGTGCACCCGTTGTGTCGATCACCTCTGTCTAACGACCTTATGATTTTGTTTTCCAACCGTTATTCTTTCTCTATGTTAAGATGTGAAAGGATAAAGTGTCCCACATCGAAAGTTGAGCATAACAACCCTAGTATATGAGTCGGTGAACTACTCCTTCTATTGCCAATTGGTTTTAGAATGGAACCTCACTCGGCTTGTGTGCTAGGCTACTAGCGCATGTGCGCCCGTGCACACGACCCCCAGTCATCGGTTCGAGTCGGACTTTGATATGGTATCAGAGCGGTTAGCCTAACGGCCCGTGTCGATCCTAGTCTGGGTTACCCAGTTGTCCAAGTCTCAACTAGATGGTCATTCCTAGTTGGACTTGCGGGGGCGTGTTAAGATGTGAAAGGATAAAGTGTCCCACATCGAAAGTTGAGCATAACAACCCTAGTATATGAGTCGGTGAGCTACTCCTTCTATTGCCAATTGGTTTTAGAATGGAACCTCACTCGGCTTGTGTGCTAGGCTACTAGCACATGTGCGCCCGTGCACACGACCCCCAGTCATCGGTCCGAGTCGGACTTTGATACTCTATGTCCTATCATTGTTGTCCTCAGCCCCCCATCATATCCCCTTTATTTTAGGTTACCCTTGTGGTAGCCTACCGTACTCACGATCTTGTTATCGTCCTTGATGATTTGAGATGTGTTTTGAGGTTTTGAATTGGTGATGGTGTTGATAGGGTCTGGGTTTGCGGGTTGGTGTGCTTTGCTGTTTTTGTTGTGGTGCGGGCTTCATTGTTGGAGAAGCCGGAAAGCAGAAAACCACAATAAGCAATGCATGACTCTTGGAGAAGTGTGGATCACACGACGTTTCCCTCCCCCCACCTCATCTAGATAAGGGATCTTCGGAGATCACAAACACTACCACGATCAACTCGATCAAACAGGGTCACAAGACTGCTCCTCGTTCAGAACTAACCACGAACCAACGAGACGAAGTCTCTCCATAACCAGAAAACTTATTGGTCTGGAAGCGAAACTGAGAATATAGAGTGAGAGTGTTTTCAAATTTTACAAGATTAGCTCAATATTATTATTTAATTAAGTATAAAATCAAATGGGGTAGGAGAATATATATATATATATATATATATATATATATATCGAGTGTAGATCATATGTACTCAAGGCTTAATGTGTATCATGTACACACATCTAGACCGTTGATTGAGTTCATCGGATGGCTGTGATAATTAGGCAATTTTCGGATTTTTTTTATTTTAAAAAATGTGGGACCCACATTGGATATTGAGTTACTTGCCAACTTAGGTGCGTGTTTGGAATTGTAGTTTCTCTCTCCTCTCAATCTCGCCCTCAACCGTTGCTCGTTGCTCACGGAGTTCCTCAGGGGACCCCCCGTCGCCGGCGTTGCCCCCTCCCCGCCTACGCCGACCCCCCGTCGCCGACCCCACAGCCCCTTCCCGGCTCTGCTCGCACCTCCGCCTTCCTCCTCTCGACCTCTCGCCCTCCCTCCCTACCCTCCGCCCAGATCCGACCACCCACCGCCTCTTTCTGCCACCGGTAGCCTTCCCCGAGCCCGGATCCGGCCTCCCTGAGCCCCCTCGCTACCCACCCGTAACCCCTCCTCCATCTCTCAGCACACCCGGGTCCTCCCGCTCTCGCTCTCCACCGATTTCTGACCACCGCCAGTTCCGATCATCTCCCACTATCTCCGAGCCGCAATTGCCCCCGCCGCCACCACCATCGCCTGTTTGCATCTTCTTGGGGATTCCAACGATACCCCCTAATTACCTTTATTTGCAATTTCAATCCCATTATTTGCAACTCTCTTGTGCCTCTCTTCCCAAGCCATTGGTGTTCGCTGTGCCCGGGACGACTTTTCGGCTTGGAACTTGGAAGGACTCCAAATCCCCATAGGTGCATCCGTTCCTTTGAATTTTTTTTTTTAAAAAAAATTTGGGTTAAACCATAATAAATAGATTTGATTTGTTAAGATTTTATAATAAAAAATTTCCACAAATAAGTTAACCTTTAATATGTCTAACGGAAAAAATAAGTAAGTCGAATTAAAAAAACTCCATATTAGATTATGTATTCATAATTTTCATAAAAAAATAGATTATGATTTGGTTTGAATTAACACTCCATATTATAATTGTGAATTTTCCTAAAAAATTACATTAGTCGAATGTATCGATATTTGAAAGATTATTCAAAGGTATTGATAGATTATTCGATGGTATCAATAGATTATTCGATTATATCAAATGATTATTCAGTGCTACGACCGACTTTACATTGTTAATAGTTGCTAAATTTCTAATCGACTAACACCCTCAAATTGTCATGAACTTTGTCAAACTTCATTTTCACAAATAATTAACAATTATTCAATGGTATATCTTGATTATTCAATGGTATCACTTGATTATTCAACTAGTACGATCCCCGCGTCATGGCGTGGTTTTTTTTATAAATAATATTTATATATAGATTAATCATAGACATTAAATTTAATTCAATATTTTAAATTAAACCCATTGATTAGAAAATTTAATTCAATATTTTGAATTAAACCCATTGGTAAAAAAATGTAAGATCAAATAAAATTGGGTAATTAATATAAGAAAATTTTGAATTAAACCCATTGGTTAAAAATATTTTTTATAAATAATATTTATATATAGATTAATCATAGACATTAAATTTAATTCAATATTTTGAATTAAACCCATTGGTTAAAAAATATAACATCAAATAAAACCGAGGGGTTCTCATTTAAAGTATAATAAATGATATTATATAAATAACATTTCCAAAAATAAATTTGAACATGGAGAAGACACGTGACAAAATTGCTTCTCATTTAAAGTATATTAAATTTAATTAAATTAAATTCAATATTTTGAATTAAACCCACTGGTTAAAAAATGTAACATCAAATAAAACCGAGGGCTTCTCATTTAAAGTATAATAAATGATATTATATAAAAAACATTTCTAAAAATAACTTTGAACATGGAGAAGACACGTGGCAAAATTGCTTCTCATTTAAAGTATAATATAGATATAGATGGTTTTCGACGGACTTAATACTATATTATTTGAATACTGATCGATTATTCGATGATATCGGTGGATTATTTGATGGTATCGCTAGATTATTCGATTGTATCAATGGATTATTCAGTACTACGAGTGACTTTACATTGTTAATAGATGGTATTGGTGGATTATTCGAGAATTTACCTAAAAAAATACCGTCGAATAATTGAGTGATACGATCGAACAACCCGCATTTCACTAGAAGATTAGAATAGATACACCAATGAAAATCCCTTATTATCTATGATAAATCTATTGATACAATCGAATAATATCCAAATACCGTTGAATAATTGAGTGATGCGATTGAACAACCCACATTTCACTAGAAGATTAGAATAGATACACCAATGAAAATCCCTTATTATCTATGATAAATCTATTGATACAATCGAATAATCGCAAAATACTGTCAAATAATTGAGCGATACGATGGAAATCCCTTATTATCTATGATAAATCTATCGATACAATTGAATACTCTCATAATACCGTCGAATAATTAAGCGATACGATCAAATAACCCGCATTTCACCACAAGATTAGAATAGATACACCAATAGAAATCTCTTATTGTCTATGATAAATCCATCGATACAATCGAATAATCTCATAATACCGTCGAATAATTAAGCGATACAATGGAATAACCCCAAAATCGTTCACCCACATCAATTTCGCACATAAATCCACTAAAGTCATCATATAATCCAATTCTTAAACAAACACCTAAATTTCGACCCTTAAAAATCCACAAAAAAAAAACCCCAAATTCGTTCAGAGAAATCAACACGCTTACCCATTGTTCAAATCCAACAGCGTCAAATATGTGGTGAAGATCGGCGGCTCTTTCTTTAAATTCGATCAGCTTCAATGACGGCGGCTCCCTTCTTGCTACTCCGTCACCTTCAAATCGAAAAGGAGAAACGATGTCCTGCGCTGGTGTTTGCTTCGGTGGTGCAAGCTGCTCGTGGTGATCGGAAACTGCCTTCGATTGCCGGAGTCCCAAGCGCCGGAGTCCCACCCGATCGAATTGGATCAGCCCTAGCATCGATGGTTTTCGCAATCGCCTGATCGAAGGTGCTTTCTCTTTCTTCTATGGATAAAACTTGCAATTGGGGGGTAGGGTTTGGATACAGTGTGTTTACACGCGCATTTGGTGGGTTTGTTTATGTGTATTTTCCTTTTCCTTTTTTTTTTATTCAATAGTACGAAATAATCTCAGCCATTGGATGTCACTAAATCAATGGCCTAGATGTGTGTACATGATACACAATAAGGCATGAGTACCCCGGAACCATCCCCTATATATATATATATATATATATATATATATATATATATATATATATATATATATATATATATATATATATATATATATATATATATATATATATATAATTCATCAATTTGCCTTTTAATTGAGGGTAAATTGCAACTAATATCCCAATCTTTAGGGATATTTGCTTTCAATACCCTAAACTTGTAAAATTTCACAAAATATTCTAACCTATACCAATAGATGCAATTAACACCCTAAATTAGTTTCTTGATTAAAAAATTACCCACATCAAACAAAAATTTGAAAAAATCACCCATATTCATAAAATATTTTCAATGAACCCCTAATACATTTAAAAAAATGAGAATTAAATAAATCTCTTACAATTTAACCCCACCCGACCCACCATCCAAAAATAATTATAATAGATATATAAAATATACTCCTTTAAAATATAATATAATTAATTTAGCATCTACTCATTTAATATTTTAATATAATCAAACAAAATAATTATTTATTTATCTAAAAAACATACATTACAATAAAATCTAAATTTATATAAGTCTGTCTCGATACATGTCGATTTGTACATCTATATATTCCTTGTATATTATTTGATATGATTATACTGTCTTTTCGGTTAATATTATGTTATATATACTAAAACTAATACATAACATCTTATAATGTATCACACATAAATTCCATGGTATTAAAAAAAATTATTCTATAAGAAATATTTAACATAATAGTTTTACAAAAATAAAATAAAGTAGATTTAAAAAAATAAATGGTAAAAGATATGATAACCATTTGCAATAAATAATTATATAATAAAGATATATTAAAAATAATATGGTAAAAAATATAATTTTACCATATTATTTTTAATATATCTTTATTATGTAACTATTAATTTATTACAAATGGTTATCATATCTCATACCATTTATTTATTAATCTACATTATTTACTTTTTGTAAAAGTATTATGTTTAAGATAAATAATTAATTATTTTGAGTGATTATATTAAAATATTAAATGATTAAATGCTAAAATAATTATATTATATTATATTTTTGAAGGAGAAGATTTTATATACTTGTTATAATGATTTTTGGATGGTGTGTTGGGTGGGCTTAAATTGTAAGAGATTTTTTTAATTTCAAATTTTAAAATATATTAGGAGTTTATTGAAAACATTTTATGGATATAGTTGATTGTTTGTAATTTTTGTATGATGTGGGTAATTTTTTAAATTTAAGAATCTAATCCTGGGTGTTAAGACGTGCAACTAATGTTATATGTTAGGATATTTTGTGAAATTTTACAAGGTTAAAGTATTAAAAACAACTATTCCTAAAGGTTGAAATATTAGTTGCAATTTACCCTTTAATTGATTAATTTTATGTTTGTCAATCAATATGCTTGAAAAATAATAAAATAAAAACAAAAAAACTGCGGGTAATCGACGGCACCGACACAGAGGTTGTATATAATTGAGGAAATATTTGTTCATGTTACTCCTGTCAAATTATTTAATATAGTCGAACACTGTTTGCCGGCATGGCCTTCACTTTGTTTAAGTGTCGGTGGCTAAGCTGTCGGCAACCACCACTTCTCTTCGATCACCCCCACCCAGTCTACGTTTATACAATAAGTCAAACACTAATTGGTAGATTTTTTTTTTTAAAAAAAATATCTATATATAAATTGAGAACAAGAAGTTATGCCAATGCAACAAGGGTCTATATGTACAAAATGTGAATTTCTCTAATTTTCTTAAAACTTTTGCAATAGAATGTGATTTTTCAATTCATATATAGTGTACCATAAGTGCAATTGCATAATAATTATATATGTTCTTGTAAATGGATTTCGAGGTCGATTCTCACAACTCTCCGAAGAAGCCTAAGTATATTAGATTTTGAAAAGTCATTTTTTGGCTCTTCCCTTTTATATAGTACGTGCATGGAAGCTAGCTAGGAGGCGAAAGTCTTGGCACATACGTACGCGCGAGGTGTTTGTGTTAGTAAAGCCGCTTGGCAATTCCATCGACATAGGTAGAGTAACTATCGCCGCTATGTGGTACTTCGTTGGATGAAGGCATAGGCATAGACACGCCACATTGCAACCATAAGTCTAGCCAAAGGCACTCAATGAGTGCTCAGTCTTGGTTTCTATCATAATATCGCGCAATGTCAGTGGGTGCACCTCATCTTCTTATTAGTTATTGGAGTAAGATTGGGCCGGTTTATTTGGGCTTGTTTTGGTTAATTGGGTGGAAGTTTTGTATAAATGGTTTGTTTTTTGTAACAAACTTAATTCAATCAATTACAGAGGAAATGTTTTCCCTCCTCTTGTTCCTCTCATTTCTCTCTGGTTCGAGTTTCTTGAATATCTGTTACAAATTTGCAATCCTTCATGGTATCAGAGTAGAAGTTCTGATCTTAGCTCGTTTCATCGCTAGATCAAATCTCTTTGCTCATTTTCTTCCGCGGTTTTGTTCTAGATCTCGTTTCTCTTTAGTTTTTGGATTCTCGTAGCTATGACGATAGATGACAATCGGATTGATCCAAATGATCCATTCTATCTTCACCCTAGTGACAATCCTTGCACTGTTTTGGTTACTTCTGCTTATGATGGGAAGAACTTTGGTGAATGGAGACGATCTGTTTTGATAGCACTTTCAATGAAAACAAGCTCGGATTTCTCAATGGAGAAGTTCTGTGTCCAGATTCAGGCTTTTCAAGACTTCTTCAGTGGAGGGGATGCAATGACATGGTCACTGCCTAGATCTTGAACAGCTTGAGCGCCGAAATCAAGAGGAGTGTGATTTATACCGATTCTGCTCAAGGCATTTGGCGTTCTCTTGTGTCCAGATTTGGCAAAATAGGAGGAACTCAATTGTACTCAATCAAATGAGAAATTTATCGTGCAAAGCAAGGTACGACGCATTTTCCTTCCTATTTTACCAAGATTAATTCTCTTTGGGATGAGCTAGACAGTGCTCGAAATCTTCCGATCTGCACTTGCGGTGAGAGACAATTTGGCAAGAAGGTTCGTGTCATTCGAATTGATGGTGCTTTTGAGCTTGGTTGCTCATCTAAGAATGCTCGGTTTTTGCTTGATCAGGGAGTTGTGCATCAAACTTCCTGTGTGGCTACTCCCCAATAGAATGGGGTGGTAGAGAGAAAACATTGTCATCTTCTCGAGGTAGCTAGGGATCTAATGTTTGAATCAAAGCTGTCAAGAGAGTTATGGGGTGACAGTATGTTAATGGCAACAAATGTTATCAATAGATTGCCAAGCAGGGTTTTACACATGAAATCTCCCTATGAATTGTTGTACAACAGATCTTCTGATTATGAGTTGCTTAGGTGCTTTGGGAGCTTGTGTTTTGCTTCTACCTTGAGTCATGGTCGAGATAAGTTTTCTCCTAGAGCAGTTCCTTGTGTGATGTTGGGATATCCTTCTGGAAAGAAGGGATACACATTACTTCGGCTTGATAGCAAGGCAGTAATCCATTCTAGGAATGTTTTGTTTCAGGAAAGAATTTTCCCTTACAAGAGTGCTCAGCACACTGTAAGTTCTCCTTTCCCTTCGTTTTCTATTCAAGAGAATCAATCTTTTGAGGATGTTGATGAAGATGCACCTCTGTCTTCTTCTTTGCCTTCCACTCAAGGTGTTGTCCCAGTTGTTAGACGATCTAGTCGAGCTTCTCACCCCCCTGCTTACCTGTCTGTTTATGTTTGTGGACATGCCTATTCTTCTATGATTCATTGTTGCCATACCATTTTTTCTACTATGAGTTTTCTTAGTCTTGATCTTCCATAATTCATTCCTATAGATATTGAACCATGGTCTTATGATGAAGCTTGTAAGCATCAGGTTTAGCAAGATGCTATGTTGAATGAGTTTCATGCCCTTAAAGCTAATCAAACATGGTCTATTGTGCCATTGCCCAAGGGAAAGAAGGTCATAGGTTGTCGGTGGGTTTATAAGATAAAGAGACGTGCTGATGGTAGCCTTGAGAGATACAAAGCAAGAATAGTGGTTAAGGGTTATACCTAGAAAAAGGGAGTAGATTTTACTGAAACTTTGTCACCAGCGGTCAAGATGACCACTGTGAGAGCTTTGATTGCTGTAGCTTTTCAGAAAGATTGGAAGATTATGCAATTAGACATAAACAATGCGTTTCTACATGGCCATTTGGATGAGGAGGTGTATATGAAAGTGCCTCCATGTCTGGATGTGCAAGGTGCCAACATGGCTTGTCGATTGCAAAGGTCATTGTATGGATTGAAGCAAGCGTCAAGGCAGTGGCATGCTCGTCTCTCATCTGCTTTGAAGGCTCGAGGCTACACACAATCAAAGAATGATTATTCTTTGTTCGATAGGAAACAATCTTGACGATCTGATTCTTACAGGGAGTGATGCTACATAGATGATTGCTATTAAGAAATTTTTGAATGATGAATTCAAAATTAAGGATCTTGGGGAGTTGAGTTTCTTCCTTGGCATTGAATTTCTTTGCACTCCTGATGGATTGGTTCTCACTCAGAGGCGGTTCATTGAAGTATTGCTTCGAGATTTTCCTTGCTCAGGGTCTGTTGTAGTAAGTCCTCTGGATCCTCAACTCCGGTTGTCACCAACTGATGGTTTGCTTCTTGAAGATCCTTCTGTTTATAGAAGACTCGTTGGGAAGCTCAATTTCCTTGTGCCTACTCGTCCTAATTTGGCCTTTTCGGTTCAGTTACTGAGCCAATTTATGCAATCTCCTCGGCATCCTCATCTCCTTGCTGTTTTTCATGTGTTGAGGTATTTGAAAGGGACGAGATCAAAAGGTTTGTTGTTCACTGGTTTCTCATATTTTCTACTACAAGGTTTTTGTGACGCGGATTGGGCCAGTTTCCCTTTCTCTCGTCGGTCGATTAGTGGGTATTTGATCTTTCTAGGCGCCAGCTTATTGTTATGGAAATCGAAGAAGCAGGTCTTTGTTTCACTGTCTTCAGCAGAAGCTAAATATCGCTTGATTCGCCGGGTGTGCACAGAGCTTGCTTGGATGAGTAGATTGTTCGCTGAGCTTAGTGTTCCCCACATCAATCCCATTCCTGTTCGATGTGATAACCAAGTTGCTATGTACATTACTCGCAACCCTGTTTTCCATGAGTGTATCAAACATATCGAGCTAGATTGCCATTTTGCTCGAGAAAAGTTTCTTGAGGGCCTCATCACTCTTTCTCATATTTCCACCCGTGATCAACTGGCAGATTTTTTAACGAAGAAGATTGCTGGTATTCGTCTTTAACCTCTTCGTCTCAAGATCCGCTTGGTCGATGCCCCGACTCAATCCTAAGGGGGGTATTGGAGTAAGATTGGACATGTTTGTTTGGGCTTGTTTTGGTTAATCGGGTGGAAGTTTTGTATAAATGGTCAAAATATAACTACAAATACAAAATACCTCATGACTTATATGATGTTTTCTATTAAGGATAGCGCCTCATAAAAAAATGATGTTTATTTATTTATTTATTCATTTTTTTTCGAAGCAGGATAAGACTTAGGAAAGATGCCGGCGGCCCGACTTCTGTCCTAGCGTGTCCGAGCGGACGAGAACACGGAGTTCTGGATCAGTACTGAAGTTATCATCGGCAGGGGAGCTATAAGCCAGACATGCAATCCTGTCTGCCACAGCGTTCGAACCCCTGAAAATATGACGAATAGCAACATAAGTGAAGGAGCGGAGAAATGTCGCAGTATCAGCCATTAACATTTTTATTTTATATATCCCTGTTAGGATAAAAGAATTAAAAAAAATTCAACATCAACTATGAAAGCAATAAGCCTCTGAGCACTCCATCCTACATCGAACCTATGAAAGATGTTTTCAGGGTTTTATCATTCAAATCATATTCATATCACAAGTATTTTTGCCTTTTAAACTTTAATAATTACGATGACAACAGATCTAACATAGCTGGTAGAATAGATTGACGTGTCCTAATATCTTATATATAATATTAAAGATGTTCATTTATGGTGGGCTATATGACGTGGGATTCACACGTCAAAACGCACTAGCTATATAACCAAGCTAAATACATAAGAGCACATACTTTCATCTTAAAGCCAATTGACATGAAAATAAGTATTCCACCGACTTAGAGATGCTTTGATAATATATTCGAGCGACAATCATTATCCAAAGTTATCCAATATACTTTGTTATGTGAAATTGTTGCTAGACCGACAACCATTATCCAAATTCCAAAGTGTTACCAATTGCTAGATACTACGGAGTAATAGCTAGATATGGCTCAACTATTCGAAGTACTAAGAATAAGGCCGATGAGGCACGTGATGGACAGCCAAGGAGGGAGACTTTATAGTTTTCGAAAGTAACATCACCTCTACCGTTCAACCTTTAACAAAGGGCCAACTTTTTCATTGTCATGGTTTAAATTTGGGAAATTTAAATGGGTGCTCGTGAGATTTTGGCTATTTTGGCTATTTTGGATATGGCTTTATTGTTTTTTTTGGGGGCATTTAATTTACAAAAGTAACCCACATACCCGATCTCCTTTGCACCCCCTATCCACTATTCATAAAAATTGCAAAATTTAACCTTCCCTTCAAAACCTTCCGGTTACCTCACCTGCTGCACCCAGTGGAGAGAGAGGAAGAGAGAGAGAAGCAACAGGGCATTAATTGATCATTGTCACCCATCTAAAACTCTTTCTCTCTATGCTTCTCTTCATCTTTCTCCATTAAAGAGCTCCATTGAAAAGCTTATTTATTCTATGATTTCTCTGTCTTCTATCTCTCTGCCTCCGAGGGTGACGGGATCTCCATAGGAGCTCGAATTCAGCCTACGTCGCTGGTGTGAATCGCCGCCGGAGCACCGCTTTGATGCCTTCGTTCTTCACCTTCGTTCCGATGGCTTTTTCAGGTCAGTTCGAGGCGAGTGGAAGCCGAATTTGGAGTAGATGAGGGGGAATCGAAGTGGAGGAGCCCTCGCAGAGGCTTGGTGAAGCGCTTTGTTTTTATTTATTGAAGAATGAACAATATATCAACTTTCCACTCTATGGTTTCTTACTGGACATCACTTGGTACTCTAGTGGACACCCAATGATTTCCTACTGGACACCCTATGGTTGTTTCTTGTCTTTCGTGTTGTTCAATGTTTCCCTGGTTCTAGTGTCGCCCTCCCCCCTAAGCTCGGGCGGTAAAAAGAGAGAGGACAAAGGGGATAAGACAGAGACAGAGATAGAGGGGGAAGAGTGACGGTAAGGGGGCATTAATATAATTTGAATTAAATCTTAAGTTTCAGAGAAAAACCATCGAAGCATTAATATAATTTGAATTAAAACTTAAGTTTCAGAGAAAAAACCATCGAAGAACAAGCAAGTGGGCTGGAGTTTATTTGCAGTTTGACATGTAAGCAATTAGTTTTAACTGGACACCAAAAGCAAAACGACATGCCACCTATTGGAACCGTCTGGACAAGAGTTATCGGAGAAACAGATTCACCATCCTACATCAACTATGAATCTGTTTCTCCGATAACTCGATCTTGTCCAGTCGATTCCAATATGTGTCATGTTGTTTTGCATTGGGTGTCCAGTTAAAACTAACTGCTTACACGTCAACCTGCAAATAAACGCCCACCCAATTGCTTCTTCTTCGAAGTGAAAAAGCAACAGTAAAGTCGCAGAGGAAAGAGGACTCATTCATCTCTCTCTGTCTTATTCTCACTGATCTCTCTCTCCTCTGCAACTTTACTTTTCTTTTTTCACCTCTCTCTCTCTTCTGTCATCTCTCAATTACTTTCTCCTTCTCTCTGCCTCTCTCCTCTGTAGATGAGACTTGCTTTTTCCCCCCTTTCTCTATCTCTTTCTGATTTTTGCTAGGTGTCTATCAGTGGAAGGCCAAACCCCCCTCACTTACCTACTACCGGGGGAACCTTTTACCCCATATCCGGTTTGGCCTAATTTCAAACCGAATTTGGTTAATTTTGCAATAAAATCGGGTTTTTAGGTCATTTTGTGCAAATAACCATATCCCAACCTTGGTGAATATATATATAGTTTTAGATGACATGTGAATGAGAAGCTATTTTTAAGATGAATGACATTTCAAATTGATTCGATAAAAACATTCCATATTATGAGTTATTACCCAGGACTTTAAACTGCATACTATCATATTTTCCCTGCGCATTTTTATCGATCAATATATCAATACTCTTAATTTTTTTTATGATTTGTTATAAATTCATCAAATCATATCGTATTTTCACATGTCATTTCATATTAAACACATGATTAATCAATCACTATATATATATATATATATATATATATATATATATATATATATATATATATATATATATATATATATATATATATATATATATATATATATAGTTGATGGCGAGACAAATATCCACCATAATGTATTTTACGAAAATGATATAAAGAATTAAAGAATATGGATATCTGTTGCATTTTTCCCCTTTTGTTTTATTAATGTTATTTCTCCTTCAATAGGTAAATAAAGAGCGGTCATTACGGGGTTCGAATCGAGGACCTATGAGTATTACCCACAAGTCCTTTCCGGTGAGTCATTCTGGAATTGTTTTTAATGTTATTTCTCCTTAGGTTACTGCGGATTACTTTTTAGGGCAATACATATATTTTTTAAAAAATAAAATAAAAAAGGAAGATATTTAGGATTGGAATGAAAGTTGATATTGGTCAGATGATGAGAGACATAATCACGTGACACTATATTCGGTCTCTCCTTGCTGATTTTATAATATGTTGAAGATGATCCATCGATCTTCCAACTGGAGACGCTGATGATCCACCAGCGTACGCTATGCTGTCATGCACCCTATTATTTCTCCGCGTAAGAGCGCCCCCTTATCTCAGTTTCATGCACACTATTAAGGTCACCACGTAGTTGATGGTGGCGTGGAAGTTGATTAATTAGGTATATTAAATATATGTTAAATTCAAATATTTATAAGCTAATAATTTGTTTGATAATTCTAGTTAATAGAGTAATTGATACAAACTAAGAAATAAGAAAATGAATAAATTTGTTAATAGAAAAAAAAATCCAAAAAAATTGAGGTGAGTAGGTTTTGAAAATCCAATTTCAAAAGCTAATTAAACTAAAATTTGATATTTACCTCATTTAAAACTTTATAATATTAAAAATCAAAAGCTCTGAAAAACCACTTGTGTTGCACGGGAGTCTCACGTGAATTAAATAACCTTTCTATATAAATTAATGGATTATTTTTCTTATTGACAATTAGTTTTAGGATTATGTTAGGATCTTGAATGTTCTTTCATGGATGGTTTCTTGGAAAGGTAAGGAGAGGAGATTGAAGAGGGATTAGAGAGGAAACGAGAGGTAGAAGAAGATAGAACAAGTTCTGAATTGATTCATTGATAGATATATGCCAAACAATACATTGAGATATGTATTTATAATACCAAGTCCAACTTTCTACTAATTACACTTATTATCCTATTATACTAATTCCTAACAAATTAAATATCGTTGTATTTATGTGTTGAACTAATAAGTTATAACGCAGGCATGCGCACACACGATCCCTGATTATGATTCTCGATCAACGGGCTTCAATATAGCAGTTAAGTCAAATGATCCGACTCTTGGTCCTAAGCTAACTAAAAAGAGAATAAAATGTTAGACCGGTTGTCCAGAATATTCCTAGCTCGCTGCACTTGTGTTCCTTGCAAGAGTACACCGAAATAGTTATATATCAAAAGTATAAACTAAACAAGTCTTATAATATAATTATGTGTATTACTCCTTCTATTGTTAATCGGTTGTGGGGTGTGTTAATATGTGAAAAGAAAAAAGAGTTTTAAATAAAATAATAATAAAAATTAAGGGAATCATAAATGAGAGTTCAGAAAAGAGGCTGGATCCCTAGTATACAAAACCCACACTATAATAGCTAGGAGAGATGGATCATCAATCCAATGACATTCTTTGTATTCTCAATCTTATAACTCTTATTTTAAAACCATACCATGAACCAAGCAAGTAGCAAATTAATATCGATCACAACTCAATAGATACAAGATGGATCCATAAATTAATTTATCCTTTAATATAATATTATAACTCTACATGATTGAGAACAGACCTATCTAGATTCGAACTTAACATATATAGTAAGGTCAAGTACGGATCCCCATTTGACAAGGTACTACGTACTGTAACTCACAACTAGCTAGCTAGCGTAATATTCTATGGGAGAGTCAAGTTATAAAGAAGGTGAGTGGAGACCGATATTGGCGGACCCATGATTTTCGCGGGGGTTGAAAAATACCTATGACGGTGGTGGATCTAGAATTTTTCGCCATCTCTGATATTACATGATCGATCAATTTTTCACACTAGAAAAGTTTAGGTACGTTGTTTAATTGGTTTGGTAATGGTTACAAATTAAGTAACAAGATACTCACCTTAGCTTGTTGGACTTCTGACCGATTTTAATTTAATTAAAGCTAAGGTGGAGGGATTAAGCTTTTCATACATTGCTCACAAATTTAACTCAGAAGTTTGAGATTTTGTAAAGAGGCTATTGTGATTTGTTTAGTGAGTTTTCAGTCAACATTTCAATTGTTTACTTAGCTTGTTGAGGTTATTTTTAAGTTTTTTTTTTTAATGACGTGGAGGTTATCGACTAGTCTTCTACGGGCCGAGCACTAGCCTGCAAAGCACTCGAGCCGGGTAAGCCAAGCGGCAAGCCGCAAGACAGGCTAACTCATGCCAAGGTAAACCAAGGCATGAGTACCCACTCAAGCACAAATTGCTCCTAGTGGGATTTGTTAGATTATAAAGGGTAGAATTGGTATTGTCTTAGACAGCTATTGTGCACCCATCCTCTATATAAGACATTACTTTGTAATTGGTTTGTGAGTAATGAGAATGAGACAAAATTGAGAGGCTCTGCTTGCTCAGACGATGGTGGGAGGAACCATTCTTTCCCACTACCAATTTTGACATTTCACTTTTACCAGAACAACCATTTCATTCATCACAGATTCATCTTGTTCTATTTCAAATTCACAATCGAAATTCATAGTCTAACATGGTATCAGAGCTTTGCGCTTAATCAAAGTTCATTTCCATGGCTGCCCAAATAGACAGTGAACTCTTTCTTCATCACTCAAACCACCCAAACTACACCTTGTCCACCAGTCTTCTGAATGAAAGGAACTATAGCCACTGGAAGAGGTCCGTTGAGGTCTCCCTGACGGCGAAGAATAAGCTTGGCTTCATCAATGGATCCTGCTTGCGTTCGACGACTGATGCTCAGGCCGGAATGAAGTGGGATCGCTGCAATTCCATGGTAATTTCCTGGCTCCTTCACTCTGTTGAAAAGGAAATTGCTGAGTCGGTATTATACTGTCGGTATGCTAGTCAGATTTGGAAGGAACTTGGGAAACGTTTTGGTAAACCAAATCGTACAAGGATTTACCAAGTTCAAAGAGATCTTGTGGCTTTGAATCATGGGAATAGCTCAGTTTCAACATATTTTACAAAGATGAAAAAGTTGTGAGATGAATATTTGATGCTTGTTGAAGATGTTGTTTGTGATTGTGGCTCTAGAACCATTGTGAACAAGATTGTGCAGGATCAGCAAGTTGTCCACTTTTTGATGGGTTTAAAT
The DNA here is from genome assembly GCA_963922045.1 of Persicaria maculosa. Lineage (NCBI taxonomy): Eukaryota > Viridiplantae > Streptophyta > Magnoliopsida > Caryophyllales > Polygonaceae > Persicaria > Persicaria maculosa. The sequence goes on along the minus strand of OY998259.1, from coordinate 16,820,780 downwards.
GATAGCTACAATGCTGTTAGAGGAACCATTTTGATGATGACTCCACCTCCTGATCCAGATCAAGCATATCAGATGGTTCTTCAGGAGGAACAACAAAGGGGCATTGGGAATTTGCCCAAAACAGAATCTGAGACTATGGCCTTTGCTGCACAGAAGAACCCAATTTCCAACAATCAGAGAGGTAGCCAGCAAAAACAGTACTGTGACCATTGCAAGGTTGGAGGTCACTCTATGGAATCATGTTGGAAGCTCCATGGATACCCAACCACTGGACCCACAAACTCCAACTTCTGTGACCACTGCAAGGTCAAGGGACACACCATGGAGAAGTGTTGGAAGATCCATGGGTTCCCTCAAGGAAAGGGAGAAAGCAAGTTCTTTTGCACACATTGCAAGACGGGTGGACACACTGTGGAACGTTGCTGGAAATTGCATGGCTATCCACCAGGGAAAGCACCTCCTACCATGGCAAATATGACCATTTCAGAGACCATTGTGCCTAGTGCTTCCTCACCATCCATCACACAGCAACAATATGAGCACCTGGGGAGTTTACTGAGTAAGCATTCAGGGACTGAAGGACTTCACCATGCTGCATTCCTAGCAGGTAAATCATTCTCTCTTTTTTCTTCAATCAATAATTCTTCTTGGATCCTTGACAGTGGAGCCACAAACCATATAACACCACACCTCAAACATTTTCACACCTATACTGAAGTCAAAAGTCCAATCACCATCACATTACCTAACAATACAAATGCATCTATTGTTCATATTGGCTCCATAAAACTTTCACCCACCATTACTCACCAAAATGTGCTCCACATACCTGATTTCCACTTTAATCTCTTGTCCATTCACAAACTTACCAAAGATTTGTCATCTGTCGTTATTTTTACCCCCACATCTTGCTTGATTCAGTCCCCTTCGATGAGCATAGCACTAGTGATTGGCCATGTAGCAAATGGAATATATGTGCTAGACACTCCTACTTCATTTTCACCATCTTTTGGAGCATCTGTTTCTACTGTTTTTCCTGCTTTAGACCAAGCCTTTTGTAATAATTCTAGCTTAAATATTGGTGAACTATGGCACTGTCGTATAGGGCATCTTTCTTTTGATCAGTTGAAGTATATTGACACTGCTGGTGCACCTTTAAGCCTAATTTCATATGCCAAATTTGTCCTAAAGCTAAGCAACATAAGAAATCTTTTTCTACTTCTTTCTCTCATGCTGATAATCCATTTGATCTTGTTCATTTGGCCACATGGGGACCTTACAGACATCCCACACATGATGGATTTACCTATTTCCTGACTTTGGTTGATGACCATAGCAAAGCTACATGGACCTTCCTGATGACACATAAGAGTGATGCTCTTACAATCCTTAAAAACTTTGTTTCCATGGTTTCCACACAATTCAAAACCAAGGTTAAGTGTTTTAGATATGATAATGCTAAAAAGTTTTGTGACCTGTCTACCAAAACTTTCTTCAACACCAATGGCATCATCCATCAAACTTCTTGTGTCTATACACCCCAACAAAATGGTGTTGTCGAAAGGAAACACAAACACTTATTAGAGGTTGCTAGAGCTATTCTCTATCAATCTAATTTACCACTTCAATACTGGGGTGAATGCATCCTCACTGCCACTCATCTAATCAACCGATCCCCATTACCATCTCTACATAAAAAATCACCTTATGAACTCCTATTTCAGAAACCACCAGATTACACTCTCCTAAAGGTCTTTGGATGCTTATGCTTTGCTAGTTCTTCCACAAGAAATAGAGACAAGTTCCAACCAAGAGCCATCAAATGCTTATTTTTGGGATATCCATTTGGCAAGAAAGGATATAAACTCCTTGATCTTGAAACCAATCACATCTTTGTTTCTAGAGATGTCACTTTCCATGAATTTCATTTCCCTTTCCACACATCACCCCCATCTCCTAACCCCATCACTTTACCCACCCCTTCCAATGACATCCCTTCCCATCTATTTATACCCTCAACCACACCAGCTGCCACCAATGTAAATCCAGATACTGATCATAGTAATACCCCTCCTTCAGTTCCTTTGAGAAGATCCAACAGAACACCACATACACCCTCATATCTTCAAGACTATGTCTGTTCCTACAACACTGCTGCGCCTATCACTAGTGGGATCATTGCTCCTTTCCAATTGCCTCACACATTTCATGCCTTTTTGACCAAAGCCATCACATACACTGAGCCTACTTCCTTTTCTCAAGCCTCAAAGGATTCAAATTGGATTATTGCTATGAGAAGAGAAATTGATGCTTTACAAGCTAACAACACTTGGTGTTTAGTCCCTCTTCCTGCAGGAAAACATCCAATTGGATGTAAATGGATTTACAAAGTGAAACTGAGATCGGATGGCACTCTTGAAAGATATAAGGCTCGGCTTGTGGCCAAGGGCTTCACACAACAGGCTGGTATTGACTACCATGATACATTTTCACCAGTAGTCAAGATGACAACAGTAAGGGCTCTTATCTCCATTGCTTCTGTTAAGAATTGGCCCCTCCACTAACTTGATGTCAATAACGCCTTTCTTCATGGTGATTTACATGAAGAGGTGTATATGACAATGCCTGAAGGGATTCCAAATCCTCACAACCATGTCTGTTTACTCAGAAAATCCATCTATGGCCTAAAGCAGGCTTCTCGGCAATGGTTTCATAAACTTACCACCTCACTGCTTTCAGTGGGCTTCCTTCAATCCAAGAATGACTACTCTCTCTTCATTCTAAAGCAGCATTCTGAAGTCACTATAGTTGCTATTTATGTTGATGATCTCTTAATTCCAGGCTAATCTCTTGCCACAATCACCAAACTAAAAGCCCTTCTTGATTCCCAATTCAGCATCAAAGATCTTGGTGCCCTTCATTACTTTCTTGGCCTGGAGATCACTTCCCTACCAGGAGGCATTGCCATCACTCAATCCAAGTTCACATCTGAACTCCTTGCTGAATCCAAATTGCCACCATCTACCCCTGTGTGCACACCACTCCCTCTCAAGTCTCAACACTAAACTTAATAACACTGATGGAGACATCATTCCTAATGCCACTCTATACAGACAGCTTATAGCCAAACTCAACTATCTCACCCACACTCGTCCAGATATTTGTTTTGCGGCACTATTGGTCATGGCATCATCCTAAATGGTTTTGACAAACCAATTATTACAGCACACTCCGATTCTGATTGGGCAGCTTGTCCAATATCACGAAGATCTGTCAGTGGCTTCCTAATTTTACTTAGATCTTCTCCAATTGCTTGGAAGTCTAAGAAACAAAGCACTGTCTCTCGAAGCTCCTCTGAAGCAGGATACAGGGCAATGGCAAAAGCCACTTCTGAGCTCACTTGGTTGATCCGTCTCCTTGATGAGCTCGGTGTTGGTCCCTTGTTACCAGTTCGATAACATTGTGACAACCGTTCAACAATTCAAATTGCACAAAACCCAGTTTTTCATGAGAGAACGAAGCACGTGGAGATTGACAGTCACTTCACTCGTGAAAAGGTAATGGAGGGCCTCATTGAACTTTGCTTCACTCCATCAACCGAGCAAATTGCAGACGTTCTTACCAAGATTTTGCCATCAACACAGCAAAATCAGCTTCTTTCCAAGCTGGGGATGACACATCCTCCAGCTTGCGGGGGGGTGTTAGATTATAAAGGGTAGAATTGGTATTGTCTTAGACAGCTATTGTGCACCCATCCTCTATATAAGACATTACTTTGTAATTGGTTTGTGAGTAATGAGAACGAGACAGAATTAAGAGGCTCTGCTTGCTCAGACGATGGTGGGAGGAACCATTCTTTCCCACTACCAATTCTGACATTTCACTTTTACCAGAACAACCATTTCATTCATCACAGATTCATCTTGTTCTATTTCAAATTCACAATCGAAATTCATAGTCTAACAGGATTTGAACCCTTGACCTCATGGTAGTGAGGCACAAAGAAGCACCTCTCTCTTACAACTAGGACAAGAGGTCATTGGTAGGTTATTTAAGTATTGATTCAGTTGTAGTGTGTAGCATTTAATTGTAGTTGATAATTATTCATTTGAAATAAGTTATTCAGTTGAAATGAGCGATTATGTGGTTGTATTTATTCACTTATAGTGCGAGCTAGTTATTCAGTTGAAAGAAACGATCGAATAGTTATTTTTCATTAACACATTTCCTTACCTTAGTATGTACTCGAACCGAATAACTTGTTGAAAAACACATGTAATGTGTCAGTCGTTAAGTTTGTGTGTATATATTGCAAATTGCAAGAGAAAGAGTGTTCGGGCTTGATGGCTTCCAAAAATTACCGTTCTTTAATCACAATCCAAATAAATTGAAGACCTTAATCAAGCAATCCCCCAAATCCACAAATCCAATTGCAATCGCTATCTCTAAGCCACTATTAATGTGTTTAAAAAAACCAAAAATCCAACTGCAATATGGTATAAATTAAAAACCACAAATTGAAGACCTTAATTATAAGCAATCCCAAGCCAATATGATGTATATTAAAAAAACACAAATTAATCCAATTGCAATCACTAGTACGTACAAGCATTGTTCGAAGAGCCTCTAAAAGATACATCCATTTATTATTTATTATTTATTATATCAATTGAAACCACGAGCTAGCACATGATCGATCACACACACAAGGGGAAAAAAAAAAAGCAGGCAACGACTAAAGAGTAAAGAGTAAAAACGTGAAGGCAAGTAACCCACCGACATGTCCACCGCTCTCTACGCTCCCCTCCATTTTAATATATTCCAATAATGGATGGATGTATCAAAGTATGATGTATATATGTTTGCAATTGCAAGCAATACATTTCATTATCATCGATCTCCATCTTCTTCTTCATCATTCCGATAACCTATTGTAGGTCCATTGAACGTCTCTTTATATAAGAATCTATAATGTGCGTGTAAAATTCGTTCTAGGTTCGCGCAAGATTTGGTCTAATTGATTAGCATATTTTAAGTGATATTGAGATCTCGAATTACGGCTAAATTCCCTTCGTCTGACGAAAATTTGAGGAAACAAATGAATATTGTGTTATATTCATATGAATATTTGTATGTCTAACACAATATTCATTCGTTTCACTGTTGCATCGTATTTTTTGTTTCACTATAACCCTACTATTTTCTTAGTGCATTGTCTACGATTTTTTCTATTTGTCTTCTTTCATTTGAGTGCACAAGTCTTGTTTTATATATTCTTATATCTTATCTATTTTTATATACTTCTATTATCAGTATGATATTTTCTGGTCCTACCGAAACAACACCTAACAAAAAAACACCCATGACCACCACCAAAGCCAAAGCGACAACCCCGAATACACCGTGATAGAGAGAACATCCCCTCGCCCCCTCCCGACGCGGACCATACAGATCCCAACGCATAGTAAGGTTGCGACGATAAGCCGGATCCGAGACAAAGCCCTAAACCAATTGAGCAAGAGGATGATTTTTTTAGTTTAGATTTGATGGGTTGAGATTTCTAGTATTAGAAATCGGGGTTGAACATTTTTGTTTCCCCAAAGGAGTGAGTTCTCTCTCCTTTTTTTTTTCTTTTAGAATTACTCTTCTTCTCAAGTTGAGAACGATGATGAATTTAATTTGTTCACGAGCTTTTTCTTTAATTTTCTTTTTCTTTTCATTTTTCATCTTTACAGTATGGAAAAGGGAGTAAAGGAGATGAGCAAAAGGCTACATTAAGTTAGTTCAAGTACACGAAAGAGGTTTCATCAAAAAAAAAAAAAAATATAGTACACGAAAAAGGATTATTCAAAGAGTGGTATGCAAGTAAGCACTTACATTAGTTGAAAAGATCAACATATATGTATAAGTACCTTTATATATAACAAATTGACATGTTACTCTCTTACACCATTTAACTTTACATTATGCATATTTATATTTATACGCATTAATCTATCATAGGCGGATATTCATATAGTTCCCGTGGGATTCGGAACTTCATGGAGTTCAATTACTTTAGCTATATAATCCTAGTAAAAAATAATAAATCACATAAACTTAAAAAATTAAATGAAAGGCTGATCCATTGGATTTTAAATTTCAACCGTTTAATTTGAATTGGATGGTTAAATATTCCGAACTGTAGCTAGCCATTTTGTTATTTTTTGTAAAGCCAAAAATTTCAATGTATTATCATATATACACAATATTAATGAAGTGAGTGAATAGAAACTAAAGTATCACTAGTGATTTTGCAAATGATTCGAACCTAGTCCGAGTTCTCTGGTCCACTCTGGTAGTCCTTCCTGTAAAGTAAGAGTAATTTTGTTATTTTACCTTTACAAGTGGTTGTTAGGAGTTAGTTAGAGAGCTCAGTCGGTTGTATAAATAAGTGATGCTTGTCCCTGTACAAGCTGATTTGGAGTAAGACGTTTTTGTTCTTGAATGAGAGATGTTCCTCCATTTCTGTTTTTCCTTTCAATTCCATTCTTGAAATGGTATCAGAGTCTCTTAGATCTCATTGAGATATTGTTTCTGGTTGCGATCCTACACACGTTGTCATCTCTGTTTTTCGTTTTCCTTTGAAATTTCATTGAATCTCGTTTCGACATGGATGGAAGAGGCAATATTCCACAAAATCAAGGTTTTGGATCTGGTACTAGTGGCGTCGGAGGCGGAAATGGTGCCGAAAGAGGCATCCTTGTCAGCATCAGTACACCTCCAGCACCTGGATCTGGTTGTGGGGCTACTAGCTAGGGGTGCTGGATTTGGTCCAAATCCGATTCAATTTGGTGAATTCGCTCAAGGTATATATGAACATTGTGCATATTAATCCGTATTTCTTGTCGAATTCGGATCATCCGGGAATGCAGTTAGTGTCAGCCTTGTTTAATGGAACGCATTTCACTAGTTGGAGTAGAGGAGTGAGAATGGTCTTAGGTGCGAAGACCAAATTGGGATTCACTACTGGTGCTTGTGTTAGGCCTGAAGAAGATAGTGATGAGTTTGATAAATGGAGTAAAGCAGATTATATGGTTATGTGTTGGCTCATTAACTCTATGACAAGTGAAATTGGTGAACACTTCATGTATGTTCAATCTTCTAAGGAGTTGTGGGATGAAATTAGGGAAAGGTTTTACGAATCTAATGATCCGCTTATCTACCAATTGCGTCGAGAGATTAGTAACTTGAGACAAGAGAATTTATATGTTCCTACTTACTATGGGAAACTCAAGAAAATTTGGGATGAATTACAATTTCTTGATCCTCTTCGCTTTTGTAGTTGTGAAGGCATTAGTCATTGTAGTTGTGTGATTTTGAAGAGGATCTTAGAAAGGGAAACCAAGGCTAAGGTGATGCAGTTCTTAATGGGACTCAATGATGCTTACGAGCATCTCAGGAACAATGTCCTTTCCATGGATCCTATATATGCCTGATTTAAACAAGGTTTTTCAGATAGTTGTGTAGATAGAGAGACAAAAAGGTATTACTGGTTTGCAGATAGATATGAATGCATTGGTAGTGAGCAGGAACAACCAAACTGATAGTAATGTGTTTGCTGTGGGAAATAGGTCAACTCAGGGAAAAGCTATAAATCAGTTCAAGAGAGATTATAAGAAAACAAAGTATGAGCATCAGTGTGAATATTGCAAGGAAAAGGGACATACCAAGGATTACTGCTTTAAGCTGGTTAGGTACCCTGAATGGTTTAAGGGAACTCGTGATGCTGATACTCAGAAAGCTAGTTCAAGCAGGTTTGTTGCTAATATTGAAGGCCAACAGCTGGAGTTGCAGTTTGACAATCCTCTAGACTCTGATGGGGTGAAGCCTGACCCAAGCATGGTGAATGCTATTTTTCATGAAATAGTGAAGAGGATGAAAGGCAAAGCTCAGATGGATAGAACTGACATAAAACCTGTATTTTCATAATAAAATTTTATAAACACATCAATATTAGTGTATAGAATCTAAAAATATATTCTACTTTTTTTTCAATGTTTATTTATACCCGAAATAATTTTATGATATCCCGAAGGGAGCACCAGAGTGGACTAGATGATCCGGACTAATTCGAACCAAGCAAACTTGATAGTGTGATGTCAGTTAGGCTCAAACCATAGATAGTATTACCGATTGATTATGGATGATCCGTATCTAGTTAAGTCAAGATAATGAGCAATCACCCAGTGCTCTAAAAATTGCGCCTATGCGCTAGGCGGAATGACACATAGGAATTTTTAAGTCTAGGCGGGCCTCTAGGCAAAAATTCGCCTAGGCACCGACTACTCTAGCATAGGTGTCACCTAGACCTCGCTTAGGCCCGCCTAGATCGACAATTATTCAATTTTAGCTTTTAGCATTGTAATTAGTCGATTTAGGGTTTGTTTTATCCCTCGAGTTAGGATTTATTTGCTTTTGAGTCAAACCTATGATTTTGGATTTTATGAGGTTTAGAATCGCTAGTCGGACGCATACTTTTACTTTTATTTACTTTAATGTTAGTTAAGAACTGCAAATTTGGATTTATGAATAATCGATATTATGGATTATTATTACATTATTACGGATGAACTACCTATATTATGCATTAAAATATGATAAAATAATTAAGTTTGTTTTAAATCCGTCTAAACTAATCACTAGGCAGCCATATTGCTCATATGAGGCCTTTTAGAACATTGCACTCGCCTTATCAAAGGAGGGGAATCAATTCCTCTCTTTCCACATTAGGGCAAAGATATCGTAATTAGCAACAACAATTACGGTTGATAACTTGATTTGCGCTTGTCTGGTCTGCGGGCCATAGTTGGGTGTGGGGCCAGTGGGCCACCCTACGGCCCACATTGGGAGAAAGTTGACCCCACCCCCTCATGAGTGAGTGAATGAATGCCTGAATGGTACGGTGGTGGGACCTAGGACATGAGATTTTATTTGAAACGGGTAAACTAAATTTTCATTTTTCAATCAAAATACTCCGTAATGGTTTTCGGGTAGATAGCTCCTACAAGTACAACATTATATATATTTTGAATAAATTACATGAATTTATTTTTCATTCAAACAATCCCGTGATCATTTAAATATACAAAATATATTTTAAAGTACTCAATTCTCAACTTTTATATTCAATATAATCTAATTATACAATAAATTCACCAAAATATTTAAGAAACTTTGAAAACATAATATTATTTTTAGTGGGTGGTCTTTTGAAAGAAAAAATAAATATATAGATGTTTTTTGTAAAAAAATTATTTTAAGGTGGTTTTCTATTATTTACCCATATATATTTCACACTCACCTACATCATAAAAATATTTATGGCTATTTAACAAAAAATTGAAAATGTTTTAAGTTTGAAATATAAAAATATAATTAATTATTATAAAAGATTATTTTTTTCAATAAATAATTGTGTAAAATCATATATTTATTTTATTTTGAAAAAATTAAAGCATAAAATGATTATGATTTACACTATAAAATAATTTTCTAATTTTATTAAAATTATAATTTAAACCTTAAATATTTTTTGTGGTGTAAGGAGCGGATTATATAATGTTGTAAAAGATCTCCACTAAATGGTTTTATAAGTGTATTATTATCAAGAATTAAATACTCCGTAATTGTTTGATATAATGAGTTATGTATTACGGAGTAATATTATTATGGGAATGGAGTGTAAGGTACTGCTGATACTGCGCTACACCTACACCAACTCACAAATTTAGGCCAAGGTCCACAAAGATCCCTATATGGCACATCTCCAATTAAAAGTATGTTTATTTATAATAGTTTTAAACTTCATATATTAGTGCTCATTTCATAGTATCCTACAATTTTAGCTTTTGACTTATACAATACACAATGTTTTAAAAAAGTTTGGTGGGTATGTATTTGATGATAGGGTAGGGTATTAGGATCAAGGGTTTAAGTGAATTTTATGGTGGGTATTTGTGATTTAGGTGGGTCTTGGAGATTTTAACCGTCTTGACGGCAGAGTAAAATTAAGGATTTAGACGGGGTCTGAGTAGACTTAAAAGATTTTTTAAAACAGTGCTTTCAGTTTTATTTTTTTTTATATATCAATATCGAAAGATGGTAAATAATCGTGTATTTGACAATAAAAAAAATAGCTGTGTGCATGGTATATACTTTGGTAAAATTTGTACTCCATGTATACCAAAAAAATTCAAACCTTCTGCAGTAGAAAACTAAAAATATTTTTCAGCCTTTTCCTATGCCATGTATATGTTCTATCCTATCTGACAGACAAAGTTAAAAAAAAAAAAAACAGTTTCAACTCCTTTTTTTTTTGTTCGACAATGATAATTTAAAAGTTTATCTTGAATAGCATATTTATGATTTTATATTTGTATTTTATCTAAGTATAAGCTATTTTCATTAATACAAACTATCAGCAATTGATCAACATTAATAAAAAGTTTGAAAATAAATAAAATTATATAAACAATTTGAAATTGAACAAATTTCGATATGGTGCATACTCTATCCAATTTTTTTTTTGCCACATATTAAATATTCAAATATTTTATTTTTAAAAATAATAATTTTGAGTATAAATTATATGTAATAGTTAATTTAATTATCTAATTTATACTCACTGTGTAATATAATAATATTAATCTTTTTATAAACAAAATATATTTGAATCACCAATTTTTACCACAAAATAATTGGCCAAAAATTATACTAAATATTTCCCATAATTTATCATTTTAAAACTTAGGAGGAGGGAACCGAAAAGAAAATATTTGGAAAGAAAAAGGGCAGAAAAGAAAAGAAAAGGAAAAAGTAGAGGCGAGAGTGTGAAGAATTTGAAGTTCAACGTCAAGACAGGGGGAGAGGCATTGTAAATTACAGCTAGCATCGATAACGGAGGCTCACCTAATTTCCGTGCACCTCCCCCCACCCTATCCCACCTCCCCCCACCTCTCTCTCCCTCCTTTAAGAGGCACTCCATCAACTCCTCCCTCTCTGTTTCATAACTCTCCAGTTCACTTCAATCTCCTACACCATCTTCAATTCGTTTACGCGCTTTCAATTTTGATACTCTAGGAGTACGATTCACAAATTCAATCTAGTTACAATTTCTCTCGTTTGATTTCTATTCGTTTTTTGCCAACGGAGTTTGTTTTTCGGGCGGCAAATCGGCTGAATTTCGCCCTTCCGCTACGCATTGGAGGTTCGATCATCCTCATTTTCTCTGCGGTTTGGTCGATTCATGCTTTTCGTGCTTCCGAATTCCGATATCTTGTAGTGCTGAATGTTTGCTGTATTCCGTGACGTATCCGATTGTAATCAACGGGAGTTTGCCAATTGACTTTTGCATTTCTTTCGTTTGCAGGAGTTTTTACTGTACGATTTCTCTTGTTTGAGCTTCTGGCTTGTTCGATTTCTCTCAACTACTTACTAAGGTAATTGAGTCTCCTAACCTAATGTGATGTCGCTCTCGCTGTATTTTTCCTGCATTTTCGGAGTTTTGCGGTTCGGGTTCACATATGCAATTTCGTTTTGAATTTGTGAATTTCCGTTTCATTTCTCGGAAATTTCAGTCCTCACTCTTGTTTTAACGTATTTCTCCTCCATTTTTGTGATTGAGGATTACAAAAAATCGGAGAAAGCGTTTTGTCCAATTTCTAGATTTTGGACGGTTTAATTTCAGAATCACGAGTAATAATTCAATTCTCATCCGTTTCTCTGCAAATTCTTGGGATACTTTGCCGTTTTCTGAAGCCATGGATTTTTCATTCACCAAATCTTAATTGTAAGGAAAGCAAACAAAAAAGAAGGATTTACAGCTCTCTCTCATCTTTACTTACCGAAGCAGAAAAAGAAAATATAAATATCACCAATTAATGTTTTATTTCCTGGCGATTTTTTTCCAACTTTTTTGAAACTCGCGATGAGAGAGAATCAAGCAACAAAAGCGTGAACGGCTAACATGCGCTTGTCGGCGTACAATAGTGCATACCGATATGATTGACACATTACCTTTCACGAGCTTCAATAACCGAAAAAAATCGGGCCGGGCGGGCCCCACTCTACGTCCCGCCCATATGCTGCGCACTTTAGCGCCCATTATTTTGCTCTCAGGGTTTCATTTTCAATCCAGTTCTTGAAAGAAAATCTTTTCCTCTCTCTCTTTTTGCTTCAGGTAATTCGAAAAACCATGGTCGGAACCAACTTCATGGATGAAATGGACTGCGGCAACTTCTTTGACCATATCGACGATTTGCTTGAATTCCCCAGCGACGAACTCGACACCGGTTTTGTTGGCGGTTGCGGAGATAGCGACGCTTTTCCGAGCGTTTTGCCCGGAGGCTCGTCGGCAGGGGCGCTGCTTGGCTTTAATTCTGTGTTTTCCGGCAACTCCGCGTCCGACCTCTCCGCCGAAATCTCTGTTCCGGTAAGAAGAACACCAAATCGAATTCCATGATTTTTATCCTTTTTTAAAAAGTTTTAGCTGGATTTTCTTTCTCATTTTTTGATACTGTTTGTATAAATTGAGTGTTAGGAGTTGAGTATTTAAGAATATGCGCGTCATGTGATTATGCTCTACTCCGTATTATTTATGGCGAATTGATGGATGGAGAATTAGGAATTTTATGGATTTCCCTGTTCTGAGTATCAATCTTTAATTAAAGAATTTTTTTTTATTATGGAATTTTGTAATTTAAATGGTTTTTATTGCGTACTACTCCGTATATGATTGCCAGCTACCAGTGGGATGGGTGCCACTTTGTGATTTACTGTTGTGATGTTATCAATTATCATCATCTTCATCATGCAAAGAAAAAATGGCCTTGGCGTGGTGTGATTGCACATGGGTCCACATTCACATTAGTTAGTGACAGCGGATATGATTTGTATGCCTTTTATAAAAAAATTGGATAGGTTCTGCCCGTTGATTTTGGGGTTTAAGTTGTTTATTGAATTATTAATTGAGATAAAATTGAATTGTCTGAACAGTTGAAGTGTTTGAATTTTTTACTGTATCATTTAGAGTTTGAACAAAATATGCAGTGGGTTGAATTGAATTGATGATTGATAATTTCTGAGCACTTATACTAGTTATTATGCTTACCTTTCAGTATGAAGACATTGTTCAGCTCGAATGGATGTCGAATTTCATGGATGATTCCTTCTCTGGTGGAGGAATGACCATGGAGAAGAGCAGTGTCTCCTCCACCACGGGCACCTCCCAGCCCCAATTCCAGACGTCGAGCCCAGTCTCAGTGCTCGAGAGCAGCAGCTCGTGCTCCGACAGCAAGGCTGTTCCGGTTAGCCATGAGAAGAGGGCGCGGAGCAAGCGCCCCCGCCCAGCGATCTTCAACCCTCGCCCTGCCATTCAGCTAATCTCGCCATCATCGTCAGTCACCGAGAACCCCTTCCAGGCCGCTTTTGTCCCCTGTGGCTCGTCTGAATCCGTGGCCAACTCTGCTGAGTCTCGGCCCTTGAAGCAGGCCGTGGGCGATCAGCCTAAGAAGAAGAAGAAGACCAAGAATTCGAACCTTGGAGTCGCTAACCAGAACCCGAATCCTAACCCAAATGCAGCTCCTCTGCCTGTGAGGAAATGCATGCATTGTGAGATAACCAAGACCCCGCAATGGAGAGCAGGGCCAATGGGCCCGAAAACCCTTTGCAATGCTTGCGGTGTTCGTTTTAAGTCAGGCCGCCTCTTCCCCGAGTACAGGCCAGCAGCCAGCCCAACATTCATCCCATCGGTTCACTCCAACTCCCACAAGAAGGTGATCGAGATGAGGAGCAGCACCTCTGCAGACAAGCCAGCAGTGCCCGACAACCTAGCAAGCTCGATAGCACCCATTGCCGAGCAGCCTGTTCTCATCCCGCGAAGCGATCATCTTCCCACCTGCGTCTGAGGAGATGGAAGAAGCTAGCAGTGACAGTGCACCATTTTCATCCAACATGAAAACTGTTTGGTACTTGGCTTTGTGTTATCTTTGTCATTCACATCAAATTTGTTGGTTCATTTATTTTCTTTCCAAAAAAAAAAATTTTGTACAGAGATGAACTTTAGGTGACCAGTTAAGTTTAGCCTTAGAAGAAGAGATGAAAATCAAGATTAGTAATCTTCTTGCAAGTTGCAGAAAAATGGTTAGAAGTGCAAATTGAAGATCTTATAGTTAAGCTCTCTTTAGATAAACTAGAGTATTGCTATTTCTTTACCTTTTTTTACATCTTTAGGTCATTTTGTAAGGTCAGTAGGGTATATCAGAGCCTTGGGTTTGTTTTCTTTCCCTTCCATTATATATTTTTTTGACCTTATTGTATGGGGATTCTTTTTGCAGTTTAAATTTGTTATCAGATTTGGATGACCTCTTCAGTGTTGTTCTAAAGTTGTTCACAGCTATCTTTGCATTTACATTTGGTTGCTTATTATTGTATGGGTAGGGAGTAGGGACTACTCTCTCTGTCTCGGTTCTGGAATTTGTTGTTCAACGTTCATCGAATTAGAGTTGGTCGTGACATTTTGTAGGCCCTATTCAAATTCAGAAATTAATTAAGGGTCTCAACTCTAAACAACAAAATTTGAGGGTCCGACAAATCAAGATGGTAACCAACATTTTGAGGGTCTTGACGAATTAAGAGCTCTTTGAACAAAATCAGTGCTGTTGTATATGGTTAGTGTTATACACTTTTTGCAAAACTTCAAATAGATAATAACTTTACTATTTAGGAACCAGTGTAATTGGATCCTGTAGTCAATTACGTACATTACATTCATGTCATTTATCAATGCAAGCACCCAATATGACCAAGATGTTTACAATACGGGACCATGTATTTATTAAATTCATAAATGTTTGAAAATTTTAATTTGTGTTTGATAGAGTAGGACCTCTTAAGCATCATGGTCTAATTTGATTGTATATCGGTTATATCCTTCCATATGTATAGTTGAATAGTTGATACATACTTCCTATGGGATGCCCAGTGGTAAGGGGTGATAGCCGGGGTTAATGGGAGGGTCCGGTTCGATCCTTGCTTCCGCTCCGGGCTTTACCATCAAAGATGGTTATCCTCGTTAAAAAAATACAAACTGGATGTGGAAGAAAACGATGGACAAAGCCAATCTCCACTCTGAAGCAGAACGGGCATAGGCCAAGGATACATTAGGACTCGATCATCCTGTGGGCAGTAAGGACGAAACTCCAGGGAAGCGGTTAGCATGAGTAGTGGAGACGCCATGATACACACTACCACGATTCCACGACCCCAACCTATCCCGACTCCGACAGCCAGAACCAAATCCATGAAAAAGATCGCCAAGTCACGCCACCGCAGAGCCGCGACACTTCTTCCTATTCAAATGAAGGAACAGTTTATTTTTATTTGTTTTATTTTTAAAAGGAAAATGATTTGAAGGACCGAGCAACCCAATAGTTCAAGCAGGGTTTTAAATTTTGACACAATTTTAAATAACGTTGAAATTATACAATTTTTTTAAAAAAATATTATCACAGTGTAAAATATTTACCACCCTTATAAACTAATGAGTAAATTAAAATTTTGAAAAGAAAATAGTGGGAAAAAAAGATGGAAAAAAAAAACAATTTTCAATAACAATTTTCAAAAATCATTCTTATTCGCTTGCCTAAACAAATTTAAAATAACATTTATTTTGATCAAATTTAAAAGTTTAAAACACCACTTAATTTAGATCAGAGAGTGTATCATATACTCCGTAATTTTAATGGTTGCGGTGGTCTATATTGTCATCCTACCTTATTTATTTGGCACAAAAATTAGTTGGTGAGTTAGTTACTTTGTCATGAAATAGTTTGGACAAATGTTTTATTGTATATTAGTGAACAGTTGTGATTAACTTGCCTCTCGATATGTCAATATCCATTGATGAGCAATATACACCACCACTATCATATTTCTTAGTGTACATTAGGTAAATTCCAAACATATGTTTGCTTGTAAACTAGTTGAACACTTGTTTGTGCCAATTGTGCATCATAAAGGAGAAAAAAAATCCACTTTTATTTATCACTTTGAAGGTTGGGGTATAATCCACTCACAACAATTATTGGACAATTTAGATTATCTATATATTTATAAAAATCAAAACCATAAAGTCATGGAACTCGAACTAACTAATTGGATACTTATTAAGATCCATAAATGGTTTTTTTGTTTGTTTTAATCCCTAATTAGACATATCTAATATGAGGTGGACTAAACAACAGATTTCGACTAAAATTTATGTTTTGTTGGACACCATCCATCCTAAGGATTTGTTTGACACAACAAGCAGCTTTTCAGAGCTTGCAGTTTTGATATTATATATTTTTAAATGAAATAAATATATGGTTTTGATCTAAATAGCTTTTAAGAATCAAAGTTTTCACCTAAACTTTTCGAAGCTTATTAATTTTTATTCACAAGTTTTCTTCAGCTATCATAACAATTGGGTTTTCTAAACATCATACTAGCTTATTAACCTATATTTAACACAAATAATCTATCAGCTTCAGCTACCCTATCAGCTTTCCTTTTAAAAAAAATAGCCTTAATTATTCGAGAACAAAACAATTTTTTTTTTATGATGGAACATTTTTATCCCTAATTGAATATATCTAACATGAGGTGGACTAAACCGTAGATTTCGACTAAAATTTATGTTTTGGATTATGTTATCATCTAGATGATAACTCAATTGGGTAATGTGTCCCTTTCAAAAGTTGGGCCAATACCCTCTATTGGAAAAATGAATGGTGACATCTCACTTCCCCTATGGTCTCAATATCATTGTGGTACTATCTTTCATTTACCTCCAACTACCAAACTTATGTTTGCATTTTCCACCAACTTAGTTTTTATAATTTAACCACACACACTATTCAGAAATTCTTGAGCTTCATTATTAAGCTTTTTTCTCATTGGGGACAATATTGCATGTGTTACTGCATGCAACCATCCAAGGCACATTATGTCACATCATCGTTCATAATAAATGAGCCATGTGGAAAAGTTCATGAATGATATGATGCATCAAAACGTGCATGCAGGGCATGGGTTTTTGGCCGGCTTAGCCATATACACTGCATAGAAGTTGCCTTATTCTAATACTTAGTTTATTTAAGTCCAACATTATAATTATTTTTAATTAATAGTTCAATATCAAGATCTATTTATATTACTACACTATTACCGATCATTCAACTTGTTATTGAAAATTATCCATGATGAAAGAAAAATGGAATTTTTTTATGCAATATCATATATGTTAAAGTGAAAAACAAACCAAAACTAGCTACTATAAATAATTATTTAAAAAGAAAAGGTGGGAGAGTATACCTCTTTTCACATGGCTCTGAATAATTGGATTTTAATTCGGATTAATAGCTTGGTTTAAATTTTGGAAACGTAAAGGAAAATGAAATAAATATAGTCTATTTATAGTTTAAGATATATTGTTAGAAAACTTAATTATTACTCTTTTCTTGCAACTTTTCATATAAAATTTATTTTGTTCCATGACCCTTATTTCAGTCACTCATTTGAACAAGTGATAATCTTATCTCTTATATACTTCTCTAATCATTATCCCTCTTATCTTGTTTTTCATACAAAAAAAATAACATTCTTCTCTTATCTAGATAAAATTTATTATATAAAATTTGTTTTCATTGCGTTTACCTTACATAATTATACCAAACGAGCCCAAAACCTTAGCCACTTCTAAAAATCTCTATGTTTTCAAGGGTTTTTCAAAAGCAAAACTGCACCCAGTCAATTAGTTATTGGTAAAATCAATTTTAATTAGGCCCAAATCCACTATATGCCCGTTCCGTAGTTTAATTTGGGCTGGCCCAATGAATCACAATATTAAGGTAGTTGATTCACCGGGCCCGGCCCAACACCTCTACCGATTTCTTCAGAACCCCTTTAATATCAGTTACGAAACCCTAGTACGCCAGAGCTAGAGGCGCGGCGATACCTTGATCCAGAGCTTCTCTTAGAGAGATCGAGAGAGAGAGAAAGGAGCAAGGTCGACAATGGCTACCGTCAAAGATGTTTCGCCTCACGAGTTCGTCAAGGCATACGCCTCTCACCTCAAGCGGTCCGGCAAGGTTCGTTATTTTTCTTCACACTCACTGATTCCATTTCCTGCAATAAAGTTGAATTTTCGTAGTTTTAGGTTTTTTGCTCTGTTGTGTTTGTGATTTTCGGTTCATCTTAGTCTTGCTTCTGTTAGGTTGATTTGGAATGCTCGATCTTGAATGAAAAGTGAAAACTAATTGTGTCTGTGGTATGAGTAATGATGGAAATTAACATCTGTGAACAATGATCAATGGAGATTTTGTGGATGTCAACAGTCAGAAGTGGTGTGGATAATTAACATATAACATCTGTGAACAAATGCCAGAAGCTTGTATATTTTCTTGTCGTTATACAGTTGAATGTGGCCGGAGAATGATTATTAGGCTGTTGGTGGATTGTGCTGGGGGTGATTGTGTACACATTGGTTATTGATCTTTGTTTCTCCTGTTATTTGAAGGTCTATAGGATGATAAAATTTGACAATTCATTGATGCAGCTTGTTCAGATCGTAGGTGAAGTTCAGTAATGGGGGATAACTAGAGCAAACTGGTTTCATGCTTGAATGTGTAATGTCAGTTTCGTAGGGTCTCCATTGCAGCACTTAACTTATGATTTAAATTTTCATAACTTGCTTTTATACGCAATCGGGTCTGCTCTAATTTGCCGTTTCTAGGTTTTTTTGCCCTCCATGTTTATTATGTATCTAGTGCAGCACTAAATTATGAATTCAATTACCATTAACTGCCTTTTCTACTTCTTTTTTTGTTCCTTTTGATGCCGTCTGCAATTTTTGCTTGGTTGATTGATTATAGTTATTTTCTTATTGAAGGTGGAGTTGCCGCACTGGACAGACATTGTGAAAACTGGAACCCTCAAGGAGCTTGCTCCTTATGATGCTGACTGGTACTTCATTAGAGCCGGTATGTCACTTCTGCAACCTTCACAATGCTTTGCTTTGAAAAAATCTAAAATCGACACCTTCTGTTATTCTGACATCTCTATTTCTTTTCTATGGCAGCTTCAATGGCTAGGAAAATCTACTTGAGGGGTGGTGTTGGAGTAGGCGGTTTCAAGAGGATCTATGGAGGCAGCAAGAGAAATGGAAGCCGCCCTCCTCATTTCGGCAAGAGCAGTGGTGCTGTTGCCCGTAACATTCTCCAGCAGTTGCAGAACATGAATATTGTTGAGCTAGACCCCAAGGGGTGAGTTACTTTTGCCTAGTTTCAGTTCATGTTCAATTTGGTTTTTGGTTTTCATGTGCAATTTGCATTTTGTTAAACCTATATTCTTGTATATGCCAGTGGAAGGAGAATCACATCCAGTGGAAGGCGTGATCTGGATCAAGTTGCTGGAAGAATCATTGCTCCTGTTGAAGAGTGAGTTGAGAGTTTTTGCTCTAGCATCCCATAGACAATCTTTAGATGCGTGTTCTCGTTGTTTCATCCTGTTTTTCTCTGTTCTCTTTTCCATTCTAAAGTGGAGGTAGATGCAAAGTGGACTTGAATCGTTCAATCATTCTCGTGTATCAGAATTATGACATTTTGTTCTCTGTTTCTGTCATAGACTTCAATCTTATAATCTGGAAACTCAAATTTTGAGATTTGATTATAATCGGTTCCCAACTCGACCTAAAGCTTTTGTAATGCCGAGCTAGAACTATTTTTTTTGTTCGCACATCTGCATTACTGCATTAGGGAGTTCTTCCTTTAACCTCTGCAACTCTCCCCCTTCTCCTTCCATCTCCCTCCTAATCTCTGTACTCTCTCCCCCTCTTTTCTGTCTAATTTCTCACCTCCTTCCTTTAAACTCTGCAACTCTCCCCCTTCTCTTTGCATTCATCAATCCTCCCACAGCTTCCATGGGAGCTCGACCTGTCCATCTGTTGTTGACATAACATTGTGCCTTGGGTTTTTCATTAATTTTGTTCGGTCTTCACAATCGTTGACTAATTTGTTCAGTTTAGAACTGTTTTATAATGTAGGAGTTGAGCCAATGCTTTTGAGGTTGGCTGAACAATTATGGATCCGATTTCATGGTCTCGTCAATGAGAGCACTCCCCAATTGCTTGCCTGCTTGTATACCAAGATCACACAATAACAAGGGATGAGATGAGTTACAATGAAATCTCTGGGTTTGGGTTTGAACTTGAGTTGTTAGATTCCTTCACCAGGATGAGGTTGTATGGTACTCTATCCAGATTAGGTGATATCAATTGGATCCGAAAACTGGAAAGAAAAAAATTATCTAACCAACTGGGAATACCAAAACCATAATTATTCTTCAAAGACTACTACTGAGCCCCAATTGACAACGTTCCAATTAGAATCGTACTTTCAAATGTAAGTAGCTATGAACTCATTGCCCATACAATACACCCTGAACTACTAGCCATCAAATCCATTATGCAGGAAGTTTTGTTGAGATGAATAATAGTTGGGTCAAGCTCAGTACGGATGGGGTTTCGAAAGGCAATCTAGGAATGGCGGGTTGGAGGCATATTCTGGGATGTCGAGGGCTCTTTTAGGAGAGAGCGTTTGATTGATTTGGCGAAGGAGGAGGTGCAATCGGCAGCTCATAGACGGGTGCTGCCGAATCATCAAAGACACGCCATGGGAGGTGTCGATCAACCAGGTAACAAGGTTGCAGATGCGCTTGCTAACCAGGCTCTTAGCATGATAACCAGGATATAGTAATAAAAGAGGGGTTTGCCCTCCTTAGCACCAAAAATAAACAAAAGAATAAAGAAAGGAAGGCGCTCGGTGAATTGAGAGGGAACGACGGCACTGGCAGTTGAGGCGCCGTATCAGACGCCGGTGTTCTACCTTTTTTTTTTTCTTTTTTTTTTTCCCGAATAAATGCCTCTTTTTTTTTTAATCACACAAAACATTTCAAAGTAAGTGATTGTTTCTATGATTGTTGGGAAAACATGGGAAGCTAAGATGGGAGAGGCTCTTTATCGCATTTTGATAAAAACGTGTAAAAAAATTAAAATAAAATGACCTATATTTTGAGACGGAGGTATTATAATTCTACTTCCTACCATAACGCCGTCTTGCGACTTTTTCAAGGTACTACTTGGAGATCACGATGTTAATCTCGGACATCCTTCTTCAATTCCAGACTTTTGAAACAGAAGGGATTAGTAACATATCCCGGAAGATCAACATAGTGGCGGGCTAAGTGCTCGTTTGGTTAGGAATGAAAAAAACCCAGGAATTAGAAAATCTCAGGAAGTAGGGGAAAAATATGTGTTTGGTTACTAATTTTAAAATCGAAAAACCCAGAAATTCTACTTCCTGGGAAGTTAAATTCCTCCAATTTGGAGGAAGTTCTCTTACCTAGTTCTCCCTAGGTAAGTTCAATTCCACCCTTTTTAAGTTGAAAATTTTCAATTCCTTCATTTAATTCCCTATAATAAAAAAACCATCCAAACGTATTTTTAGAATTCCCATGAATTGAACTTGATGGGAATTCAATTCACATGAAGTAAATTCATGGGAATTTCAATTCCCACATCAAACCAAACGAGCACTAAATTGCTCGACTTCACCATACAATAATAAATCCATATCAATAATGTCGCATTTAACCGTTCAAACTCTCATTTTTCAAGATGCTATCGAATAACGGACTACCCATACTTGACACCATCCAAAGTCCAAACACTTGCTTATTAAAAAAATATAAAAATCTACTTCCTAATCTCCCTTCACACGTGATTAACTCTTATCTTCAAGGTTGTATCAAAATTTCAGCAAATTAAACAATACAGAGTATCATCTAGTGTTGACATATCTGAGTTGTATGGCTGCATTCCATGTGATTTACTCTTTATCTTATTATCTATTTGTTGGGATCCCCACCGATGACCGATCTCCCTTCACACGAGTGCTCCTCCTACCATGGAAAAATGTCTTCTTTCCACCATAGCATCATTTTTTAAAAATCACAATTTTTGATATTTTTAGTTGGTCATACTTGGTACTGTTGGTAGCACAAACTTTGTCATTGACACGAGTTTCCCAAAAATAATGACAATATTAATGTTTTGATTACCATTTTTTTTATACCAGTCGAGTAAACATATTTTTAAACTCAATTTAAATTAAGGCTCGATTCAAATTTGACTCAAATTTTATGTGAAATTTATAAAATTTATCTTATTTTATCATGGTAGGAGTAAGTAAGGCTATTCTATGAGACTTCGGTTGAGAGGTTTAATATGGGAGTATCCCTCCCACATCTATATCTATATCTATATCTATATATACATATACTAAAACCGATGCATTGGTGCCTGCGTGGCGGCACGTGAGTGAATCTGCCTACGTGGCGACACGAGAGTGCATCTCGCAAAGCTTTCTCCCGTCAAAAAGGAAATCTAATAAAAATAATTATTTTATTTTACCATTAACACATATAATTGGATAGATTGAATATCTTATAAAAGAGTAAATATTATATAAGGAAAAAACTATATAATATAATTAAGCGTAGTAGTAGTAGTAATAAAAATAATTAATAAAACTAATTTTTATAGTCATACTTACCAAAAATATTAATAGATAAATATTTAATATTTGATAGGTGCTATTTTATTTATATTTAGATTATTTTTGGTGGAAAGAATTATTTATATCAAAATCAATTATTTAATAATTGCTATTTTATATCTATCTATATTATTTTTTGAGGCCAAAATAAATAATTAAAATATTATATAGCCATATATGTAGCCACAATCCATCCTTACATAGATATTTTAGTAAACTAATGTAATAACTATATACTACATATTTAATAAAAAATATTAAAATATAATATTTTTTATTAAGATATTCTATCTATCCAATTATATAAGTTAATGGTAAAATAAAATAATTTTTTAAATCTTTTTTAATTATATAGATTAGAACTATCTTATTATATAATATTTACTCTTGTATAAGATATTCCATCTATTCAATTATATGAATTAATGGTAAAATAAAATAATTATTTTTAATTATATAGATTAGAACTATCTTATTATTTTTATTAGATTTCCTTTATGACGGGAGAAAGTCGAACGGCGCCACACATGCACCAATGCATCGATTTTAGTATATGTATATAGATATGGATTTTTATTTTTATTTATTGTAATCTATCTTAATTATTTATAATGTTGTATTAATGTATTCTCCGTGCACAGAACGGGGCCTACACTAGTTGATTATAAAAGACTAAAAATGATGGGTTATAAGGAAGGGTGAAACTCTACATAATAGCTCAAGCTTTTGTGTTAATTAAGTTGGTGGATCCTGACCTTATAATAGCAAAAATATTAATAATAAATCAATGTAACCCGACAAGTCGAATTGAAAAAGGATAAATAAGTCAAGTATACACACATTGAAAAAGGATACATAAGTCAAGTATACGCACATTTTTAAACGCAAGTTCAAATTCATGATCCACTCAAACTCGATAAGTTCTAAACTACTCGATTGTCTCAAATAACAACTCTTACTCTTAAAAACCAATACTCTCTCCTTTCATGGAATATTACCTTTGTCCCAAACTCAATTCAATAGTTTGTATACAACTTCACGAGACCAATTTTGTTAGTTGATGGTAATTAAAAAAAAAAAGCAAATCAAATAGTCCAAACTTGTATCACTTAAATTACTTGTAACTTGTTCCCACAACCTTCAACCTACATGTTTAATTTGACTTATGTTCTACTACATTCGTAGTTGGGAAACAACTAAATTAATAGAATTAGGTTTAATTAGGGGTGTGTGTGTGTGAGATCAAACAAAAGTCACTTGCAACAATTGATTGAGATCGGCATTTGCTTTGATTTCAGAGCAATGTGGATTGGGATTGTGAAGCTTTGAATTGTTGGGATTTTAATTCACCGCAACTCATGGTCTTGGTTTCATATATAGGGAGTACTAATTAACCAAAACTCATTCAATTGTTTTCTTCAAAAAATAAAATAAAATAACTTTATTAATTACTCGGGATGAAAATGTGTTTTAATTGTGTTTAGTGATGCATTTTAATGCTGCCTCATCCAACTGTCCCCCCACGTTACCTACTTACTGTATTAGTTAATGAAATTTAATTAATTGCCCCTAAAAAATGTTTTTTTTTTTAAAAGAGGGCTATCAATTAATGTGGAATTAATTGGAACCGGTGGATCGTTTATGAAATTTAGGAGGTAAGGCAATTAATTTGACCCACTTTGGTTAGTAATATTTAAATTCAATAAATCTGTACTATCTTAAGTTATAGGATGTCCTGAAATTCATTGGGATCTTGTATTCTAAATAGTTTTTGTATTGGAATAGAAGGAACCGAAGCTGGCAACAAGTAATTGAACTACACAATCCAATGTAGCAATTGGCACTTGCTAGTTGTTTAATTGATTAGAGGTTGAAGATCATGTGGGGTTATTAATGACATATCGATCAATGTACTAGTACTTGTAAATTGGATCAATTTGGGTACTTTGAATGCTTTGCTTGATTTTTGCATGGATTCCCTCTCTTTAATGGAAATTTGTTAATTTGCTAGTACTCCTAGTAGTAAAGATTCAGTACGTTGTTTAATAACTTTCTTCTATATCATAATAGTTATATTTGTGTTGTATGTGCGACGGTTTTTCGTCTACCGACTTATCGGCGTATCGAGAATCAGGTATGTCTGATCTCGAATTCTTACTTTAAAAAAAAATAGTTGTTGTTCTATTTGTTTTCATATATTTAAAACATAATATTAAGGGTTAGTTTGATAAAACATAGCTGAAGAGGTAACTGAAGCTGATATATAGAGTAGCTGAAGCTGATGAATTAAATGTGGTAAATATATGTTAAATTAGAGTTTTCAGAAGCTAGTAAGGTGTTTGGTAACCCAGCTAATAAAGTAGCCGATGCAAACTAGTTGATGAGATGGAAAAAAAATGAATAAAATTCTGAAAAGTTTGGGGTAAGTAGGTGTTGAAAATCCAATTTCAAAAGCTAGCTAAATTAAACCTTATATTTAACTTATTTAAAACTATAAAATATTAAAATCAAAAGCTCCGAAAAGCTACTTGCATCACCAAACGGATCCTAAATATATTATTATACCCTTATTTTTATTTTTTTACTCTATTGAAAACTTCAATTAACAATATTGCATGTATAATTATAAAGCGAAATTTATAACACTAATTGCAAAAAAAAAAGGAGTTTTAATAAGAAGTACTGTACTATTTTGTTCGGATTAAAAAAAAAATTGTAGCTAATTATGCCTTATTTTTTAACTTAGGATTCTCCTTCGAGAACTAGTCGTATACTCGTATTGTTTTCAACGATCTCAGTGAGTATATTTTCCGATATGAATTTTTAATTATTCGATTTCCGTTTTAGAAAAAATATATTATTAATTAAAATACATTAGTTAAATTTTCTATCCTAATCCTTGTGGCGTGTGTATACATATATATATATATATATATATATATATATATATATATATATATATATATATATATATATATATATATATATATATATATATTGATTATAATTAAGGATAATTTTTCATAATTTAATTATTTTAACCTTTTATAGTATTGATTTTTTAGACTCATGCTTTTGTTTGTTAGGAAATATTTCCTAATTAGGCTTCTTAATAGAAAGATAGGTTTTACATATATGATAAGTCGGCTTTCCAAACGACACCAAAAGTACCAGAAATTATGAAACAAGAAATCCAAAGTTTAACAAATATCATATCTAATCATAAATGGCAGAGCCAATAAAACAACATTTGAAGAAACAATTTGCAAGACAAAGTCACAACTATCAAAATGGCGAGCAAACGCGCTATTCCAAGAAGAAAGAGCCACCCTTGTCAGAACAAACCTAGCGGCAAAACCTAGTTTTGTCATGCAAAACTTCATGCTCCCAAGCTCAATGCAAAAGAACTTGACCAGATAAGCAGAACCTTTTTCTGGAATAATGATCTGTCATATAAACCGCTAATCGGGTGGGACAAAGTATGTAAGACAAAAGAAAATGGTGAAGCTGGAATCCACAAAACAAAAGACAAGAATTCCGCATTACAGATGAAACTATAATGGAAAATACTAGCGGAGCCAGAAAACCTATGGGTCCAAACCATCTCACATAAGTGCTTGAAAGATGAACACATTCTAAGCTACGAAAGGAAAGGAGTCCTGGCAATGGACAAAACTAATGGAGATAAAAGATGAATTCTGTAAAGGCCTCATATGGCAAATAGGAAATGGAAAAACGATTAACTTTTGGACTGACAGATGGTTAGACGATGACACACTATAAAATAGATGCCTTGTGCAAGATAGGATCAACAAAAGTGACAAAAGTAGACAAATACATAAACGACAACAGACGATGGAACACTATTGACCTCAAACACATGTTACCAACGCCGATCATTGAAAAGATTGAAGCGACATTTATCCCAGGAAACCAAATAGAGGACAAACTATATTGGAGAAAAGATAAATTTGGATGGTTCAGCACCGTGAGTGCGCTCCGACACATTACAGAAAACAATGGAATCACACCACCTAAAACGGCATGGATCTAGGCTTAGATGTAGCCCCGAAAATAAAAAACTTCATTAAATGGAAGTTGTATAACAACGGAATCCCAACAAAGACTAGACTAAACGCCAAAGGAGTGGCTCTCCCTTCCGCATGCGTCCTATGTGATGTGTGCGACGAATCTCCACCTCACTTATTTACTCAGTGCTGCATTATTAGAAACCTCATACGGAAAATTGACCCTGAAATAGAAAAACGACTAGAAGAATTGGATAGAAATGAACAAGAAATTAAGATAATTATGTTAATAATATTTGACATAATAACTGCATATTAAAGGGAAAAACTAGCGACGACATGGTGGTGCCTTTGGACATCTAGAAATAAGAAAATCTTCGACAATGAAAACACCGTGACAATCCAAAATATGGAAAATATGACAAGACAAACAATGATGAATTGGAAAAAAAACTAAACATTTAGATAAACCGAAAATTAATGTTACCACAAAATATCAGGAACCCGAAAGAAACGACACATGTGATGGAATAGACCACCTGAAGGAACATTCAAAATAAATTTTGATGGTAGTAACAACTACTCTGGTATCTCTGGTGCAGGTTTCATTATTCGTGACCACACGGGGTCGTTGATTGGCTGTGGAGGAAGGTAGCTTAAACTCACGTCGCCGCTTATGACGGAAGCTATGGGACTTCTATTCGGCATTCAGATGGCGAAGGAGTTGGGTTTGTCCAGTATTCACATTGAAGGTGATAACCTTACTGTGATCAATGCAATCAAGGGATGCTGGTCCTGTCCGTGGAAAATTGAGATGCTCATGACGGACATCCTCCTGCTGCTCCGGTCCTTTCAGCATGTTAGCCTCTCGCATTGCTTCCGGGAGATTAACAGATGCGCCGATCACATTTCCCATCTTTTTCAGTCCGATGCCTCACCAGATACTCAGCTAGATAGGCATCTATGTATTCTCATCCACAAGGATGCTCTTGGATGGTGGTCTAGTAGGGACTAGCCTCGTCCAAATTCTTACATGTATATTATATATGACAAATTAAGTATGTAATTGATTAAAAAATAACTTCAGATTGGTCAATTGATGATCGGGAAAAGTTGGTTACAACTAATCTGGCTAATCTCTATTTATAGAGATAGAGATAGAGATAGCTTTTACATAATTACATAATATAGCCCTAACTTATTAATGAAAATGTGTCCTATACATATAGTGCTATTACCCCCCCCCCCCCCCCCCCCAAAGTTAGATCCAGGATGTAAAAGACAAGGCCCAACTTCAGATTGGTCATTATATCTGCAATTTGAAGATTGGTGGACACATGTTGAGTAAGGAGAAATCTTTCCTTTTGCTTTTCACGCACAAAGTGGCAGTCAATGCGCAAGTGCTTTGTGCGTTCATGGAATACAAGATTGGCGGCTAAGTGCTGAGCGACATGATTGTCACACATCAAGGGGATTGGAAGAGGAACAGAGATGCAAAGGTTTTGAAACAAACCCTGCAACCACACCATCTCGCTAGCAGTGTATGACATAAAGCGATACTCCGACTCTGTTGATCACTTGGAGACTGTAAGTTGCTTCTTTGTCTTCCAACTAATCAAGGAATCTCCATGAAAGATGCAGTAACCTAACAAGAAACGAGTAGAGAAAGGACATGCTCCCCAATCAGCATCATTGTAGGTTGCCAGATTGAGTGCGGATTATGATGAATAAAAGAGACCCGCGTTAATAGTTCCTTTGAGGTATATGAGAATGTGGATAACAACATGATAGCGGGGAATTAGAGATGCACTTAAGGACTAAGACATGTGCTGAACTACATATGACAAATCAGGTATTGTCATGTTGAGGAGGAGTAGCCTCCCAGCCAGTATTCGATAAAGCTCTGGATCTTCAAACAAATCTCCTTCATCTAAAGAAAGTCAAAGTCCTTTGGGCAATGGGAACTTAGCTTCCTGGCAATCAAGAAGCTGCACATCTCTTAACAGATCAATAATGTAGTTTTGCTTATGAATGAGCATCCCAATAGCAGACCTGGAGATCTCAATTCCTAGAAAATATCTGACTTGACCAAGATCTTTAATCGTGAAGGCAAGATGATGCTTCTGTTTTGTCAAAATAGTCTCAGCTTCATCATCTCCAGTGATTAGAAGACCATCAACGTAGACCAAAGATGTGATCAACCCCTTCTGTACAGGCTTGATGAACAAGAGAAACTGGAAACTTTGTCAATTTGACATTTCATTGTCTACTAGCTTGTTTAAGACCATATAATGATCTTTTGAGAAGACAAACTTGACCAAGTTTAGCCTTGTCATGTCCATCAGGTGGTAATATAAAGATTTCTTCATCCAAGTATCCATGAAAAAATGCATTATTTATGTCCAACTGATGGATATGTCGATTTTTTTTTATTGTGGCTAGAGCTAGAACACTTCTAACAAATGTAATTAAACTTAGCCACATGTGAGAAAGTATGCTTATAATCTTTCTCCTTAACTTGGTTGTAGCCTTTTGCTACTAATCTAGTTGTATACCTCTCAAATGTTCCATCGGTTTTATATTTGAGTTTTAAAACCCATTTGGAACCAATTGGAGTCTTATCTTTAGGCAACTCAATCAATTGTCATGTGTGATTGTTCTCCAAAGCTTACAACTCTTTACTCATAGCTTCAATCCATTTAGGATCTTTCTTAGCTTGGTTAAAAGTATGAGGTTCAGGAACATTCACAAAATTAACAAATGAAGTAATGAAATCAGAGGAAAAACTATCAACATTACCAAGAACTTGCGATAGAAAGGATAAGGATTCTAAACCTTGTCTCATAGAAGGACATATGAAATCCTTAAATTAGTAGAAGGGTTAGATATTCTTATAGACCCTCTTTGTTGACTTACCTAACGACCTCTTACCATTTCAATTTTTTGTGAAAGTAATCTGTGTGATCCATCATCAGAGGAACTCTCACCATCAGAAGAATTAGGCAAAATGTCACTAACAACCTCATGATTGTCTTTAGTAGCTTGAGTATCTAAACCAACATTATTGTCATCAAGAATAGTAGGAGCAACGGGAGAAATAGTATGCACATCTAAATCAGTACAATCAGCTGGATTAACCAAGGGTAGTTGCACATGATTACTTGGAACATTGGAATGTACATCAGTCTTAAAAGGAAACTGATCTTCAAAGAAAATCGCATCCCTATTGACAATGTACTTTCTAGTTTCCAAGAAAAATAGTTTGTAGGCCTTTTGAGCAAAAAGATATCCTACAAAAACACATTTCTTAGCCTTTGGTCCAAACTTGTCAGCTTTGTATTTAGGATCCAAGGAAAAAGCCAAACAACCAATGGTTTTAAGCTCCTCATAAGAAGGAACTTTACCAAATAAAACTTCCTGGGGAGTTTTCCAATGTAAAACCTGTGAGGGAAGCTTATTGATCACATGAGTAGCAGCTAACACACAGTCAACCCAAAATTCAGAGGGAAGGTTAGCAAGTAATTAACTTGATAGATCTGGCAATTTATGTAAGATACATGTGCCTTTTCAACTCGACCATTCTGTTGAGGAGTATAAAGAGCACTCCTCTGGTGAATGAGTCCTTTTGAAGCAAACAATCGAACACAAGCTTTCTGAATAAACTCAAATCCATTGTCACTTCAAAAACACGTAATAGAGGCATTAAATTGAGTAGAGGCATAAGCAATAGAGGAAGATAGTAAAGCAAAGACTTCAGATTTATAATATTGCATAAAAAAAGTCCAAGTCACACGACTCTTATCATCCATGACAGTTAAGAAAAAAGAAGACTAGATACACTCTTAGTCCTATAACGACCCCATATGTCAAGATGAACAAAATCAAAACAATCAACTGAAACATACTTACTAGCCAAAAATGGAGCCATGTGCATTTTAGCCAGAACATAGGTTTCACATTTAGGCAAATGAGAAGCATTACAAGGCAAAGAACCTAAATGTTCAATCTTACTAACAGATGCATAACCTAATCTGATATGAAGTTGTACAAGTTTAGTAACATCAGATGACACATTGGATTATTGGAAGCCAAGCAATCCTTATTCACATCACTTAAAACACTCCTATTAAGCTTAAGAGGAACCCCAGAGGCTGTAATGACCTTGTCGGCTTGCAACCTATAAAGGCCATTAAGGTTGAAGCCAGATCCAATGACCTGGTGACTGCCAAGGTCCTGAAAATACCAATAACCAGAAGTAAACACGGCAACCAAAGATGTTCTCTATCAGCGCACCTAGGCACAGAAAGTAAATTATACTTGAAACTAAGCACCAGCAAGACATTGTGCAAAATAAGATCATCAGTCAAATATAAAGTACCAATCTCTTTCACATAAGATGTATTACCACCAGGCATACCAACCAAGTTACGTCTATTAAGCATTCTTTTATCACTTAACAAATGAGCAAATGCAGTCATATGGTCTGTTGCACCCGTATCAATGATCCAATCTTTATCACTGGTCATGGATGTAAGAAAAGCCATATTGAAGGAGGAAGAGTTACGTACCTACCATGTTGGTGATTGTGGAACAGTTGACCTATGGTTGATTCTGCATAGCTCGAAGCACCTCTTGGCAAACAACATTGATCAAAGACTGATCCATCTTGCCAACTTGAGCATCCACATTGTCACTTTGTTCCAATGGATCACAAACCTTACCACAAGCATTGTTAGCAGAAACACTTTCTTTCCTTTCCTTGAACCAGTATGGAAATAGATGCAATTTGAAACAATTATCCATGATATGACCTTTTCCTTTGCAATGGAAACACGCCATGTCTTTCTTATCCTTACGAAAATCCTCCTCCTTCTCACTTTGAAAGCCCTTTCTATTTGCGGCCACGACCATGCTATCAACACTTGTGCTTGTACCATCAGTAGCCTTATCAGAATTGCCACTCTCAACTTGAGACACCAAGTAATAAGCCTCGTTCAAAGTAGGCAAAGGGTCCATAGCCAATATCCTATTTCGAACCCCATCAAATGAATCCCCAAACCCCATCAAAAATTGCATCAGACGACTATGAGATTCGACCTTATTAACGTTCTTTATTATGTTGCAAGAACAAGTAGTTAATGCCCCACACTAGCACTCAGGAAACCCTTCAATATATACACTACAACTCGTCCCAGATACACTTCAACTTATTGAAGTACTCGACAATATTCTTACCATCTCAGGATATAGAGCACAACTCCTTCTTGAGTTGGAAGATTAATGACGCATTGGTTTGCTTATCTTTCACAAATTTCATCCCAAAGATGCTTAACAGACTCGACGTACATAAAACTTTCTGAAATTGTATTCACCATCGAGTTAATCAACCAACGTCGGACCATATAATCAGCTCGCAACCAACGCTGCAACTTATCAAGATCCATCGAACGAGTACAAGATCCATCTATAAACTCAATCTTGTTCTTAACAGACTCGATGTACATAAAACTTTTTGGAAAAAAAAAAGAGTATTAATAGAATATATTAGAAATTAAATATAATTAATAAATTTAAATTTTTATTATACTCTATAAAAAAATTGTCAAAATGTCAATCTTACGGATATAAAGGAAGTAATCGATAGGAGGCAAAAAAAAAAAAGGGTGATAATGGAGGAGCGTGTAGGTCACGCGAGTAGGAGGGGGAGTGAAACAGACAGACATTACGACTTTTCCGTGAGATTCAGACAGATCTCTGTCCGTTGGGATGTGAGAGAGCTGAACAACTGCCGTGTTTCGTTCCTACTCTGACTTTTACTCCCTCTTTTTCTTTTTTTCTTTTTTTTTTCAATAAAAAAATCCATTCTTTGAATAATTGTATTATAGGGATAATTCGATTATGTTATTTGAGTTGAATGAAATATTTATATTTATCTAGTTTATAGACATGTTGAGATTGAACGGGTTTAAATTTATATTTGAGGTTAAAAATATATTAGTATTTAACTAGTTAAGTAAATAAATAAGTTTGAATCGAGCTATTTTTTAACATAAAGTAATACGAAGTATTTTTTTTATGATATACTAGTAACTCATGGACATTTTTTTTATAAATTTTACAAAATTTGAGTTTGAGTCGAGTCTCAATTTAAATCGAGTTTTCAAATATTCTCATATCCAACTCGGCTCGTTAAGTAAATAATAATAATAAATAATGAGTCTTGATTGAGTTTTTTTTTTTTTCCGAGTTGAATATCAAAGTCGAGCTCGAACTAATTAAAGCTACTTGACTCATATAATAATTCTATAATAACTTAGATTGCGGTTTATGATAACTTCACACAACTCAAATTATTGTAATTTAAAAAAATCTACAATAACTTATAATATATAATATATTATATTACAACAGTAATAATAGTTTCATCACTAATTTTTGCTGATATACTCCTAATCTAAAAATTCATTTACCCAAAAACATGATTTGAAACCATCATTAAAAAAAATTAAGTTTCGGAATAAAAATATATTCATTTTTCTATATGTTATTTAAAAAACGCAAATAAACTAATTCCAAAAAACTCCTGAAAAATTTTTGGTCCCAAACATACCCTAATTAATCAAGCTGGTGAGAGGAGAGAAAACATTTCAACTTATAATATTGAATTAAGAAGCACTAATTCTTCCCCATCTCACTTCATTGCTATATATTCCCCTCACCTTCTCTCTTGCTTTTGCAGTCAAACCCCAAACCTCAAACACTCATCTCTTTCACTCTAATTCACACATCCAACAAACCCAAAATAAAGAAAGATGATTGAGGCGATGAACTCCATTAGTAATACTTCAAGATCAAGCTCTCTGAACCCTCAGCTATGGCATGCCTGTGCAGGCAACATGGTCCAAATCCCTCCATTAAACTCCAACGTCATCTACTTCCCTCAAGGCCACATTGACCACTCCCAAGTCAACTCCGACGCCGTCTACACCCACTTCCCGCCAGCCTCCATCCCCGCCCTCATCCCCTGCCGCGTCTCCTCCATCGACTACTTGGCCGACCCCGTCTCCGACCAAGTCCACGCCAAGATCCGCCTCACCCCTGTCCGATCTCATCCCCTCGATTTATCAGATAATGGTGACGTTCAGTCTGACGGGTCGGATCCCAAACCCGGGTCCTTCTCGAAAACCCTCACCCAATCCGACGCCAACAACGGCGGCGGCTTCTCCGTCCCCCGGTAGGTTCAATCAAAAAACTTTTTATTACCTATTTTAGTCATTTTGATTTGAGAAATATTTTTCGCTGATTCATATTTTTATTATTTTTTAAAATCTCGATTCGAGTTCTTCAAATTTTGATAATTTATGTTCAAGTATATAAACTTTAGGAGTAGTTAGGGGATGTTTTTTTTTTCCAAGTATTTGATGTCATTGGTGAGTTAATAATATTATTAATGAATTATTTTTATTTGATTTAATATAAATATACAAGTACATTATTATTTAATTAAATGTTTTGTGGTAAAAAAAAAATTGACCGTTGTTGAATTTTTTTACCAAATAGGTATTGCGCGGAGACCATCTTCCCACGGCTGGATTACTCGGCCGAACCGCCGGTTCAGACGATTTTGGCGAGGGACGTGCACGGGGTGACGTGGAAGTTCCGGCACATCTACCGGGGCACCCCTCGTCGGCATCTGCTGACGACGGGGTGGTCCGGGTTCGTGAGCCGGAAGAAGCTCAACGCGGGCGATTCGGTTGTGTTCATGCGGGACGAGAACGAGGAGCTCTGTATTGGGATCCGGCGGGCGAAGAAGTGGATCGGGTGTGGGCCTGAACCGGGTTCGGCTAATTGTGGGGTTGAACCGGTGGTTGAGGCTTTGAGGCTTGCGGCGAATGGGGAGCCGTTCGAGGTGGTTTATTACCCCGGTTCGAGCACGCCCGAGTTCTTCGTGAAGGCGTCGGATGTGAGGGCTGCGATGGAGGCTAAATGGTGCCCCGGGATGCGGTTTAAGATGGCTTTCGAGACCGAGGATTCGTCTCGGATCAGCTGGTTCATGGGCACCATTTCGGGGGTTCGGGTTGCTGACCCGGTTCACTGGCCTAATTCTCCTTGGAGGCTTCTTCAGGTACTTTTAGTTCGATCTCTTCAACTCTTCCTATTTCAATGAAATACATTAAGGCAGTGTTTGGTTATCAGCAATTACGAGTTTTACACTTATTATACCGCCAAACGCCGCCTAAGTGCTATAACTTAGAGTGACTCATTTTAACATGTTTGAATGAACTTGTACTTGTAGGTTGAATGGGATGAGCCAGAGCTGCTCCAAAATGTGAAGAGTGTGAACCCATGGCTAGTCGAAATGGTGGCAACCATGCCAACCCTTCACATGCCGCCATTCGCCTCACCAAGGAAGAAGACGCGCTTCACAGAGCCCCATGATTACGCCTTCGTTGGCTTGGGCTACAAGCCTAGCAATAGCATTCCGCTTTGTTGCGTTGGGGACGTATCTACAAGCATACAGGAAGCCAGGCATGCTCGGTTCGAGCAATCCTTAGCAACCCTAGGCAAAATGCACTTGGGCTTGCTTCCTGCCTTCCTAAAGCAGCATGAAAACCCTGCACCGAAGAGCCCTCCGTTGCTCGGTCACAACTTTGTGAGCAAACGCAATGAGCATAATGAGGTTGCGACTTTGTCTTTTGCCCTAACAATGGGAAACCCTCACAACGACAACTCGAAGAAGAGCGATGATCCTTCAATGAGGCCAAAGTTTATGCTCTTTGGGAAGCCTATACTAACCGAGGAGCAGCTCTCACAGAGCTCCTCCGGTTATTCTTCCGATGGATCCGTCTATGATACAACAGATGGCTCTTCAGACGAGGCTCTACCTCATGACAAACCGCAACAATTCAGGATCGAGCTCGGGGCGTTGCGAGCTTGGCAGAGTCGGAGTCTTAACGATCCATGTTCGGATATTGGGAAGATTCGTACACGAAACTTCATTCTCAATGAAGGAGGTTGTTAGATAATTCTTTTGAGATATATGGAGATGGCTCCTCTCCATTTCAAGGCTGATAGATGACCCTGAAATGGCCAGGAGCCTTCTCCAAACGTTTAGATTTCTTATTGTTTGTTGTTTTAATTGTAGTAAGTTTCAATTAACTTTTCGCTGATCCCCGGCTGGCCCCATAGCTAAAAATGTGCAATGTGAACATGTTTTGTATAAGTGAACTCAAACTATTGGAGTTTTGTATTGATTAGATTGATGGGGAAGAAAAACATATGTCTCAATTGCTTTGATCGGTTTGTATTGAACTCAAAACTGTTGGAATTTTTGTCGCAAAACATACAAGTCAATAAGTTTGATTGTTTGAAAGAAAATGTACAAAATAAAGAGTGCCGGTGGGGAGTGGGGATTGACTGATGCCTTGTTTTTATTTGAAGTTGAAATCTAGACTTTACATCATATTGATGAGTAGGCTTAATAAATGACCTTAATAAAAATTAAAAGTAGGATTGTTACATAAATTGGACTCGACTAACAAAAATCCAAATAATCCTCGATCATTATTTTACTACTAAACAAATTGAATATGAATATATATTTTTCTTCAAAAGGGCGCTAGCGCAATTTATTACTCAAAACTACAAGGTTCAACAGTAGAGTTTGAAATCAACTTACCCCTAAGACAATCGGGGGAATCCGACGTCTAGTGGAGCTCAATAATTGGCAGGTTTAGTTCTACCATATCTGACGCAAAGGAAATAAAGCTGCAAACAGCTCAGCCAATTGGTATGAATACATTTTTAATCTCGAATTCAAATTCAAGTTCGATGTATTTTTAAACAAGATAAACATGACCGACTAACCGGCTAATTAATACTTGCTCGATCCTAAAATTAGGTATACTCTTTCTTGGAAGTTCATGTAATTTTTGTGAATATCTTAACACGAGCTGACAGGGAAAGAGACCTTTAGTTATATTAGAGCATCGTAGAAAATGGTTCAATTTCCTTTTGGAGCAAGGATAATTAACCTTGAAGCTTATATGATTTGAATTTTGAACTCATCAAAACGATGCGTTTAAGTGGGATGAAACTTGGAAGTATATATGAAGGAGAGACATAGCGGAGATATAGTAGGGATATCGGGACAGAGTCAGAGTCGGAGCCGAAGGCGGGTCTCAAGGCACTGCAGGTGGGGACCATGCTACCCTCGTCTTCTTTTTATCAAGTCAAACCTACTTGTATGTACAAACAAATAAATAAATCATTGTGGCATTAATGCTTTTTTTTTTTAACATTTTATTTCTGGTTAGTATCTTCATAGTTGGTCTTTGGGTGTCTGGTTAAAATTATCATATTTTTTAAAATAAATTATTAGATGTGTCACGACTAATAAAGATGGAGATATATACATCTTGTGTTGCTAACCTTGTGAGATACTTTCAAGTATATATAGATACAGTTTTTCTTCTTATAAAAATGGAATCTAGACTAAGCCTATTTATCTATGTACCTCATTTAGATTGTTTCCCAACATTAATTTTATGATAGTAATGTTAAAAAAGATTATTGTGTTGATTTACCATCTCTTAATCCATCTTAACTTGTTTGTACACTGATTCCGCCTAATATTATTAAAATTGTTATAAATAAGCAATATATTTACTCCTTAAAATTTTAGAACGATTTAATTTTTTCAAGTCTACTCGCGTTGAATAGACCTAATAAAAATAGGATAAATACTCCTTAGCATATTTTTAAAATCTTTTCATTTCAAGAGCAAGAGCTCGAACTCGAAAGTCGAAACCACTTAGGGTTCGTTTGGTTTAACACGAGAAGAACAATTCTCAGGAAGTTACTTCCCGATAATTCAATTCCCACGTATTGCACTTCATGGGAATTGAAAAAACATGTTTGGTTGGATTTTAAATGACAGAAATTAAAATAGGGAAATTGAAAATTTCTATTTATAAAATGTGGAATATAATTCGAACTTAACTAGGGGAAGTAGATAAGTTAAATTCTCTTAAAATGGAGGAATTTAAATTTCTGAGAATTTAACTTCCTGAGTTTTCCTGTGACTAAAAATCCAACCAAACACATATATTTTATCTACTTCTTGGGTTTTTCCACTTCCTGGGTTTTTCTACTTCTTGGGTCAAAAAATATTTGGCTCCATCATGAGCCTGACATTTGTAGGGCCCCCAAAGGTCTAGATGAACAAGATCAAATGGCTTCAAAGTCAAAGAAGAACTTCTATTAAATGGTGATTTGTGATGTTTAGCAAGTACACAACTTTTACAAAAGAAATCCTTACATACCAAGTGTTTAAACTGATTCAAATGCAAAAGTTTTGACATAGAACTATGGCCTAGCCGAGCATGAACAAGCTCTAACTCATGACCGTTATCAGGCTTAACAGTTTGGCTACAAGCCTTTATTGAACTGAAAAAATCACCAATCTCACCATCAATCACAGCTCAAGCATCCTCTGTCTTGATGATGTAAAGACCACTGGTTCTGTGTCCCCTTCCCACAATCTTCTTAGTGATCATAAGGTCCTGAAATAAGCACTGATCAAAAGTGAACATTGCCACTAACCCTGAATCCTCAAGAAGTCTCCCTACTGACAATAGATTGTGTTTGAAAGAAGGGACCAACAGCACATTCTTTAACACAAGACTTGAACTGAACTTAACTAACCCAATTGTGTCCACAGTCACAGCTGAATCATCAGGCAAAGTAATATTAATCGATTTCAGAAGCTTTTGCTTATATCTAAGTGCAGTAGAATCATATATCATATGATCAGTAGCGCTTGTGTCTACAATCCAGAAATCTTTCCCAACAATTTTCTCAATCATCAAAGCTTTAGAGGGATTATAGTTACCTGAGAAGTTTGCTGCTGCAAAGCAGTCATCATTCTCAACTTGGATCTGCTTTCCCTTCATCATCCTCATCACTTCTTTGCACACTGCAGTGACAAGGCCATTGTCAAACTTGCTCTCCTTTCCTTGATCAAGTGGAGAATCTCCTACCTGCACATCCACTGAGTTAGCAGCTGATCTCCCATATTGCTTTCCCTTTGATTGTTGATCTTTGTCTAGATATCCATGCAACTTGTAACAGGCCTCCCTCTTGTGACCTTTGTTTCCACAAAAATCACAAACTGGAAACTCGTTGAGCTTATAACAGGTGTCTCTAATGTGACCTTTGTTGCCACATAAATCACATTTCTTGAAATCTTCCCTTGGTTTCCTGTTGTCTCCATCTCTCTTCCAATTGTTTGACTGGTTTCTGCTGGCATTAAGAGCAGTGACATCATCTCCTTGCTTAGAACTTGTGCTCGGACTACTTCCACAATGTTCAACTTGTTGAACAATGTAGAATGCTCTATTCAGGTTAGGGACAAGATCCATAGCAAGGACCTGGTTTCTTGCCGAATCATATCCCTCATTCAGTCCCATTAAAAACTGCATCAACTTGTTTCTTTCTTCCATTTCGATCATCTTCTTGACAACCTGACATGTACATTTCTCCATAATACCACACATACATCTCGGTGATCCCTCTACACAAGCAATTTCGTTCCAAATTTTCTTCAATTTCCAGAAGTAATCCCCAACAGAATCAGAACCTTGCCTCACAGAACACAAATCTTTCCTCAAATGATAAAGAAGAGGGATGTTAGATTGTCCATACCTCTCCAGAATTTCATCCCAGAGTTCCCGCGCAGATCCAGCGAACATCAATGATTCCGAGATCGATTTGTCCATTGAGTTGATAAGCCAGCATCGCACCATGTAGTCGGCTCTGAACCACCTCTGCTTGTTCGGAGAATCATCCGGAGGCTTCACAATGGATCCATCAATGAATCCGAGCTTCAATTTTGCTCCCAATGCCATCTTCACATTTCGCATCCAGCTCAGGAAGTTGGTTCCATTGAACACAGCTGCAACAAGTTGTGCACCTAGACTGTCCGAGCTCGCAAGAACATATGGATCATTCGACGCCACCTGAAATTGCTTATCACCGTTCTGATTCCTCTGATCACCATTCTGATTTCACACGACCGAAGCGTACGTGTCTCCCATGGCAGCTAATCACTTCAGATCTTCGACGAATCTCAACACAGATTTGTTCCAGGCTCTGATACCATATGAACTGGATCACAGTTCACCAAATCGCCATAGAACAAAGGAGAGAAACTGAAGAAGAAAATTGGAATTTGTTTGTGATGTATTGTTTCTGAGTTTGTTACAGCTAATGGAGGTGGATTGTGGCTTTATAGCCTTACATTACTAACTGCCACTCACACTAGCAGTCGTACACGTGTCCACACTCTTTGAGCCTAACAACCTCATGTCTAACCTATGTGTGACCCGGACCATCTGCAGAGATGCACCACACTGGCTCATACTTTTCAGTTGCTAACCAAACGAACCCTTATAATAAGTCCCTTATATTTTCGTATTTCCTGGAATTTCAATACATTTCCTTATCTATGTTCAATTATAAGTCGTAAAATGTTCTTCTTTCCACACTAGTACCTTAATAAATTGAAAAAATATTGACCTTTTCCATATCTTTAAATGCAAATTTATTTTGAGACATTTGACATATTAACTACTCCCTTACTTTTAATGTCTTTTATAAACTACGTACCCACTATAAGTGAAAAAATATATAATGCCATCTATTTTTACAAAAATGTTAAATGTATTTCTAAAATTGGAAAAAATCCATTTCCAATCCCTAAACATTTAGCAAAATTATATATAAATCCTTCGTTTTTTTTCCCATCAAAGTCCTTTAACTTTTTGTAATGTTTTAAATGGGTCCTTGATTATTACACCATTTGAAACATATTATTTGACTCTTTGACCAATTACACATTTTTTCTAAGATAGAACAAAATAAAATAAAAAATAATTAGTTTTATGTAAAAAATAAATAGGTTAATGATATAAGAGAAGAATATGGAAGGTTGTTATTATACGTACGGTCAAATTTTCACCAAATTTATGGCCATTCAACAACTTTTGATTTTTTTTTTTTTTTGCCTGAAAACAACCTATCAATACCGATTTCTCATGTCGACAAATTGTTTTTAGGCAAAATAAAATTATCAACACCGGAAATCGGTGAAACCATCTTTCGCTTGACGATATACAACCATGTATATAACAAGATGGATATGAAGAGTTTATTCAGAGCATTAATAGAATATCTTATAAAAACACGCAATAAAAAAAATAGATTGACAAAATTATAAACTTTGGTCATTAAAATATTTAAAGTATCAAATATTGTATTGGAAAGTTTTGAGTCCAAATAGTTAAATACTACATCCGTTCCAAAATAGATGAGTTTTTAAATGATAGTTTTTGTTTCAAAATAGATGGCTTTTTATGTTTATAGGTAGGAGATTGTCATGATTTGTGTATTACTGACTTTTTAAAAGATTTTGATTGCTTAAAATGTGTAGTGAGTATTAAAATAATAAATTTTATGAAAAAGTTAGTGGATTAATGATGTTTTTTTAAAGTGAAGTGTTTTATTAAGATTTATGCGAATGGTTAAAAGTCTATGTATTTTGAAACGAATGGAGTATTACGTTACGAAAGTAAAAAGGAGTTTTTTCCCCTGATCATTGGGAAAAAAAGCTACAAGTTTTTTTCTTTTAATGATACAAGGAAAGGATTTGGGCGGTGTCAGACCCTGCTAATCCACCACCCAAGAGTGTCCTTTTGGACGAGAGCTTGAAGCTCAGAATGATGCAAGGGCGAGTCGTCATTGAGTTGATGCCGAAGATGAGCCACCTTTGTCCACGACCTGATTGAGCTCTCTGAAGACATGCAGACATGAGGAGCATTGGAAGTTATGGAGCTAGAAGTCGTTTGGAATCAACAATAATCATTTCAATCTCCCAAGGACACTCCAGACATCATTGATGGAGTTGATGACTGCAAGACAATCGCCTTTGACCTCGATCATAGAAATACCTAGTTGATGACTACAAGACAAGAGCTTCGGCCTTCACCGTCGACACCTCACCACACAGGGAACCCGTGCAGAAAACGACAGAGCCATTGTGATCTTGAATAACTACTCCCATCAAAGCCTCGCCAGAAGAAAGCACAGAAGCATCTGATCGAAATACCCAGCTGGTTATGGTTTTTATATCTAGATCGAGAAAGATTATATTGAGATCAAATTTCATTTCATTGTTAAAGGACTTTTAACTAATCCAACTAAAAGTTTAGGGCCTCATTTTATACCTTTTCCAAAGTTTAGGAACTCTATTAGTAAATAAAAAAATGTTTAATACGTATATAGCGTTACCTTCTCTACTCCGTAAGATTGAAGGATTGATTTAGATTAACTTTTTTCTTTTTAACTGAACACAATAGTAGTAGGAACTAGGAAGAGACATTGATGATATAGGAAAACATAGGGGATGTGGACTTTGGAGTTTGGAGCAACACGTACGGGGTGGGTTAATTAAAGACTTAATTGGAGTGATTAAACTCTTAATCCCTAATTAAAGGTTTGTCGGTCAATGGTCAGAACCATGCCCATATCGACAACCCGAAGATTCTCCTTCGCCAGTCTCAACCTGGGCTAGCTGGCAGCGCGTGCTCTTACGCTCCTACCATTATTATTTTATTAATCGCAAATTTTACTTAATTAATTAATTAATTGTAATATTGGTGTTTTTTTTTTAATAATTTTGACAGAAACCTTTCACCTTAAATTATGGAATAGAACTTTCTTTGTCAGCTACTCTGCTTCGTTGTAACTGACAATTTAATATATTGTATATTGTACATAATCTAATTATGTGCACATTCATAATTAAACTTATGTCCAAACATTTTATCACCATGCATTTTTTTAATACTCCTTTTCCCTAATTAAAAAAATACTATAGCTTTTGTTCAACACAAATGTCATTTTTAATATTTAATTTGGTATTTACTTTACCTAATTTCTACTATAAATAGCACTCATTTATTTCGAAAAAATATGTCATTTATTATTTAGGCACATTTTTTAGGAAGATAAAAAAATTTAGTGTAAAATATCCATTTTTTATTTAAAAAATTAACAATATCATATTTATAAATAGTAACTATGAATTTATTTTAAAAAATTATTTAAAAAAATATATTTTATATTTTTTTATCATCGTAAAAAAAACATGTATAAATAGTAAATAAACTGTTTTGCCGAACGAAGAGAGTAATAAATAAATTTATTAATCTAGTTAAAAAAATACTTTAAAATGTTAAAATAAAATTTTTAATTAATGAATGCTGTATAAGCTAGGTTTGGTGTATTTTTGGGGGGTATCTATGATGTGATTAATTTTGGATGGTTTGATGATTTAGGAATAAAATTTTGTGGTTTATCAAAAAATAAATAAAATCTGTGGGTAATTTTGTGTGATTTTTTTTTTATAAGGAAATAATTCGAGGCCGGACAGGCCCGGACTTCGAGAGGCCGACAAAGTCGGCAGACGGCAAGCCGTCTAAACATACAACATAAAAAAAAGAAATACAACATACAACAACTACCTAATACAACAAAAGAACTACTAGAAACAAACCCGAAAAACCCCAAACCCTAAGCACACAAATGGACACAGCAACGAGAAGATGGAGACCCGACGTGGCGAAGTGGATTTATACAGTATAGCTTGATACGTTTAAAAAAGAAAAAGGAAAAGGAAAAAGAAAAGACGTAATACAAATCCCGAGGAGCGGAACGAAGCATCGTTCACGTGTGACGGGGTTGAAAGAAGGCATCCCCGGTGTTACGGCGTTTCGATGGGCGCGCGCTCCCGTTATCGTCGTTCGCGGGTCACCCGCTCCGCGCTCTTAATTCCGTAATTTGACGTTCAACACAAACATTGCCGATTTTTACGTTACCATCAATGAATGAATCACTTAATTGAATCTCACTAATTGCCACCTTCCCCTAATTAACACTTTGCAGCTACTGTCCCGCTTCCATGGATTTCATCTCTCTCCTTTTAATCTGTCTGCAAGTTGATCTTTTTAATCTTTTTTCTCTTTTTTTTTTTTGTTGAATTGGTAGTTTTTTTCGACTAAATTCGAGTTTACACTGAACCTTAAAAAGTATTTATACTTATCTCGTTCATTATTAACGAACGATATTGAGTCGAATTTTTACTGAGCTCAACCCAAATTGAGTTCGAATTATTCAGCTCATATAGCAGCACTCCAATGAATTTCAATGTTTTTACAATAAGAAAATGTTTTTGTAGTAGTTTCAATGGATGTAGTCAAATCTCATCCAGATAGCTAGATTTA
Organism: Persicaria maculosa; assembly: GCA_963922045.1. Classification (NCBI taxonomy): domain Eukaryota; kingdom Viridiplantae; phylum Streptophyta; class Magnoliopsida; order Caryophyllales; family Polygonaceae; genus Persicaria; species Persicaria maculosa. The sequence continues at coordinate 16,776,716 of OY998259.1, read as the reverse complement.
CAAGTATTTGATTGTATTATTTTGGATGAGAAGTTTAGAATGCCAAATGAAGACCAATCAAATAGCCAATATTATCAACTCTGCAATTTGTTAGCTTCTCTGAAAGTATGATCGAGTGACGTGCACCTCCTCGAACTCACGGAGACAATCAAGGATCAATGTCTACACTTCTAGATACCTTTAACTGGTGCTTAGAGCTTCTTTGCCTTCAATAGAAATCTTTGAAATCCCCCAAGAAATTTTTCTACATTCATGTTATTGATTTGTTAGAGTTTATAGCCAATTAAAAAGATATGAACAAATATTATTTTTATTTTTTGAAAAAAATGAGATAGGGAGTTAAGATCTCAACAAATAAGACTTAATAAAATAAAGATAAAACTAGTACGATTCCCGCGTTTTAAAACTAAAATATTATATATAAAAATATTAATAAATGTTAAGATAAAAATCATAAAAAAAACTTTACAATAAATGTATCTTATAACTACGCAGTAATAATAATATGAATACCATTATAACATTGTTTAATTTGTGATGTGTCATAATCAATAATTATATTCAATGTTTTGAATTAAGCCCAATAGTTAGTAAATAAATTTCATTGAGCTCAATACTTATATTAGATTGAATTCAATGTTTTGAATTAAGCCCAATAGTTAGTAAAATTAAAGAAAAAAGAGAATTGAACAAAAAAAAGAGAATTAAAGAAAATCCAAGAAAAATGGCAAAAAAAAATGATAAATTAAGACTCCTAAAATTCCTCTAAGACTTACACATCATCCTAAACTCTTCTAAATTAAGAGTTTATATAGATAGTTAGTAAATAAATTTCATTAAGCTCAATAGTTATATTAGAGTGAATTCAATGTTTTGAATTAAGTCCAATAGTTAGTAAAATTAAAGGAAAAAGAGAATTGAAGAAAAAAGGAGAATTAAAGAAAATCCAAGAAAAATGGCAAAAAAAAATGATAAATTAAGACTCCTAAAATTCTTCTAAGACTTACACATCATCCTAAACTCTTATAAATTAAGAGATTATATAGATAGTTAGTAAAATTAAAGAAAAAAGAGAATTGAAGAAAAAAGGAGAATTAAAGAAAATCCAAGAAAAATGGCAAAAAAAAAATGATAAATTAAGACTCCTAAAATTCTTCTAAGACTTACACATCATCCTAAACTCTTATAAATTAAGAGTTTATATAGATTAGATTAACTTCACATTACTTAATTACAAGAATCCACATAGACTCTTCCAAGATTATATAAGAGGATTCAAGTTTGATTTTAAATGGAACACCTTAAAAATCAATGAGATAGTGTTCTATATACCACCACTAATTTTGATTAAAAAATAATTTAAATAAATTTACAGTCACATTTTATGTGGAAAATTGCAAATTTCAACTAAAAATATTTGACTGGAATTGTAGATGTTTTCTTGTCTGATTTAGGTTATAGATGTCATCAAGAAAATTGAATTGACCTATATATTGGATTAATGGACTACTCTTTCTAAAAATTTACCTAATTTTCCTGTCCACATCATTACAATAGCTATTAGGAGAATGAGTCAAATTTCACAAGTATCGGTCTTATGATTTTATAAAAAAAAAATATAAAAATTATATGTATAAATATAAGTATTCAACTTATGATAAGATATAATATTGGATTTATTTGATAATTTCAAAAATATGGAGCTAGATCCGAGAATATGTTTGATGAAAAGGCTAAGCCAGGCCAGGGTCAACCCTAACCTAAATGCTACCAAACCTTTTTTGTCTAGTGACATTAAAAATTAAAAATCTGATTATAATTTCTTATACACATTTCCCTTTTATTTAATTTCTTAGTTAATTTATGTAATGTTTATTTAAATAATAAGTGCAAAGAGAACAGAAGCTTCAAAACAATATGAAAATGTTGGACATTGCCATCATGTGGTGGGCTGTCATGGTCAATGACATCTGTTGTTAACTTGTTATTGTCTTCTTCATTATTTCAATTATCAATAGTATATATTTATTATAAGAGTTTTTCTTTTATTTTATCTGTGGTAGTCAGGGTACAATATATATTTGATAAAACCTTTAAGAATTAGGTTAAAGATCTGAAGCGTGTACTATGTTGTTGTTTATCTAGGAGATTTAAGTGTGTTTATAATGCTTCAAAAATACTAATTAAAGGGTTTTTTTCCCCTTTCATTCTCGCCAAGATAATAAAACTCATATACAAAATTTAATTTTGTATATGAGTTTTATTGAAGCTATGCGATTGATGCTTCGATTTGTTAAGGAATGGAGCCGGAAACATTCACATTGGAACGGATATTCCCCCTCTTATGACGAAGCTAAAGCGGATATTTGGGACGAGGTGTTTTGGATCATTTGATCTACTCAACTATTTCAGTAACTATTCTAAAGACTAGGACTCTTAATATAAATTTTACAGACTTTTTCCATTTATGGCATTTTATTTGGGAGCTGTGAAATAGAATTATTTTTCGCAACAGTTCTGATAAGAGTATTATCAATGTTTTAACTCAAACTATTGATAATATTTCATGCTGGAATAAAGAACAGGTGAAAACCAAATTACCAAAACGTAGTAGGTACTAGGTCGGCCTCCTGATAAAATGATTTGGAAATGTCCCCCAATAAATGTCGTTAATATTAATGTAGATGCTTCGGTCAAAATTGGTTGTCAACCTCATATTGGATGCATTTTGAGGAATACTTATGGTCAAGTTATTCGGATACATGAATGTAATGTTATAATGAGTTATGTCATCCTAGCAGAAGCGTTTGCAGTATATGCAGGTATAAGACTAGCAGCGGAGCTTGGGATACGGAAAGCCATAGTTGAAAGTGATTGCTCAATCGTTATCAATGTCATTAACCAGGTGAACAATATACCATGGGAGGTGGTGCAATTAGTTCGAGAAATCCGTTCATTAAGCGAAGATTTTGAGATGATTACATTCCAGCATTGCTATAGAGAGGCGAATTGTGCAGCTGATTTTCTTGCGAAATCTTAGTTTAGTTGTAATTTTATTTTGAGTTTTTGTTGTGAGTTCTAGAACATCATCTATGATTATGGATGTCACATCCAACTCTTTGCCTACTGTAAAAAAAAACTATTTCAGTAGCTATTGGTTTTTGATGAAATTGTTTGGTATGTCAAAGTTTAATCTAAGATTAAATTACAAATCTAGCTTAAAATTTTAATCTAAAATTCTATAAATAGATTAAAATTTTAGCCTTTATTGACATATTAAATGAATAAATTATTGTTTGGCATGATAAATTTCATACAAAATTGTTTTCTTGAAAGTTGTAAAAATCTTTCTCATATTCAAGGTTTTTAGGATCGAGATCCTAGCGTAGGATCGATGCAAGGCTCTAGGATCAGATCGCAGGATCATAAGATCCTAGAAATAAAAGAAAATAAAATAAATACTAAAATAAAAACAAGCCATACCAAACAAATACATTTATTTTAAAATAAAACTAATCGTTTTTTCCATTAAACAAACTAATTAACTAGCATAGTCCAATAATAACCACTTAAGATTCATAATTGGTCAAGAACAACGTCTTAAAAGGTACAATAATAGCTTCTTGCTGTTGTTGCCCTAATTTATTCTTTATTTTCAAGTAGTGGAACTCAAGAGGATCGACAATGAATGAATTAGAATGAGGCTTATGGTTTTAATTTCTACTAAGGGTCAAGTAACGATTAAAATTTCTATCAATATATTTTAAATTGAAAATAAACTACGTACATTCACCTCATTTTTGTTTACTTTTTCAAATTTTATACCAAACGAACCCTAAAAAGTATGGAAAAAAAATTCAGATCATTCACTTGGGAGATAGGCTTAAAAAAATACAAATTAAGGGGCTCATGTTATTTATTGTAGGCTTACAATCCCAAATTCCAAACAAAAATTACACATAACATCACATTATAAAGTATTGCTAGGATCTTACTAGGATCTTACGATCCTAGCCGATCCTAACTCGATCCTACCAACAAAGAGTATTTATACATGATCCGAATCAAAAGCTAACCTAGGATCACAAGATCCGAATCGGAATCTTAATAACCATGCTCATATCTCTTTGAAAAGCTTTATCAAACAAGCTCATGCTCGTTGAAAAGACAATTCTATGACGAATTGTTTTGTCGACATTTGACTAATAAGTTCATATTTATTTTTCTCCTGCATTCCTTACCTTAAAAGCTTTTGGATTTTTTTTAATATTCAGTAATAAGTAAACTCAAAATGATTAACGAGTTATACAAATACTCAAAACACTACTCGTCTCCTCGAGAGTGTGAGGTCAGGGAAAGAGTGTGTACACCAACCATTTCTCGTTTGCTTTTAGCAGGATGTATTGGAGTTTGTTTTTACTATTGATGGATTGAAGCTATACAAAGAACTAAACTCAGCCAAAACTCCAGCCATTTCCTGCTTCAAGTGCGATCTTGGTTGCACGGATTGCGACTCCTGTGACAACATTCAATTCATCCACATGTGATCTATTTCAACAATCCGATCCTAAAAACAAGCTTCAGCTTGCTCGGGTACAAGTAACAACCGTGTCGAACATATTGCAGTAACACCAATGTTCAACGTTCGCAAGTCACAACAGTGAACTGACCAGTTACCACACCGCAGATAACCTGAAACTTTTGGGTCAAAAGTAGGGAGTGCAGTTGAAAATGCAACAGTAAGCTGCAACTAGCTGCGAGCAAATATGGCCAGTCACTCGAATAGCTGAGTGGTTCTAGACATCTTGTATGGACCAGAGTCTCAGCAAATTGTTCATTTCCACAATCTATAACATATTATAGCACCTTACTGTACACAGCAAGGGGCACCTCGAGTATAACGAAAACAGTTCATTTCAAGAACAAGCTCATGTCTAAGTCTAGCTAGGATTCACACTGGAAAAATTTACAGCGACATTGCGGGAAAGGGAAATACTTTACACATTATATTCATACCTGTAGGCTTATTCTATGAAACCAAACGACTTGCCTTCCTGCAGGGTGAACGGGACCAATATACTTATGACTGATTTAAAAAAGGAGGAGAGAAATCCTACTCCGCAATCTGAATGTTGACCACTCAAGGTCAAGGGGTCACAAGACTACTTACGGTTGAAAATTCAGTATTGGCAATGAATCTGCACTAGCTGCTCCAATAGCTGAGGCCCATCAAGTAAAATGCAAGGCTTTCGTTGAGGATCAACCAGTTTCGGAAATACAGCTATATTTTTAGCTCTTTTAAGTTGTCAACCAACTCTGGTTCCTGCTTGTCCTCCTGTGACAATCTTCTTGGATCTTGATGCAGGAGTGATGAATCGTTGGGTGAAATTGGAGTAGTCAAAACTGATGCATTTGATCCAACAGGGGTAGCAGCAAAAACAGGCACAGCTTGCCGAACATGGACAGGAGGTGCAAGGTTTACAGGTGGTTGTCTCTTCATATGAACTGTGGGTGGTACATGGTAGATAGGGGCAGAATAAGCAGGAATTATAGTTCGGACTGTAACAGGGGGAGCGATTCCATGGTATGGCCTTACGAGCTGAATTGGTATGTAAGGTACTGCTCCGGGTGCAGGGAACTTGTGGGGTCGGGATTGACTGCTTCCAGGTGCTGCTGACAGTGAGGGAAGATTCGGCTTATGTGTGTTGACAAGGGCGGGCCTGTGACTCTTTTGGTAACTTAATGGAAGGATTCTTGAGGACTTAATAGGAGGGTGTTGTGAATTTGATGTTCTTGAATGTGAAACTGGGAATTTAACTGGGAACGATGAATTACTTGACTTCTCTTTCTGGAGGTAATTCTGCAGGGCACGTGCGACAGTTACATGCTCCTGTTCATCATTGTTAACTGTTGTTGATGAACCTATAGCTTCTTGTGCCACTGTACAAAGCAAAAAATAAAAACATGTAACGTACATGGATCCAATTCACTAGTAGCATGTTGAAATGGTCAAGGGGCCTACAAACTCTATTTCGTTGATTTTAGTTAAATGACTTAATTTGGTCAGAAAGGATATCCATATTAAAGAGAAGATTTGTATAAGCAGCTGAGATAGCTTAATAAAATAGTAGGGTTATAATCTAATTCCGATCTTCAATGTTAAATTCATAAGGGTATTCTCATGTAACATTTACTGATATATAACATGGATCAACTTCAATAATGGAAATAAGGAGGTGGGTTCTAGTGTTGCAGATAGATGAGCATTCTATCACATAAGAATTTGTATTTCTGAGGCTGGATGCAGTTAAGTAGTGGTTGAAAATTGTCAACAAACAGCATATCTTAGAAGTTCAATGCTTATCCGCGGACAAAAATAAATAAAAGGATCCTGTTTAATGGTACTTTTGAAGTTTTATCTTCATGAAAATGGGAGTTCAGCTTTCAATAAGTTCACAGAGTCAGAAACAATGTGAATGTATTGCTTTCACCAGTAAATCCTGTTTTGTCTGGAGTCGAGGTGTACGCACCTCACGTTATAACAAGAGATAATATACAGACATCATGTTGACTTGATCACCCTTTTACCACCCAATTAAGCAGTAAACGGAAGAGAAAACGGTTATAATTAGCCAAGAAACAACAAGCACTCACATTGTTTAAGAGATACCCAAGCTGCCATTGCAGCACTCTTTTCAGCTTGTTTCTTACTTTTGGCCGGTTCACCAGTGAATGTTATGCCAGCCAATTCCACTGTGCAGGTGAAGAAATGACCATAACCTGAGCTTGATCTAGAAGTAGTATAAACAGGTAACGATGCCCCAACCCTCTGAGAAACCTCTTGCAAAAGATTCTTGTAAACACCTGTTTCATCCTGTTCAAAATGAGATCTAGTTAATGCATAATGACATTTATCACAAAAAATAAAAAGAAAAGAGTGCATAAATGAATAAATATATGACCAGGTCCTTTATGAACAAAGGAACATGATTTATGGGATCATTACTGCATGCATTGAATAGGTAATATATAGTACTCCTTACTAAAACACGCCCAAATGAATGCTTCTTCAGCCGTTGAAAATCAGGACAGATCAAACAACTGCACTGATCAACCGCTAAGAGGATCTTTTCATAATAAATGTGACAATTGATAAGCATTAAAAATCAATACGGAGTAGCAGAACATTTCCAAATCAACAATTTTTCCTGTTCAGCCAAGATGGAGTTGAAAGCTAACAAGATCAGCACTGAATGGAATTTTAAATGCATAACAAATTACAATCCCTGAAGAGGACAATACATTCTCTGACATAGCAGATTTTTTCAATCGGCTTATCAATTAGTGTTTCAAAGTACTATTTCAATTTCATAAATAAATCATCAAAGTTCAGCTCGAACGAAGTTCAAATCATAACAAACCCGAACTGCATTTCATCCTCATAACACCCAAAGAAAGGGGTAAAAAAATCTGACCAGAATTCGAGCGGCAAGAGAGTGTGGGGGGCCTCGATTCGAAAGGACCTCGAGCGCAACCTCGGCGGCCGCGTGCTCCGCCAGCCGAAGCGTGCTGCAGAAGGTGGGGCTTTCGAAGCATTCGCCATTGAAGTTGACCACCGCCTTGAACCTCGGCGCATGATCTGGACCTTCCCTGATCGAGGTATATGACGGCAGGTTGAAGCAGCTCCGCTGTGCCAGCTCCTGTAGCTGATTCTTATACATTATCGCTCTCTCTTGCAACCGCTGAAAACCGAGAAATCGACCAAAATCAAACGCAATTTCCGGTGGGGAAAACTTCAGGTGATCAATTTCAGATCGGATCTTAAGCAGGAAGTTGGAAGGAGAAGCATTTTTTGCAGGGTTGTTCGGATCATGAATCGATGAAATCGAGCGAGAGGAAGCTAGGGTTTAGATGGAGAGATAGAGAGCGCATTGAAGAAGAGTGAGAACAGTCAAGCACTGCTTTTTGTTTTTGTTATGGCAATTAAATTAAAGTGGAAATTTCAAAAACTCGCATCTTATGTACAATAATTTTTACAAGATCGCCACTTGTTTACATTATCTCTCATAAAACCAACCTTTATTTTTCCTACCCTCCAAATCACCCCTATCTTCGAGTTTTTTTTTTTAATAATAGGCGGAAATTAGAAAGTCTTTGGAAACCAAGTATCAACCTTAATCATCCCTGGTGGGGCATGTGGTACTTTCGGAACAAAACAATATTCGATAACGTTAAACCAGACCCAAGGACCATCTTATCATTTGCAAAAGAACAAATATTCATGTGGAATCGACAAAAACCCTAGACGAAGGTACGGAAACCCAACACAAAGGGAATCAACATCCTGCAACAAGAACTGAGCGAAAAAAAGAGGCGAGTTAAATGGGTCCCTCCGAAACCCGGGAATCACAAGTTAAATTTAGATGGATTTATCATCAGAAACAATAAAGGTGAACCAATATGCTATTGAGCTGGGCATTCTCCCTTCCCCTCCGCCTCAGGTACTGTGGGCTTAGGGCTTTGGAAGGGTTTACAGGCGGCCCGCATACTGAACATAACAAGATTAGAGATCGAAGGAGATAATCTTACGATCATTAACAACCTCAATGGTATTGGACAGCCAACTGGTGACTCTGAAATGATTGTCTCTGACAGTCTAGTCACGCTTGGCTTCTTCAGTTTCATAGAGATTCGTCATGTTTATCGGAAAGCTAACCGGGTTGCGGACCTTTTATCGCACCTAAACGTTGCCTTCCATAGCCCTCTGGCACCTGACAACTCTAAGCTTCATGATTTCATCCTTTCGGATGCTCTTGGCTCATAGGCTTTGTCCTTTCAGCCAAATTTTTGTCGTTTCAAAAAAAAAAAAACCTTAATCATCCCTCTCGAGGATGTTACAAAACCCATGTTCAAATGGAGGGTAATCATGTTACAAATATGATTAGACTTAGCAATGAAATCCGCATAGGAATCAGATTCTATGAAGCAGTATCTAAAGATGATGTTGCTAAAGTGGCTATTCATATGATAATTTTCTTTGTTGGTTTGAGAATTTCCCAACTTTCTTATCTTCAATAGTTATTAATTTTTTATTACTCCAAGATTGTCTTCATCTACGATGATATTCCCGATTCCTCTTTCAATTGCCATCTTAAATATTCCAGTACATACGGCCTGAGATTCAATTTGAGAACCAAGCCCTTAGAAGTTTGCATATAAAAAATATCAATGATCTAAGCATAACTATTCCTGATTATACCTCATATACTGCAATTCCCCTACGGTTTGACATAGCCGTCTACATTTATTTTGTAGACGCCTCTAGGTGGTCGTTTCTATTTAGTAAGAAAGGATACAGATTGTGAGATTTGTAATTATCTTCTTGTGATTTGTACCTATCTCTTATGTACCACCTCCGTTCAGAAATAGATGTCGTTTGACGTTTTGACACGTTTTTTAATGAGCTAAAAACTATATAAAATATTAATTTTTTAAACATTTTTTTTAATAATATGACATTTATTATTAATAAGTATTTATATTATATTAAAGAATTACAATTTTTGATATTTTATATAGTTTTTAGCTCCTTAAAAAACGTGTCAAAAAGTCAAACGACATCTATTTCTGAACGGAAGTAGTTTAATTTATTATATAAAGTCAAGTATAAATATATCATTCTCTAATTGAGTTAATCAATAGAGATTACAATCACTTTTGTGTAATCTTTTATGGTATCCAGAGTCGGTTCAAAAAGCTAATTTTTTTTTCCTGTCCATCACCGTCGGCCACCATGTCTTCCAACTCCATTCTGGCCGACTCCACCACCACTCCCGATGCCACCCATACCTCCACCAACAACTCAACCAACCTTCTTTCTGCGTCATTGGCTCCCAACACTTTGTTATCTTATAGTTTCCTCAGTTATCCGTCAAATTTGGTGCGCCCATGTTCCTGACGCTCTTGATGCATGCCTTCGATTTGAAGGAGTACTTTGTGCTGAGTGGCACAATCCCAACGAAGACTATCTCCGTCCCTACTACCGACACCACTGTCGCATCCTCCATGTTGAATCCTTATACTATGTCGTGTGGTGGAAAAGGATAAATTTATCCTTATCTGGCTCCGCAAAACGGTCTCCGCCACTCTTGCTTGTTATCTTGTCAAGCCCACCACTGCACGCGAGGCATAGGTCGCCATCAACGACATGTTTCAGCATCAGTCCGGGCCAAGGCGATGTATCTCAAGCTGCAACTCCATACAATACCCAAGGCAGGATCCTCCATGCCTGAGTATTTTGAGAAGAAACATGCAATGAATGATGCACTTGATGACTGTCTCCAACCCATATTCGATGATGAGTTTGTTGCCTGCATCCTTTAGGGTTTGGATGCGTCGTATGGCCTGTTTCGAGCTATTGTTCAGATGCGCTCATACTCACTCACTTCAGCAGCCCTCCTCAACCACTTGCTGCACGAGGAACAACGTCTCCAAGACGATTCATGGGCTTCTTTTGGTGTCGATCAACCATTTTCTCACTATAGGCAGTCTCGCTCCTCCATGCCACAACATCGCTTGTCCAACAGGTCCTCTGGCCGCTCTAGGCAAGTGCCTAGAGGCTAGAGTGTCTGCAGTGCCAACCCCAGTCCAATCCCACTGCATACATGGCCTCTCCGTCGACCATATTCGACCCTAATGAGTACTTTGATTCAGGTGTCATAGACCATATTACTGGCGATCTCAACAAGGTGTCAATTGACTCAGCGTTTAGCGGAGGTGACCACTTATCTCTCGGCAATAGTACTACCCTTCATATCTCTCATATTGGCCATACTGCATTACCGTCTTCCCCCACCACTGTCAAACTCTCTAATGTTCTAGTTGTCCCTAACATGAAAAAGAACCTCATTAGTGTCTTGGCGTCGAGACGCCGTGTGAGTATTCTCACTCTCCCGTGTTTTCGGCATTCGCAGTTCATCATGTGTCTTCCTCGATTTCTTCGCCAGCTAACGGTCTTTTAGGTGGTGTTCACTGTTGAGTTGTCATTTGTCTGTTTTTTATTTGCATTTTTTTGTGTTGTATCATGACGGTTAATCCGTCTGCCACTCGAGTTACGAGACACTTTGTTGTTTGGTAAGTCAAATCCTTTCGTTTTCAAAAAAAAGAAAAAAAAATGACAGATTAATATACGAAAAAGCTAAATACATCGGTAATTTTTACTAGATATACATGCAACATAGGGTGGGCCCGCAATGATCCACAATAGATTTGACAGTTGACACAAAAAAAAAAGAAAAAGAAAAAAAGATATGTACTTGAAAAAGGTGACGGTGAGTGCGTTATCCGCATCTTTCCCCCACTTTTCGCCTGCTTCACTCGACCAACACCGTAGTCCTCTCTTCAAATCCTCCTCCAAATTTCCAGTTCCTTCGATCAGCAATCTCCATAGCTCAATCTGGAGGGTTTCTGTGAAGCTTTTCTCATCTCCTACTGTGGGATAAGAGCTTAAAATGTGGAATTGCATTCATCACTTCGATTATGCATTTGATGAGCACTTTACCATTACTATGCAATAATTCCTCCCCGTCGATCCTGTTCGGCTCCCGTTGTTGCGGAACATCGAATCGGAGCACGCAAAGGAGCAATTGGATTGTGCTAGAGAGCGCTTCTCGAAGGTTCAGGCGGAAGGAGGTGCGTACACCGAACGCCACCAGCAGCAATGACGGCAATTACAGCGATGGGAGGCGTTGGCGGGGGAGGAAGAAGAAGAAGAAGAGCTGGTGGAAGAATTTCTTTTTCGAGGACGACGGGAATTGGCTCGGATTGAAGGACGAAGACGTGGTGGAGAGTGAGGAGGAGGTTAGGGATCTTGGAGGAGGAGAGGAGGAGTTGTCGGAGGAGGAGAAATTCGAGGAGTGGAGAAAGAGAGCGGAGGCGATTGTGGAGCTTAGGGAAGCGCAGGAGGGATTGGTGAATGAAGAGAATCGGAATTGGGAGGATTGGGTGGTGGTGGATGAGGGTTGGGCCGGCGGAGGAGGTGGCGGTGGTGATGATCAGGGCTATTCAGGTGAAATTGTGTTGCGGGAGAGAGGTTTGGTTGAGACAGTGAGCAATGTGTTCTTCCCAACTGGAGATGATGATGACTTGCTGTATGAAGACCGTGTTTTCCGATATGCTTCGATCAATTCGGTAATCTTCTCAGATTGATTCTTCTTGTTTGTTTGTAATCTGATTCGTTCTGCAATACTCTCTTTGTTATGCTTGTGTTGATATGCAAGTTTGATTGGAATTTGGATTGCGAAATTTGAGGGAAATAGAACTAGTGTAGAGATATCTTGCGTTCTCTTTCTTATTTTGGCTTGAAGGTGTTCCTTGGAACTTAATATGCCATATGCTTAATTTAACATCGACTATCAAATATATGCATTCATACAAATCTGAAAGCGCACACCATATTTATATGTAGAATGGGTGATTTAAGAAATGTTTGGCAATATGCATCCTCCGTGTGAACTGAAGTATCCTTTTTGGGACACACATTTTACTTGCATATCAACTTGATGCGCGTTTATTTCATAGTTTGATGCCATTTGTGTAGCTTCTTATTCGTTTGAAAGTTCTATAGTGTTATTGCACATTGTTAGATTTCCAAGCTCACGATCTTGCCTTAAACTGCACATTTAATGTCTTCACAGGCTAAATTTTTGGCGATATTGATAATGGTACCATGGGCGCTGGACTTTCTTGTCCATGATTACGCTCTCATGCCTTTTCTAGACAGGTAAATGTTGTCGCACTTTCATTTTTGTAGCTCTGTATTCTATCATTCAGACACAGAATTCTTATTGGCCTAGAACTCCTATAAGCTTCCTTTGGAAAGAAAGATTAAACCCATTTGCATTTGTCAGAACAGTGAGTGAGGTGGACTAAAACCCATTGGTAGCTACCTGTTGAGGATCAGCTGGTCCATAATTGTGTTTGAATTGTGTACTACTCAAATTGCTTGGTTAGATAAACTTTTAAAATAAAGAAAAATTATTTTGGCATTAAGAAATTACTTAATCACAATGAGTGGTAGGTGTTCCTCGCCAGGAGGTGGACACTTATTTGTACACACCGATAAGGAGCTATGGTCTCAATAAGGTCGTGATATTCGCATCTTTTTCTGGAAGCTGAGCAAATGACTGTTAAAATTGGAAAGACTGAACGATTACTGAAGATCAGCTCTTGAAGTCTGCAGTTTTGGCATTTCAAGTTTTCGTGGAGATCTTGGACTTCATTGTGTTGAATATCGAGTCTACACAAGGCTCTTTTGCTGTTTTTTTTTTCAAAAAAAAAAAATTCTTTCCCTTGTGCTCCTTTCACTTTCTTTGGATGTTTCTCCTAACAGCCCTTCTGTTTCTCTCCATTTTTTCGGGAACGAAAATGTTAGCTTATCCAAATGGCATTTTGTATCTTTCCAAATAAAAAATGTCTGTAATCTGTATGTACAAGCTTACCTAAGTTGATGCATTATGCCATGAATAGGTATGTAAAGACAGTACCACTTGCAGCACAGATACTTGATGTGAGAAGAAGCCAAAAGCTTGAAATGGTCAAGGAAATAAAAGTTGAGGGTGCAAGGCTGAGGTTTGAGGCTGAGATTGGTAAATCTCCTCCACTCACAGAAGAGGAAACATGGCAGGAGTTACATCAAACAGCGTAAGAAGTTCTGTCACTAAAAGAATAGATTGTCTAGCTTACCAATGACTAAAATAAGTGCTTTTACCTTGTTTTTGTGTCAGACATTGTATTGCCTTTGCAAAGCTAGATATCATACTTCTTAGATCAGCTCTTATTTTGTTTAACATGCCATACTTGGCATAATGAGAAAGGGAAGATTTTACTTTCCAGATATGGCCATGTATGTATAAGTATATAACTACGCACTACAATTAACAAGGGTGACAAAATGTTTTTTTGCTACTGTAGCAAAAGATAACATATGAACAATTGCTGGGCAAGTTTGTAAATATTAAAGGGCTTGATGTGATCATTTGGACGTTTTAAGTAATTGTTTATGTCAGCTATGTGTGATGAAAAAGCATTTGGTATCCAACAATGGGTCAGAATCTTGGTTTTAACTTCAGATATTCAAAACCAAAGTTTGGTGTATATTTATTTCATGCGTTCAGAACTGGAAAATATAATTTATTTCATATGTTAGCTTTACTTTATATGGAACTCTGTTTCTGCAAGAATATTGATGAGGGATGCTGTAATCTTAGGACCTTGAGGCATTTGTGTCTACAAGTAGGAAATTTAGGAAAGGCTTAGTGTTTGGGATGTCTAGACCCAAATAATAGCCAACAAAGAAACTTGTGATGTTCTTTATTTGACTGAGGAGCCTTGTTCAACTCTAGTTAAAAAATGCATGTCTTCTTTTCTTAATGAATGGTTACTTTTTTCCTTGAACACCTGATTTTTATACTCTTCATTTTCGCTTTTAGCGGATAGTTTTTGACTATCATCTCTCTGACAGAATAGAGTTGCGAGATGAAAAGAGGCTAGACAACCGCAGAGCATTTGCAAATATATGGTCTGATATGGTGTTTGGTATTTCATTGTTCCTGCTGTTATACTTCAATCAGAGTAAAGTAAGTCCTCCAGTAACCTGACATACACATTTTTTTCTTCTGATTTGCCTTGTGTTGGTATTCGTTGAATCACTGGTAACTTTGTAAGCTTTTTTATTGCCTTGTGAATCTTTATTGCTGTTGTTGAAGTTCGTATTAAATACTGATGTGGATTCTTATCCTAACAAAGAATAGTAGAAAATGAGTAGTTTGGGGATTATTATTTATTAGAAGTCAGATTTCTTGAATTAGCTAGACGGAAAAGATGTTACTAGCAGCTGGAGATGTTTCATAGATGTTAAATCATCAATCCCAACTTTCTTTCATGAAAACCATTGAATATATAGTGGTAACACGAGAAGGGACACATGGAGAAATTTTTCCATTTGAGCAAAAAGTTATTTTTAGGTTGTTCACCACTAACCATACAAGCTCGTGAAGGTCCCATGATACTGTTTCAATTTTCTTCCTCAGTATTTAACTCTTGGATGGGTTATGGATATATGACATTTTTTTATTTTGAATCATGTTCCTTTTTGAAGAGTAGGCTAAAACTTAAAATGCAATTCAATGGTAAAATCACATGATTCTTCCCCTTGTCTATTTCAAACTTGCAGCTCTTGTGTGCAGGTAGCATTGCTGAAATTTACAGGGTATAAAATATTAAACAATATTTCGGATACTGGAAAAGCATTTCTAATTATACTTATTACAGACATTTTTCTGGGGTAATGATTCCTGCTCTCTGAAAGTAATCTAATTTTTCTCCTTACATCATATTTCTAGCAGGAAAACTGGTAGAATTTTGACTTTTTCTCGATGAAAGGCTAAGTAAACATCTCTATGATTGCAGTTATCATTCTGAATCTGGTTGGCAGACAGTATGTGAGATAATTCTTGAGCATTATGGTTTGGAGGTCGATCCTGCTTCCATAACTATATTTATTTGCCTGATTCCAGTTGTCCTTGATGCTTGTGTCAAGCTTTGGGTGAGTGAAACTTTTGAGCTTTCTGTTAACTCGTATCTATATTCATACTATTTTTTCCCTTATATATAATACACTTTGAATTCCTTTTCTGATTTCATATTAACTTACTAGAGTAGACAACAAATGTCGAGAGACAATACAAAATAAGCATAAAATATAATGATTTTTGCCCCAAAGACATGACGAAGTAGTTGCAGGGTGAAAAATGAATTTGATTTACAATGCAAACTACGTAGCTTAATGATGTCTGAAAAGATTGAAACCCTATAGTACCCAACTACTTAATAGTTTCAGTTATTGTGAAAAATTGCACCAATCATACTGTATACCATTATTTGTAACATAAGATGGTAACAACAGTTGGTGAAAGATACACATGAGAAGATGAAACTCGTGTTGTGAAGGATTTGCCATACTTTTTTTAGCCTTTTGTATTTCCTCTAATGACAGGCGTGTCAACTAAAAAAACGTTGGAGCTACCAAATGCTACTAGCTTTGCTAGTACTTGCACATGCATTCTTCTTCCCTTTGCATAGATATATCAGAAACTGATGGCGAATTATGGTGTTTGCAGTTGTTCAAATTCCTTCCTCGGTTGTCCCCAAAGGTGTCAAACATTTTCAATGAGATGAAACGTCACTAGGGATCCGAAATCTGAATTATTCCTTGCTGCACATATAAGGTGAGTACAAACACCCTGAAACACCAATCTTCAGCTTGAACAAATCTTGGCAAAGGGATATGAAATTGAAAAGCTTCCCTTTTGACTGCTGTATTAGATTTTGTTGTGAACTGTTCGGATATTTAAAATAAAAAGGGGTTATGAATAGAGAGGATGACCTAACCTTGTTAGGATTGTTAATCACACTTGACCAAGGAGTGAGGAAGCAACATCAGTTCCCCAAAATCCAGGGGAAGAAAACATAGCTAGGAAATGATTTATTGTCATAATCTGTTAACTTTACAATGATCATCGAGATTAAGGGTTCGTTTAGTGTAATATGTTGATTCCTTGTAAGGAGTTAATAATTAATAATAGGTGTTGGCTCAGCTTATGAATTATAATGCATAAACTGTTTCGCCAAACATAAGTTCATATATAAATATGCTGGTTCACAATGGTGGGATGAGGAATATTTTGAACGTGTTTTAACTCCTTTGAGTTTCTTGGTATCTTCGACAGGCAAAACGGTCACAACATTAAGAAATGTTACTACTTTGGAATTCATGGGCAACATATACTAAAATCACTATGACACAAACCCAACGGACACTGTACCAGCATCTCTGAAGTCTGAACTCTCCTTGGGACACACCACACCATAGTACAGGTGAATTTTTGTACGAGTAATAGACCAGTTCAGTTTTTGCAACAGTACAGAATATATATATTGTTGCCTCTTGGAAAAATGCAAGTTTAGCTCGAAACTGAACTGTGCTTGGTCCATAAAGTGCTTGTAAACTTGGAAGACGATGACTCAAGAGGTTACAAGTTAGGTATATGATAGCAAATTTATTAGGTATGTTTCTATTATTTATGTGTACTGTCGAATGTGCATCGCAAAGGTATCGATTGAACTGAATTCGAGATCGGATGCGGAAAGTGTCGAAATTAGAAGGAAACAGTTGAGAGAAGGGAAGAACAAGATTGAGAAGGTTTTGGTTCAAGCTTCCATGGAAGGAGCTTTGTTTAGGAACTGGAATTAGTGATTGCAGCTTGATTGCTTTATTGGATCTGAGAGCATATTTCGCCAAACGAATCCTTAATAGCATAATCGAACCACGAGGTTATGGTTGCGATCTGGTTCATCAATGGTGTGTAGCTTATTGCATTCGGGAAGTTGTCATACTCCATGTGAAGCAGCAATCAAACGTTGCGAAATTTCCGATTTCGATTTCTAGTACTACCTCTTTGGCTCTATCCCCATTTTATTTGTCGTTTGGTTTCATACACAATTATTTATTTTGATGCATTTCCATTTGACCCGATCCACAAAATCCGACTCGACTCGAGAAACTCGGCCGGTCCTTCTCCCTGAATTGATTCGGCTTGACTCGATCCGATCCATTTCTTGGACCCGAATATGAAGTTGACCCAACTCAAACCTGAATCGAACATGACCCGATTCGAACAAGACCAACCTCTAGTCTTGCTAAACCAACTCACTTGTATAGTTGTATTTGTCAAAATACATACTCATAAGAAAATATTTCTTAGGCATTGTGTGAAATGACTAATAGGTAATAGCTATCAATTACTAAACACAGTCTATAGTTATCCGATGTGTCGTGGACATTCTCACTAGCTTAGTTCGTTTTCCTTGGGGACCAAGTGCTTCTTATCAATTCAAATTTACTACATGAGGTTTAATTTCATTATATTATTGACTACCAAAATATTTGAACCCAAGCAAATCCAACATATGATGACCTAATTTGACCCAAAACCCAAACGAATCCGTTCTAATTTGACTCGAAATCTGAACAAAATCGACCTCTAAAATTCATTCGCCGAAACTGAGTATAAATGTTATCCGATATGACCAAACTCGAAATTGGTCCGACTCACCCCAATTGCCAGCTCTACCTCTATCGGTCCTCAAACCGCTCTTGGATGCTTGAATAAAATACCAGAATTGAACCACATCTGCCAAACGAGTCCTTATGGATCAGAGTTGAACCGGACTGGATTACCGCAGTCCGATCCGGTCCCCAAAACAAAAAAAATTGGACCCGTCCGGTTCACCCCATTAAAATTTAGGCCCAGGCCGGTTTCCCTATAAAACGAACCAATCAGCCAGCGGATTTGTAGATGACGTAGGTCAAGGTCATTCCAATCTCTCGCGTCTTATTGAGTTGATCGCCTCCAGTTTTTCATCCCCGTTGGAGTGTGGAGTTGAGCGTCACGAATCGCCCCCTGATCCTGGTTAGATTTTCCAATCTCCTTCTTCTTCCTCCTCCTCGCGTATTTTTTTAGTGCGATTTTCGAAGCAGATCTTGTTGTGTGTTTCGTTTTCCAGATCTTAAACACTTGAATGAGATCATAAATTCAGTGCTACGATTCCTCTTCGATCTGTTTGCGCTAATTTTGTTGTTCATCGAGTCCGTTTCGGTGAATTGTGAGCAGCTCCTTGATTTATAGTTGAATTAGGGTGAAATCATGTCGCTTTTTTCTTTTGGTTGCGCCTTTGTAATTGGGATAGGAAAGTGAACCGAATCGTCGTTTTCCCCTTTGTAACTGTAGAATTCTTTCTCTGTGATGCGTTGAGGTGTCGTGTTCATGATCGTTTGCCTTTTGTTAGTTGATGCTTCTACATTAATGTTAAGAGTAGCTGTGGATCGGGAGCCTCTTTGATATGATCTTAAAAGATTGATTCAGATTGATTGCTTAAGCCTCCCTTGTTTTCCCGAGCACATTAAATTTTCTCTTTTTGACAAAAGAAACCTTTTTTTTCATCAATAAGTGATTACGGGAGGAACATGTTTCATTTGGTTCTAAAATTGACATACATATGCTTGTTTCTGCCGAGGGGCTTTGGTTTTCAAACTTTGTGTCCTACTTTAATGGTTTTGCTACTGTAGTTTTGCATCATTACATGATCTGGAAATGAATATGTTTTTATTGCTGCTTCATTGTAGCTTGTTCTCAAGTGCCAAAAAAGAATTGGGGTTATTGTTGTCAGACTCTTTAATGGTTGTGACATAAAGCCCTTTTAACCACTTCTGAAGATGCATGCTTTATTTGTATATGGTGTATACCTTGTATACTAAACGTCTAAACCTGATCTCTGGACTTCTTTATCTCCAATTTCTGCTGGTATCCTGTGATTAAGAAGTTATCTTACTAGTTATTAAGTATACTGCTCATGTTTTCTTTTTGGGCATTTTGATTGATCTCAGAGCAAATCATTCACATTCAAGCTAGTATGGACTCAAACAGAGGACAAAATGGAATTCAGCTTTTGCTGGCTGCAGAGCAAGAGGCGCAACACATTGTTAACGACGCAAGAAACGGTAATTGTAGTCTTACTTCCTTTTTGGTACCATACTATGCTGCTGCACGCCTGCACCCATAAATCATAATCATGTGGTTGCTTCCACCAGCGGCCAGTCTTGCTTAGGTTATCAGCCTTCGGTAGAGGAAATACTGCATTGCCTAATTAAGAACTTTGTGTTGCTTATACGTCTACTTGTTAATTGTGGTGTTTTTTGTGAGTACTTGATCTGACTTTTCTCCTTTGTTTTCCTGTCTCCCACAGCCAAGATGGCCAGACTAAAGCAGGCAAAAGAGGAGGCCGAGAGGGAGATTGCTGAATTTCGCGCCCAAATGGAGGCTGATTTCCAGAGAAAACTTGCAGAGGTAAATCACACATTTCTTGCAATATTTGGAAAGCCATGTTGAGGCACGTAATCAAATAATCTCCTGGCATGTTACAATATTTAATTCAAGCGGGTTTTAGCTTGCATATAAATTCTGAATCTCCTTATGTATATATGAAAATAAGAGTACACCTTTTTCATTTACCCTTCTGCTAATGGTTTTTAGATTAAAATAAAGGCTTATTCCAACTTCAGTTCTCTCATGTTCATACTCTTGCTCTTCAACTTTATAATTCCAAGGTTCAGGAATTTTCCATGTCTCTTTATTGCATTTATGATGGATGTGCAAAATCCATTTTCTCCTGATCAAACACTTGACTAATGAAACCATATGATCAAGAAGACGAGCTAAGTAGCGTACATGCAGTATTACATACTTACTCTTTCAAGTTCCATGCCAGGTTGAATTTTGTGTTTAGCTACAAGAACTGGTTGTTGCATCATTGTTTCTCCACTCATACTAATGAATTCTTTCATTTATTTGTCGGGTATGATAAAACAGAGTAGTGGCGACTCGGGTGCAAATGTCAAGCGCCTTGAGGCAGAGACCGAGGCCAAAATCCAGCAGCTGAAAGCTCAATCTGCCAGTATATCGACCGAAGTTGTTCAGATGCTGCTCAAGTATGTGACCACAGTGAAGAACTGATGTTTTGGTGATGATCTTCAGAGCTTTAATAAATAATAATGCCTGCCATTAATGTTTCGGAGTGGTTCCTCCAAGTTCTTGAGATTGAATTTTGCTTGTGCTGCTTTGTATTTTCATCAGATTGCTTCCCTGTATTTCTTGATGTGTAATTGTGCACCAGTCAATAAACGTTGCTCTTCTGTCTTTGAGCCCGTTCGGTGATCTGGTGTAATTCAAATTATCCCTATTTCGACATAGATTTTCATCAATAAACTACATATTTAGGAAAAATCCGCCTGGTACATTGTGATTTTATATTTTGTTTTAGAGTTAGTGTGGTCTTTTTGTTTTCAGGTTTAGTTCATTTCATGTTCTAAGTTGCCCAAAATCATCAAATAAATGTCCTCAACCCCTTTTTAATGTCAATGAACCCAGCATAAACTGTACAAGGGTTTATCAAGCCTTAATTATTTTCTAATACTTAGTCAAATCAAAAAAAAATTGGCACTCATCGATCAAGGGTATTTTGTAGGTTTACCAAGCAAAATTTTCCCTGTATATTTACAAGCTTGGTTCAGTTTCCTATTTGCCTTGTAAGCTAAACCAATTTACTTACTAATATGTTATGTGAACCTGGTTGGTTCGTCGCTAATTTTGCTCATAATACTTAATGCAGTGTGCTTTGTGAAGTTCATTTCATTTGCTTGTATGAAACTATTGAGTTCTTGTAACACCAGACAAACAGATCCATTTATGTTACAATGGTCTCTTCCAGTGAAGAATGCAGCAAAAGAAAATACCGATCCAATTGGATCAAACCAATCCCTACCAAATTTTATACTCCCTCTGTTAATTAAAACTTGTCGTTTACTATTCATGCACGCTTTTTTAGAATGATAAAAACTTTATAAAATATTAACATTTGTTTACATTTGCTTTTATAAAGTCATACTTAATTGTAATAAGTATGATATTATTAAAAAAAATTATTAAAAAAGTTAATATTTTATATAGTTTTTAACACCTAAAAAAACGTGCGTGAATAGTAAAACGTCAAGTTTTAATTAACGGAGGGAGTAGTTTATATTTGGCTGTCGTGATGGTTGTATTTCATTTGTCTATGGAATGCTCCTTGTCTGAATCCGCAATAGCTCTTACTGGAGCACGCGTCTTCAGGATCATCTCATCGTATTCGTCTTCAGGCTTTGATAGAGCAACTATGGCGCCTCCAGCTCCGATGGAAGCTTCACCGTCATGTATCACCACAGTTCTGATCACAATGTTCAAGTCGAACGTCTGGTTAACCGAGAAAAAACCAATGGAACCCGAGTAAATGCCCCTGGAACAGCTCTCGAGGTTGTCGAGAATCTCCATGGATCTCAGCTTGGGAGCACCTGTCATTGACCCACCCGGGAACGCTGCCCTCACACAATCAACTGAGCTCACGTCTCTTCGCTTCTCACCCTTTATTGTGCTCACCATGGTGTGCACGGTAGCGTAGGATTCGACATCCATGAGCTTTGGGACATGGACGGTGCCCGGCTCACAGACCCGACCAAGGTCGTTTCTCAGGAGATCAACAATCATCAGATTTTCGGCTTGGTCCTTCTCGCTGTCAGGAATTGATAAACAAATGATATGAATGAGAAATGATAAGTAAATTTGATCAAGAAGCTTGAGGGTTCAAAATTACCTGTACTGTAAACGCAATTTTAGTTCTTCATCTTTTTCTCTGGTTAGACCACGGGATATAGTGCCTTTGATTGGTTTTGCTTCGAGAATGCCATTTCTATCCAGGCGCAAAAACCTCTCCGGAGAAGAAGAGCAGAGACTTAGATTTTGCTTCGAGAAATTCAGCCAAGCCGCATAGGGGGCTGGATTTTGTTCCCGAAGCCTCAGATAAAAATTCAGAGAATCAAGGTCTTCAACTCTCTTTCTCATTTGTGTGGTCAGACATAACTCATAGCTTTCCCCGTCTTTAATGTACCCAAGGCACTTCCCAACATCCTCTATGTACTGATCCCTGGATTTTTCAGAGAGAAAGCCGGCTTCGGATGGGGAGGAAGGTGGAGGATTATAATTCTTTTTGCTGATAGTTTCTGAAGCTTCTATTTTCAAGCCAAGTAGCATTTTCTCAGTTTCGTCCAGCCATGAAGATGGATCTGTGTTTATGGCATGTAATGCCACAATGTAGATATCACTCGTCTGATGATCAATTGCCAGAAAGTTATCTGCAAAGAAAAAGCAAGCATCGGGCGTATTGGAATCATGACGATTAGATGCTGCACCACATTCAACTTTAAGATTATACCTGCATAACAGATGTACAAAAAGATATTAGCCTCAAAAGGATTATTCGTATCAATAATACCAAATAACATTATTTAGGGGGCATTTGATTAAAGTTTGGAGAGGGCATAAACAATGGGAAATCATGACTAATAAAACAATGCCTTTATGTGTTCCTATCATGCACGTTCAAATGAGAGTGTAATTTCAAGTCTAGCTATTGCAACATCAAATTATGATTAGGGAGATTTTCTTTCTCGCGAGATTGAATAATGTATTTCTCATCATCTGGACAGCAGAGGGAAAAAAATCAGAGATATGATCAACATACCCGATATATCCAACATATCCTCCACAAAAATCAAAAGGGAGTCCCTCATAGTCTTTGTGATCACAATTGACCGATTGAAGCTCCTGTTACAAATAATAACAGAAAAGTGATTTCTATCATGTTCACCAAAGGATATGTTCGTACAAGATTAAAATACAACTAATTTATTTGAATAAATATTATACATAGGTCAGGAAACTACAAGTAGATAGGGCCAATATGGAACAATAGTAAAAGAAATGACAACCAGTGACCATTTTGTTTACTAACAAAAAGATTTTGCAAATAAATAGATAGAAGATTTGCAAATGAGTATATATGACAGTACCTAATACGAGTATATAATGCTACAAAAAGGTTCCATAAAGCATTTACCCCAAGTACGAAAAATACTTTGGTTTGGTAGGTAGTAGCTGTCAACCTGTCAGTACTTCCGTTTTGCAGGCACATAAAAAGCTTGAATGTATTCCACTTTTTTTTACCAGAATTACTACAAAATTCCCAAAATTTTGGAACCAAATCCATATCCAACCGCGTTAATATCTTAATATGCAGAATAGAGGATGCATAGCCACTTCACAGGCAAATGCTTTTATCCAGAGAAGAAAACAAGACTAACTCTCATATGGAGAATCAACCCTTCGACAGAGTGCAAAGGGAAAGGGAAATGAAAAGTAAGATTAAGAAGCAACATGCCAATATCACAGAGGAGAAAATGGAATGGACAAACAATCTTTGTAGCACTAGTGTGGAAAGAAACTTTCATCTTCAAATATCAATTATTTTATCAACTACATAATACTGAAACTAGGAATGAATTGAGAATGGAACCATAGCAACTGAATTACCTTGTTCAGAAACTCCAGAAAGCCATCTTTCAGATATATGCTGGAAACAGAACCATGAGCATCTTCCACGGATAAATTACCTCCAGTTCTGGATTGTGCATCACTATGAGTGAAACCAAGTTAATGTCATTGTCATATGTTGAAACACACACTAGAAATTTAGTAGCAATATTAGAAGATATCATGAATCTTTAATTTAATGTAATCCAAATAAAAGTCCTCATAATAAGGTAAATAGAAGTCCTCATAATAAGGTAAATAAAATATTATAATCATTAACAGGAGAAAGAGTTTAGTAGAACCTTTGTTTTGATAGTTCAAATGTAAGTTGTTTCCATAAAGGTCCACCTCTTCCTCCCATAAATGAAAAGCGAGCTCTTTTCTGCCAGAAAAAATAACAAAGACATTGGAATAAAAATACAGCACAGATTCACATAACATACGGGGAAACTTCATTGAAGACAACAAGGTCACGATAAAGTCATGTTAAATGTTGATGAATCAATTCTAACTGGAAGTACAAAGGAGGGGAGAATCAATCAATGTGCAAATAAATCAGGACGAAACAAAGTCATCATGATTGGGGGAAGTCTAAAAAAGTTACTGAAGGCTGAACAAGGTCAAACAACCAAATTCCTCAAGAAAAAAAATCTCCAATTTCAGCATAATGGGGTCAGCCACTGCACTGTATAGGAACGGGGGTCCAGAAGCAACAAACCTTTTCAACAGAAGAGCTGTCCAACCAAAATGTCTCACTAACTTTATGAGCTCCAAACAAATTACAAAACACATTTTTCGCTCCACCAATATGACTGGCTAGGTGATCAAACTTTCTCCACTTCAACTTTAGACTTTCAGTTTTCATGTTGGATTTTCCAGGTTGTAGGATTCCATTTGTATGACCATTTGCTAATGACTGATCTCTGATAGAACACTGTGGCCAACCTGCAGAAGGCACCTGCAAAGATGCTAAATAAACTTTACTGTTCAGATGAATTAAAAAGGTATTAGAACATGCATAAACAATGGGAAGAAAAAAAATGGCATAAACATGAAAGATGGATGATTCCTACAGCATCAATTGACAATTTTTTGCCAAAAAATTGAAACATCTCAAATCATAATAGAGTATCATTGTCAAACTATGAAGCAAAACATCAAGAAAGTCTAGAAAGATACAGAACAGACCAGGAAGATACAGGATAGAAACAACATTCAGAAAATGCAGGCGTACCATTTTGATGCCCGGTGAAGAATGCTTCCATGTTTAGCCAATAATCCATTGTAATGTCTCTAAAGTTCTTGAACATTTGTCTCCCATAATTGGTTGCAACACTCTCTGGATGAAACTGTTAAGAAATATGGAATCTATTTAATTCTAAGAAAGCAAAAAGCAAATCTATGGAAAAAGATAGCGCTGTACCTGCAAACCAAAATGAGGTCTGGCAGAATGCATGATGCCCATAATAACCTTTTCATCGCGTAAACGATCAAGCTGGCAAGAAGGCAAGGAAGTACGGCCCTTCATATATCTTGACAAAGAACCATTATGGTTTTGCTGGTTGTTGTAGGTCTCATTTCCATATACATCAGAAACTAAGCTAGATGTATCAAAGAAAGAGAGGGTATTGCTTGAAGAAGTCCATGCTATAGGAACAAGTTCTTCTGGCAATGTATTTTCATCAACCACAAGGGAGTGATATCGAACAACCTTCAATCAGCAGACAAGAAGCAGCAATCGATTATACAAATAAAACCCAACTATAATTTCCAAAGGCATCAACAGTCTCTCATTTTCTCCAACCTCCTGTTGTTCAAAGGTATGCATTATCTTAAAAGAAAACAAGAAGATACATTCCAATAATCATTTTTATCAGATCTTAAGTTTTCTCACGTTCACTCAATACATTTAGCTTCTAATCCAACTGTCAGCTTCTGTCTCAGTTATCCTTTATTTCAATCAACTTTCTTGGTGAAATCTCTACATATGCACAGAACAAAGAAAAGCAAGAAATGTGGGGGGAAAGCATGAAGAGCTCATAGTAAGAAGTTAGATATTAGCCTCTTCAGCACTGCTTCAGTATTGATTTTCCATTTTGTTACACTTCTTGAGGTAAAAACAAAAAAGAATTAAAAAATCAAACGTCGACAGATAAAAAAGCCATTCAATTTAGGAAGCCTTACTGACCTTCAACCCTGAATTTCTGCCAGAAGGGATATTTTGGAACAGGCTACAGCCATTGTGTTCAATTTCACTGCAAGAGGCAACCTGAATGCAATAAGCAGGAAATCCCAAGCTTCTACTCAGCATAAGATACTCAATGAAAAGACTTCATACTATGACTAAATCAATTAAATCGCACTTCCTAAGGCAAAAACAAAGATACAATCTACCAAGATAATTCTGATATGATATCTAAAAACTAATATTGTAGAAAGTGGCTTTTGGTCCTAAATACCTCAATCGTCCATGTATGGGCTCACTAGCGTGCACAACTTTTGCACCATGGGCATATGCAAGAGCCTGCCAAGAAAAAGATTTTTAAAAAATAAATTTAACATGGGCTATGTCACAAGATAGCTCAGAGGCGAAGTAGAAGAATGCCAGAGTGCCAGACAATACATATATGAACACAGTAGGATGTTTTTCTCGATTTCAATGAAACAACCTTCTATAAACTTGAACCTACGCCTTTGTATCATAAGAACTAATCCAATCAATGAATTGCTCCAGAAATTCACTTTTCCCACACATTTAATAAACTTTTTCTCCATGCAAACACTCCCCCCCCCCCCCCCCACACACACACACTAATCTTACCTCAATAAACTTGGACTAAGAACCCTACATGTTTCTCAATTGCTATGCTCCATATTGTTTAGGTATTAAGTAATAAGTTGATATTCGTAGTTACTAGTCAGCACTTGACAGTACAAGCATTCTAGATAAAAGAATTATGAATTAAATGGCCATGGTCACAACTCTATGGCATATATACATCTCTGCTTGAAAGGTGGAGATAGGAGGAAAGAAAACGTGACATGCAACAACCACAAAGGTTATTAGAATACCTGGTGCCCTAGACAAACACCCAAAATTGGAATGTCGCCACAATCAAGAAGCACTCGAAGACATAGTCCTGTTGAAAATGAAATTTTTTATGACTACTACATGAAATATGTTTTGCAATCTAGAAAGGCCTAATATCCAGAAACTAAAACCACAAGGATAAAAGAAGAAATAAGATGCTCCACCTATATCAGACTCGCATGACGGAGAACCGGGTCCAGGTGAAATGACAATATTGTCAAAGGCTCTTTCTTTGTACAACTTATGGTAAGTTTCTTTCCATGTCCACTCATCATTGCGCACCACTACTGGAGGAACTGGGAAAGTAATTCAGATAGGAGGAAAATTGTTATAAAATAAAATAAAATATTTTGATCAAAGACTTCTAGTTTCACAGATCATCAGTTACCGTGAAAAATATAATCTTTCAAAAGATAGCAGCAAACGACTAACTACATACAACAACAACAACAACAACATCCCAGTGTATCCCGCAATTAAGCAGGGTCTGGGGGGTCGGGATGTACGCACTCTTACCCCGGGAAGCCCGAGAGAGTGTTTCCGAAAGACCCAGAACGAAATATAACAAGAACCCTAGTAAAGCATGAACACAAATCTAGTCACGGAGCAAGCAAACAAAAGAGAAACAAAGCAAAAGCAGGACAAGCACACACAACACCACTCCCCCCGCACTAAACGACTATGACAGTTACACATACAATATCTACCAAGAGTCATCGGATAACTATACAAGTATTGTGTCACGAAGTTTTATTCAATCATCACTAGGACCTGCTTAATAGATCCCATCAAAATAAGGTAGGTTGCATTAAATCGTTATGTTTTCAAGAAAAACTCATTAATTAAATCTTTTTCACCAATGATATTTGTAATAGTGCACTAGGCAAATTTGTGAAGGGATATACATGTCATCCTGCTGCAAAACTTAGTATAAGAAAATTACCGCCATTGATGACAGACAGCTCTTGGTAGATATTGTATGTGTAACTGTCATAATTGTCAATCAACAGTGTCCTCACAAATTGAACCTTCTGATCTCTGTCCTCTATCTCCTTCCTTGTAATAAAAGTCTTTTGCAGCCTCTCTGGAACCAACTGGCTAGACAAATTGACCTTCCTCGCATCTTGATTAATTACTTGAATTTCTTCCTTGTTGTTCATTCTAACAGAAGTTTTTATATTGGGGGTGTTGCCACTTTTGCTATTTGAGCAGGCAAAACAAGGATTTGTCATCTCAAAAGATGATGGTCTGAGGCTGAATCCCATTTTTCTGGGTAAAGATGGGAGTTCTCTGAATAATTATTCTAAAACCATGCCCCTAGACAACCCCTGCAATCAACAAAGAAAAGAGGAAGGAACACAATCAATTGCATTAATCAATATTAAGACTGGTTGGTCATGCTCGTAGAGAAATAGAGCAAACAAAATCAAATAAAAACTAGCAAATACATAGATGTTCAATTTTCCTAATAGTAATGAGAACATTATACATTGAGTATATAAAATGTTCAATTCAGAGAGAACATCTACCCATCTATAATTCTTTTAAAAAAAAAAAGCCAAGTTATTTACCTTTCAAATAGAAGGATATTATTCATAAATAAGGGTAACCAAACTGTCCAATTGTCCATCAAATATACTCATGCAGTGCAATTACTTACTGTATTAGACTATTAGTTATGAACAAAGTAAGATAGCAGGGTTTACTATTCAAGAATCAAGATATTCCGGAAAAGGCAGAAATCAAAAGTGGACAGAACAATAACCATTAAACAGCAACTGAAAACAAAGTCATTGTGCCTACTTGACCTCCCTCTTGATAGGCAAATCACAGAAGCCAGGAAGTGTTACTCTGCTAGCCCTCAACCTATACCGTTCCTGTCAATCAGAAATAATTCTTTTGTCATATGTCTTGATTCTATAAAACCAACGGAGCAAAATCATCAGTTAACACTCAGAATCATGATCAAACATTTTCTTAACCTTTCAAC
Organism: Persicaria maculosa; assembly: GCA_963922045.1. Classification (NCBI taxonomy): domain Eukaryota; kingdom Viridiplantae; phylum Streptophyta; class Magnoliopsida; order Caryophyllales; family Polygonaceae; genus Persicaria; species Persicaria maculosa. The sequence goes on along the minus strand of OY998259.1, from coordinate 16,747,558 downwards.
TGAGAATCTTTTTACATCACTAACATTTTTTAAATCAATCATTTCCATCCTAGAATTTCCTAACATCATCTCAGTATCAGTGCAACAAAAATATAGAATGAGGAAATGCCAAAGTACTAGCAAGTATCGACTACAAAATCAGGAAATTCGGTACTGACTGCATTAAAATAAATATTTCTATCCCTCGCCTAAACGGCACAATTATGGCGGGAAATCGCCATAGCGATTTGATTGAATCCTGCGCCATATTTCATCTTCGAGAAAAGGTGCACCAATTGAAACACACACAAACCGAGTTCAAGCACGAAAAGGCAAATCCGAGAATTCAAATCTATAAACGACTAGAACTAATTCGTTCCTAATCTAGCTTCTGGATACCTAAACCAAACAATTTCTACGCCAGCGGATAGGAAAACGAAAAGGTACAGTTTGACGGAGAGAGTAAGCAACATAGAACACCAAAGACGGACGGAAAACGCATTGGAAGTCAGATCCTGCAGAAAACGAACGGCATACCTTTGGGATCTGGAACGGCGGTGGAGAAGCTGGCGAGAGTAAGCGGAGAAACAACGGGAGACGGTGAGTGGATGAGAATGAAGGAGATGCGGGAAAAAAGGAATGGTGGGGGGACGCTCTCAGAGGCGAGCTGCCGAAACAGTGCCCCAAAACGCTTAGGGCGGTGCGATGTGGCGGCTGCCTCCTGGGCCATTCAACGACCCATCATCACCTTCCATCCACTTGCAACAACTGATTTAAACCAGTGTGGATCTGCTCTGAATCCCGGTGCACCACTCGGTGTATCACAAAATTATTTACGTATAATTTTACTTTGAAAAAAAAAATTTTTAATTATATTTGTATTTCATACACCTATATTTATAATGTCTATAAATTTTATTAAGAAAAATGTTGTTTTAGAAAAATATAAACTAATATAATCGTTGTTTTAATTATATATATTTTTAAAACATATTTTTTCATAATGAAATTTTATACACATGTAAATATAAGTATATAAAACACAAATATAATTTTTTAAATTTTTTTCGAAGTAAAATTATACCGTAAATAATTTTGTGATGCACAGAGTGGTGCACCGGGCGTCACAGCAGATCCGCACTGAATTTAAACACTCTATATAATCGGATCGGGTATCCGATTTTTAAATTATCGACTTGAATTAATTGTTAAAAGTCCAGCGGAGCCGTTGACCGAGGTCCAGCCTGATCCGGTCCAGACCGGAAGTCCAACTCTAGTATATAAGCGCTTGTGGGAATGGGCCTAGTTATCAGTTTCTTTGGATTTTAATACGTAGTATAGTACTCTCTCCGATCCAAAAATGATGTCGTTTGATTTTTAATACGTATTTTAAAGAGCTAAAACTATATAATATATTAACTTTTATTATTATTTTTTTATAATCTAATACTTATTACCAAAAAATATTAAGTTGTAAAAAAATAATTTAAAAAAAGTTGATATTTTATATAGTTTTTACCTTCTTAAAATATGTGTTAAAAAGTCAAACAACATCCTTTTTGGTTCGGAGGTAGTATTAACTAGTGGCAAATATATTAAAAAAAATCATATATATATATATATATATATATATATATATATATATATATATATATATATATATATATATGTATATGTATATATATATATATATAGTATTTTAAGGTAATTTAACATCTTAAATGATACTTAAAGAAAAAGTGATATCTAGTTCAAGTGATAAAGCAAAAATGTAACCATGTCGGGGTGGTTGAGTCGGAAAGGATCTCAGGGTAGTGTCCAATGGTCCCCGATTCGATTCCCAAATATGGCCGCTCTATATTTACCGAATCAAGAGAAAGCAAAAATGCTATCTAGTTCAAGTGATAAATGAAGGAAAAGGACAGGGCCCGCACAATATATAGGAATTTTATAATTTTTTTTATAATATTTTTTATGCGGTACGGGACACAAGACAATCCCTATCCTGTCTCATCTCGTCCCGTGCCCACCCGACCACCCCCACCTAGGGCTGATATACGAGCTAACGAGCTCGAGTAGTGGGTGTTCAAGCTCGGCTCGTTTACAAACGAGCCGAGCTCGAGCTCGAGCTCGAGCCTCATTTTCTCGAGCCGAGCCGAGTCGAGCTCGAGCTACTCACAAAATGTAGATCTGTGATTCAAAGTGAATAGAGTCCAAAAGGCAAAACGGATGACAGACTCTTTAGAAGAAGAGGTTAAATAAAACCTAGGGACATAACTGTAATTTCACCTACGAAACGAGATATACGCCCTATTTACAAGGGGTTAAATAAAACTTATTTACATGAGGTTAAATAAAACATAGGGGAGAACTGTAATTTCACCCATAAAATGAGCTATACGAGCTACTCGAGCCGAGCTCGAGCTCAGAATTCTGCTCAAGCTTGGCTCATATTTAATTCGAGCGAGTCCGAGTCGAGCTTTTTTCGAGCCGAGCCCGAGCCAAGCTCGAGCTACTCGGCTCAAGTAACAGCCCTACCCCCACCTTATAGTGGTACCACAACATATGGCAGATTCACCAGATTGTATGCTGTTGAAGTAACAAAGACAATCTAACTAACGTGGACATTGTATTGCACCATACTACATATTCCATGATGGTAAGTGGTAATTCTTGTTTCACTCCTCCATTAAAACTAAAAACACACAAAAAAAAAGATAATAATTCAAAATATTAGGGGTGTGTATGGTGCTTGTTTTAGTAGTTTATAAACTACTAAAATAAAGAGCTTAAATTATTAGTTGTGTATGGGGTTGTTTATTTGTGGGGTTTTAGTTAAAATTGGGGGTTTAAAAATAAGTCACATTTGATAGCTTTTTATTGTGTTTTTGGGGTTTATTTTATTTGAAAATACAATTATATCCCTAATAACAACCAAATAAACTCCACTTTTTACAAATAAACTATTTTTCATCACATACGGGGTTTATATTTCACACAAAATTTTAACCTTATTTGAGGTTAAATTTTTTAACTTTAACCTGTTTATAATTTTTAGTCATTTTTTCAACTCCGATCCATACGGACCCTAGATAAGACATTATTTGACTAATCAAGAAGTCATATAAACGGCAGAGAATGAACCATTAATAGGAAGAGCACACATCGAAAATCAAGACAAATGAGCAGTCTCGTGCCGATCATTTGTGATACGGGGTTAGCCGTAAGATAGCCCGATCTTTGACAATCAAGACTGAAAGACAAGAATGGAAGCAAACGACTCAAGAACAACAAACAAGGACTCAATATCGACCAAAAGGAATAAAAACGCAACAACTCTAGACTCGACAAAACAATGAAATAAAGATCAATAGAAGGGTGATTCGAACTAAGGTAGAACGCAATAAAGACCCCAGACCTCCTAAGAGGGTAGGAACCAAGTATCAACGACTACAAAGCCCGCCTCTACAACCTTACACAACCAAGCGGACAACTTGGAGGTACAAGGAGGAGACTTGTGATTACCAATTAAGATCACCAAGCTCTCGCGAGGTTGATGAACTCAAAGCAAACCAAGCAAGATCAATTACCAATTTGCAATCGATGAGCCACGCTACGAATCGATCGACTTTCTCTCCATGTGTTTCACACAAGAACGGTAAATTTCAATAATGGAAGACGTCTGAATTGTTCTACAATGGGTATCGGCCTTATATAACCTAAAAGACTGATTTTCTAATAAAAATAATAAATAAAAGACTTAATAAAAATAAACCCTAAAGTTACCTAAAAGAACTTAAGTAAAAGAGTTACTAAAAATAACAATAAAAATGTTCCAACACTTGAGTAAATTCGGCTAAACATATGACAGCTTCAAAAAATGTGATTTTCGGCCAAGCTCTATGTCGAATCTGGAAAAACCTTCAACATCAAAGTTGTAGATCTCTTCGTCCTCGTTCCGACAAGGTATGGCACGATCCAATCCGATTAATATTGAATCCGTACGACTCATTTTACTGAGACGTCGAAAAGCTGTTAACTGTGCATGAACGAACCCAAAAACGAACGACCCAAGGTGGAGCCTTCTCCTTCCTCTTGAGGATGACATTTGATATGCGATATATTCTATAGCGCATTTAGTAGTTTTTGTCATCATTTACATGTCATTGTGAGAGGTATTTGTGTGAACTTGGTGATTCGGAACCTGTTGAAGAAGTTGAAGAAATCAGGCAAGTTACAGAAGAGCTGAAGTGAAGAAGTTCGGAAGCAGCTGGAAGGCTGGTGAGTCTGGCGCGCCCGCGCTGCACTCGACGCGCCCCCGCTGCTACCCGGCGCACCCACGCTGCTAGGAGGAAGTGGCCGCGTCGATTCACCAGACAGAAGAAGCAAGTCAAAGGCTGGCGCGCTCGCGCTGCTACATGGCGCGCCCGCGTCGGTCCCTGGAGTCGGATTCTTATCCGATTTCCCCTATCTTATTAGTTTTAATATTATATTTTTATATTTTTACGGGATGTTAAACCCGATTTTATTAGTTTATATTACGGCGGAGAACGCAGAGAGAATGATTAGGTTATTTTCCAGAGACGTAGTTTCCTTTTCTTCATCTCAAAAACCCTATGGAGAACTAACTCTCCTTTGTTGCACTTGGTTCTTTGAAGCCTTCGATTGATTTGGTTGTGAGTATTCTACTCTTGTTCGTCCTTTGTTAATTGTTTCGATCTCCTGAGCTTATTGCTTGATTGCTTATTATTGGTTAATCTGGATTGATCACCTAGGTTTATCGATACTAGTCATATTGCTAGGGTTTCCAATTCCAGGTTTGGAGTTGTAGATTCATTGTAGCAAACACAATCACCATATGCGGGTTGCTTGTGGTAGATTGTGAAGGAGATTCGATTACAGGCTATTTTAACGGGTTGTTAGAATCGCTTGTATCTCATTATAATTCATGTTTGAATGCTATCGCTTTATTATTCGGTGAAGGTTTTCCCTTGTAATTTGGTGATAAGTGCTTTTAGGACTGGTAGGACTAAAAGCTATTACACGATCTGAATTGAGAACAATTACTGGACATTAGAACTTGAGATTCATAGAATGCGATGATGAACCATCTCAATTGTTGTGCGGATAATTACCTGGTGTGATACATTTCCATCATATATTCGCAACCTCTATTTGCAACTTGTTCTGTCACCATTGCTTACACACAAAACTCCCCCTTGAATCGGTTACTTTTGGGTAATAATACTTGCTCTTACGATTGATTCTGTTTCCCTGTGGGTTCGACCCTAACTTACCTACTATACTTGTTATAGTTTGCATCTTAGGAATTTACTTTGATTTGGCATAACGACTTCAGGCCTGTCAAATTTGGCGCCGTTGCCGGGGAAACGGATTATCTTTGTTCTTGTTTGTCTTATTACCTGTTTGGGTGCGAACCTCTTGCATGGTTCGCACTCGTGCTACTGATCCCCATCTTGTTGATTTTGATTGGGAAATTGACAGGACATACCACCGCCGTCTTAGAGAACAACACCAACACTCCCAACAACCCGATCCAATGGCTGATAATGTAAATCAGACGCTGCGACAGCTGACAGCAGCAAACATCACACAGCAGGCACCTGCTGTGACAATCCCTGCTCTGGGGGATGACAACCATTTTGAGCTAAAGTCTGGGCTGATTCATCAACTGCCCAAATTCCATGGATTGGCTGGAGAAGACCCCATCAAGCACATGGGGAAGTTTCATAATGTGTGCATGAGCATGAAACCAGCCAATATATCCGAAGCACAGATAAAGATGAGAGCTTTTGGGTTCACGCTGGTCGATGTTGCGGATGACTGGTACTACAGTCTTCCTACAGGGAGCATCGATACTTGGCCTAAGCTCCACAAGGCCTTCCTGGAGAAATTCTTCCCTGCTAAGAAGGAGAACACCTTGAAGAAGGCAATCAGCAATATAGAGCAGGAAGATGATGAAACCCTCTATGATTACAATGAAAGGTTTAAGAAGCTTTGCGCTAATTGCCCTTTCCATGGCTACAGCACGAAGGACCTAGTCCTATACATCTATGGGGGATTGCTGGAATCTGATAGAAGGATGATTGATGCCGCCTGCGGAGGAAATATTCTGAATGCCACGCCAGAGGGAGCCATGGAGAAGATTCAGGAAATGGCTGAGGGGACTAGAAATTTCGGGAAATCCACCAGAAAGAAAGGAGTCAATTCGGTAGACTCTAACCAATCCAAAGATATTGCTGAATTGAAGGATATGGTTAGGAGGCTCACTCTGCAAGGGACTCCTCAACAACTCAAGGCTTGTGGAATCTGCAGTGATAACTTCCACCCAACTGATGCGTGTCCTACACTCCAGGAAGACACCGCTGAAGTAAGTGCTATAGGTGGAAATGGACCTCAGAGACCCAGACATGACCCCTACTCAAACACCTACAACCCAGGGTGGCGGGATCACCCAAATTTCAGATGGAGGGATCCACCAAACCAACCACATCAGCAACAGCCACCTCCCTACAATCAGAGGCAGCAGGGTAACGCTCCCTCTACTGAGTCCATGCTCAATACCCTGACACAGCACTTTACTGCGCATGTTCAGACAACTGAATCGAGCATAAAAGATATACAGAAACAAATGGGACAAATGGCCGAAGCAATCCGCGCTGAGTTCTGACGCGCCCACGTCGTTCCCTGACGCGCCCACGTCGAGCCCAATCTCGCCTGAATCCGAGCCCTATGTCGATACATATGTACGACCGGATTTTCCCCCTCTCGGGTCGGAGAAACCAAAACCTCCGTTCCCTGAGGCACTCAAAGAGAGGAGGATAATCGATGATTCAGAGCTTTTCGAGACATTTAGCAAGTGTCAGGTGAACATTCCTCTGCTGAAAATGATAAAAACTGTGCCCAAGTACGCCAAGTTCTTGAAGGAGCTTTGCACGGTGAAGAGAAATCAGAAGCTGAAAGGAAAAAAGAAAGTGAAAGTAAGTGAGCAAGTCTCCGCTATGTTTCAGAGGAGAATGCCGAAAAAGTGCACCGATCCAGGTATGGTTACTATCCCTTGTGTCATTGGAGATGTCAAATTTGATAGAGCTATGCTTGATTTGGGTGCTTCCATAAATGTGCTTCCCTACTCACTTTACAAATCACTAGATTTAGGACCTTTGCATGAAACTGGAGTAATTGTGCAACTAGCTGATATGTCTAATAAATACCCTAAAGGAGTAGTAGAAGACGTTTTGGTCATGGTCGATAAACTGATTTTTCCTGCAGATTTCTTTGTCCTGGATATGGAACATGATAAGCATGATGCGCCTATTTTATTAGGTAGACCTTTCATTAAAACAGCTAGGACAAAAATTGATTGTGTCTCTGAGACACTAACAATGGAATTTGATGGAGAAAAGGTTGAATTCGATTTATACAAGGCTATGAAACATCCTGTTGATGACCATTCTTTGTGCTCTATTGATGTGATTGAACCATTAGCTCAAGATCTATTTGATATTTCTAGGGAAGATGAGTTGCAGTCAATTATTGAGAATGCTATTGACGAGTCCTATACAGATTTTTCAATTACATCTAACATGCAGGAATTAGTAGCCCAGATGGATGTAGAAGGTAAGTCCCCTACTCTTTTGGGCATTGGCCCCAATCTACTGACTCCAAGCGAAGTGCTTGTTCCATCTGTTGTGCAGGCACCTGAAATTGAACTCAAACAACTCCCTAGTCATCTCAAGTATGTTTTCCTAGGAGTTGATGACACTTTACCAGTTATTGTGTCAAGTAAGCTTTCAGCAGAACAGGAAGAAAAGTTAGTGGAGGTTCTAAAGGAGTACAAAACTGCGCTGGGGTGGACCGTCGCTGACATCAAGGGAATTAGTCCATCTACATGCATGCACAGGATCCTGCTGGAGGATGGAGCTAAGCCATCACGCCAACCACAGAGAAGGCTCAATCCTCCCATGATGGATGTGGTGAAGAAGGAAGTGCTGAAATTGCTATCAGCAAACATGATTTTCCCAATTTCTGACAGTCAATGGGTAAGTCCTACACAGGTTGTCCCTAAGAAAGGAGGGATTACAGTCGTGGAGAATCAACAAGGTGAGTTGGTCCCTACCAGAACACAAACAGGTTGGAGGGTGTGCATAGACTATCGCAAGCTGAACACAGTAACCAGGAAGGATCACTTCCCCCTCCCCTTTATTGATCAGATGCTAGAACGCCTTGCTGGGCGCCCCTATTATTGCTTTCTTGATGGATATTCTGGATATTTTCAGGTGGCCATAGCGCCAGAGGACCAGGAGAAGACTACATTTACATGTCCTTTCGGTACTTTTGCATATCGCAGGATGCCATTTGGACTATGTAACGCACCCGGGACATTTCAACGATGTATGGTTAGTATCTTCTCTGAGTACATTGAAAATTTCATTGAAGTATTCATGGATGATTTCACAGTACATGGGGATAGCTTTGATACTTGTTTGAGCCATTTGGCACTAGTGTTGAAAAGATGTGTTGAAACTAATCTGGTTTTAAACTCTGAAAAGTGTCATTTTATGGTAGAACAGGGAATTGTTTTAGGTCACATAGTCTCTGCAAAGGGTATTGAGGTCGATAAGGCGAAGATTGATGTAATTCAATCTCTGCCTTATCCTACTAATGTGCGCGAAGTTCGTTCTTTCCTAGGCCATGCAGGTTTTTATCGCAGGTTTATCAAAGACTTTTCAAAGATATCCTCACCCTTGTGCGAGCTTCTGAAGAAAGATGTGACCTTTGCACTCACACAAGAGTGCAAAGAGGCGTTCGACCAGCTGAAAGGACGCCTCACTAGTGCACCAATCATTCAGGCACCAGACTGGTCTCGCCCATTTGAGATCATGTGTGATGCGAGCGACTATGCAGTGGGAGCAGTGCTAGGCCAAAAAGAGGGAAGAGCCTCTCATGTGATCCATTATGCTTCCATGACTCTGAATGGAGCGCAGCGCAACTACTCCACCACTGAGAAAGAAATGCTAGCTGTGGTGTTTGCACTAGAGAAGTTTCGACAGTATCTGCTTGGGGTCAAAGTGATTATCTACACAGATCACGCAGCTCTCCGCTACTTGATGACAAAGAAGGAGACAAAGCCAAGATTAATTCGATGGGTCCTGTTGCTCAGCGAATTTGATGTGGAGATTAAGGACAAGAAAGGAGCGGAGAATTTGGTAGCTGACCACTTAAGCAGACTGGTGAATGAGGAGGACAAGCCGGAGTCACAGAAACCCATCTTAGGCACGTTTCCGGATGACACATTATGCAGAATCGAGCACAAAAGCACGTCGGAGTCTGGCGTGCCCACGTCAACAGCTGACGCGCCCGCGCTGAGACCTGACGCGGCCGCGCTGAAATCTGGCGCGCCCGCGCTGAGTTCTGACGCGCCCGCGTCGTTCCCTGACGCGCCCGCGTCGTTCCCTGACGCGCCCACGCTGTTGCTTCTCAGCCCATCTCAGTCCGTTCTGAGACTCCACTCTGTAAGCCCTTGGTACCGGGACATTGTGAACTACTTAGTTTGTGGGGAATTTCCTCCGGATCATACCAGGGCCCAGACGGAGAAGATTCGAAGAGAAGCAAACCACTATGTTTGGGATGACCCATACCTTTGGAAACATTGTGCTGATCAGGTAATTCGTCGTTGTCTTCCAGATAATGAGGTACGATCTGTTCTTGAATTTTGTCATTCTCAAGCATGTGGGGGACATTTTGGTGCCAATAAAACTGCTAGAAAGGTACTTGAATCTGGATTTTATTGGCCACATATTTTTAAAGATGCTTACTCTTTCTGCAAGGCATGTGATAGGTGTCAAAGATTAGGGAATATCTCTCAAAGGAATGAAATGCAACAATCTCCAATGATTTTCTGCGAAATCTTTGATGTTTGGGGCATTGACTTTATGGGACCTTTTCCTAGTTCTTGTGGGAACTTGTATATTTTACTTGCGGTGGACTACGTTTCCAAGTGGGTGGAAGCGAAGGCCACCAGAACTGATGATTCTAAAGTTGTGGCAGGGTTCTTGAAAAGCAATATTTTTGCCAGGCATGGTATTCCTAGAGCGCTGATTAGTGACAGGGGTACCCATTTCTGCAACAAAACTGTGACTGCCGTGCTTAAAAAATATCATGTCACACATAGAGTTTCCACCGCATACCATCCACAGACGAATGGCCAAGCAGAGGTGTCCAATAGAGAAATCAAAGCCATTCTCGAGAAGACTGTGAATCCTAACAGGAAGGATTGGAGTTTGAGACTTGATGATGCTTTGTGGGCTTATCGCACTGCTTACAAAACTCCAATTGGGATGTTTCCTTTCAGACTTGTCTATGGGAAGGCATGTCATCTTCCTGTTGAGCTGGAGCACAAGGCTTGGTGGGCTGTGAAACAATGCAATATGCAGAGTGACGGGGTTGGAGAACACAGGAAGCTACAGTTAGGTGAGCTCGAGGAGTTACGGTTGGACGCCTATGATAATGCGGCAATCTACAAGGCGAAGACCAAGGCATGGCATGACAAGCACATCCATAGGAAGGACTTTAAAGCTGGTGACAAAGTCCTACTTTTTCAGTCTCGCCTGAAACTCTTCGCTGGGAAGCTCAGGTCAAAGTGGGGGGGACCATACATTGTTGCTGAAGTTTTCCCACATGGAGCTGTAGAGTTATATGACCCGGATAGCCACAAGAAGTTCAAAGTAAATGGTCAAAGGCTTAAGACATACTATGAAGGGTTCACAAAGGAGGCTATGGATGAGTTAGTTTTGGAGGAGCCAAATGCAGAGTTAGAATAGTCAAAAAGGCTTGGTCGAGCCAGCGACATGAAACAAAGGCGCTGCTTGGGAGGCAACCCAAGGTATTGCATCCTTTCCTTTAACTCGATTTTATTCTAACTTGTAGGTAATAAAGACGGAGTTTCTGGTGACGAATTGCACCCGCATTTCGGACCCACTGCACCCGCAGTGTTAATTTTCGTCAAAAAAAAAAAAAAAAAAAAAAAAAAAAAAAAAAAACGACCACGGGCTGGAAAACCCACTTCGGGCCAGCCCGCCAGCTTCAAGCCCATACTATCATCAAAACCCTACCTTTTTCCCCACACTCTCTTACCTCACACCACACATCCCTCTCAATCTCTCTCACAACTCTCACACATCCCTCACACCCACAAACACTCCCCCCACCTGGACCACCACAAACCGGCACCGGAGGGACATCGGCGGGCTCCACATCGACAAGCTGCTTTCGACGATTTCCGGATCTGCAGAAATCGCCGACGCGGCCGCGCCACCCCTAACGCGCCCGCGCCTGTCAGAGAAAACCACCAAACAGCTGACACAACCGACGCGGCCGCGCTGCCACCAGACGCGCCCGCGCTGCTCCTCGACGCGCCCGCTCTGTGCTCCAACTTGCCCGCGTCTGCCCCCTGCGCCGAGACTCCGCTGTTCTTCGTGAGTTACTCCCGCTGTCCTTATTTCGATTCCGATTTAGTCTTATTATCTATCGAGTATGAGTTCATCGGAGGAGGAGGCGAGTCGATCTGATAATGGGTTAGAAATGTTTGATGGGGAATGGGCTATTTACAATAAGGTTGGCTGTGTCAGTTCTACGAAGTATTTGCATAGAGAGACACTTCAGAGACTTCAGATGCTAGATTGTATGCAGAAGTGTCTAGCTCACGCTGGTATTAGTGACTTTTTGGAATTGAGAGCGGTAGGATACCCGGAACTGTGCAAGCAGTTCCTCGCAACATATCAGCTTTACCTTGGGGAGAACAGAATTAGAGGGGTTGCTTTCAGATACAATGGCACTACCTACAGGGCTTCTGCAGCAAGGTTGCGAAAAGCTTTGGGAGTCACTAAAGCCCCAACTGATGGATGGGTAACAGCCGCGACCGACGCAGACCTTGTTGCATTCTTTAGAGTGCTGTCTGGAGAGGAATTCTTGACCAGTAACGAGTACAACAGCAGGATTACTCATCCTGTCTTCCGTATGTTGTGCAAGATCGTTTCTGGGACATATTATGGGCTGATCACAGATACAAAGCTTTCCATGACGCACCTGCGGTTTGCTTACAGCGCTGTGCCTACTGCAGATTATACGCCTGACTGGGTTAGGCTCTTTTTCGATGGCCTCGACAGGATCAGAAAGGATCGCAGTGCCGCTGGACCAGAAATGGTCCAGAGCGGACTTATTACTCGGGTAGCCATTGCTGCATGCGTTGGGCAAAATGGGTTGGCGGAGCTGGAGGAGCAGGTCATAGCAAGGACCTATACAGAGGAGTATCTGCGGAGGTGTTTGATGCTGGATACTGCACCGGATGGGGGAGCCATTTGGTGCACGGGCAAGAAGAAGGAGCATCAGTTCAGGCTCCCTAAGCCCCTTCCGTGGTCTGAGACTTGGGCTGATTGGTACATTGAGGCCGATTACTTTCCGACGTCAGTTCTGGGTAGAAGGCGTCGCCTGGAGGTGGGTAGCAGTAGTGGCACAGCTGGAGCTGCCACGATGGAGGATGCGCCTGTGGCTCCGCAGGCTTTTGTTCAGACAGATACACAGGGTTTCACACAGAACCCACATCAGGAGATGCCTGCTTATCAGACCCCGTCTCACGGTTGGGATTCTCAACCGACAATTCAGAGCCAGCAGGATGCACATCAGTGGGCCCCTTGGCCCGCACAAGCTTTTCAGGATGCCCATCAGCAGCCTCACCAGTGGGGCTACCTGGTTGATCAGATTGGTCTTCTGCGCCAAGATGTGGGGAGTTTGACGACAGTGACGAACCAGATTCTCCACCAGCAGGCCGACATCCTAGAGGGCTTTGGCGAGTTCAGAGAGATGAGGGAAGAGCTGCGCCGCATGCGAGAGGATTACTCTCGCCACTATCCACCCCCTTAGTGAGTCCTTCTGTTTCCTTTCGCCCTACTTATTTCTGTCTTCTTTCACATTGAGGACAATGCTTCATTCAAGTATGGGGGAGGGAAAGGATTCACATATCTTGTACATATTTTATTTCCGCATTATTTGTGTACAGATTCTGCACTTGTTATTTGAAAAAAAAAAGAAAAAAAAAGAAAAAAAAAAGAAAAAAAAAAAGAAAAGAAAAAAAAAGCAATCAAAATCCTGGGATGAGTTGAAAACCCGAAAGGGCGACTCAGGCAAAAAGCAGGTAGTCTGGCGAGCCTTAGGCTTTGGCAATATGAGACTTGAGGGAAGTGAGAATGTTTATGTGAGTACCATCTTTGGAAAAAAAAGGAGTGGCTTGGTGAAAACCCGAAAGGGCGCCTTGGCAAGATGGGCGTTTACTTTGAGTGTTTAGGATTGATCTCTTGGCGAAGGCGACATAAGAAGTGGAGTGATAAGGAGGTTTTCGGGTAGGCCACTGGGAGCTATAAGGTGTAGATGGTTGAGATACAATTATAGGTCTCATTTCCTATTTTGATTGTCTTTTGTGCTGATTGTTGAGATGGTGAAAACTACTAGTACTTAGTGTTCATTTTCCTTGTACTGTCTGTGAACCTTTGAGATTTATGGTGAGAGTAGGCTTAACTTCTATGCTTACTCGGGACGAGTAAAGGTTTAAGTATGGGGGAATTTGATATGCGATATATTCTATAGCGCATTTAGTAGTTTTTGTCATCATTTACATGTCATTGTGAGAGGTATTTGTGTGAACTTGGTGATTCGGAACCTGTTGAAGAAGTTGAAGAAATCAGGCAAGTTACAGAAGAGCTGAAGTGAAGAAGTTCGGAAGCAGCTGGAAGGCTGGTGAGTCTGGCGCGCCCGCGCTGCACTCGACGCGCCCGCGCTGCTACCCGGCGCACCCACGCTGCTAGGAGGAAGTGGCCGCGTCGATTCACCAGACAGAAGAAGCAAGTCAAAGGCTGGCGCGCTCGCGCTGCTACATGGCGCGCCCGCGTCGGTCCCTGGAGTCGGATTCTTATCCGATTTCCCCTATCTTATTAGTTTTAATATTATATTTTTATATTTTTACGGGATGTTAAACCCGATTTTATTAGTTTATATTACGGCGGAGAACGCAGAGAGAATGATTAGGTTATTTTCCAGAGACGTAGTTTCCTTTTCTTCATCTCAAAAACCCTATGGAGAACTAACTCTCCTTTGTTGCACTTGGTTCTTTGAAGCCTTCGATTGATTTGGTTGTGAGTATTCTACTCTTGTTCGTCCTTTGTTAATTGTTTCGATCTCCTGAGCTTATTGCTTGATTGCTTATTATTGGTTAATCTGGATTGATCACCTAGGTTTATCGATACTAGTCATATTGCTAGGGTTTCCAATTCCAGGTTTGGAGTTGTAGATTCATTGTAGCAAACACAATCACCATATGCGGGTTGCTTGTGGTAGATTGTGAAGGAGATTCGATTACAGGCTATTTTAACGGGTTGTTAGAATCGCTTGTATCTCATTATAATTCATGTTTGAATGCTATCGCTTTATTATTCGGTGAAGGTTTTCCCTTGTAATTTGGTGATAAGTGCTTTTAGGACTGGTAGGACTAAAAGCTATTACACGATCTGAATTGAGAACAATTACTGGACATTAGAACTTGAGATTCATAGAATGCGATGATGAACCATCTCAATTGTTGTGCGGATAATTACCTGGTGTGATACATTTCCATCATATATTCGCAACCTCTATTTGCAACTTGTTCTGTCACCATTGCTTACACACAAAACTCCCCCTTGAATCGGTTACTTTTGGGTAATAATACTTGCTCTTACGATTGATTCTGTTTCCCTGTGGGTTCGACCCTAACTTACCTACTATACTTGTTATAGTTTGCATCTTAGGAATTTACTTTGATTTGGCATAACGACTTCAGGCCTGTCAACATTATTCTCACGAGCTTGAATCATAGGTCCATCCCCAAGAATAGGTGTGTCCGAAGGTGTCTTGGATGGTCCCGCATCATTCCCCCTTTCTTGAAAAAAGGATTCGACCTCGAATCCAAGGTCGTATAAGATTCCGCAAATGCGTCCACACGAGCTCCTGGATCAAATACCTCATGTCAATGGAAACTCCTCACAAGGCCGATTGTAGTAGGGGTTGACCACGTCGGGATGGTTTTTATCTTGGCGTCGCCATCTTGTAGACCATTAGAGCTTTCTACAAAACCAAAAAAAGAAACTTGATTAGTGTTCAATTCATATTTCATTTCATCTTCATAAGGTTCTAATTGAATATGCACTTTAGCTTGTACATTTATCTCGAAGTTTCCAGCCAATGCTAGCAAGTTTACTTCCTTTTTCAAGGTTGGAATTTCAATCAGTTCAAGGCTAGCAAAATTACAACAATTTTCATCATCAATGATCATATTAGAAACTTTGCCTTTTTCTAAGCATGTAGTTGAAACAAATCTTCTCTTTGATTATCAGCACAAGGTATAGGTGGAACACTTAAAACTTTACTAACAATCAAAGAATCTTCATGCTCATATTCAATGCAATCTTCATGATCATAGGTAAGTAAATTAACATCTTGATCATTATTAACATGCTCTTTAATTTCATCAACAAGCGGAATATCTATGCTAGGAGAAACATTAAGTTGATTAGAAATAGGATGAGTTTCTTCCCTTTCATTAGATGGCACTTCATCTCTAGGTGGGACCAGGGGCGGAGCTGAGGGGGGGATTAGGGGGGCACGTGCCCCCCTCTCATATTACGAAGTACCTAGTAGTATTCTACTCGTCGCTAGCTTCGTTTTGACATATAATATGCCTTAATCCGACATCTGAATAAAAAGTTATGAATGTTTAAAAATTAAAGGTATATTAATCACTTTAATTTTGTTTCAGTAGACTACAATAATTCTATATTTTACTTAAAATAACATTCACATACTATAATTCATCTCAAGAGCTTCGAAATGAGAGGTTATACTAATCATTTCGACAATTAAATAAGAAGTTACGCAAGTTTAAAATTTTTATATTTGGTTATACATTTATATGTTATGAGTGCAACAAGTTGTATATATTAACTATGGTTGTTATTCGAGTCAAACGCGTCTAGTATTGTTTGATTATATTTAGCTCATTTAGAAACAAGTCAAGCTCGAGTGAAACCTATATTTGAACTTGAGCTCACACTCGACTTGTTTAGTAAATGAACAAGCTTAAGTGAGTTTTTTTTAGTATCGTGCAACTTTACTTGTTTATGACATAGTAACTTAAAATAAAATTGTTAAATTTCATAAAATTCGTGTTATTTGAGTTTTAATTAAGCAGAGCCGAGCTTTGAATCGAGCATAAAAATGTGCTCATAATCAACTCATTTTGTACATCATATGCTCGAACCGAGCTTTTATTGAGCAAAACTCGAAGCTCTAGCTACTTAGCTCATATAACAACCATAATCTTAACGTAATGTTTATTGCATTTCCTATACTTATTTAGTTATTTTTTTTCGGGTATTCTATTTATATATTTATATTTCTTCTTTTTAGGCGCGAAAAATGATAGTGTTTTTATTATAAACCGATGAGATTTTATCTTAAAATAACATCATTTATTATCAAATTATATATAATTCTTTATGTCAATTTAATCCAAGACTATATCGTACATATACCGTTGTGCCCCCCTCCAAAAATTTTCTGGCTCCGCCACTGGGTGGGACTCCTTGTCCGAACACCATATTAGAGCCAAAACGCTGAAGCTCTATTGTCGTCAAGCTTTTATCTATCTTAGCCAGGGTCTCCATCATGGCGTTAAAAGATGTCATGAAGTGAGCATTAGTAAACGTCATGTTTCCCTGGTTAGACATCACAAAATAAACAAACAAAGAACTATGTAAAGGGTTAGGAAAATATAAACAACCTTACAAGTGTTTCGCTCACACTCGTCTCACTAATTGGTATGACAAGCTTGTTGGGGCAATCCGCTTTGGACAAATCAACACTCAAGCAAGGACTTAACAATCAAAGAAAGTAATCAAGAGAAAGAACAAAGAATTACCAAATAAGGGACTCGACATGGGCTGTATTTTACTCAATAGCAGCTGACACTCGAGCAGCACTCGAGCGGAACTCGACCAGCACAATTGATACTCGACCAGAACTGGACACAAAAAGAACAAAAGAAAATAAAGAAAAGAAAAGAAGAACTTGGATTTTTACCTCTGTTTGATTCAAACTCTTAGCAAGGACGTTGTAGTTGCAAGGTAGGGCTTAAAAAAAAATTGTGTTTTGGGAGGTATGTGTTTGAGATTTTCGACTAGGGCTATGAAATTTCACCAAAATTTGTCTTTGAAGGTTCTTACACTAGATCTCAATAATCCCTTTTTTTTAAGCTACTTTTGCCCCTAGTGAATTTTATCCTCCTAGGTCAAAGCTTTGAATGTATTTTTTTTTGAATTCTTCGGATTCTTTTTTTTTTACTAATGCAAGAAACTATCTATGAAATAAAAAGACTCTTGAAATTTAAACTATGGTGAAAGAAAAATAAAATTTATGTAGCCCTAATGAAATATATATAGGTGATGGTTTGACTAATATGGTAAGTAAATCTATATATGCCTTTTATAATCTATGATAGAAAATATGAAATATATCTACCACAAATTTCAACAAATTAAATAAGGCAATTAAATAGATAAATCTAGGATAGAACAAGATATCCAAAGATATAAAGCAAACTAGGGTTTGTGATTGTTTCGGCCGATCTCAACAAGGGCACGTACAGTGAATCATTCACAAAATTGAAGAAGTAAATTTGCACTAGAAATTCCAACTAGAGGCACGTACAGTGAAGGCACAAGGGATGCGTACACTTCGGCTGAGTCGGCGCAATGGTCTCGGCTAAGGTTATGTGTTTTAGGCTAGCAACCACAACAATCACAAACAAGGATTAGCAGCAATCAAATTCAAAAATTCAAGAAGTAAAAACCAAATACAAGAAAGACTCTTTTTTTTTTTTTAGTTTTGTGTTTATGAATAACAAAAGACACAACTTTGATGTCGGAAACCAAAGCTCTGATACCAATTTGATACAGGGTTAGCCGTAAGATGGCCCGATCTTCGACAATCAAGACTCAAAGACAAGAACGGAAGCAAACGACTCAAGAACAACAAACAAGGACTCAATATCGACCAAAAGGAATAAAAACGCAGCAACTCTAGACTCGACAAAACAATGAAATAAAGACCGATAGAAGGGTGATTCGAACTAAGGTAGAACGCGATAAAGACTCCAGACCTCCTAAGAGGGTAGGAACCAAGAATCAACGACTACAAAGCCCGCCTCTACAACCTTACACAACCAAGCGGACAACTTGGAGGCACAAGGAGGAGACTTGTGATTACCAGGATCACCAAACTCTCGCGAGGTTGATGAACTCAAAGCAAACCAAGCAAGATCAATTACCAATTTGCAATCGATGAGCCACGCTACGAATCGATCGACTTTCTCTCCATGTGTTTCACACAAGAACTGTAAATTTCAATAATGGAAGACGTCTCAATTGTTCAACAACGGGGATCAGCCTTATATAACCTAAAAGGCTGATTTTCTAATAAAAATAATAAATAAAAGACTTAATAAAAATAAACCCTAAAGTTACCTAAAATAACTTAAGTAAAAGAGTTACTAAAAATAACAATAAAAATGTTCCAACACTTGAGTAAATTCGGTTAAACATATGACAGCTTCAAAAAATGTGATTTTCGGCCAAGCTCTATGTCGAATCTGGAAAAACCTTCAACATCAAAGTTGTAGATCTCTTCGTCCTCGTTCCGACAAGGTATGGCACGATCCAATCCGATTAATATTGAATCCGTACGACTCATTTTACTGAGACGTCGAAAAGCTGTTAACTGTGCATGAACGAACCCAAAAACGAACGACCCAAGGTGGAGCCTTCTCCTTCCTCTTGAGGATGACATTATTCTCACGAGCTTGAATCATAGGTCCATCCCCAAGAATAGGTGTGTCCGAAGGTGTCTTGGATGGTCCCGCATCAATTTG
The DNA here is from genome assembly GCA_963922045.1 of Persicaria maculosa. Taxonomy (NCBI): domain Eukaryota; kingdom Viridiplantae; phylum Streptophyta; class Magnoliopsida; order Caryophyllales; family Polygonaceae; genus Persicaria; species Persicaria maculosa. The sequence goes on along the minus strand of OY998259.1, from coordinate 16,728,549 downwards.
AGGGGCCCTGTACCAAATATTCAAAATAATATTAAATAATTTTTTTTAGTAAAATTAACTAATCTTTAATTGAAAGGGAAAAGTTGAATATTTTATAATACGAGTGAAATTAAAATATTTGAAAAATATAAATAGTAAGAACATTTCTTTTAAATCATTAACAAATTTATAAATTATGCATAACGACATATAAATCATGCTTTTCTTAAATTACTACTATGTTTAAATATTTAATTCTTATAAAATGTTTAAAAATATTAAAGTACGTACTACTATATTTAAAAATATTAAATATTTAGACTTTAATAATAAAGTGATAATTAAACGTTACTCTATAATAAACTTTTATAAAAATAAATTTACTCTATATTAAACACTTCAAATTTGTTTTTCAGCAAATTAAATTATTAAAAAAGATGAAGTGATATAAGAGAGGGCAAAAGAATACATCGTAAATAAGTTAGATGTTGTTTTAGGAAAGTGAGTGATCAGGGCCATCCAATCAATTTTGGAGGCCCATGTCATAATTTTATAAATTATAAATTTTATATGTAATTTTTAATTTTTTTTATAACTTAAGATGAGTATGTTAAAAGAATTTAGATTATTTTTGTTGATATTTAAGGAAAATTATAAAAAAAACTCTTTAAAATAAGAATTTTTAAGAAAATCACCGATAAAATTTATATTAAAAATTTCATACAAATTGTTTTAATCCATAGTACAGATTATGTACGCAAGCTATATTTATCAATCTTTTGCTCTATAAAATTTATAGTTATACAATATTAAAAATAATTTATATACCGCATGTTTAAATTTGTGTCATTTGTTTTTTAAACACAAAACCCTAGTGTTTCTATATATATATAAATAATATTCTAAAACTCCTTGAAATATGTTATTTCATTCAATTTAATTAATATAAATATAGCTATGAGTATGACCATATGAATTTTTTTTTCTTGAATGTTCATGTTAATAAAACTAAAATTGTTCATGAATGACATAATTATAAAATGAAATTAAAAGATTAGCTATATTTAAATTAATAATTTGATACTCTACGACTTTATGAAATTTATTGAGGCCACACAATTAGTTACATAAATGAAGAGAAATAGGGCGACCTAATCAATAGAAAAAAAGGTTAGAATGTTAAGAGTTGTGCTAAATCTGGGATTCGAACCCGTGACTACAAGAAAACATGCATGTCCCGTAGCAATTCAACAACCACCACACCAACAGACACTTGTGTTAATTTTAAAAATGTTTTATTATATATACTGAAATTAGTAAAATATAAGGTCCCGTAAAATCGGAGGCCCAGGGCAGTCGCCCGCTTTGCCCTCCCCCATGGCCGGCCCTGTGAGTGATTAAAAAATGGATGAAAATAACCGGTGAAAAAATTTAACACATAAAGAGATAAGGGACAAAGGTTGCCACTGAGAAGATTCGAATTTGAGAATATCCAAAGCCAGGCCCGCATTCCACCCGCTGAGCCAATTAAACGCACTTGACACTCAGTAAAAGAAAATTTTAATATTTAGATTTTTTTTTATCATATTGTTAGGGGCTCTATTCCATTAATCCACTTTAACATGCTTAAGTACGGACCTACAAATGAGCGAAGGTGGTTTTTATCTAGCGAGATCCCGAGACGAAAAAGACTATCTTGCCAAAAAGAGATTGTGAGAAGCCAAACACTCCTGGGCAAGCATTGCCAGCCGACAGACAGGTATAGGCGTATAGCAAAACACAATCTCTTACGTATGAGATTAAATATTTTTTTAAAAGCAAAAAGTAAAAACACACCTTCTTCTAGCTTACATCTTTTATAATCATTTTACATAACGGGAATTAAATAGTTTTTTAAAGCTTTTAACACAAATAGCCCTATATCTATGGGCTTGTTGGGTTGGGTCGGGTCAATGGATAAATTATACTTTTGAGGTTTGGGCCTGATACATAGCTCGTTGGATTTTTACTAATCTAATAAGAAATGATGTTCACAACACTAAAATAAATGTATTTGAGATCGTCGACAATATATAATTAGCTTTCTTTCCGGATATCAAAATCGCATCCCGAAGGCTGACTCGGAACTTCGTGTTCTCGTTCGGAATAACACTTTATAAAGAAAAGTCACTGCTAGACGTCCTCCTTAATCTTTATCTTGCTTTCAAAAACAATGATGCACCTAATGGTGCCTCCTAATTGCCCATCTTGGATGCATTTAGGGGAGGACACCAAATATTCACATTTGAATTTTTGTCTTTCATAAGCTTAAAATTTTAAATTTCACGGGTTTACGTGCACATATTGTCTTTGTTTAGGGGTGTCGTGCATCCTAGATACGGCTAGGGCCTTAGGGAACCATTCCGGAATAGTTCAACCAGAAAGAACTTGCGAGTAGTACCCAAAAGTCCCCGGTTCAAACCTTGGATGAACGCTATTTATTTACCAAATTCAAGGTTAGGGCCTTAGGGAGGGGTACACAACTTGCCACCCTTCTTTTTAACGAAGCAACACTTTATGGAGTATCAGGGTCCCGTAGACCACCATCGTATAGTGTCATCCAAATGAGAGATGAGATATTTCTAATCTATCACGACTGCTTGGTTGATTTTGCGAAAAATATGAGTGCATATTAAAGAAGTCATATTGAGCGTGCGAGATGATTAGCTCAATCTTCCAATGGGATCTCTATTATCCAATGACCGAATTGATGACAATACATCGAAAACCGCTTAAAGACTTATGTGAGAAGTTAAAGCTTGAACCTCTCATGTCTTAATCTCCCCCATGCGTCAATGCGTCATGGACCTTAATGATAGTTCCATCTCGAGTTACTTTCATGAACTTGCTTGAACCCCTTAATTTGCCACTAAGAAACTACAGGATACCTGAGTTTCCTTTGATTCAACCTTGGAAGAAAATCAGGCTTCCATTGATGGAGCTTCAACCAGTGTAAGAGAGTTTGTTACAAAACTAAATTCGGTGGTTCAATGTACAATACAACAAACTATCTATTTATACAATATTGAACTAGACTATGAGAGATTGGGCTTTATTATTTTGGGCTATAATATCGGACTCATAGGCCCATATACCTCATAGCCACCATTAAGGATGATTTCATAATTCATACTGTATAATGGAGTAACATTTTAAAATATCATGTATATTAATTTATTTATTTTTACATTTAGTGATAAAAAATCGTGTGCATAAATATTTTATCTAACTTAATTGATAGATGGTTATTAGGATTTCAATCACTAGGGGATCAAAGTCTCTATGTTTTCTTGTTGAACAAAATAATTTTTTTAAACCATATTTTTATACATTTATCTTAATATATTTAAAATGTTATTAAATTTTCATAAACTTTATATATATATATGGCTAAATTACATAAAACCACCCATTAAATATCACCTTTTTCATTTAACCACCCGCTATAATTTAAATTACATAAAACCACCCATTAAAGGGGTCCGTCAACATGACACCACCCAAATGAAAATATCTGTTAGAAATTTATTGAAATGACTAAAATACCCTTATATATTAATCAAATTTTCAAATGATTGCCACTTACAATTAACCTTACATATACCTATATTAGAAAATTAGAAATTTCAAATTTCTGCTCAAACCATTTGTAAATGTACAAACCTTTAAATTAAAGCATTATTGAATGAATCTATAAAAATATATGAATCTCAAATGAATCTATAAAAATGAGCTAATAAGAGCATGTTATATTTCTTATGTTTCTTGATACTGTTGAATCATACCAAAGTGGGAAGTTGGCTGAAGTTTGATATTGTTTGCGAACTCAAACTCCATATAACTAACTGATTGAATGATACATCTCTATTTATTAATACATCTTCAAAACATCAAATAAAGATTACACCCCCAAATCGACGACCTTGAATTGAGCCCACATTTTTTTTAAAAAAAAAATCAGTCATTCCCAATCAATACAGTAAAATAAACAAGTACAATCAATCGTTAGATTTATAGGTTCCAATTTTGAATCAGGTGATTGTTCCAAACAATAAATTCCCTTAATTTCTAGAGTTAGGATATTTTGGAAGATTTTGTTTGTGTGAAGTCTCGATGCGTCCACCTTCACGCCGAAACACGCCAGGACAGTCCCAATTAATTGGAAGTATCTTTAGATTAAAAATATGAACTGGTGCCGAAACACATCAGGACAGCACGACGGCGACAGCGGCGGCCGCACGGACAGTGCCGAAACACACCTTGACGCCGAGGCCTAGGAAGAGGAGAGCGGAGGCGGCGAGGCACTGAAGGAGCCGATCCCGAACGCCAGCGGCTGAGAATGCAGAAACCAAATCAGACAGGGAGGTGGCGGAAGGTAGATGGTGGTCGGATCTAGGCTGGTTGGGCGGGTTCAAAGGTGGCGGCGAGGCTAGGGTTTGACTTCAGTTTCATAGGGATGGAGAGAGGAGGCCCCTTTGGATGATTTTTTTTAAAAAAATAAAAAACATTTTGATTTTTATTTCCTTTAAAAAAGTAAAGCATTTGGATGATTTTTTCACACCTTTGACGGAAGTTTCAAAAGATTTAACGGAATATTCCACTTGGGTGGTGTTTTGTAAACAAAACACCTTTAATGGGTGGTTTTCTGTAATTTCAATTATAACGGGTGGTTAAGTGAAAAAAGTGATATTTAACGGGTGGTTTTCTGTAATTTAGCCTATATATATATACCGACATTTTTTTCGTCAGCACTACCAGAAAGTTGAGGCTCTGTTTGTCATCTAATTTATGAGCTAGGCCAGATTATTAATTTTGGAGTCCATTTTATATATTCAGCAAATATTTGAATAGTTTTTCAATATATTAAATCGTTGCGAAGAACTGTGATATATAAAGAGCTTAACGTGACGACATGACGTGTAACTTTGTGAATATTAGTTTGAATCATCTGTTATGATCCAATCGGTTGGATCATGGAGTAGAGCTAAGCTCTGGTGGAGTGTAAGAAGAAGCTGAGAATTTGGAGATGAGGAGAGAAGAACAGACGAGGTGAGGAGAGAATAGAGGTGAGGTGAGAAAGAAGAGTTTGAGAGGGAAAATATGTCTTATCATTGCATACCCATCCTCAATGGTCTAATGGTCCTATTTATAGACCAATTACAAAGGCCTAACCAGATTCATTTGGCCTAGTTGCTCACTTGAGCTCTTAACAATCCTATGACTAAGATCATTACATTGCTCCATCCTCCAAGAGCCTTGTCTCAAGGCTCTTAACAATCCTATGACTGAGATCATTTATGAAAGTTAGGAAATTGGTTGAGGATGTGTGCAGCTGCTTCCCAGGTGGCCTCACTGGCTGGAAGATTAGTCCACTTGATCAGCCATTCAGAAACAGGCTCTCCATTGGGCAAGTTGTGGGATCTAGTGTCCAGGATGCTCTCAGGTTCGGCAATGACTTGACCTTCATCATCTGTTGCTGGGGGTTGTGTACAGACATCCACCACCTGCCCCTTCTTGAGCTTTAATTGGGAGACATGGAAAACTGGGTGGATTCGAGAGTTGGGAGGCAGGGCGAGTTTGTAAGCAACTGGCCCAACCTTAGCTATGATCTTGAAGGGCCCAAAGAACTTGGCACATAGTTTTACAGATTTTCTGATAGCAACAGTTGCTTGACGGTATGGTTGAAGTTTGACAAAAACCCAATCTCCAACATTGAGAACTCTGTCTGTTCTATGTGCATCAGCAAACACCTTCATGCGGGCTTGAGCTTGCTGGAGATGATCTCTTAACTGCCTGACCATATGCTGTCTTGACACCAGCCAATTGTCCACTGGGGACCCTGAAGCAGACAAGGTTGGCAATCCTAGCTGGGTGGGTGGAACTCCATACAATGCTTCAAAAGGTGTCATCTGGATGGATGAGTGCACAGTGGTGTTGTACCACCATTCTGCTAGAAATAACCACTGTGACCACTTCTTGGGATTGCTAGCTGTCATGCAACGCAAGTAAGTTTCCAAGCATCTATTCACTCTTTCAGTCTGTCCATCGGACTGAGGGTGATAAGCTGTGCTCATGTCCAAGCTTGTATGTAAAGCTTTGAACAAATGCTGCCAGAATGTACTCACAAATATTTTATCTCTGTCAGACACTATGCTCTTGGGGATGCCATGTAGCTTGTAAATGTTCTCCATGAACAAGGTTGCAATCTTGGCAGCAGTAAATGGGTGAGATAAGGAGATGAAGTGTGAGTATTTTGTAAGTCTATCCACAACCACTAAGATAGTATCCTTACCCTGAGATGTTGGAAGCCCTTCAATAAAATCCATACTAATGTGGCTCCAAGCTCTATCAGGTATAGGCAAAGGCTGCAATAATCCTGGAGAAGCTATGTTTTCAGTCTTGCTTCTTTGGCAACTGTCACAATATTTCACAAATTCAGTAATTTGCTTTTTCAACCCTTGCCAATAGAATAAACTTTTTATCCTGTTATAGGTAGCCTGTATTCCTGAATGCCCTCCAATAGGCTCCTCATGTAAGGCCTTAAAGATTTTTGTCCTGATCTCAGTATTGCAACCAATCACTAGCCTCCCCTTGTACCTCAAAACTCCCTTAGCCACTTTGAAAGGTCCTGGGTTGCTATACAAGGCCTGCAGCAAGTGCTCTTGGACCTCAAGGTCCCCTTCATAGCTGTTCAGTATCTCCGAAACCCAAACTGGTTGCATCACAGTCAATGCCTTACAATCCCCTTGCTCAAATACTCGTGATAAAGCATCTGTAGCTTTGTTTTCTACCCCTTTCTTGTAAGCAATCTCATATGACAAGCCCAACAATTTCCTCACAGCCTTGCGTTGTACATGAGTTGAAAGCCTTTGATCCAAGAGATGCTTCAAAGGTTGGTGATCAGTTTTGATGATGAAGTGGTTACCTTCAAGGTAATGTCTCCACTTGTCAACAGCTAGGAGAATTGCTAGGAGTTCTTTCTCATAAACTGGCAGCAACAAGTGTCTCCCTTTCAATGCTTGGCTAATGAAAGCAATGGGTTGACCCTTCTGCATTAATACAGCTCCTACACCTGAATCACAGGCATCGGTTTCAACTATAAATGGGATAGAAAAATCAGGCATTGCTAGCACTGGTTGTGAACTGAGTATCTTTTTTAGTGAAAGAAAGGCAATGTCAGTTTCCTTGGACCACTTGAAGCAATTCTTTGTGAGGAGATCAGTTAGGGGCTTTGCTATACACCCATACCCTTTAATGAATCTTCTGTAATAGCCAGTAAGACCCAAGAAGCCCCTCAATGCTTTGACATTCTTAGGTGTAGGCCAGTTGATCATAGCAGTAACCTTCTTTGGATCAGTAGAGACACCCTTATCTGAGATAATGTGACCCAGGTATTCCACCTCAGTTTGAGCAAACTCACATTTAGACTGCTTAGCAAACAACTTGTGCTTTCTCATGATAGCCAGAACCTCTCTCAGATGATCACAGTGCTGCTCTATATTCCTGCTGTAGACCAAGATGTCATCAAAGAAGACTAAGACAGTTTTCCTGAGCAAGGGACTAAAAACATCATTCATTAGCCCTTGAAAGGTGGCAGGAGCATTGGTTAGTCCAAATGGCATTACCCTAAACTCGTAATGGCCATGATGGGTTCTAAAGGCAGTCTTGGCCACATCACTTTCCACCATCCTGACTTGGTGATAACCTGCCCTTAAATCTAGTTTGGAGAACACACAGGCTCCTTGCAACTCATCTAAAAGATCTTCAATGTGAGGTATAGGGAATTTGTCTTTGATGGTGATGTCATTTAGGCGTCTATAATCCACACAAAACCTCCAGGAGCCATCCTTCTTCTTGACTAACAAGGTAGGCGAGGCAAAAGGACTATGGCTAGGTTGAATCACACCATTGCTGAGCATTTCAGATACCTGCTTCTCAATCTCAGTTTTCTGAAAATAAGGGTATCTATAAGGCCGTGAAGCAACTGGAGCTGACCCTTCTTTCAAGTGAATAGCATGCTCATGGTGCCTCACTGGTGGTAACTCCTTGGGTTCTTTGAAAATATCCTGGAATTCAGCCAACAATTCTGTAATCAAAGATGGAAGCTGGTGGTCACTCTTCCTGATGCTACAGATTTGAACTACTTGGGCCAAACAAATGTGATCACCTGCATTGCAAATCTTACTGAATTCTTTCCCTGTCAACATCTTCACAGAAGCAGAAACTCCATCCTTATCATCTCTGAAACCCTTCAGTACTATCTGTTTCCCCATTTTCATAAAAGAAATCTGCACTTCAATGAAGTCAAAAAGAACTGGATTAAATCCTGCAAGCCAGTCAGTACCTAGAATCATATCACAACCTTCCATCTTGAGAAACCTGATGTTGTGATCATAGCTACTGCCTTGCATCTCCCACACAAATGCCTTACAAATTTTTGTACTGAACATTGTCCCACTGATAGTATTGACTTGCATGACTCCTACTTTGGATGCTTCAAAGCCAGCTTCACTTGCCACCCTTGAGTCCAGGAAGCTGTGGGTGGCACCTGAGTCAATGAGAATTATTATTTCTTTGCCCTTCACGGTCCCTTTGACTCTGATAGTACTGCCTGACTCACCACTAGTCAAGGCATGAACATAAACCTCCTCCTCATGATCTTCTTCAGGGCCCCAATCATGTGAAGGATCATCTGTTGGTTCATTCTCTTGAACCTCTTGAGCTATCAAACTGAACAAGGACTGTGTCTTACACTTATGTCCATGGAAGAATTTATCCCCACACTTCTGAAGATGATGGTGCAGTCCCTTTGCCTGTGTCACTGCCAATGCTGGGCTGTACTGATCCTCTAAGGTCGCTTTTGGTCCAAGATCCTCGGTTCCAAGGAACTGAGAATTTCGATCCAGATGTCTGGGATCCACTGGCAGCTGGTCTCCACGGGTTTCTTGACATCCTCAACAAGGCTTGGACAGCTCTGAAGTGGAGCCTTGCTTGGTCGATCACATTCGCCATTGACGCCGGCCTTCCTAGCTTCACAAGTGACTGAATCTCTGGTTTCAGGCCACTAATGTAGCTTGATACAAAGTAAGATTCTGATAATTGGGCGTTGAATGACAACATACAAGCGCGCAACTCTTCGAATTTTTCATTGTATTCCTCCAAATCTTCTTGTTGTTGGAGTTTGTTGAATTCTCCGACGATTTCCGCTTCCCGGCGATCACCAAACCTCTGGCAAATTGCTTCACAAAAATCTGGCCAAGAAGCTCTCGGAAACTGCATCAAATACCCCTGCAACCAAGTATCGGCCCTATCCGTGAGATACATGGCCGCGATTTCCACTTGCTGATAATCTGGAATTGAGAAAATGGCGAAATACTTTTCGCATTTTCGAATCCAGTTACGCGGCTTCTTTCCATCGAAAGCCGGGAAATCCAATTTCGGCAACCTCAAGAATCGATTATCTATTCCTCCTGTGCCTGCGTTCGTTGGACCTCCATTGTAGCACTGGTTCCACCTTGACCCCGGAATTTCTTGGCCAATTGGACCGTTCCCCATTACTGATTCCTTGCGGTGCTCCATTCTTGAACCTTGCGCTCCCCCTCGGGAACTCGATCCCCGATCTACATCTGCTGTATGATCTTGCTGGCGATCTTGGTGTGGAGGATGACGAACGAATTCGGCGAGCTGTTCCATCCTTTTATCATTATGGATCTTGAATTCCTCGAACATCCTGGCCTGATCCTCGCGATACTGCTGAGAATCCGCCATGAACTTCAATGTGGAAGCCATGAATGTCTTCGTATCTTCCTTGAATTCATGGAATTGAACTTCCAAGGTCTTTGATCTTGTACCTTCTGCCATGGCGCGCGATCTACTGTCCCAATCTGAATCTGATACCAATCTGTTATGATCCAATCGGTTGGATCATGGAGTAGAGCTAAGCTCTGGTGGAGTGTAAGAAGAAGCTGAGAATTTGGAGATGAGGAGAGAAGAACGGACGAGGTGAGGAGAGAATAGAGGTGAGGTGAGGAAGAAGAGTTTGAGAGGGAAAATATGTCTTATCATTGCATACCCATCCTCAATGGTCTAATGGTCCTATTTATAGACCAATTACAAAGGCCTAACCACATTCATTTGGCTTAGTTGCTCACTTGAGCTCTTAACAATCCTATGACTAAGATCATTACATCTTCTTAGTCCTTGCCTACATTCGGAGCCAGACGAGCATGCAGTTTATGTGTATGGGCTAAAATTAATTCAATTAAATATTATAAATAACCATATGAAGGATGGTACATGTCCGATTACATAACTCTGAAAGTGATAGCTCAATATCATTGGGCGCCAATGACGGGCATGTGACATTGGAAGTGAGGTTGGGTGTGTAACGAGAATGATAAATAGATGAAGAAAGACACGGAGATTTAACGTGGTTCGGCAACAATGTGCTATCTATGTTCACGGAAAGAGAAGCAGTTTGGTATTAGAGAAAGCGAAAACAGATTAGAGTTGTAAGAGATCGGCGTTTTATGAGTATATATTGAGACTCATGAACCCCTAAATGAACAGTGGACTGAAAGTCTAAAACTGATAGACGATAACCCCATTTACAATAAACACTGCATACCGTAAAGGCGGGGGGCGTTGTTCCGCTAACACCTACCAGGGGCGACGCGCCCCTTAGACCCCTGACTCGTTGACCGGTCATCGAGACCACCATCGGGGGGCTTGGATCCCCTGGCGCATCGCCGGTCAACAATGATTCAAGGCATATTAACACTAGCCAACTGGTCTGGATCACCGGATCAACCAGAAATTCTGCTCCGGTCCAAAACCAGTGTACCGGAAATTTGGAAACATTGTACTGCGGATTGGACCAGGACCGCAATATATGATCCCGAGGTTTCCGGTTCACGAACCAGATGGACGAAACGCGAGATCCCGTCCTGCACCCACCCCTAGTGTAGTAGTGTATACTGTATACGTATACCAGTGAAATTATTTGCACGTACATAACAACTTAAGAATTTCACTATATATACGGGTTAATTACTTGTAATCCTATCTATTTAATCTTTGTAATATGACTAATTCAGATTTGCTCAAATGTTACACCCGACTTGTTTATGTGTGTGTATATATAAAGAGATACGATGTTGGTTGCAAAATGATCCAATCGTGGGAAAATATTGAAAAAATAGGGAATGGTCCCGAATGCTGATGTTGTAAAATGTAAATAGAAGACTGAAAAGGTGACCAAATGAAACTGAGTAGCTTTGATTGGTCCAATTGAGAGATAGAGGGTGTTGGACTATAAATCTATAATCTAACCTTCATAGTTGAATCACGTACACATGATGAAACCAGTCATGTTCTCCAGTTCTTGTTGCAGAAAAAGAACCCTTGTAAAAAAGCATTCAGATTTGCAATAATTAGTTCAAATTGCACTAAATAACCCAAATTTTGGGTAGTGCGCCCAAAATGGCATTAACTTTCAAGGTTAGGAATAATACTTCTCCATCTATACAATACAGTAATAGTATGTTATTTTAGCTTTTTTACACAAATTTGAAGAAGAATAAATTTAAAAATAAATTCATTTATTATATTCGCATACTAATTATAACAACATTTTTGAAAAATGATGAATAAAATAACTATAGTGATATGTATATATATATTTATTTTATTTTGATGATGAGGAACCCACCTTTGGTGGCAAACCCCGGGCACGTAATCCAGCCGGTAAGAGTCAGGCACCAGGTAAACCGGCTTGCGCCGACCAGCTCAACCCACTGAAAAGGAGCAAGGCAAACCTTGGATTTTCATCCAAGGAAAGGGACGGAGGTAGGGATCGAACCCGAGACTTCCTGACACCCCCCTTGCTCCCCACCAGTGAGCCACCCCGACTGGGGCTGATATGTATATATTTCAGATGAAAACAACACCAATAATTCAATGAATGAATCAAGTACAAACTATGGATATAAAAGCGCAATGACCAGTATTAGGGCTCGTTTGTTTAGATAACTAAGGAATAGAAAGGTAAGGTATTAAATTTTACACATAAAATGTATATGATCATCTTTTGTGAGCTTGGAGGAGAGGATGAGGGGTTATTAGCCCATCCTAGAGGTATTAGTTACCCTAATTCAAATTAGGGATTAGAAGGGTAACACATTTATATGAAAAATGGGAGAAGAAGAAAAATGATTATTAGAACAGTGATCAATGAACCTTAACTTAAATATGTATTATATTCATAAGGGTAATCATTTTTTTTCCTATCAAAAAAACAAACGGAGGGTTAGATTATTAGTGACTTTTTTTTTCGGTCACTAAACCCTAATGATCGATATTTAATAGTAAAAGTCATTGAAAGTGGCCGTACTTGTGTTTTTTTTTTGGTAAGCAAGACGAGAGCACCTGCTCTCACAACTCAAATACGAGAAGAGTAAAGCGGGCTACACAACAATAAGTCGGGGAGTGTCCATGAATAAAGTAGATTTCAGAGGAGGCTTCGATAGAAAATGAAAATCAAAAGGAAATGACCGAGCATTACTGTGCGACTAAATTAGTTTTCCTGAAGACATGTCAAAAATGAACCAGTCTATGTTGAATAATCTTTGACACTGACGACGAATCAGGCTGGAAAGAGGGTGTCGATATCCTCCATGCAACCTTGAATGAGGGTGAAAGCCAACATCGAATCCGTCTCGATCACCACCTTGCGGAACCCTAGATCCCACGCTAACCGGGTGCAATCGATGAATGATGATCCCCCAAATCTCCTATATAATTAATCACACAATTAGTACTCCGTATTATTTTTCTCAAAATTTTAAATTTATGGTATACACCCTAAATCTTGACGTGCAGGGTTAAAAGGAGTTAATTAATTTTGTAAAAGCGCTAATTAGTTATAAAGACTTATAAAGACTTGCACGTCAAATGGACATGCATTTTTTATGTTGAATTTACGGTGTATATAAAAACACCCTATTTTTTACAACCACCTCTAAAGCTGAGATTATTTATTTTATTCAACATATAATTGGCCACCTTTTATTAATTTACATCAAATATCCAATATAAACCAACCAATTTTTTTTATATAAGTAATGATTCAGTACACCAGATAACCAAATTTGATATACCGAGAGATTGAAAAATCAATAGATGGGCAAACCATCGTGAGAATCAAACGATCAACAAATAACAAGGAAGCTATCAACACAAGACACCGTCATCGAGTTGGAGAAGTTTCAAAGAATAGAGTAGTACCGTTTATTCATAACCCTTTTTAATTAAATTAAAAAAATTATCACAATTTTTATTTTTTACTTCCTTGTCATTGGGTAGTACCGTTTATTAATTAGAGTTGGACGAGAAAATAATACGTAGTAATTATTCAGCCATTTAAAATTTAAACCCAATTTTTTACTACCATTTAAATTCTAAATATTTTTTTAGGAGAAAAAATAAAAAACCAAACCATTGAAAACAATTTTATTGAGAATAAAATATAGAATTGAATTCACTGAATACCGTCACCCTGTGTGTCTGACAAAATGATTCCCACACTTGTTGATTGCAACACACTAACCCATAAAACAAACAAGAAAACAACACAAAAAGGAGAAAAAGAGAGAACAAAGTTTGCAATTTTGCTATTTTAAAATTCGACCACCTCGCTTTAAATTTTATTTTAAAAATACCCATCGCCTCATTTTGAGAAAATTCCATCTCATGGGAAGTAAGGAATTTTTGCAGCTTTATATCTACCCACACCCCAAAGCTGAAACCATACAGTCTTCCTTTTTCTATTAATAAATTAATATTTTTATATTATTCTCTTTTTGACTAACCCTATCATCTCCCTGGCTATTCCCTGAAATTCTTTCTATCAATAATATTTGATGAAACCTCAAATTCGTATCCTCAAAAAAAAAAACTCAAATTCTTAAGTTGGAAGTTTCAATTTGAAAAATATTTTTTGAATTCCATATATTTATCGTATTTTAATCCCTATTTTAGATATTTTTTTTACTAAAGTTGTTGGACTTGCTCTTAGCAGTTGGACTATCAACAATCTTAAGGCTAGATCATTGATGACAAGATGATTAGTAGTTCATCTTATTCTTCAATGCGGAAAAGAGAAAGATAATCAATAGAGAGCAAGAACCGAGAGAGAGGAGAAAATGATTTCTGTTATTGCTCAACTGAACTAAATAGTTTGTTACAAAACTGAATAGCACTTGGACCATCAACAATCTTAAGGCTAGGTCATCTCTTCTCTATTTTTTTCCTTGTCTCTTTTTAATATCTTAACACTTCATTTATTTTTTTATTTTAAATAATTTTTCATTTTATCAACCCTTTTTTAAAGGTTTTTATATTTTCACTCTACACCCATGAATTTATCTCATCAATTTATTTTCTCATTTATCTATACCTACTATATAGTTTTCATCAATTATAATATTACTAATATTACTGTATTAGTTAAGTAAAAATAAACAAAACAACAACTTTTGCACATGATTCAATGCACTCTTTATCTTTTCCCATCAAAGTAACTGAGACGGATCGATCTAAACACCTCTTGAATTAAAGAGCGGCCATCCGGATGCTAGGTGACTCCAAACTTACTCTCACCGAGAAAGAAGAGAATCCGACAATAGTCCAGAAGAATTGAATGGAGGGGATGATTAGAGCACCAACTTAGACAATCTAAATAATCGGGCTAGATTTAGGCTTAGGAGTGTAATTTAAACACAGAGAGAGAGATTGTAATTATCACTAAGTAAATAGTGGTCGTGATTTCCATGATTTACAATGCTTTTTTTCTTTTTGTCCTCTCCTCACTCTAATTATTTCTTTGGAAAAATTTCAGCTTTATGTGGCCGGGTGTTGGCATGCATCAAGCTAGTTAGACTTCAAGAAAAACGAGGATATGATTAATTAATACAATGTACTACTTGGTTTAGATTGATAATAAGAATATAATCAATGTTGATGCAGATGATTTGTTTTGATCATATACAGTATATTCTTAAATTTGATTTTAGACAAACTGGATCTACTTGGTTTAGATTGATCCTACTTCGATATGTTTATAACTATTAATTTTCAATATGCCTATAGACAAGATGTACACATTAATGTACACCTCTCGTTAGCTAGAGTACTAGCACCGACCTAGTGTTTTTTTATTCCTTATTTTTTCCCTTTTTTTTTTTTAAGTTAAAGTTTCAAAATCACTAACCTATAAAACATGCACTCGATCGAACCAGAAAAGCTAAACGACAAGCTGCTAGAATCGAGAAAATGAATAGACTCAACCCAATAACCCATGTTAAGGCATGAGTGTCTATTTTAACATCGATCGAGTTCTTTATACATAGTTGCCGGAGCATGAAATTCTCAGCTCTATTAGCTCAGTTTGACCGCCAGATTTGTCTTGACTAATACTTCATGCAAGCATATATTAGATTAAAAATGTTTTATAGAGGTAAAAAAAAAACTAAAAATAAAGGACAAGACTCACAAGTATAGTTGCTCATAGATTTGATTCGATCTATTTGGAGAGATAATTAATTAAAGTTGGTCAAAGAGGAAGGGGGGGAATAAAGGAGAAGAAACAAAATAGAATTATGGGAGATTGTTGGGGATGGGGGCAACAACTCACAAAGGCCTCTAAAATCATATCAACACTCCCAATTCTTTTTTCTACGCAAAACTGTATTATGTACCTCTTACTCTTACATTGTTTTGATTAGATGGAATTGATTTCTTTGGTTGTATTTAGGCCATCTTTATCCATGTTACTTGGAGTATCATATCTATTTTTTTAAAAGGAAAACAAAAAAAAATGTCAGATTTTTTGTTAAATCAAGAATATTATGTGAGGTGAGTGTCATAGTAAAATACTCAATTTATTGGTTCTCCCACATTTTATAGTATTTTATTATAAAAAATAGCTATAATACTCAACTCAAATACCACAATTAAAGATGCTCTTACACACAAAAAGGTTCTTTTATTCTTTTATTAATTTGAATCTATCTATCTTCCATTCACAAGAGATATTCATAGTGTCGTAACTCCGTAAATTATGATATATGATCAACACTAAATATCAAATGGAGCTCAAAATTAAGGATATAATATGGCATATGATCGATTATAATATATGTCCATATGTTGAAGTTGAGTATGACAATTTTGAATCAGGCTGGTTTCGTATTATAACTCGTTACATGCCGGGTCAAGTATGAGAAGTACATTTGACCAGATTGACTCTAAGTCGGTAATTTTAAGGTCAAAATGTTAGTTGAGTCGGATTTAGATCGCTTATTCAATTCTCATATCAAATATTCGCATGTCACTTACATATTAGTTTTTGAAATAACCTGAAAACCACGATTTTGTAAGAGAAAAAGAAGATCAACTGAAGTCAGATTGAATTCTTGATCGAGAAACTGAAAATGAGAGAAAACAACTTCATTGCAACTTGCTTGATCTGTTAAGTTATTGAACCAGAGAGCTTACAGAGTACATTGCATCCACTTGTATTTATAGATTTCTAGATGTACATGTAATTTCCTGTGAACCATTCAATCTCCTTACCGATTAACGAGCCTAACTAACTTCCCGGGCGTGACTTGTGCCACATTAATTAGTGTTAGCAGATGCAGAACACTAGACACACACAAACACAGTTATGATTGAGGAGGACAGGACAAAATTTCTGGTTCACAGAACACCACACACGAGACAGTTTCTTTCTTGTAAAAGCCTCACACCTTTCATTGATTCATTCAACTCCTTCATATTTCTTACAAGTGAGTAACTGCTAAGAAAAGGAAACTACCACTACATCCACTACTCCACTGCTTACAACCATGATTAAAACTGAAATAAACATTAACTGACATACATACTGAATTTAGGAAATAACCTTAATTGACAAGCTAAACATTAACTAACAATTGACTTGAACCTTGACACACTGAGATTGAATTACATATTGAATCACATTTCAACACCTCCTCTTGATTCAAACTCTCTCATTCCAATTCTTTCTCGAAAGAACTGATGTTTAGCTATGTTCAGTGCCTTTGAGAACAGATCAGCATCCTGATCATTTGTACCACAAAATTTCAGCACTACCTTCTCCTTTGTGACAAGCTCTCGAATGAAGTGGTGCTGCACTTCTATGTGCTTAGTTCTTGCATGAAATGCAGGATTTTTGGTCACATCAATAGCTGATTTATTGTCACACCAAATCTCAGTAGCACCACTTTGCTCACACCCCAAATCAGTCAACAATTTCCTCAACCATAGAGCTTGTCTCCCTGCTACTCCTGCAGCTACATACTCGGCTTCAGATGAGGATAAGGCCACTGTTTCTTGTTTCTTCGAGCTCCATGTAACAGCTCCAGAGCCAAAGCTGAACACTGGTCCAGATGTACTCTTCCTATCATCAATGCAACCGGCCCAATCACTATCTGTGTTGCCTTTCAAGCCAAAATTCTCAACACTTTCATACCACAATCCATACTTCAAACTCCCTGCAACATACCTCAGAATTCTCTTAGCAGCACCAAAGTGTTGCTTTGTTGGATTGTGCATAAACCTTGACACCACACTAACACAATGTGCAATATCTGGCCTGGTGTGTGAAAGGTAGTTCAAACCTCCCACCAAACTTCTGTATAACCTCTCATCAGCCTTCCCTGTGCCATCCTCCTTTTGCAATTTTTCATTTGCATTCATAGGAGTTGCAGCAACCTCACAATTCTCCATATGAAATTTCTTCAACAAATCCCTGACATATTTTTCTTGACAAAGAAAAATTCCCTCCTTTCTCTGTCTGACCTCCAAGCCCAGGAAATATTGCAACTGATTTAGATCAGTCATTTCAAACTCATTCATCATAGCAGCCTTGAACTGATTCAACATCACTTGAGATGAGCTAAAGTAGATTATATCATCTACATAGAGGCATACCACTAGAAACTCTCCCTTGCTTTCCTTTCTAACATACAAGGCAGGCTCGTTCTCACTTCTCACAAATCCATTCTCCAGGAAGAAAGTGTCAATCTTGCTATACCAAGCTCTTAGAGCTTGCTTTAGTCCATAGAGAGCTTTCTTCAATTTATATACTTTGTCTTCTTCCCCAACTTTGACAAAGCCTAGAGGTTGTTCAACATACACCTCTTCTTGAAGCTCTCGATTCAAAAAGGCTGATTTCACATCCAATTGAAAGATGGGCAACTTCCACTGAGCTGCTAAAGCTAGGACCACTCTCAATGTTTCCAACCTTGCAACAGGTGAGAATGTTTCCTCAAAATCGATTCCCTCTTGTTGTGCATAGCCTTTAACTACTAGTCTGGCCGTGTTTCTGAATGCTCCCATCTGTATTGAATTTTGTTCTGTACACCCACTTGAGACCAATCACATTTCTTTCATGAGGCAATTCAACAAGCTCCCATGTGTCATTCTTCTGAATTGATTTCATCTCTTCATTCATAGCTGCTTGCCACTGATCATTCACCCTGACCTGCTCAAAATTCTCTGGTTCTGTTGCCATCAAAGCAAACTCACAGCTTGCATAAATATCTGATAGAGATCTAAAACTCATTGGAGGTGACTCACTCGATGAGCTTGAGGGAGAAACACTATGATCTGATCCACTTTGATGATCTGATGGTGTGGATGGAGGACTAGGTTGTACTTGATCACCCTCTGGAACATCAGTCTCCTCCATTGCCCCATCTAAAATATTCTAAGCCTTGGGATTCTTATCTTTCTCTTGCCAATCCCATTCACCATCTTCATTGAAGATTACATTTATGCTCACAATAATCTTCCCACTTCTAGGATTGTAGAGTCTATATGCTTTTGATTGATCAGCATACCCAACAAACACACATTTAACTGCCTTGTCATCAAGCTTTTCTCTTAGGTTCACCAAAGAGTAAGCTATGCACCCAAACACTTTCAAATAACTCACTGCTGGCTTTCTTCATTTCCATACTTCTAGAGGTGTCTTGTCTAGAACTGCCTTTGTTGGTGAGATGTTCAACACATGCACTGCTGTAGCAACTGCTTCACACCAGAATTCATTTGGCATTTTCTTGGCTTTAAGCATACTTTTTGCCATTTCAACCACTGTTCTAATTCTTTCTTTCAGCTACCCCATTCTGCTCAGGAGTATAAGGTGCAGTGAGCTCTCTTCTGATGCCATGCTCTTCACAAAATGAGACAAACTCGTGTGAAAGGAATTCACCACCTCTATCTGTTCTCAATGCTCTTATCCTTTGACCTGACTCATTTTCCACTAGATCCTTGAATTTCCTGAAGTGTTCAAAAGCCTCGGACTTAAGCTTCATGAAAAACACCCAACTCAACCTGTTGCAATCATCTGTGATGAGCATGAAATATTTGCTTCCACCCAAGGACTCAGTTTGCATTGGCTCACATAAATCTGCATGAAGAAGCTCTAAACACTCACTGGCTCTCCAGGCCTTTCCACTTGGGAATGCTCCTTTGGATTGCTTGCCATAAACACACCCTTCACATACATCAAGCTCTCCTACTGTCGGCAAACTCAGCACCATTTCCTTTGAATTCAGCAGTTTCAAACTCTGAACATTCAAGTGCCCATATCTCACGTGCCACAACTTTGCAATCTCATCCACCTTTGCTATCATAGCTCTGCCTACTCATGTTAACAGATTCAAAGGAAACATCCTATTCCTTATCATTTGCACATTCACAATCACTTGCCCTGATTTCTTTTCTCTGATTGCACAAGCATTGTCATCAAAAAGAAGTGAATAGCCTGCTTCTTGCAACTGGACAACACTTAGCAAGTTATGTGCCAAACCTAGTACATACTGCACATCATACAAGCACTTCACACCTCCTTGCAATGTCTTGATATCCAGTACACCCTTGCCTTCAAATCTCAGTACCTTGTCATCACCGAGCCTTACTCTACTCTTCTTTGACTCGTCTAGCTCTTTAAACAAGCCTCTTGAACTTGACATGTGATTTGAGCACCCACTTTCAAGGTACCACAACTCCTTTGCATCATCTATGACAGTTGGGAGGTGCCATGAACAACCTTCCCTCTTGCTCATTATTTTATGAGAAGTTTGCTGACTTTTGTTCACTCTCTTGCTTGTCCCAGCACTGAGCCTCTTTGTGCCCATACTTCTTGAAATGATAACATTGTATGCTGCTTATGTAGGTCTTAGAACCACTGTACTGCCCTCTGTTTGAGCCTCTCCACTGACCTCTTTCTGACTCACCAGTTTGGCCTCTACCTGAGCCATTTCCTTGACCTCTTCCTTGGCCTCTTCCTCGGCCTCTTCCTCTATATCCTCCTCTTCCTCTACCTTTATGTCTTGTGTGCTCAAATTTCTCTCTTGAATATTCTTCTTTTACTCGAAAAACCTTCTCATTCTTCTGATCAGTTGATCTCCTCAACCTTTCCTCACGAGCTTGAAGAGAACTTGTCAACTCTTCAAACCTATATGTTGATAGATCCTTTGACTCCTCAATAGCAACTACAACATGATCAAACCTCTTACTCAGACTCCTCAAAACTTTACTCACAACAGTCTCACTGCTCAAGTTCTCACCATATGACTTCATGTGATTCACTATGGCTGAGACCCTTGATAAATACACCTGAACACCTTCCTTTTCTGGCATAACTAGAGTTTCAAACTCTCTACGAAGAGACTGTAGTTTAACTGTAATTACCTTTTTATCACCCATATATTCTTGTCTGAGTACCTCCCAAGCTTCATGAGAGGTGGTTGAGGTTGCAATCCTAGGGAAGACTTCATCGTCTAAGGCAGATTGGATCATAAACAGTGCCTTAGAGTCCTTCTTCCTCTTCTCTCTCAACTGCTGATCAGGCTCTGGCGGCTCAAGATCTTCAAACCCTTGATCTACCAAGCTCCACAACTCTTGGGACTTCAAAAAGGTTGTCATCTTCAGACTCCAGAAGTGATAATTCACTCCCTTGAAGATTGACAACTGAGGATTGCCCACACTGCTTGATCCATTGTTCTGTATACTAATTAACCTTCTCACTCTTAGTGTTTCCCTTTCGTGTTTAACCTCACACGTTCACTCAATCCCTGGATACAAACCCGGATGCAAACTCTTTTTTGCTGTGATACCACTCTGTTAGCAGACGCAGAACACTAGACACACACAAACACACTTATGATTGAGGAGGACAAGACAAAATTTCTGGCTCACAGAACACCACACACGAGACAATTTCTTTCTTGTAAAAGCCTCACACCTTTCATTGATTCATTCAACTCCTTCATATTTCTTACAAGTGAGTAACTGCTAAGAAAAGGAAAATACCACTACATCCACTACTCCACTACTTACAACCATGATTAAAACTGAAATAAACATCAACTGACATACATACTGAATTTAGGAAATAACCTTAATTGACAAGCTAAACATTAACTAACAACTAACTTGAACCTTGACACACTGAGATTGAATCACATATTGAATCACATTTCAACAATTAGCAGCTATATATGTTGTCTTCAATTTTCTTCCATGTTCTCCCAATATCCCCCTTAAGTTGGGAGATTTAATAGGCCAGAGATACATTCTCATCTTGTGAAGAAGAAAATCTTATTGGATAGATAGATCATGGAAATGGTTTAATTAGAACATCAACAACTTACTCCAAATCTCCAATATTGTTGGTGGCGCGACCATGGAATTTCACCTGTACTTATTATCTCATCATGACGAAAATGTCTTAAAATACATGCAAGCCTTGACCGGGAGGGATGATGATCAGATTATGCATTTATTAGTCCAAGTGATGAGAGTGGTACATTTGGCTCGCGAGGGATTGAGCTGTTTTAGTCGTCATCTTTAGAGGAAGTCAGGTGATGTTCTTATTCCAAGAACGTTCTTCTCCGATCAAAGACCTTAAGAACTCAACTCCGGAGATTTTAGGTCAGGGAGATAATCAGAGCTCTTCTACTTTCTCTCTTCGATTGGATCTCGTCTTTGGGGTCGGAGGGGGGTATTTATAGGGAGGTCAAACGAGCAGCTGGCTGGCGATCTCGTGGTCTAACATAGGACATGTGTAATGCATGCCCTCACTCTTAGGGAACTAGGCAATACACGTGGCGCTTTTAGAGGAGAGGTGTTTGAGCCAGAGAGCTGCTTGTTAGGATTCTGAAGAGCCACGAGGTACTTGTGGGACCTGCCCTGGCTTCTACGCAGGCTCATACTAAGATTTTAGTCGCGAGGAAATATGGACCGAGGATTTTGAGGGTGTTGAGTTTGGTCAGGGTTCGACCGAGTACTCTACTCGTGATGAATCTTGTAGTAGGGCCAGATGTCTTTTGCGTTGGGTGGCCTACTTATGACGTTATACCCTTGTTAATTAATAGGTCTATTTTCTATGGCATCGTCAGTTGGAGTGTTATGCAACTCAAGAAGTCCATCAAGTTTTGGCAACTAAAATGACAGTCAATTTCCACATGCTCCATTTGTTCGTGGAAAATTGGGTTGCGAGCAATCTGTATTGCAGATTTATGGTATAATTTGGATTTTAATTGAGATTTAACATCTCTAATCATCAAACAAGTACATTAGTATATCCCAAATATATGTTATTTGATGTGGGTGAAGCAGTTCTATAAAATCATCTTAATTAATTACCTCATGCTGACGACGTATTTCTTATATTTACTTGTAACACGGGTGGATATTTTGTCGAGATTAACTTTGGAATAATTTAACCGGTGAGATCTTTATATATCTTGATGGAAGCATTCACGATATAATACCATTGTTCAATCATCATCTTCGAGGGAATTTGTAAGATAAATGAGTTATTTTAGAAGTGCTCTTCTCCAAATAAGAGATTTGAGAACTCAGTTCCGAGGGTTTTAGAAAAGGGAGATGATTTGCAGAGCTCTTTCAGATTCTCTTTTTCGGATACCCTTTATGGGAGGATGGGGGATATTTAAAGCATGTTCTAAGCGAGCAACTGGTGGCGACCTCGTGGGTGGCCTGCGACACGTGTTATCTATGCCCTCTTGCCTTAGTAGTTTGCATGATGTGGGAGGCTCTGTCAGCGAGGTGTCACCTTGCCAGTGAGCTGGTTACTTTTGTCATAGTAAAAATGACGTGGTTTTATCGTGGCTGGCGCCGCATAGGATGAACCAATAGAAACAATGTAAAAAATTTGAGAATTTCTTAGTGTTTTGTATTGTCTTTTGGATTATTTTTTTAAAATATTGGTTTTGTCGAAAAACTTTCGAACGGTAATTTTCAGCCCCTCCAAGAGAAGCTTAAAATATCACCACCACATTGTATCACATTTTTCAAAATAGGAAAACAATGTAAAAAAAAAAAAGGACTTCTCAAATCATCATCATTTTTCAAAACATAAATATATCTCCAAATCTCTAGGGGGAAATGTGTTAAAGCTCGAATAAAAATTTTTAAAAAAAATGCCTTTTGTTTTCACATTTTGAAAGCAATTTTAGGAAAGCTATCAAATATAGTGCGAGTGTGCGACATTCAATTGGAAGACTGATGTAGTCTCGTGTGTTATATGACTTTTTAAAATTATTTACAAAATTAAGTATTAATCATATTTTTATTCTATATGCTTTCATATAGGAGATTAGGTAATCCTGTATAAATTAATACTACAATATTCATAGAAAATTGAAAATATATCATGGACTATTATATATATAATTTGAACCGGTCACTGGGATTTTTTAGTTTAACATATTGTTCAACGATTTTTTTATCCTGTGTCCTTGAGTCATAGGATAAAACACTAAATTTAGAATTTTTTAAAACTTTTAATTAGTTTAATTTTTTTAATTAGATTTGTAGGATTGTTTGTCTTTTTTGTAGGGAATTTTTTTTAATTTAGTATCTTATTTTATGTCATTAGGACATAGGTTAGAGAAACCGATTTTTAAAACCGATATAAAGGAATAAGAAATTGAATCCAACCATGACCAATTCCTACTATTAGAAGGATCAAATTTACAACATCAAATATTTTTTTTCCTTTTTTTTTGAGAACAATCTTAAATCCCATTCAAACAAAGATAATTAGACCGTTATGACTCTCAATTAAAAAAAATGCCACTTTTGTTCCCTTTAACCGAAATATCAATTAAATATGTTACTTTGAAGTAAATGTATAATTATAAAATTTGAATATAAATGGAGTTAGTAAGATTAGAGAGGAATCTATGATGTTCCAAGCACTCCATGCCAAATGGTGATTCAGAGATACAAACAAAGCAAAAGCATCATCCCTCCTTTTTCATCCCCTTTCTCTTTTTTCCACAAATTAAAAAATTCAATTAAATTAAAAAATGTTTTACCAAAAATCCCCAAATTAAACCTAATTCATCCCTCCCTGAAATCCCCTATATTTAGAGCAAGAAACTGAACCGACATCAATGGCGAAACCCCACAAACCAAGCCAAAAACCCCTCTTTTCCTCCCCCCCACCGATTCTCTCTCTAGGTTGTTCTCTGCCCCCCATTTTTCACATGCTCCATCGTGAATGCATCTCGTTATTCCCGAAATTCCTCGCCTTTACCGTTGCGAATGGGTCGATCTCCGTGTTTTCCTCTTCCATCTTTCCTATATATACCACTGATCCTGCTAGCTCCTCCATGGCCGCCTAAAGGTTCAATCTTTAATCTTTTTAGGTTTTCTTACGATGAGATCGATTCGACGGAGAAAGAAACAGCGGGGGATGGAGTGCTTAGCGTATGCCTGGCTCCCTGTATGCCATTTGCAGAGCTCGCCGGAGCTCCGGCGGCCTCCGTGGATGGCGTATGAGGAGTCAAGCATACCCCCACCGCCTCCTATCCGTCGTCTGTCCAAAATGAGAATGGATCACTTTATATTAACTTGTTTTAAGCTTATTACTTTTCATTTACTGTTGAGTATTTTAAATTATACTTCAAATTTATTTACCAAAATATGTTTTGTGATATAACCCTTCATTGTTTGTCTGTTTAAATTATTTTCTAAATATGTTTGTCTAAATATAAGATTTTTTTATTTTTGTACATGTAGTTTAAAGTTGTTAATTTTTTTACAATATAATATTTATTAGTAACAAGTATTAAATTATCAAAAAAAAATTTAACATTTTACATAGTTTTACGTATAGAGAATTAAAAAATTCTATATTTATGAGAGGAGGGAGAATCAACTTTTATTGCATTACTCATTTTTAATAATCTTAAAGTGGCTAGATTATTAAAGTGATTAGATAGGTTTAAGTCACTTTTAAATAAATATATATTAAATAAATCTTACAACAATTATAGACTATGCTTAATTGATTGGACAAATGTGAGACATAAAGTGGGTGGTAGGGTAGGGTGAATGTAGTTTTATATGGCAAAATTTCAAAGTATGGCTACCAAAATTAACGGAATAATCCACAAATTAAAACAACTTTAGCCACTAATTCGTATGTGTCACCATCAAATAAAGCACATATTAAGATTTATCGCAATGACAATTTCAACTTTCACCTCCTTTTGGAAAGTCTCCCGGTAAAAATTAGAAAACCAGGGGGGAAATTAGAAAACCTTCTACAAATAGTTTTTTTTTTTAAATATATATTTTATAATTATGTTAACTTTGATAAATGAAGTAGTGATTTTAAAATATAATAATTTATGAGTTTTTTTTTTTAAATGAAGTAGTGATCATTATTCATGGGTTGGTGCAATTTACCCTTTTTGAGAAAACATATTTATAAATTCGAAATGAAATAATACTACTCTCTCCATTAATTAAAACTTGTCGTTTACTATTCATGCACATTTTTTTAAAATGATAAAATTATATAAAATATTAATTTTTTTTTTCACATTTGTTTTTATAAATTCATACTTAATAGTAATAAGTATGAAATTGTTAATGCATGAATAGTAAAATGTGTATATTTTAATTAACGGAGGTAGTATATTATTGCTTTATTTACAATAATCATAAAGGAAATGAAACATAATAACTAGGGTTTTCTCGATGATTCCTTAATTTTTTAATTCGAATTTTAGTGATTTACTAGTTTCATTAAAGCTAGTATAACTTTTTAATTCGAAATTTATACAATCGGAATACGTCAGAGTCGGTTCAGTTGTCATTTGAGAAAAACCAAATTCAACATTCCAAGATGTGTATTTATTGCTCTATCAAAATAGCATTCCAAGATGTCTATTTATTCCATAGGTCACTAAACTTAAAAGGGTACAAAATGTTGAAATATCACTATGTTTATAAATAATTTAACAAATCTATTTTATAATAATCTTTTTTTTTAATGATTTGCTAATTCGATACATTTTTCTAACATTAAAAAGAGTGCGGGTGAAATCAAATTTATGAATACATTTTTCAGTAAATTTAAAAAAGATGGTGGGTGTTCCGAGAGCCTTGCTCTCGCCTTGTTCAACAAAAAAAAAAAATGGTGGGTGCGTCTCTATGTTAGAATTAATTTTTTAGGGTTTTTAGAATTAATTTTTTTAAATTTATAAGCATTGTAATCTAATATATTCTATGTCTTATACTCCAAAATAAGAAGAAAAAAATAGGGTTTCAACAAATCTATAACATTATCTAAAACTAATTTTTTTTAAATCTTTAAAATGGAAAACCAGTGGAGCAAAAGTAAACTTTAGAAAATACATCTTTGGTTTCTTAATTTGGATTTTTTTTTTCAAAATATTCATAAAAAAAATAAATAATTACACATTTATTCACTACTTGAAACTATTTACAGAAATATTCATTTTTGGCAGGGGAATCAGAAAAACGCGGTCTCAAACCGCGTGTTATTCACAAATTGTAAAATTTAAAACGGGAGAAAAAGTGAGAAAAAAATAAACGAATAAAACGCGGGTCCAACCCGCGTTTTATCCCTTCAATTATTTTTAAATGATAAAAAAAACAAAAAAAAAACAAAAAAAGGTAAAACGCGGGATCAAGCCGCGTTTTACCTTACACATCTGTTCAAAATTCCAACCGGAGCTAGGTCAGAGTTTCATCTTCTTTTTCAAATCGGAGGTAGGCGGAGGGGGTGATCTCGGCGGAGCACTCGATCGATAGTGAAGGGGATGATCTCGCCAGATCGGAGCTCTCGAAGCCAGTGGCGAGCGGAAGGGGAACACTAGGGCGGGCAGGAGAGCGAAGGCGGTGAGGATGCCGGAAGAGGAAGACGATTGTGGCCGCAGGCGCAGGGGAGGAAGACAAGTGTGGGCGGGGAGAAAGGCGAAGGTGGGCAGCAGCAGAGGGTGGGTGGCTAGGGGGGAGACAGAGGCAGTGTCGAAGGTGGGTGGGGATCCGGGCAAGCGGGGTACATGGTGGATGGACTGGACGCCGGCGAAGGTGGGCCGAGGGAGGGAGGTGCGGCATAGCGTCGACGATTTGAACAGGGTTGCAGGTGAAGGGATTGAAGGCACTTAGGGATTAGGGAGGGGAAACACAGTCAAGGGAGATGAACGTAAAACGCGGCTTGATCCCGCGTTTTACCTTTTTTATTTTTTTTATGGTTTTTTTATCATTTAAAAATAATTAAAGGATAAAACACGCGTCCAACCCGCGTTTTATTCGTTTATTTTTTTTCTCAAATTTTCTCCCGATTTGAATTTTACAATTTGTGAATAACATGCGGTTTGAGACCGCATTTTTCTGATTTCCCTGCCAAAAATGAATATTTTTGTAAATAGTTTAAAGTAGTGAATAAATGTGTAATTATTTATTTTTAATGAATATTTTGAAAAAAAATTCCTTAATTTGGAATAATTTTGCGAAAATCGGTGGAGATGATTTTAATTACAACTAGCTTTATTTTTATTTTTTTAATTTTGTAACAAATTGAAAATGAGTTGACAAATAATTTTACAATATGTGGCAAAGATGGCTAGAAATTTTTTGAAAAAATTAATATAGTGACTGATGGACCGATGGTTAGTATATAAATCAATGATAGTTTTATATACAAACCATCACACTATATTTGGATTTTTTTTCTTCCATTTTTCCAGAAAACTAGAGTACATTTTGTTTTGGTAAATAGAGAACGGTCATATCTGAAAGTCGAATCGAAAACTAACAGAAAACTATTTTAATATCATTTCCGACTCAATCACCCCGATATAGTTATCACAGTACACCATCAACACTCTCAATTATCAAAACATGCCACTAGGATCGCGCGCAATTAATTACTCAATTTAGAGAGAGAGAGAGAGATTCTTAATAACTCAAAAGTATGTAGAAAAAAGAAAGTGCAAAGGCATATGGGGATGACATTGACAAGTGACAAACATTGAAGTTTGAAAATATATTTGCAGATTGCACTTTAAATTAATGCACGCTTTGTCTCCAAAATGTCTAAACAAAGTTATGCTCATTTTCCCTTATCGAGATTTATGCAAATCCCACGCTTTGCCCTTTCTGCATTCACTCAGTCTTATTTATGCATACATATTTTCTCTAGTTATTATTTGCACTTTGCCTCCACCATCTTACGTTTGAGCAGAATGTTTTGAGTTCCTTTTGCCATGAGTAGGGCTGGAAATCACCCGTGGGTGACCGATTCACCCGATCCACCCGACCCGATTATACGGGTGAAAACCCGAAAAAAACCGGGCGATGGATGGGTGATGGGGGGTGAAATGGGTGATGGGTGATATGTTTTTCACCCATTACCCGACCCATCACCCGACCCGCTTAACTACCCGTTAACCCACCCGATTATTTTAAAAAAAAATCTTATTTTATAAAAAAAATATAGCCTAACATAACTACATATTTTTCTTTTTTTTTTCTAATTCTATCTTCTCTATTCTCTAATTGTTTTTGTGCAAAAAAAAATCTAAAAGAATATAAACTTATTTTTATTTAACCTCATATCACATCTTTTAAAAAAAGTTATTTTATTTGTTTTGCATACACTAGTAGAATGTTAACAATTTCACTCATTTCAACGACTTAGCATTTAGTGTGTTAAGACATGATTTAACCAAATTATTTTTCCTTTTTTTAACTACGAGTTTAGCAAAGGGCTAAAATTTATCTCATTTGATTTGATATTAAACTTTTAATGCTAACTTTGTAAGATGGGGATAATGATATAATGTATGAATAAACCTTTTATACAATTAATAAGATTTCCACGTTGACGTGGTATGTGAAAATATCAAATATGATCGATTTCTAAGTATGACCTATGAATTTTTTTCTTTTAATTTACTTCACCCGATTACCCACCCGACCCACCAAACCTTTTTAGAGCCCATGGCCCATGGGCTCTAAAAAGGTTTGGTTTTAGCTTATTTAAACTACTCCCTCCATATCGCAAAACTTGTAGTTTTAGCTTTATGCACACTTATTAATAATACCTATATTTCCTTTACTTTTATAAGATAAAGTAACTAAAAGTACTAATTATTACCTATAAAAAGAGCAATCATTACCTATAAAGATAATAACTATACCTAAAACAACAAGTTTTTTGATACAAGTTTACTACTCTAAAACTATAAGTTTTGCGATACGGATGAAGTAGTTGAGTACGAGCCATATTTTTATGCTCGATTCAAAATGTAACTAGACTTAACGTAACTTCAGATGTCTCAACAAATTTGGTGAAATTTACGAAATCTTCTCTAAGTTATTACTACTATGTTTTGTCAGACGCAAGTAGAACTAATATATGCTCGAAAAAAACTTTGTTTAAACTCGTTTATTAATTTATCAAAGTGGTTCAAGTATGAATATAGTAAACCGTCAATACTCATCTCGTTTAACTCGAATATTAGTCCATCCTAATCAAATGGTATATAAGATCGAGTAATAGGTAAGTATTATACAAAAAAAAAAAAAAAAAATTGATAATATATAGTATATTTATGTGTGACAATGGTAGCTTATCTAAAATGTACTGTGCAATTTAACAGTATGGTGGTAATGCCAGTGGTCAGACCATTATTGAGAAGAGGTAGCTAGGAATACCTGGGAAGTGGGGATACCAATTGCTTTATATCAAATATTCAATAGTAAATCACCAACTTTAACATTTCTTTTCAGTTTTCTATTCTATTCATTTTTCAACTATCTACCGTCTGTTGATGCGATTGTTCGATAAGTCTAGTGTATTTAGAGGTCGGGCAATAATGATAATCTATAACAAAAAAGAAAAGAAAATATATATGTAAATAAGGATTCGTTTGGTTGACAAATGAAAATCCAAAAAGTAAATAAAATACATATTTGGTTAAATTTTCTGTCACAGAGAAGTTTAGGGAGTTAATCTCTCGTGAATTTAAATTCATTCATTTTAAAAGAATTTAACTTACATACTCCCCTAGTTAAGTTGCACACTTTTTAGGAACATCATGAGAACGCAGAAAAATTTCTAAAAACGCTCTCAAAGAAAACCTAGCCGCCGCCCTCCCAAAAAAAAACACAGCAAACAAAACACCCAACCCTAGCTCCGGCGCCGCCGCCCTCTTGCGGGTTCTTCCGACCGTCTTCCCCGGCGGACTCCTTGGTGGACGCGACCTTCTCCTCCAGTGTGGTTCCCGGAATGGCCTCCCTCTCGGATCCTCGTTTGAGTTCTGGTGGTGCCGGAAGGTGTACATCATCCACCGCAGGTATCTCCTCTTCCTCCGCCACCTTCGTTCTCCGCTTATACATCATCAACCCGGGTCCTGCAGCTTGCTGGCTTCCTTCCGCTCCTCGGCGTTGGGGCTCCTCGCCGCTGGTTTTGCCGCTTGCCCTGGACCGACGGCTTACCCCCCAACCTCAGTCGGACCCCCTCCTCTCCGACGTGGCTTGTTCTCCGTCCCTTTGACCAGCCGATGGAGTTTTGCCCGTCACCAGATTTTGCTCAACCCTCTCTATGTCCAAAACTACAAATCAACCCCCGGCCACCAGATCTGGAACATGCAGACATCTCTCCGTCGCAGGCCCCCAGCCATCCTTTTCAACCCCGTCCCCCTGCAGATGCTCTCTATTTGAGCCTCTCCTTGGGGACTCCAAATACCCCTCCCCTTAAATCTCCATTAACAAAACTCTCTTAATCCCTAGATCCACAAAATCAACTAACCCAAATCTAATCTTATTCCCCACCTCTCCCTTAACCCTTTAAAAATCTGAAACCCACAAAATACCCAAAATAACCGACTGTGGATGCTCCGATTTATGACCCTGGTCTAGATCCGACATCACCGCTACCTATTACCATTATCTTGGTTGTGCAAATACCAAGTCTTTGAGTCCAGCCATCACATGCAACATTATTGTTGCGCGAGCTCAAGCCATCGCATGCAGCAATCATCACTGCAACAATCACCGGTATCCAAACCACAAGAGCGGAGTCTACAACAATCACTGGTATCCAAACCACAAGAGCGGAGTCTACGGCTCCAATTATTGATCTGAAGAAGCAAGATTTAGTTTTTTAGACAATTTTAATTCTAAATTTCTGTAATTGTAATTTTAGATAATTTTTCTTTTTTGACTGGCGACCCTCTGCGTAGGGTCACTCAAGTCATCTGTTGATGGCTTCAAGATCGCTTTGTCGATCTACTTCTTGCCTACTGTCAAAAAAAAAAAAAAGTTGCACACTTTTTAAGAAAAGAAATAAAAATACACTTATACTCTTTAATTATTATTACTCTATTTTTTTGCTTTTTCGAAAACTACAAATAATATCTATATAATTATTACAAAGACAATAAAGTAGGTGACAAAATACATAAAATGACATGTTTTTCTTAATCAGATTTACTTCGTAAAATGACATGTTTTAATTAAAGGAGGGGGTACCATATAAAATCCAACCAAATATATTTTCTCAATTCGTCAGAAGTGTAATTCGTGGGAATTTATTTTCCTAGAACCTATTCTTCTCGTGTTAAACCAGCCTATCCCTAAATGGGAAAAAAAATCTCAATCATCCATGAAAACAAATATTCTAAGAGCGTCTCTAGCACATTCTCCGTTTTGAACTTTATAGGGAATTTTAAGACATTTTTTTGTTTAATGTCGGATTCTTCATCTCATTCTCCAAAATAGAGGTAAATAACATAAAAAATAGAGAGATTTTTCTTAATATGCAACATTTTTCAAAACTAAATAATTCTTCAAAGCTTTAAGATGGAATAAATGTTAGAGTAAAAAATAAAAATAATTTGAAAAATATTTATTTTATTTTTCATTTTGGAAAATTTTTGTAGAAGTTGACATCGGTGGTCTAAAGCTTCAGAGGTATATGTATGCGAGGAAAGATGGTGAGATGAACAATGGATAACGAGAATAAAAAAAGAGAATAAGATTTGGTTAGAATACCTAGTTTTTTTTTTTTAAAAAAAAATCTAGTGAAAATAAGAGAATGAACAAAATAATAGAGAAAAGTTTTAAATATCGAATATGCTATATTTATATAGATTAAAGGTTATTATGTTAGACAAAATTTAAAGTACGGAGTAGTTGGGATATCCATCCTTTATAAGACTATTGCATACGACCAAAATTTAAAATAATGAAGAAGAAAATAGAGAAAAGTTTTGCTTCTTAAAAAATAATATTTTTAATAAAATCTTTTTTTAGTTAGAATGTTATTTCAACTTTATAGAAATTTTGAGCTAGGAAAGTAGCTTCTAAGATATTGTAATATTATTTTTCTATTTCACCTTACCGTATGCATATGGAAAGCCACTTCGTGATAAATATTTTCTTATAAATTTACATTTCTAAATAAATTAAATTCTACACTCCATATTTGCTTAAATAATGTAAACCTAGATGCCGGCTAGAGCGCAGACAAGAATAAAAAACAGTAAGCTAAAGATCGAACGCAGCAAGATTTGTTTACGCGGTTCGAGTGTTAAAACTCTACGTTCGCGGAGTCTCAAGAAGGAGAAACTCAAGCCTGGAATCCACTTGTTCTTTTTAGCGATTACAGATATGGTTGCAAGTACAACTTCAGAATACAGATTCAAGCATAACAAGCAAATACAAGGTGCAAACAAGAGAAGAAACGATAGAAGAGAAGAAACGAAGAACTCCCTCAGATCTGGCAGTTGGAAGCCAGATCTATCGCCGGGAATCACACAAGAAACTCAAGGGACTCGGAGCCTCGAGCTTCGTCGTCTTCTTCAACCCCAGATCTAGAGTCCTTGATAAAGGATGAGCTCTAGATCGGAGATCTTCTCGCGGAGAAACCCTAGCGCGGCGCTCAGACCTCTCTCTCTCTCTCTCTCTCTCTCTCTCTCTCTCTCTCAAGCTCGCAAGCTCCAACTGACGTTGTGTATGGGAACCCTAGCGAGCTTCCCTTATATAGACGAGCCTCTTCATGGAACGCAGCGTTTTATTAACGAGACACCTCTGATGGAGCTAAGGAACTGGGCCGAGCTCAATGAGCTTGATTGGTCCACCAAACCAAACCAAACATACAATATAACATAATAGCAAGATAATATGCAATATGTATGTATATGATGTTATGTATGGAATTTTAACCTAAGTATTAACAAGGTAACATGTCGGCTTATATATGATATATTATATACGAGTATATGACCCGAAACCCAAAGTTTCCGGATTAATACTTCAAGTCTATAATATATTCTATATTTCTCTTACTATGTTTCCTTATCTATACTTAGACTATATGCTAAAGTTATACTAGCCATCCAATATCTATAGCGGGATAGTGTCAATATTAAGAATGGACTTTACAGATAATAAAATTGAATTTTTGATTTATACTTTTATGTGAATAAATGAAAAGAGAATAATAATATATATATATATATATATATATATATATATATATATATATATATATATATATATATATATATATATATATATATATATATATATATATATATATATATAGTCTTTTTAATAGACTACACTTGTTATAATTTACAGAGATTTAATTGTTTTAATTATTATAAATTTTAGACTTATTAATTTAAGAAATAATACCACCAACCAAACACACGTTCATATTATATATATATATATATATATATATATATATATATATTTGGATATTTCCTACAAATTTGCGACTGAAACAAGTTAAAAATATGTAGTTTGGAGCTTTTTGGACCGACCAAGTTAGGTGTAGTGTCAAATAAGGTGTGTGTGGAAATTTTGTTACCACTATATATATTCGGTCATATGGTGATGTTTCATGCACCACTTTAGACCAAATCATTAAATTGATGTGATCTGCCTTTTATCATTGCTACTGAAATTGGTCCAATCCTCTTCAAACATCGCCACTAATTACTACTTTTTACAACTAATATTTCTCTAACTACCTTGCAAGTATATATCTAAAATATAATCCCACATAGAGATTGTTACTACGCATTTTTTTTATCTACAATATACTAGCCTTTTGGCCTTTGGGTAATTAATGTTATCATTGGATCCGCGTTATATTCATAATCACTTTAAAATTGTTTGTTTAAAATAATTTATAGTAATATATTTAAAATACCAATCACAAGTTGGTGTAGTGGTTATGGGGCTACATCCAATGGGCCTACAGTAACCAGATCCAGATGTAGAGTGGGCAAAGCCCACTTGAAATGGAAAGGATCAAAAAAAAAAAAAGTAATATATTTAAAATAAAATAATTTACAAATTATATCAATCAATTACATTAAACTTATAATATAATTATAAACTTTATGTAATAGTAAATGTTTAATTGATACAATTAAGATATTTTCAATACATTATAATTACATTAAACAAACACTTTTAAAGTAATGATAGTCATAATTGCATTATAATTACAATCACTTAGTATCCAAACACACCCTAAGGTATTTTTATTGATTTACTATATTTGTTATCAAATATTTTCTCTCTCTCTAGGTTTATTAAAGATTTGCACTTTAAGTAATTGTGTCCCTTTGATCAATCGCCACTACTTAAAACTCTACACAAGTGATTAGGTTTTAATCAATCTAGTAATAGTTAATGGTGAACAATACAGTACATTATTAGCTTTTGGGCCCAATCTACTTTTGGGTTAATAAGATGGCATGGGCCTGTTATCCAACTTATACTTCCAATTGGACATAAAATTTGTGAAGTCAAGCTATACTCTTTTGTTGTTCGGTTTCCTCGTTAGTTTGGACAACTTCTATACAATACAGTCATCAAGTTCATCCATGTCGATAGGGAAGTTATGCAACCTAAAAGCTAAATAATGTAATGTTTGGCATTAACTAAGTAGTTGATTCATCATCGTATAAATCCTTACTATTTAGCTGGTAAGGATGTTATATATGTTTCCCCTCAACTGTAATGGGACCAAGTGCTTATCTAATATCTATGGGAAACAAAAGTAAGGAAAAAGGGGCATTCCGAGAATTGAACTCGGGACCTCTCGCACCCTAAGCGAGAATCATACCACTAGACCAAATACCCTTTGTTGTTAAAAAATCTGAAAAATAATATAGTAATTTTAAGGCCTTTTGCTTCATTTATATAAAAATAATTTTTTTCTAATTTTATTTATCACTAACAAACTCTTTTCTTCTTTTTTTTTTTTAAAAAAAAAACATATCACTAGCTATAATGATATATCCCACTACAGTAGAGAAATATACATACCGCCCAATAACATAAGAACTGTTACATTTTTTAAGGGAGTTTTGGATGCTAATACATGCCATTGTGTTGTGACTTGTGAGTTGTGACATACCAAATATATGATTCAAGTAAAAATTATTAATTGAAAAAACTAGTTTAACGTAGTTTTGGACACTGGTTTGTGTTTTCATATAATAAAAACATTCTGACAAGTCACACCTACGATAATTTTTCAAGATGTACATTGAAATTGACCAAGTTTGCACATCAATGCCTGATTTGCCAACGGTTTGTCGCACCAAAATGTGAAGAAAGTACATCTCAGCAGGTTGTGGTATGTGACCTTGTTAAGCATTCTCGCAGACCATTCACACCAAACACCAACATGAAAAATAGACATTTGTACACAAGAGTCAAAGTTCCTGATCATCAAAATCCAGTAATCCACGAGGAACAACTACCAGATTCGAACATAGCAATGGACGGAATATAAATAAAAGAGCAAAAAGGAGATGAATAAGCAACAATATAAAGAGAAACACGGTTTATCCATGAAATAGGCATCCAGAACAACTCAACAGCCACAGGAATAGCAGGAAAATTCCTATGCTGATCACACAAGACAATCAGATAAAACTAACGGCAGAAGAAAAAGTCACTTCACTACAGTAATATTGCCTTGCCACCGTCGATCCAAGACCCAATTTTGGGAATAGGCAATGGATACTGGTGAAGACAATACACTGTGGACAACAACACAACAATAACCTAAACATGTAGAATAAGAATATAAGCTGAAATAAACCAAGTCTGAATGACCATTACGAACAGAAGTATCAAACCAATTACCCAGAGACTGTGCGGTTCACTTGGCACCCTTCTTGGCAGCAGCCTTGGTGACCTTGGCACCAGTTGGATCTTTTTTGTCAACGCTCTTGATGACACCAACAGCAACGGTTTGCCTCATGTCCCTAACGGCAAAACGCCCAAGGGGTGGGTACTCTGAGAAGGTCTCAACAACCATAGGCTTGGATGGAATCATCTTAACCATGCCAGCATCACCATTCTTCAAGAACTTGGGCTCCTTCTCAAGCTCCTTACCAGAACGCCTGTCAATCTTGGTCAAGATCTCAGCAAACTTGACTGCAATGTGGGAGGTGTGGCAGTCCAGCACTGGGGCATAGCCGTTTCCGATCTGCCCTGGGTGGTTCATGATGATGACCTGGGAGGTGAAGTTGGCAGCACCCTTGGCAGGGTCGTTCTTGGAGTCAGATGCCACAAAACCACGCTTCAGATCCTTGACAGCAACGTTCTTGACGTTGAAGCCCACATTGTCACCAGGGAGAGCCTCGGTGAGAGACTCATGGTGCATCTCAACTGACTTGACTTCAGTGGTCAATCCAGTAGGGCCAAAGGTGACAACAGTTCCAGGCTTTAGGACACCAGTCTCCACTCTGCCAACGGGCACCGTTCCAATACCACCAATCTTGTACACGTCCTGGAGCGGCAGACGGAGGGGCTTGTCTGAGGGCCTCTTGGGCTCATGGATCTGATCAAGAGCCTCAAGAAGGGTTGGGCCCTTGTACCAGTCCAGGTTTGTGGACCTCTCAATCATGTTGTCACCCTCAAACCCGGAGATGGGGACAAAGGGGATCTTGTCAGGGTTGTAGCCAACCTTCTTCATGTAAGATGAAACTTCCTTCACAATTTCCTCATACCTTGGCTTTGAGTACTTGGGGGTTGTGGCATCCATCTGTACAAGAACAATAGTGTCATTAACACAAGTAGGATGAGCACGAACCAACCAATATTTTATTAGAAAGTTTTCAACATAAGGCAGGCATGAGAAGGATAAGGATTATACCTTGTTACAGCAGCAAATCATTTGCCTCACACCAAGGGTGAAAGCAAGAAGGGCATGCTCACGGGTCTGACCATCCTTGGAGATACCAGCTTCAAAACCTCCAGTAGTCGAGTCAATGATAAGAACAGCACAGTCAGCCTGCGAGGTTCCAGTAATCATGTTCTTGATAAAGTCACGGTGACCAGGGGCATCAATCACAGTGCAGTAGTACTTGGTGGTCTCAAACTTCCACAGAGCAATGTCAATGGTGATACCACGCTCACGCTCGGCCTTCAGCTTGTCAAGCACCCACGCATACTTGAATGACCTCTTGTTCATCTCGGCCGCCTCCTTCTCAAACCTCTCAATCACACGCTTGTCAATACCACCAAGCTTGTAGATAAGGTGACCAGTGGTGGTGGACTTCCCAGAGTCGACATGTCCAATGACCACAATGTTGATGTGAACCTTCTCCTTACCCATCTTATCTTGTTAACTAAGAACCAGAAACATGAAGAATACAAAATTTTATAAAACATCTCCCAATAAAATAGCATAAAGAATTCTTCAAAAGTTGATTACTATCTTATTAACTAACAAGCAGAAACATTCATGCAGCAAGATACATAAAAAAGGTAGACATTGAAATCCAAAATGGAAATCTGAAGTTCTGAAGCACATACTCAATATCAACTCATCAAGCTAAGCC
Source organism: Persicaria maculosa (assembly GCA_963922045.1). NCBI lineage: Eukaryota > Viridiplantae > Streptophyta > Magnoliopsida > Caryophyllales > Polygonaceae > Persicaria > Persicaria maculosa. The sequence goes on along the minus strand of OY998259.1, from coordinate 16,690,267 downwards.
AATTAAAAACGTCTCACCATGAACATTCAACACTTCTTTAAAATTGCACAAGGTTAGAACTGCTAAATTAGCCCCAAGCATAGTTATAAATCCACTCATGAATCAAGATGATACAAAATCTGTACTGAAATCTAAAGTAGAAAACTGAACCACATAATCAAATATTTACAAGCAAAACATTTGAATCATAGACAACTAGTCAAATTACAAATTAATCACACAATATTTAGCATCTGAACCGATGATGTCTTCCTGAACCCTAATTCAATTCGTCTTTGAACAAAAAAAAAAAACATCCGTTACAAAAATTAATTTTCTTAATATCGCAGTTTGAACAAATAAACAAAACCTCAACAGAGGCGATATGTACGGCAACAATATCTGAACAAATACAATCGATAGCAGCAAAACAAGCACAATCCAAAACGGCCTTGTATTCGACCAGAAAAAATAGAGTAGATCAACCATTCCAGTATCATCAGATACATCAAAACGATAGCAAGCGCAGCACACAACGAACCAAAATTGATAATAAATCACAGGTAGGAAGCATAAACAGAGAAAATATAGATCAATTTCAGTTTTCAAGGTCTTCGTAAAAAGAGGGAGAGAAAGAGAGATCGAACCTGGAATGAGCTGCTCGCAAATACCAAGCCGCCGAGAGAGTTTGAGAGATTGGGGGCGAAGAGGCAAAAAGAGATGTAGGGTTTTGTGAGAGGCTTCGATATGCTTTTATAGCGAGAGCTAGAAATTAGGCCGAAATGCATCAAACCACCCACTTCGTATTTAAAAACTTTCATTTAATCACCCATTATAGCTACTTATTTACAAGTAACCACCCATATTCCCTCTAATAAACAAAATAACCACCCATATGAAATATTAACTTTTTAAAATTTAATACTTGTTTTGATACTTTATGTTTAATTATTACTCTGTTAATTAAAACTTGACGTTTACTAATCCTACACGCTTTTTTAAAATGATAAAAACTACATGAAATATTAATTTTTTAAAATTTATTTTTATAAATTCATCCTTAATAATAACAAGTATTAAATTATTAAAAATATATATATTAAAAATTTTAAAATTTTATAAAAAAATTTTTAAATCAAGTGTGGGTTTTATTCATTTTAGACAAGAAATTATTAATGATTTAAAAAAATATTGTATATTAAGAAAAGATTTAAAAAAAATTTAAGAATCGAGGATAAAATTTACAAAACCATTGTATATATAAAAAGCAAGAGTTGAAAATATTAGACAAATTATTTCTCCGTATATAATAATTCGAGATACCAATGAACTGATAGACTAACGGATTATCTAGATATATCATATGCAAAAGAAACGCAAATCAAATCAGGAGGAACAATCAAAGCTCAATTTATCACAATAAATTATCAATCTGACTGAAAATCAGAGAAAACCATGGATAGACTGCAAAACCACGTTTAGATTATTTTACATATTTTCATTTATTAAAATTAATTATGTTTGATTGTCCCTTGTTCATATTCTGTGTGCACTCTAATAGTCCAATTGTCCAATTACTGTAATTGACTGCATTGTTCTTTAATTAGTGCTTTGTTATTTTACTTTTTTCCTACTAATATTATCTGAGGGGCGTGAAGGATTCAAAATTTCAAATGATGAACAACATAGAGATTAGAGACAAGGGCTTTCTAAGTTATGAAACATCGAAGATGGTGAGAACGAAGTGATTTCTTGCAACACCGGTTTGATTACATTACCTAGATAAACAGGTTATTCACACCAAGGTCCAAAAATAGTCTCTAGGAAGATTGATGATCGAATTATTTGATGGGTACGTGAGTCTAATGGGAAAATGGACGCTCAGATTCTTTTCATTTTTCTTACAAAATAACAATGGTCCTTCTCAGAGATCCACATCCCGACCTTTCACTTGACGCGGTCGTCCATCATCGCGTCTTTTCATTACACTTGGTTACATAAACATATTTTTTTAATATTATTTTTCAGATATTAATTCAGGATTGAATTTTTACAATTGACAGTACTAAAAATCATCGTGAGCGCATGTTATGTGATGATTGCGCTTTTTTTTCCTTTTCATGTATTTTTGCCTTTATTGTATGTTCGGTGGTTCACCCATCAATCGACTTGTTGGCCTCTTGAGTTTCAAACAGTGGCGGAGCCAGGATTTTGGGCAGGGGTGCTAAAAAAAATTCGTGAAATATTTTTTTTGGCATGTACTTGATAAGAAGATTTTGTAAAATTTTTTTTGAAAGAAACACTAAAATTGTGATTTTTTAATGATTTTTTTTGTATTTAAATAGTTGAGAGTAACAAAAAAACAGAAGTGAAATAAAAAATGTAGAAAAAAATTGTATGTTCGGCGGTTCACCCATCAGTCGACTTGTCGGCCTCTTGAGTTTCAAACAGTGGCGGAGTCAGGATTTCGGGCAGGGGGTGCTAAAAAAATTTCGTGAAATATTTTTTTTGGCATATACTTGATAAGAAGATTTTGTAAAAAAAATTTGAAAGAAACACTAAAATTGTGATTTTTTAATGATTTTTTTGTATTTAAATAGTTGAGAGTAACAAAAAAACAGAAGAGAAATAAAAAATGTAGAAAAAAATGATGAAGAATTATTTTAAACCAATATTGAAAGAAAAGGTTTAATATATAATTTAAACCGGGATGGATATTTCCACCGCTAATTTTTACTATTTCCACCGCTAATCACGCATAGGTATGCGGTGGTCTTAATCCACATTTTCCCAGACCCACCGCATATAGATGCGGTGGATCCGTTGACCGTATACAAACCCACCGCATACCTATGCGGTGGGTTATGGCGACCGTATACATGCGGTCAGTTTTTGGGCAATTGAAAACGGTTTGTAGAAGTGGTCCAAAACCGTCGTCATAACTCACCGCATAAGTATGCGGTGGGTTATGGTGACGGTTTTGAACCGTTATGGCGACGATTTTAACTGTTATGGCGATGGTTCAAACTTATCGTATACCTATACGGTGGGTTATGGCGACGGTTTTAGACCTGTATACTTCTCGACCCACCGCAAAGTATTGCGGTGGTATCGTTGACTATCATTAAACCCACCGGATACCTATGCGGTGATTAGCGGTGGAAATAGTAAAAATTAGCGGTGAATTTATCATCACACAATTTAAACATAAATATGACATTTTTTAATGAAATGGTTGATATTAACAAAAAATATAAAGAGAAATTAAGAAGAATTAATGATAGAGTAAAACAAATAAAAAGTTAAAAATGTGGGATTTGAACCCAAGACCTTTAATTAAATTCTCCTTGATTTCTCCTTCCTTCTCTTACCACTTGAACCAGATAGCACTTTTGTTTCAAATATTATTTAAAGAGCTTATATTATCTTAAAAATACTAAATGTATGCAAAAAAAAAAATGTATTTTTTTTCCGAGCCAGGGGTTGCTCGAGGACCCCCTAGCTCCGCCACCGGTTTCAAATATGTCTTAATTAAAAAAAAACTCAAAATCATTGTAACAAGGGCCTATGTAATGCCACAATTCTAAAAGTTCGTGATAACTCTTTTTGTACCATAGAATATAATTCTGTCAAAGTTTGTTCAAAACACTAGTCCTACAACATTGCCCTTTTTCAAATTCAACGGTCAACACTTATCTAGTTTTGTACAAGGGTATATTGTGCAGTAGAAAGTGTTAGGGTTGTAAATAGAGGTTTAAGAGTGACACGTGTAGGGCTATGATCTTTAGAGTGAATGAAGGTTGTTAGCCATCTTGTATAAAGGAGCTTTGCTCCTACTGTGTAATCAGTTCAATTGGTTCAATTCAATCAGATTCAGTTCTCCATTTTTCTCTCAATTTCACCTTCATTTCAATTTTCATGGTATCAGAGCCAAAATCGGTGAGATTGATCGGAGAGTATGGCTACGGATCGATGTTTTCCATCCTACGCGCACAGTCTCGCAGAGATGCAGAGTCCCTTGTTCCTACATCCATTTGATGGTCCGACGACGATTTTGGTGTCGAGAAAATTGGCGGGTGCAGGAAATTACAGATCCTGGAGAAAAAGCATGGAGATCAACCTGTCTACTAAACGAAAGCTTGGTTTCATGACAGGCACAGTGGTCAGAGCTTCAGATGATCCTCAGAAGGCAGATCAATGGGACACCTGCAACAATTTGGTAATTTCTTGGATTATGAATTCAGTTTTAGAGTCAATTGCGAAATCAGTGTTATATGTACAATCGGCTAGAGAAATGTGGATTCAATTGGAAAAGCGATTCTCGTTGAGTAATGGATCAAGAAAATACAAGATTAATAGGGAAATTTACTCGATGAGGCAAACTGGGAGTACGATGAATGAGTATTACACGAAAATGAAAGCATTGTGGAAAGAACTAGATGTTATGGATAGTTTGCCTCATTTGGTTGGGGTATCGGCGGATGTGGTCGATTATCTCAGAAAGATTGATCAACTGAAGCAAGAGCAAAGGCTGTTTTAGTTCTTGAATAGCTTAGATGAGTCATTTAGTGCTCAACGAACCCAAGTCTTGTTGATGTCACCACTGTCGAATGTTGAGGAAGCATGTTCGATGATTCAACAAGAAGAATCTTAGAGGGAAGTTCTTGATACTTCAGGAGATAGATCTGCTATGTACAACAAGTCTGAGGAGAAGTGCAAGATTTGTGGAAATAAGTGGCATCCGAAAGAAAAATGTTGGGCTATCATTGGATATCCAGATTGGCATTCGAATTCCAAATCATCTCCACAAAAGCAAGGGGTTGCTGGCACTGATAAGAAGAACAAGAAAGGGTCAGATGATAGAAAGCAAAGTGTGGCTAAAGGGAGTAAAACAGCTGCTTAGGCCATGACTAAAGGTGAAACTACTCGCAATGTGTTCTTCACTCAGCAGCAGTTTGAAGAGTTATTGAGGAAGCTACCTCAGAATGTCACAGATGATGATGGGGATGATGACTTAGATGGTGATTTTGCAGGTAATGCTCTTTGTTTTAATGCTCATTCTATGACAGATGAGTGGATTATGGATACCGGTGCAACAAACCATATGACCCCAGTGTTTCATTAAATTTTGGATCCAAAATTGTATTCCACATCCTCAAATATTCACCTTTCTAATGGTCATACATCCAAAATTACCCATCATGGAGATCTTGTCCTAATAAACAATCTTCAAATGAATAGAGTCCTGCTTGTTCCTTCCTTTTAGTTTCGACTTATATCCATTTCAAAACTGGTTAAACAAAACCAGTGTTTTGTGACCTTTTATCCTGGTTTTTGTCTCATACAGGATTGTGTCAACAGGAAGCTTTCGGGGATTGGTAAAGAGCGTGGTGGTCTCTACTATCTGGTGAACAAGAGTGTGAGTTCCATGGATTCTGTCTATCTCAAGAAAATCATAGCTTCTTGTGTTCAGCCATGTATACCTTACTCTTTGACTTCTAGCAATTTTATTTTGCCTGGTGATTTTCATACTTGGCATATGAGGTTGGGTCATGCTCCAACTGTTAAACTCAAACATGTACCCTATGTGCCTTTGCCTTCAATAAAAGATTTATCTCTTGTTTGTTCAGTGTGTCCTTTGTCCAAATTAACCAAATCTCCTTTTCCTGTTAGTGAGACTAGATCCACTGCTATATTTTTTATCTAATCCATATGGATATTTGGGGACCATATCGAGTCTCAACTGATCACAATTGTCGATTTTTTTTAACAACTGTGGATGATTTCAGTAGAGCTACTTGGGTTTTCATGTTGCAATCCAAGGCTCAGTCATACACTATGATCAAGTGTTTTTATCAGTTTGTTCTCACTCAATTCAAGTCTCAGATCAAGGTTATAAGATCTGATAATGCTCTTGAATTTCTGAGTAAAGAGTGTCAACGGTTTTATCATGATCAAGGCATTGTTCATCAAACCTCATGTGTTGATAGACCACAACAAAATGGGGTGGTGGAGAGAAAACATAGACACATATTAGAAATAGCCAGAGCTCTGCGTTTTCAGGCTCATTTACCATTGCATTTTTGGGGAGAGTGTGTTTTGACGGCAGTATACCTCATTAACAGACTTCCCACACCAGTTTTAGCCAATAAAACTCCTTTTGAGATGTTGTTTAATAAGCCTCCTTCGTATCAACATCTCAAAGTGTTTGGGTGTCTTGCTTTTGCATATAACCCGTCCAGAAATCATGACAAATTTCAACCAAGGGGGGTACCATGTGTATTTTTGGGTTATCCCTCTACTCAAAAGGGGTACAGACTCTACAATTTGATGTCAAAGTCTTGGTTTGTGTCCAGAGATGTGCATTTCTTTGAGCACATCTTTCCTTACAAGGCTGAGTTCAAAAAGCAGGTTACTACAACTCCATTGTTTTTCCCATCCACAATGCCTTGGTATGATGAAATGTGTCTTTCTGATGTACCTCAGATTCCAAACACAATTCCATTCAAAACACAACTTCTGATTCAAACACAACTCAGGTTCCTACACAGCCTCCTGCTGTAAGGAAGTCCATCACAAACACCAAAGCTCCTTACTGGTTGACAGATTATGTGACTGCCACTGCTCAAGCTAATTCCCAAGAGGTAATTGTCTATCCCTTAAGTAACTTTGTTTCGTATGACCATTTGAATCCTCAAAACCAAAAATTTATTCTGACCTTAAACTCTATTTCTGATCCCAAATATTTTTCCCAAGCAATTTGGATCCTAAATGGTGTGAAGCAATGAATCTTGAGCTTCAGGCATTAGAAAAGAACAAGACTCGGGCAGTGACTGATCAGCCAAAAGGGAAAAGGGCTATTGGTTGTCGATAGATTTATAAGACTAAATTTCTAGCTGATGGTTCAACAAACAAGTTCAAAGCTAGATTATTCATTCAAGGTTGTAGGCAGAAGAAAAGAGTAGATTTTGATGAGACATTTGCTCATGTTGCCAAAATGACAACTGTTAGAACATTGTTAGTTGTTGCTGCTGCCAGAAAATGGCATATTGGGCAAATGGATGTTTCAAATGCTTTCTTGCATCAAGATTTACACGAAGAAGTGTATATGAAGTTTCCACAAGGGTATACTGGTGAGGGGGAAGCTGTGAGTGATACAGTGGTCTCATCAAAGGTATGTAGATTGATAAAGAGCATATATGGTCTTAAGTAAGCACCACGTCAATGGTTTGCTAAATTGTCCTCTACATTGTTGGGTAACGGCTTTCAGCAATCTAAGGTAGATTACTCCTTGTTCTTAAAAAGGACAAAGGGAATTTTTACAACTATATTGGTGTATGTAAATGATATGATTGTGGTGAGCAGTGATTCTTCAGTTTTGTCAAAAGTTAAGGAAATGCTCAGGAACAAGTTCTACATGAAAGATTTGGGTGAACTGAAATACTTCTTGGGTATTGAAGTATTGAGATCTTCTAAAGGTATCTTTCTCTCTCAAAGAAAGTATGTGTTAGATTTGTTAAAATAGGCCAATCTTCTGGATTGTAAACCTCTGAAATTACCTTTAGATCCCAATGTCAAGCTCTCAACTGATATTGGGGTGGTTTTAGACAAGCCAAATGACTACAAAAAGCTCATTGGTAAACTGATTTATTTGACTATTACAAGGCCAGATCTCAGTTTTACTGTTCAACTTCTTAGTCAGTTTATGTCCAAACCAACTGATGCTCACATGAAGGCTGCTATTCGAGTCCTTAGATATCTTAAAGGCTCACCTGGTCAGGGGATTCTTCTGTCTCCTGATTCTGACTTGAAGCTCAGGATGTTTAGTGACTCTGATTGGGCAAGCTGTTCATTCACAAGAAGATCTACATCTGGTTTTTGTGCTTTACTAGGAGGATCTTTAATCTCCTGGAGGACTAAGAAGCATCAGGTGGTTTCCAGATCTTCTGCTGAAGCAGAATATAGAGCCATGGCTCTTGCTTGTACAGAGTTGAAATGGTTAAGGTTTTTGTTGCGTGATCTTCAATGTCCTCAGGCATCATCAGTTTCGTTGTTTTGTGATAATTGAAAACGCTCGATCTCTCAAGACCTCCATTTTTAGTGGGACCCGGGAATTTACCCAGTGGGACCTTTAATATTCCCAGCGGGCTTCCCTGACCCGCATCGAAATAATCGACGCGGTCCAACCTGTGCCGCGGGAACAATCTACCTATGAATACTGATGTGTTATTCCCTTATCGAGTTTTCCCTGGACAATTCGGAAATCAGATTGTTTACCTGTCGTCGTTGATTATCTTGAGGGCCAACAACAACAGACTCTCAATTTAGGTGGAAAGTTTTACAAAGGGTGAAAAAGGTCTATATCCGCGGAGCAATGTAGTGAAAAAGGCTTCGATCTTCCTGAAAAGAAGTTTTTGGTAGCGCGTTCGACTTCTTCTCTCTATTCTCTCTATTCCACTATTCTTTCTCAGGCTCACTTGGTTATGATCAGCTCCTTTCCTCTCCTTTTCTCTCCTTCCTTAACCCCCGAAAAGCCCCCTAAATTTAATGTCATTTCTTCCTTTTATAGGTACAATGCAGTCTCTAAATGACATGCCACGTGGGGTTTGATACTCAACACGTGTTCTACTCGTGGGGGGTGAGCATGACCGCCACGTGCCCCCCTTTTCTATCCGCGGATGATTCTGTTTAAGTGAGCTTGCCGTTTTTCCTGTTGGATGTCTATCCGCGGACAACCTTTATGATTATGCTTTTGCCACTTTTTGCCAACTGGTTATGTTTTATTTTACCTTTATGTTTTTACAGATGTTTTATTGTTGGTTTAGTCAATAATCAGACAACCTTACAAAGGTCCCCAGTTCGAACCCCGGATATGGCCGCTCTTTATTTACAAATTCAAGGAGGGAGTAGTATTTAAATGTCAATCTAAATAAAATATAAAAGTATTGAAAATTATTAAAATAATATTAAAGTAATTAATATACCTTCAATTTTAAAAAATAATTTTTTTACTCGAGTATCATATTAAGGCGTATTATATATCAAAACAAAGCTATCGACGTAAAGATTATATATGAGGTTCATCGAATGAGGGTGGGGCATGTGCCCCCACAATCCCACATGCTCCCGTTTGGATCCGCGGTCATCTAACATATGCACATATATGTATATAGTCTCAATTCATGTCTAGAAAAAAACTTTGTAATCATCTTTTCTTCAAAAATCTCAAATATCTACCTTTTTTTAACAAAGGAAAAGATGCGAGATATCAACCAACTTACTAATTGATAACTCGAGAGGTCAACGAATCGATAGACGGACTAACTGTTATGATACAATACCAACCAATACAAATTAACAACGATAATGACTCAAATCTCATCAAAATAAAAAGCAATCGACGTCCCGGGTGGAAGACCTTGTAAGGTTGCAAATGCCGATCGAGAACACAAGAGAGTGCAAAGACATCACACGACGCCAAGAAGACAGATAACAGTAACCCACCATCGGAAAGGACGAGGCATGTGGAAGTGCGGATCAACGATACTCCCGACACCTAAATGAGAGATCTTCGAAAACCACGAACACTTTCACGATCCACTCGATTAAACAGGGCGTCCGATGATGCAACCTCACTCGGAACTAAATAGTCATACCAAGGAACGACTCAGCATAAGAGAAAGATAATCATGACCAGGGAACTGAGACAAGTCATTACTCAACACGTTAATTCGCACACAACATCAAGGAATGGGACATTAGGACTGGTAGCCTGGTAGGGGTTGAGGGCGGCCAGTTTGGTAATGATCGACTATGGTGGGAGGGACCCCAAGAATGGCACTAGCCGGTGGTCGAGGGCGGTCAGATTTAGGCACTAGGTTTTTAGATAAAGGGATTGGCAGTAATCAAGGTATTACACGACATTGACTTCTTTTTTTTATCTTAGTTCGGTTCGATCGACTCAGTCGCTCTACATCTGCAGCCACACAACCCGCACCAACTTGTGATTAGTACAAGGTGTTGACTTTGTTGGAGGGGTGGTGATGGTCTGGTCACTAGAGGAATGGTCATGGCCTGATAGCTAGAAGGGTCATGATGGTTACCTGATAACCGAAGAAGTGATTGTGGCGCGAGTCGTCCCTCTTTCTAGAAAACTCTCTAGAGAGGAAAAAACTCATGTTGAAGTCAGATCTGTATGATTTTACCTCTCTTTAAATATCTACCTCTACTAATCATACAAAAGCTCAATTTTATTGCGTTCATTTTTTTTTTACCGACGAGTCTTCAATCGAACAATTATAATTAGTGGCATTATAACAGTTCAAAATTTCTGTTTGTGGGGAAATTATCATGAAAAACTCTCACATCAAAATACACACATTTAAAAAGACTTACTGCTAACATGTTTACTGAACTTGGTGTTGGTGGCTTATAACATCAAAAGCACAAAAATTATAGAACAGCTGAATTTAAAAACAAGATTAAGTAACATACGTTTTTCAAAGACAACATACTGGACAAAACGTCAAGTACATACCAACTGTTATTTGAAAAGATAGTGTTTGCAACCCGCTCGACACACAGACTCAACAAAACAAGCAACAAGAAGCACGCCACCGCCTGTCGAGCACCCAATTCTGAGAATGGGCGACAAAGGAAGGCAACAACATACTACGAAAACAAAATGACCAATAAAGCAAGGAAACAGCAACACTTGAGACAGAGATAAGACCTTTAGAGTAATGGTATGCATCTATTGCAGCCCGGGTGGGCATTACGGTTCACTTGGCACCCTTCTTGGCAGCAGCCTTGGTGACCTTGGCACCAGTTGGATCCTTCTTGTCGACGCTCTTGATGACACCAACAGCAACGGTCTGCCTCATGTCCCTAACGGCAAAACGTCCAAGGGGTGGGTACTCTGAGAAGGTCTCAACAACCATAGGCTTGGAAGGAATCATCTTAACCATGCCAGCATCACCATTCTTCAAGAACTTAGGCTCCTTTTCGAGCTCCTTACCAGAACGCCTGTCAATCTTGGTCAAGATCTCAGCAAACTTGACTGCAATGTGGGAGGTGTGGCAGTCCAGCACAGGGGCATAGCCGTTTCCGATCTGCCCTGGATGGTTCATGATGATGACCTGGGAGGTGAAGTTAGCAGCACCCTTGGCAGGGTCGTTCTTGGAGTCAGATGCCACAAAACCACGCTTCAGATCCTTGACAGCAACGTTCTTGACGTTGAAGCCCACATTGTCACCAGGGAGAGCCTCAGTGAGAGACTCATGGTGCATCTCAACAGACTTGACTTCAGTGGTCAATCCAGTAGGGCCAAAGGTGACAACAGTTCCAGGCTTTAGGACACCAGTCTCCACTCTGCCAACGGGCACCGTTCCAATACCACCAATTTTGTAAACGTCCTGGAGCGGGAGACGGAGGGGCTTGTCTGAGGGCCTCTTGGGCTCATGGATCTGATCAAGAGCCTCAAGAAGGGTTGGACCCTTGTACCAGTCGAGGTTTGTGGACCTCTCAATCATGTTGTCACCCTCAAACCCGGAGATGGGGACAAAGGGGATCTTGTCAGGGTTGTAGCCAACCTTCTTCATGTAAGATGAAACCTCCTTCACAATTTCCTCATACCTGGGCTTTGAGTACTTGGGGGTCGTGGCATCCATCTGTACAAGAACAATAGTGTCATTAACACAAGCACGATGAGCACGAACCAACCAATATTTTATTTGAAAGTTGTCAACATAAGGCGAGCATGAGAAGGATAAGGATTATACCTTGTTACAGCAGCAGATCATTTGCCTCACACCAAGGGTGAACGCAAGAAGGGCATGCTCACGGGTCTGACCATCCTTGGAGATACCAGCTTCAAAACCTCCAGTAGTCGAGTCAATGATAAGGACAGCACAGTCAGCCTGAGAGGTTCCAGTAATCATGTTCTTGATGAAGTCACGGTGACCAGGGGCATCAATGACAGTGCAGTAGTACTTGGTGGTCTCGAACTTCCACAGAGCAATGTCAATGGTGATACCACGCTCACGCTCGGCCTTCAGCTTGTCAAGCACCCACGCATACTTGAATGACCTCTTGTTCATCTCGGCCGCCTCCTTCTCAAACCTCTCAATCACACGCTTGTCAATACCACCAAGCTTGTAGATAAGGTGACCAGTGGTGGTGGACTTCCCAGAGTCGACATGTCCAATGACAACAATGTTGATGTGAACCTTCTCCTTACCCATGTTATCTTGTCAACTACAAGCAGAAACATGAAGAAATTCTAATTAAAAACCACATCTCATAATAAACTGCCTTGTTACAATTATTCTAAAGGTTGGTTGAAGAGTGTTAGAAACAGATTGATTGAATGCAATCAGGTGACATGAGAACATATATTGGAATTCAAGATGAAAATCTAGTGGGATCATCTCCTTACCCAAGTTATCTTGTTAACTAAAAAGCAGAAGCATGATACAAATTGTAGATACAAATTGGTTTAATTCCACAGGCATTCTCTAATGGTTGGACACTTGTAGATACAAATTGGTTTAATGCAATCAGGTGCCTTCAAATCATACTATATTGAAATTCAAGATGGAAATCGGAACCACACATTCAGTAGTAACACACGAACAACAACTCAGACTACCAACTGATCACACATAATGATCCCAACCATCCTAGTTCTGTTCAGAAAAACTATTTTTTACAGATTTGAGTTTTCTTATGAAAGCTTTTCGAGCAGATGATTCACCGAGAAGTAGAGAAACTCCAAATCATGAACACAATCCACTCACATATTCGGGATTCCAATATCTAATTCAAATTACCGAAAACATAAGCAAACGCAAATCTATGCATATATGAAAATCTTAAGAGAAAAAAAGCAACAACAGCTGTTCAAATCAGATTTCTAACAAACAATTGGTCAACACAATCAAAAAATCAAATCGACGCTGGAAGGCGCTAAGAGAGATCAGCTGCTCCAGCATCGGATTCATCAAAACGCTAGCAATCGCAACACACAGTGAAGCAAAAGCGATGATAACTCACATATAGGAAACACAAACAGAGATCTAATAAAGCAAAATTTCAGTTTTCGCAAAGTGAAACGTAGAGATTAGAAGATATCGAACCTGAAATGAGCTTCGCGGAAAAACCCTAGCCGCTGAGAGAAAGATTGGAGATAATGGGAAAATGAAAAGTAGGGTTTGTAAAGAGGCTTCGCAAGGGTTTTTATAGCGGGAGCTGCGTTACTGTGTTCTCCTCCGCTGATTAAAATCTTTCACTTAATATCATTTGTTAAAATGATATAGTAAGTAATTAAAATATCCCACTTTGGGGTATGGTAAAAATATATTCTCAATTTTTAAATATAATAAAAATATCCCGACCTTTGAGGGTAATGGTAATATGTTACCACGAGTTTTCTCATGGGTAAAAAATGCTGACAATGCAGTCTACGTGGATTTTGTTTTTGACAAGACAGCTTACTTGGAAGCATTTTTACAAATTAGCACTAGAATCGGGTTTTCTTAAACGGTTTCCCTAGGGAAAAAATGTACCGACAACAAAATTAAACACGAAAAAGCGAAATTGATTCAACCAAGCAACTAATCTGATCAAAATTGCTTTAAATTAACACAACGCAAATATGTCTAACACCAAACCGACAACAAAACTAAACCGAAAACAACAACAACAACAACAAAGAGGGGAAAAAACACTTATTCAGCTAAGTCCGTGAACAAATCAAAGAGGAAGAAGATGTAAGAGAGATAGCTCAAGTTAGGCGACCACGAGTGAGAAAGACTGTCATTGAAGAGGAACTATGAGTTGCTTGGAAGACCGGAAGACAGTTCAAGAGACGATCATGAAAGAAGATAGGAGGGAAGAAAATACGTTGCGTATGAACCCGATCCAACTCTTTATTTTTTTTCCTAAGGAAACCATTCAAGAAAACCATTGTAAAAAAATCAACATAGGATGTCTTGCCAGCATTTTTGATATGTGAGAAAACCCGTGATAATATATTACCACTACTATCAACGGTCGGGATATTTTTATTACTTTTGAAAGTTGAGAATATATTTTTACCATACCCCCAAAGGTGGGTTATTTTAATTAGTTTTCCCAAATATTTTTATTTGGTAGGTAAAATGGTAAGTAATAAATAATAAATAATAATATTTAATTATGAAGAAATTATCAAATACGTAGTACGGAGTATTTAATACCTTTCATTTAAATGAGATATTCAGCTGGTTTTGCAGATTCTTAATTAATTAATGTATTAGTAAGGGGATAATGAATGTGAGTGTTAAATTGGTATATGATTTTATTATTAAATATCGATTTTGTATACAGCCAACAAAGTTTAGGGAATTTTTATTTACTACTCCCTCCGTCCAATAATACATGAGTTTTTAGAAGTAAATTGTTGTCCAACAATAGATGGGCTTTTGTGTTTTCGAGGTAGGAAGTTGTAATGATTTGTATTGATTTGTGTGTTGTTGACTTTTTAAAATAATTTGATTGGTTAAAATGTTTAGTGGGTGTTTAAAAATAATAAAGTTTATGAAAAAGTTAGTGTAATGATGATGTTTTTTTAAAAGTAAAGTGTTTTATTAAAACTTATGAAAAAAGCTAAAAGACCATGTATTTTAGGACGGAAGGAGCATGTAATTAAAAAAAGTTACCTTATTTTATTATTCATTTCTTACCAAAAAAAACTAATTATTCATTTTAGGGGTGTAGAAAGTAAAGAGATACTGTATCAACTTTACCTGATTGCATTTTACAGCTCCAATGCAAAAGGAATGAGTTCAAATTATCCAACATAAATATCTTAGAAATGCGAGTATATAGAACTACCAACCGAAAAGAAAAAAACTTCTCCTGGAAATGGGCGAAATTAATTGACATCAAAGAGGAATTATGTACTGGAATTATCTGGGAAGTTGGAAGCGGGAAATCATTAAGATTTTGGAAGGATAACTAGCTCCAAAACGAAAGGAACCTTCGAGAAAAATGCATCTTGGATCAGGCTGATGAACAAGAGACTATTGACTATTGGCCAATTCATGAAACCATATAAGACTTGAGACAAATAAATAGTTATCTATATCCCCTCCAATGAAATGGAAGATAGACTATACCAGAAACCTAGCAAAAATGAGTGGTTTTCTACTACCAGTGCTATAGACCACGTCGCGAGAACCAGATGACCAATTCAGGCCCATTGGACTGGATATCGAATATTAATTACCCGCTTACGATTAAAATTTCCTATGGAAAAACATACTAGCTAAATGGAACTCCGACAAAAGTCAGATTACAAGATAAAGGGATTCATGTGCCCCCGAGCTCCCATCATGAAGAAGATAACACTCATCTCTTTTCTGTATGTCAGGTTTTCTTGTCTTTCATTGAAAAATTCGATAGGCAGATTGAACGAACGATACGGAACATTGACAAAGGAAACAAGTTATATAAGGATATAATCCCGAATATATCCCACCAATTACCTTTGGAACAAAAATCGATCATTGCCTTTGTCCTTTGGATTATATGGTCGGTGTCAGTCATGCATGCATAATGCTTTGGTGGACACTTCGAAGCGGGGTTTCGCTCGACTAGAGGTTGAAGGTGATTGCCTCATCGTCATCAACGTCTTGCGGGGCCTTTGGCAGTGTTCGTAGGAGATCGAGATGACGATTTCGGATGCCCTTGGTCTTTGTCGATCGTTCAAGAGGGTCACCTTCGCGCACATCTTCGGGGATGGTAGCCAGGTGGCAGATCGGTTGGACGAATTTGGGTTTGTCTTCGCATTTCGTTGCTCACATTGTTCCGGCAGAAATTGTTGATCTTGTCCGTTGGAATGCCATTTGGGCGGTGGAATAACCGTCCCCAAATCCTTGTCTTGTATCAAAAAAAAATAAAGTAAATCTTTTCAACATCGACCTTGTAACTCATAACACCGCATGTTTTTTTTTAAAAAAGAACACCGCATGTTAAAATATTTAAAATGCTGTAAAATTATACCTTCCTTATTTTTTTTTTAATAAGATAAAGATTTGAGATATGGGAGAGCCACCGGAAACATTGAAAGAAGAACAAAAGAACTTGAACACCGTCAATCAAAGATAAGTAAAAAAAAAAATCCAATATGGAAGATGAGGAGGCTTTGGCCCTTGAGAAAAGAAAGGAATAAGCATGGTGAGAATATGGACTACGAGTCTACGACCATTAATACAACATTACGCCGCTAAAGTCCATGTAATAAAAAGACTCTCTAAAACGTACAAGAGTACAATGTAAAATGAATTAATGCCCCACATCTATATAAGGGATTTTAAAAAGCGAAAATAAGACACTCGTAACCATGACCTCATCCATAACAATCAATCAAACTAGGCTCGATCAAATTTCCATGTGGAAAACACATCAAAAACAACAGGGGGTTGATAGATACACCGTAAATCCAAAGGTTAAAATAGTGTATATAGCGAACACGGAAACAAAAATAGTCAGTGTCTTTTGACTGATTTTAGATGGGTGGATGCCGTGAACTGTTGGAGCTACTATAATTGAACCTCTCCCTTCTCTGTTGCCTTGAATCGAGTACCGTCAGCCATGGAAACGGATCGAGTGTGCTCTGATACCAATTTGTCAGACCCTAAACCCGGCTACGGTGAGAGATCGAGAGATTATAGAGGAATCCGAGTGTTGTGTTTTATGTATGAATATGAATGAATGTCACATACAGAGTTATGCCCTTTATACAATTCATTTCAGGACCTGGGCCATATTGCTCATAACCACCCCTTAAAAGTATTATTACTGAAAACCACCCCTTAAAACAACTCCGTTTGCAAAGAGCCACCCATCTTACTAATCCGTTTGATTTCTGTTAATAAAATGTTTGAAAAGACCAATTTACCCTTCTTAAAGTGTAATCAAAACTAAAGTTTGGTATAAAGTGTAAATTTAATACTCCCTCCGTTAATCAAAACATGTCGTTTTGGACATTTGCACATTATTTAAGAAAGCAAATAAAAGCAAACAAAAATACACTTATACCCCTAATTATTACTTTACTTTTCCACTTTATTGAAAACTACAACTAACAAACATCTAATCATGACAAGGGTAATTTTGGAAAGTGAACACCAAAATATCTAAAACGACAAGTTTTTCTTAACAAGATTTTACTCCTAAAACGACATGTTTTTCTTAACGGAGGGAGTATAAAAAAGTCACTATTCATCATCTCCTGCCTAATGCTGGTTTTTTGTTTGCAGCAAAGAAAGAAGCCCCAAATGTTAAAACACATCAAAATCATCTAAAAGCTCGAATTAGGTTAGGCCCTTCAAAGATTTCAGGGTTTTGTTCTCCCTTATTCTTATTTACACTAGATCTGAACTAGATCTGACACTATTGATTTCGGATCTGACCGGAGGACCATCGAAATGTCAAAGGTCGAGCGTCGCCACCGTCCCTCTTTCACAAAGCACACCTCTTTCGAGTATAATCCACTCATCCCCAAGCGCCATCCATGTACTTGGTTGACAGAAATTATAATGTTTTTACAATGTTCTTTGAAGATCTACTCCCACAAATCAAGGAGAAATTGAACCAACAAACTTACCTGTTAATGAGGGAAATCAATATTGAAACTCCGTTTCCGAACGAATCCCTAATCGAAGGTTTCCCCTCCAAATTGAAAACACCCAAATCCTATAAAACGTACTGGGCATGAAATTAAAGAGATTGAACCTTGCTCTTTAGTGTTGATTTCGAAGTCTCCTTCGACTTTACAAAGAAATCGCAGACATCACCTTATCAACTTGACAACTTCATCCATGCTTAGAAATTATTGAGCTCCTGTGTGAGTAGAATCGTACAAAGAATGAAGAAGGGGATGAACAGAGGGTAAATGTAAATCTTTTCCCCTTTTCTAATTTCTTTTTTTTTTGTTTTAACCAATTTATTTACATTAAAATACGTTTAAAAATAAGGAGTAAATTTTTTTTAATATATTTAACAGAGGGAGTGACGGAAAGCTTAAATGGGTGGTTCATTGCAAACGGAAGGCTTTTAAAGGGTGGTTTTCAGCAATTAAGCATATAAGGGGTGGTTATGAGCAATATGGGCTATTTTAGGGGTGGTTTCCTGCCGTTTACCCTTCTTTATATTCTGATCAAATCCTTACTCTTCCTCGTTACAAACGAAAAGACTCCATAAACATTATTTCAAGTATTCACTTACAATGTTTTAATCATCATTCCCATGTATTCAAAATTAGTAAGATTCACCTCGTCATGTAGATTTACTAATTTCAAAGATTACAATTTATACCGATGAAATTGAAAAGAACAAAACAAAGCCTCCATTTTTCATTGCATCAACTTATTGATGCTATGTTACCTTTCATTATTACTACTTGAGAAGACATTCATTGATATGTAATGGAATTAGAGGGAGTTTGGCACAACTTAAACGCGACTATCTTGCGATATTTCGATTTTGGCTTCAATCCGATTGATTCTCACCAAATCACTAATCAAAATTTGTGAAGGTCATCCTAGCTTAATTATATCAAAACCTAATAAGCTAAATATAGTGGTTTATGACTTTATGCTTGCAAGTGATTTCATAAACTAGATTGATATAAAACCTTCACATGATGGGGCTAAATCCCAAGTAACATCAGAAACACAAACAAGTATAAATCCACCATACATAACAAACAAAAATATGACAAGGTCTGGTAAACATATATTGAACAAAACTTCGATGCACACCAACTGTTATTTCAAATGACAGTGTTCAATAGACACAACATTAAAAAGAGACACCAGGGATACGCCACCGCCTGTCCAACACCCAATTCTGAGAATGGGAGATGCAGGAAGGCAACAACTTGTTTCGAAAACCAAAGGAACGGCAAAGTAAGCAAACGACAGCACTGGAGAAATAGACTAAGACCTTAGAGTAATGGTATGCATCGACTGCAGCAATGGTCGGCATTGAGATTCACTTCGCACCCTTCTTGGCAGCTGCCTTGGTAACCTTGGCGCCAGTTGGATCCTTCTTGTCGACACTCTTGATGACACCAACAGCAACAGTCTGCCTCATGTCCCTCACGGCAAAACGCCCAAGGGGTGGGTACTCGGAGAAGGTCTCAACCACCATGGGTTTGGAAGGAATCATCTTAACCATGCCAGCGTCACCATTCTTCAAGAACTTGGGCTCCTTCTCGAGCTCCTTACCAGAACGCCTGTCAATCTTGGTCAAGATCTCAGCAAACTTGACTGCAATGTGGGAGGTGTGGCAATCAAGCACTGGGGCATAGCCGTTTCCGATCTGCCCTGGGTGGTTCATGATGATGACCTGGGAGGTGAAGTTGGCAGCACCCTTGGCCGGGTCATTCTTGGAGTCAGAGGCCACAAAACCACGCTTCAGATCCTTGACAGCAACGTTCTTGACGTTGAAGCCCACATTGTCACCAGGGAGAGCCTCAGTGAGAGACTCATGGTGCATCTCAACAGACTTCACTTCAGTGGTCAATCCAGTAGGGCCAAAGGTGACAACAGTTCCAGGTTTAAGGACACCAGTCTCCACTCTACCAACAGGCACCGTTCCAATACCACCAATCTTGTAAACGTCCTGTAGCGGGAGACGGAGGGGCTTATCTGAGGGCCTCTTGGGCTCATGGATCTGATCAAGAGCCTCAAGAAGGGTTGGACCCTTGTACCAGTCGAGGTTTGTGGACCTCTCAATCATGTTGTCACCCTCAAACCCAGAGATGGGGACAAAGGGGATCTTGTCAGGGTTGTAGCCAACCTTCTTCATGTAAGATGAAACTTCCTTCACAATTTCCTCATACCTGGGCTTTGAGTACTTGGGGGTTGTGGCATCCATCTGTACAAGAACAATAGTGTCATTAACACAAGCACGATGAGCACGAACCAACCAATATTTTATTTGAAAGCTGTCAACATAAGGCGAGCATGAGAAGGATAAGGATTATACCTTGTTACAGCAGCAGATCATTTGCCTCACACCAAGGGTGAACGCAAGAAGGGCATGCTCACGGGTCTGACCATCCTTGGAGATACCAGCTTCAAAACCTCCAGTAGTAGAGTCAATGATAAGAACAGCACAGTCAGCCTGAGAGGTTCCAGTAATCATGTTCTTGATGAAGTCACGGTGACCAGGGGCATCAATGACAGTGCAGTAGTACTTGGTGGTCTCAAACTTCCACAGAGCAATGTCAATGGTGATACCACGCTCACGCTCGGCCTTCAGCTTGTCAAGCACCCACGCATACTTGAATGACCTCTTGTTCATCTCAGCCGCCTCCTTCTCAAACCTCTCAATCACACGCTTGTCAATACCACCAAGCTTGTAGATAAGGTGACCAGTAGTGGTGGACTTCCCAGAGTCAACATGTCCAATGACAACAATGTTGATGTGAACCTTCTCTTTACCCATGGTATCTGGTTGTCTGTAAATTGTTAGGAGGAAATAATATTAGACATACTAGAAAATCTTAATAAGAGTATAAGCAATCCAAACTTTCTTGGTGCAACCACTAGCAACATATATCCAATGAAGTAATGAACAACAAAATTATCTTACAAGGCAATTTTTTATGTTCTTTTTATCACCATATCTATCCCATCATTAGTGAGAGAAGAACACTAAACCGGCATGAGGTTATGTTCATAACAAAAAGCATCCCTCCATGAGATATTACTTGAAATAAGAATTCAAACTTCAAAACAGAAATAAGGCATTTATCCAATGACAAGTTTGCAATACACAAGTACTACTGTAAAAGGCCATCAAATCAAGACACAGAGAATTGAAAATGGCAAATCATCTCATGTTCTTTTTGCAATATAATTAAGCAACCAGCCTATCATTAATGGGACAAGAACAACCCAAATACACAAGGATGTCACTTATGTTCGTAAATAAAAGCATCAAGCAAAGTAAAAGAGATCATGGTTTGAATAAGAAAGAGGACATTTCTAGTAAACTAGCACAAGGCTAGAATATCAAAATTGTTTAATTCAGACACAAATCCAAAATCTATGAATGGAGTTTTGCTTCATTAGGAGAATATATAATAGCTATATCAAGAATCCGTTTTCACACTAGCTAATTTGATTCAAATCAGAAATTCAGAACCAGTGAAATAATTTATAAAAAAGAAACAACATCAATTCACAGCATACGTTGACTAAAATTTCATCACTGAACAAAATTACAGACACATAGTTCATCAAACATATTACTCGATGTCAAGAAAGATCCGAACACAAGATTAGTCAGAGAAATCTGAAATATAAGCAAACCAAATCACTTGAATTATCGATCACACACAAGAGGTGTACACTTCCAAGACAAATCAGAAGCAAAAACGACTGTAAAATATGAGCTACATAAACAAATATAATCGATCGAGAGCTAATCAATCAGAAGAACACGAGAAGGTAAAAATCTTACCTCTGAAGAGATCCGCTAAAACCCTAGCCGCTGAGGAAAGATATCAAATGGGATGAGAGAGCTTGAAGTGGGAGAACGACGCACAATGAATTTATATACTAAACAAAAAATGACGATTTGACGGAAATGCCCTTCAAAAGTATCTCCGTCACTTTCGGTTAATTACCATTCGTACCCATCTACAACTACGTTTCTGCCTTTCTGGCTGGAGTTTGGAGAAATGCATTAATGGGCCAACATAGGCCCAGAAAATATTGGGTCAGTGACATATAATATTATATAGATTTATATAAGAAAATTATTGTATAATTGATATTTAATCGTTTCCACTATAGTTTTCGTAAAAAATGAATAGATAAATTAAAATATGTTTTTTTTAAAGAAATGGAGAGCTGCGAATAATCAAAGTAATTAAAATATGGTTTTTTTAAAGTAAATTAAAATATGGTCTGACTTTGTGCCTGGTCGTGTTGTTGTTGATGCTGCTCGACGTAAGTGTGCCAAGTATCGAGATTTGTGCACGGCGGCTGGGTATGGTTTCATACCCTTCTCCTTCTCTTCGTTGGGAGAGTTAGATACGGATGCGGTTGCTTTGCTGAAGCGGATTCAGAAATTCTCCGTATCTCATGATGCTGGGGCTCGTGTTGCCGCTTATATTTTCACTAGACTCAGTTTTATTATCGCTAAGGGAGTGGGTGCCCAGATAGTATCTCGGCTACCCACTAATTTCTTGTAAATAGTAATTGGATAATAATAATAATAATAATTAATCCTTGCGCCCCAAGGACCAACAAAGTAGAAAAATGTAAAGAAAAAGAAAAATGTGTTCCTTACACTCCAAGGATAAAAATAATAATTTCCATATAACTGATATAAGTATTTTTTTTTTAATGCTTATAACCATTTTTTCAATACTCGATCGGATTGCATTCCTTCCTCTCATGTATTTAAGTGGTCTGACAATAACGTTCTCCTAATTAATCCCGTTTTCGGGAATCTCATTCCAAATGATTTTGGTCGTGGAACAAATCTAACCCTCCAAACCTTTTACTTGTATAAAAAAAAAGTTAAATAAAATAAAATCATCCAACATGTGCTTAGAAATAAAATAATGGTCTAAAATCTAAATACGAGAATAAACTAACTAACATAAGGACATAAATTAGTAAGGCAATGTGCGACCTCATTCCCTTTAATCATCGTATAAGGCCGAGCACACATCGAGAATTTCAAAGGCAATTTGAATGTCTTGTCAACTAAGATATCTAGGGTTGTGTTCGCCTACCCAGTGGCGGATCTATAGGGTTCGGGGTGGCTGAAGCCCCAATTCTAAAAAAAATGTGTATATATATATATATATATATATAGAGGTTGGGTCAGGTGTTTACACCCCTTATTGTGTTTTGTGTTAACAAATCTAAGTCATTGATTGATTAGAAATGAATGAGTGAGATTAATTGAGATTTTCTCTTTTTATTTAAATAAAAAAGAGTAGGCCACACCACTTTTATAACCAACTTGCTTAAGAGGAAGCGCGTGCGTTGAATTTTTTTTTTGAGGCAACGTTTTTTTTAGGGGGAGATTTCGGTTGCACTGTGTGTTCAATGAATAATTCCTAATAAATTACCGAATAATTCCAGATTATCAACGAATAATGACTCTAAACTTCCAGATTTTGCTTGCACTTTGTGGCGTAACGTTTTTTTGGTAGAAAAACAGTTGGTCAATTTGGCAACTATTCGCTAGGTTAATAGTAATTATTCGCTAAATTAATTGTTATTATTCATCCGTAAAGAGGAGTTATCATTTAGATAATAGCAAAAGGGTTGGTCAATTTCGCAACTATTCGCTAGATTGATAGTAATTATTCGCTAAATTGATAGTAATTATTCGCTGGGTTGGAAGAGTATGTAAATGTAATTCTTGATTTTTCACATATAATTAACCAAATACATATGAATAATTCTATATTATCAACGAATAGAAAATATGAACTTGTCGAATATTGACTCTGAACATGAAATAATAACTAAATAGTAAGGAATAACCTATCTCATTCCATCGAATATTTATTGCATACCAATGAATAATTCCTTATTGTTGATCGAATAAGGAGGAGAATCATGAGCAACCACTAATCTATATACAATATTCCTTATTCTTGATCAAATACATATGAATAATTTTGTATTATCAACGAATATAAACTATAAACTTGCCGAATAGTGGCTCTACATGAAATAATAACTAAATAGTAACGAATACTCTATCACATTCCATCGAATATTTATTGCATACCAATGAATAATTCCTTCAAGCTATGGTCTAAGGTTACAAACTCATCATGTACCTTGAAGATCCGATGAAATCGAATACAGATTGAGCAGCAATTCAGGAAGAAGAAAACAAGAGTTACACAAGATTGAGCAGCAATCGAACACAGATTGATCGCCGCCTACCTGTTCGTGGCCCTCGCTCGCAATCGGAAGCTGTCATCGGAGATCCTAGGGTTCGCGAGATTGGCATCCGAGAGTTCTTCCTCTGCAATCGGCCATCGCCTCCGCCTGGGCTCCGCGTTCTTCTGCGATCAAGCAGCCCGACCTTGCCCTCGACCCCTCGCCCATCGCGTGTGTTTGTGTGGACCAGGGAACGGGAAGTGAGAAGCATTGAAGATTACAGTACCACCGGCTGCCATCGTCTCACCACCTTCCCTAACCAAGCACAATAAACACTTTGTACACAACCTACCCATTATTTATGTCGCCGTCAGGTCTTTAATGTTGGCCGGATCGAAGCTCTTGTCTTGAATCGCTGGTTCAAGAAGAAAAAAGAATGAGGTTGAAGACATCCCTAGAAAAAGAAAAATCGATTAATAAAACAAAGTAATGATGTAAAGAAACGGGGCGAAGGAATAAAGGAATGGGAATTGAGTACCCGAGAACCCAGGTGGAGAGGAAGATGAGGGAGATCGACACCATTGCTAGGGACGTCGTTGTAACAGGTGGAGAGGAAGATGAGGGAGACGAAATTAAATTGAGTACCCGAGAACCCAACCTGCGCGCTCCTTCTTCTCCTTGTAACAGCAGGGTCGTCGTTGCCAGGGACGAGTGGCTCGGGATGGAGCCGACGCTGGGTGGCAATGGAGAGGAAGGCGAGAGAAGGGATCGGAGGAGAACGACGGAGGGAGGAGACAGAGTACTCGATCTGCAAAGATGTGGTAGACGACGGTTTGTGACGGTGTGATTGGGATGTTGGGTTGGTGTTTTAATACACGCGCTTTAGGGTTGGGTTGAGTTTTTTATTTCCAATTTAATTTATAATTAAATTAATTTATTAGAATAATCTGGTCCATCCATTTTTCCTCAATCAAGGGCCCAGATTTGTTAACACAAAACACCATAAGCCTTGTTAACATTTGATCCATACTCTCTCTCTCTCTCTCTCTCTCTCTCTCTCTATATATATATATATATATATATATATATATATATATATATATATATATATATATATATGTAATGTCTATTCTAATCGATAGCATATAGATCTAGGAACATTGGATGGTCTTAGATTTAGATTAATTGGTAGACTTAGACAAATACACTTGTAAATATAATATATACTTATTATATGCTAAAACATATGTTAGAAGTGTAAGTGTAACACTTATGCTCACATATGTACAAAGTATATATAAAGTGTATGTTATATATCTATAGACTATGTATGCTTATTTGTAAATGGGCTTTGAAGCCCATTACCCCGGCCTGCTTCACTTACCTGGACCGAGCTCACCTTGTTGACCTAGTGCGCTTCCAGCCTCTGGATGCCCGCAACGCAGCGTTTCACTAAAGGCTCGTCTATATAAGGGGAAGAGAAGCTAGGGCTGCCTCATTCTTCGATCGAGCTTCTCAGGTAAACCAAACCCTAAGAGAGAGAGAGAGAGAAGAGGCGACGGAGAGAGAAAAGCTAGGGTTTCCAAACCTAGCTCCGGCGAAGCTCTTTGCGGTCCGATCTAGAGCGAATCTCGCTCTGAGACTCTAGATCTGTGTTCGAGGAAGAAGAAGAAGCTCCTTTGCCCTCTGTTCAGGCAAAGCGCCGCTTCTCTGGGTGAATCCGACAAAGATCTGGCTCTGTTCTCCAGATCCAGGGTGTCCTCTTCCTTTACTTGCTTCGTTCTTGCTTTTCTCTTGCATACTTGTCTTGTACTGTGTATTTCCGTCTTTAGTTTGCCTTAGTCTAGATCTAGGGCAACCTGTTCTGTAATCTTGCTTCTTGATTAGTGGATTGAGATCTCAAGCCGATCCGGCTGAGACTCCGTGGACGTAGGCTCCGGCCGAACCACGTAAAACTGCTTGTTGGTTGCTTGGTTACGTTTCTGTTGCGTTCTTCGCGTCATAACCCCGTTCTTGGCCTTCAATCTGAAAGGCTAAGATCGACTGGGAATTACAATATATATATATATATATATTTGGGAAATTCCGCGTGGTGTCAACGAACTTTTACAAATTCTGCGTGGTATACAAAGTTTTAAAAAATTTCGCGTGGTGCCCACGAAGTTTTGTAAAAGTCCACATGGTGCCCACGAAGTGTTTCAAAAGTTTATGTGATAACAATAATAGGTTTTAATATTGAAAAATTGAGATTAAAAATTATATTATTGTACATTATTTGGAAAACACTTAACAAGATTGTGTATTACTTTGAAACTTTTTAAAAACTAATTTGTATATACATTTTCTTACCTATAAACTAACCAATTTTTTTTCCTCAAAAATCTTACGTATTAAATTTTTATTGTTTCTTAATATTTAGATTTTATTTATAAGGAAATGAGGAAAAAATAAAAAGAATTGTGTAGTAATATTACCCATTTACAATAAACTAGGGGTGGGCATGGGACGGGACGGGACGGGATTGGGGTAATCCCGCGTCCCGTCCCTCACATTTTTTGCGGGACGGGATCGGGACGGGATTGAATATATTTTTTTCAAATCCTGCCGGGTCTTATCCCTCCCGGGACGGGACGGGATTTGTCCCTCGTAAAAAAATATTAAAATACAATCCAAAATAACAAGTTTAAAGATACAAATGGGGTACAAATTATAGTCATGACATTACATTAAAAAAAAACAGTAGCCCTGATCGATTATAGTCATGCCATTACATAAAAACAGTAATCAAACATGCTAAATTAAGGCATTACAAAAGTGGAATCCATTACAAATTGAAGGAAAAGAGTGAAATAGTCAAGCCTACAGTAGCACTGATTCACTCATAACCTTCTTAAACATTGATCACCACATTAGCTTTTCCCTTCCCTGGCACTTTTGGAACTTGAGGTTGGCCATGTTTTAATGTGTTCCTACTTGAACCATTGTCCTCGTACTCTTCATCCAAAAATAACACAAAGAAATAACAATAATGAAGCTTGTTTGACAGCATATATATATATATATATATCCACAAACGGGTGGTATAAGTAAAAAAAAGTGTTAACACTTGAGTAATGTTAATAACGAATATACCTCGCTCAATGTCGTAATAGAACTCAGTGTTTTCAATGGTTGGCTCATCCATATCATCCACAACATCTGCAATATCATCTCCCAGCATCCAGTTTTGCATGCAAATTAGCCCTTCGACTGATTTAGGAGTTAATGAACTCCTAAAAAGATTTATAACTCTGCCCCCAGTTGAAAAACATGACTCGGAGGCCACAGTTGAAGTTTGGATGGCAAGAATATCCCTTGCTATTGCTGCCAAAACAGGGTGTCGACATCCATTAATCTTCCACCAGCACAGGATGTCAAAATGATCTTCTTCTTCAGTTGGATCTAATGGGGCATCCAAATATTGATCAACTTCATGAGCTGCAACCGTCTCATCATTGTCTTGCATAACCTTCTTCCAATTACTTAGCCGGTTGGATCTACTTGTAGTGCTTCAACGGTAACGCACATCACCTTGTCAATCCCCCATTGCACCAAACAAGACTCAATAAGCTTCCCTATAGATGGCCCTTGGTGATTATGAATAACAGAAAAATTGAGTATCCTCTTGTGCATTTTCCAGTCTTCATCAATAAAATGTGCAGTAATCACCATGTAATTGACATTTTGAACACTTGTCCAAGTGTCTGTGAGACTCAACCTATACTTCTTAAGCATCTTCTTCATCTCTATTTTTTTGGTGTCGTACATACCTAGGAAGGTTCTACACAACTTTCTTCTGCTTGGAATATTAAACAACGGACACACTTTTGAACAAAATCTACCAAACCCTTTCTTATCGACGAAGCTAAAAGGCAATTCATCAATAACAATCATTTCCACACAAGATTGCAAATAATCAACTTGGCTATAAGTAACCGTTGTCAATGTGTTTGCCTTAGAGCTAGACTTATCCCCACCTAAAACCTTTTGTGTCTTGTCAACCGATCGTGGAATATACCTGCAGCTTTGATTTATATGTCTAAGCATACCTGAAGTACCACTCCTACCCTCCACTAAGAATTCCCCAATCTTTCCTCTAGGGCAGTGTATGCAATAAGCTCTCTTTTGAATGACCTCAATTGTCTTTCTAGTAGCACTTTTAGTTTTCTCAGTTTTTTCATATGCTTTAAAATGTTCCCACACAGTACTAGTTCGTTTCAAGGACGAGGAAGTTTCAGAGGTTTTCTTACCAGCCTCATCTCCTGATGCAGCATGACCTTCACCAACAGATGCAGTAGGAGTCTCAACAACCTTATGTGCAGAAGGGAGAGATGTAGTAGGAGGAGACGGTGAAGCGAATGAGGTCGCTGTTGACACAATCAGAGGGCCAGAAGCAGAGCTGCCAACTTGAGCAGTTGATTCCGTTTGTTTCGACATTGAATTAGACAAATTTTGAAGAACCTAGAACAATTACACAAATAACTCAAACAACCTGAATAAAATGCAATTTATAGAACCATATAAAATCCAAGAATGAGAATCTAGGGAAAGGGGAAGAACTGAAGAAGAAGAGGGGAAGAAGTAGAATAACCTGGCTTCAGAGATTGAGAGGAGAGTCGAAGGTGATCAAGCAATAATCTTCATCCGACGGCGCCGCTTCTAACCATGGGAGGTCGCTTCAAACCATGGGAGGTGGAACCCTAAAATTGGATGTTTTCCTGGCGACTAGTCGTACTCGAGGCCAGGGCTACCAAATTACAAGTGCGAGAAGCCGAGAATACATCCACCCCTTATACTTATAATTTTAGAAGCAGCCTCTTTGTAAAAGAATGAGCCACGTGTCTGTCTTTGGGCAAAATTAAAAACAAAAAATTTCAACCCTCTCCCCCCACGTTCTCCCTGCAAGGCTACAACTGCTCCCATCTCTCATCTCCTCCTCGCACCTGACGGTACTTCCTCTCTTCCCCAACAAGTTTCCGGTGCAAACGTTGATATATAGCAATTGGCTAGGCGGGTCAATTACTAAAAGAAACGCCAAAACCGACGACTCCAATTAATTGAAATCGGTCTCGGCATCTCGGAAGTGCTAATTAATTAACAAGGTATGAAGAAGCATGACTGATCAACATTTGCGGCCGCACATCAGTCATCAATTGAACACTGCGGTTCACCTTTGGAAGCACTCACTAAGTATTTAAACAAAGTAAATGAATTGCAAAGTTTGAATTGGGAGCACGTAATGAATATAGTAGCAATTGATGCGTAATTGAATTTGAATAAACGCGAGTACTGAATCGAGAATGAACTTGATTGAATTGAGGAAGAACGTGAAACGAAGAACGTAAGAAAGTAGAGCGTACTTAGGGTTGTTGAACAAAGAAGAGAACGACGCTCTTCTATTCAATTCAACGTATTTTTTTTCAAAGGCAAAAGACAACTTAAATAGGATGAGATTGACCTCCTATGCAAAGGAGAAACCCTAAGCCAACTCATCTTTATCTATTTAGGAATAATTAAAATAAAACCTAAAATAATATCAACTAATTCTATCTATATAAAAAAAAACAAATAAAAATATTATAGAAATTGTTTTCTTAAGGAGTTAGACAACTCCTTTTTATTTACCTAATTAAATAATAAAATAGCTAAAATTATTCTACAAACCAAAATCGGACACAACACTCAGCGTCGATCCCAGGACCCTCGACGTCGACCCTTCAACAAGCTTAAGTCTTGAACCCACGGTGACGCCTTCTTCTTTCTCGGGATGATCGGGTCCTCGAACCGTCTTGGCTCAGAGAGGGCCAATTCAGATGTGCTTGTGATGGTTTTTAATTAATCTGGAACTCCTATTCTGTCCCCTTTAACTTATTGAGGATTTTGGTTTTTTGGGGCTTGAATTAGCTCTTGGAGTTTTGGGGCTTGAATTAGGTTTTGGATTTTTGGGGCTTCAATTGGAAATTGATATGGTCAATTACGCCGCGAGGAAGAGAAGCTGCAAGAGAATCCGCGAGGAAGAGAAGTTGTACTTCAGTCCACAGAGGACCGATCTTAACGATCCCACAAGTTTCCAGTGCAGACGTGGTCACTCGGGTGTTGATCGGTCGATGTCGGGGCAAATGAGGGTGGCAATGGCGGAAACTTGGTACTATCCTTCTTTTCTTTTTCTTTCCTCTGTTAATTACTTAATTCATTAAACAGAGGTTCAGATTGAGTACACAGTTGATTCATTCTTCCTTATGGCTTCAATTTGTGCTCCTTTTGACTGATTTGATTCCTTACAAATTAGGGCTTAGAGCAACCCCAACAGTATCTCTAAAATAGAGAAAAGTGAAGAATTTGGAGAAAAGATGATTTTTTTTGCCCCAACAGCATCTGTATATCAAAATGAAAAATAGAGAATTTTGGAGAGAGGTTAAAATTTTCTATATATTTGCATCAAAACAAACTCACGCTAAAATTAATTGCTTTGGAGAGAGAGGGGGGAAACTAGCTAGAGAGCGTGCTTTGCCGATGTCATTCATCGATTGCAATCGGCAAAGAGCGAGGGAGTCGTAGGCATAATTGAGCGTCGATTGATGTCAGAGTTGCATCACCATTGTCCATGTTGCCATTGCTCGAGGATGCTCCACCGAGAAGGAATCGAAGGGAGATCGTCGACGGGGACAATCGAAGGTTGAGGAGTCCATTCGATTTTTGCTAAATTTGTTTCTAGGTTTTTTGCTAAATTTGTTTATATCCTTTGCAATTCGTTTTAATTTTTTTTTCTTCACTAATTGTTGTCTTTCGATTACAATTAGATTCCTTTGATGCTATAATTTTTTCATTGTGATGTTGCAATTAGGGCTCCTGGTGATCCTCCTCATCTGTCATGGTTTTCTGTTGAATGGGGTTGCCTCATCTGTCATGGTTTATCTATTGAATGGGCTCCTGATGTTTCTTTGGTCGAACACCTGTCATGGTTGGTGCCTTCCATATGTGTAGTTGATTGGTTTTATTTAATACTCCTATAGTCCTATCCGTAGTTGATTGCTGCCTTGTGTACATCTACCATTGTTGATTGCTTTTACTTAATGGTTTTGGTTGATTGTAGCCCTTGGGCTCCTGTGTTGATACTTATTTTTTATAGCTAATTGTTTTTACTTAATTTTTTAGATGAACTCCTAAGTCCTAACTAGCGGATCGATCTTCAATGGCCTCTAATGTAAGGAGATGCTCAAATTGTTAAATGAAAATTTTAGTAAGTTAAATTAACTGTTTAGAAGTTTATAATTAAATTTCTATAATAAATGCATTTATTATATTATAAATTTATATATTTATTATAGTATATAATAAATGCAAAAATCTGTATAATAGAGAAGCTGTTGGAGTTGGTATGTAAATTTTTTAGAGATTTTGATATTTTTACCTCTATTTTAGAGATTTTTTAGCAAAACTGTTGGGCTTGCTCTTATACATATTGGCTCGGTAATTCGAAGTAGAACGTACTATCTGGACATTGAAATTGGGAACTTTAATCAAGAGAATCAACTTGCTCTTGCCAAATGAGGAGGAAATGTGAAAGTTGGGAGCCAATAGAGATCGTGATCGAATCCGGGTATGTATTTGATTTTTTTTTAAATTCTGAATGTTGGGAGCCATGGTGTACTGTTGTTATGATGGATATACTCCTATGCTATTGATTTTTCACTTCCATATGGTCTGCATTATAGCCTCTGCTGGTTGTGCACTTTCCCTAACAAATTGTTTGAATCCTGCTTCTGGATTGCCTCTAATTTTATGGTATTGTAATAATTTCGTTAACAAGATTAGATACAGAAATTTATTCAGTTACTAAATGTGAAATTCGGCACATCAGTAGTTGTAGGATTTAATATTAATTGAATGTGCTTGGTAATTTAAACCTGGCTTCTTTTGTTGATTTCCTATGAAAAACCTTTCATTTTTCTCTTAGTTAAACTTGTGTGCTATCACGTTCTTGCACTTCTTACATAAATCATCAAGCTCATTCATTCAATGTGTTTAATTCAATGTTATAAACCTTTCCCCTTTATCAGTTGGTCCTTCCATGGTTCATTGTGTTTTCATCCATTCAGTTAACTAATGTGCAAGCTTGATGTGACAAGTGAACGTCCCAAGGACAAAAAAAGACTTGCTGTAGGGCCAAAGAGTGTAGGAAACACACCACTGCACAAGGTGATTCAGTACACGAAGGTTGAGTTCTAATTTCAATTTCTAAACCAACTCTAAGGGCATATTTTATGTTCCAAGTTAATTTTTAGTTTGCTTTTTACTGAATTTAAAAGCATTGTTTTTGCTCTCTCTAACAGGCTAAGACCACGAAGAAGATTGTGCAGAGACTTTAGTGCCAGTCCTGCAACCACATTTCTCAACAATCAATCAAGGTTAGTGTTCACATTCATGTTTCTCTTAGCTCATATTTAATGTATATTAACTTATTTCTTCATATTTCATACTTTGTCATTATATATCTTTGAAGAGGTTGTGATCTGAAGAGGATAACAATTTGCTACTGATTTTGATTGCTGAGAAACAAAAAAAAAAAAAACAGAAGCCAGCTTGCTACTGATTTTTACTAGATGCAGTTGGGTAACACCAAACAATGAGGACAATTTAAAATCAAACTATTTTAGTGAAACTATTTGGTCTATGAATTGTTTCCCTCAAGGTGCTGTGTTATCTGTCACGGTTGTGAAAGGTCTGTCACACCCTTTACCTCTATTTGCAATTTATACAATCAATGTGGTCAATGGTCAAAATTTCAGACCATAGTTCATGTTATTACTTATTATATAATATTTCAATTATTGTGTGGTCACAATCACTAATGGCTCACTCATTCACTCATTCATTTTTTTGCCTATAAATACCATGAGTTCAATTGATAATAAGGCACCTCTCAACACACCCATTTTCCTTACCACAATGTCTTCATCATCTGGAGCTCATTCGCGGTCACCGTCTCCTCCGAATGTACAAGGAGGTCCTCCCGGTTGTCGTCAACGTGTAATTTATGGTTAGTGACATTTCTTACTTTATTACATTGTTTATGACTTCGTATATGTGCGTATTTTAGTAATTGAATTGGTGTTATTTAGTTGAATGTACAACATTATTGTGGGTTTTTTGTAAACTAATTTTACTTTGTAACAACACCGGAGGGTCCCTTATTTAAGAAAGTGGACGTTGTTGAGGTTATTGGAAGAGATGAGGGGTTTTGGGCTCCTTTTACGACACAATTGTTAGACGTGTGGTAAACCGGATGCACTATGAGGTCATGTATATCTCATTGAAGAGTAACGACGTTCGTCGAAGTCTGAAGGAAATGGTACGAGCTGGTCAAGTTCGTCCTATTCCACCCGAAGAGCCGGTAAGTGAATATGATGTTGGGGATTTTGTTGATTGCAATGACAGGGATGGATATTGGCATGGTAACGTTATTCGCTGCAATAAGCGAAATCGTAAGTATGTAGTTCACTTCCCACTCACCGAGGATACAAAAGAATTTCGCGTTCATGAAATGCGCCCGCACTTTGATTTTGTTGATTATGATTGGATTGGTCAGCCTAAGTTTAGGTACATGATCGAATAAATAGGTCATGTAGATGCCTTATCTATCTAATTTCGTATGGTGTGGGGTTATGAATGGGTATTTGTATGCTTTTGTTCCGTTGAGGTGTATGATGTGAACCATTTGCTTATGTTGTTGTTTCTATGGTTACGTTTACTCTGGTTTGGGATAATAATAATATAATTTTGTGTTTGTGTTATTTAATTGTGTGTTTGACACTGCATTTCATATGGGTGCAATGAGGTTACAGTTGTGGTGTGAAGTATATTATGGTCATGAAAAACAGTTGTCAATATAGAATACAATACGACTAAAAAAACCCGGGATATATAAACATTTGAAAAGAAATTGTCAAATGATGGTTACATTTGGAATATATGGGCTCCCATGGTAACATGTCACACCTTAAAACCATCACAATGATGAATCCATAGTTTTATCTCAGCACGTTTCACAGCAATGGTGTGAAATAGTTAACGGTCATGAAACACATACTCGATGAAATAGTCAATGGCCATGAAACACATACTCGATGAAACACATAGTTTTATCTCAGCACGTTTCACAGCAATGGTGTGAAATAGTTAATGGATATACTCGATGAAATAGTTAATGGCCATGAAACAACAATGATGAATCAATTTTCAATATCAAATACAATGGGAATAAAAAAACCAAACATACTCGATGTTCAACCCGTCATATATTTAGACTAATTTCCGAACTCAGTTTTCTTAGACAAAAACTATAAGCCGTGGAAACGATCGATTTACTTTTTTTTTTTGTTAAATTTGAGGTATTGATCATCTTGAGAAAACACTTCACCGTGATAACCAAATATTTCGAAGAACGACGAGACAAGAAACATGGGCAAAACGACACATAATAAATTTCGGTATTTTGTGGGATATGTCAAACTCGGTCGAAAATATTCCGAACATGGTTCGGGAAAAGTACTAGTTAAGTCTCATTTTTCTTAAAAGGCCAACAGGCAACAGCCCAATACTAAATCCAACAGTAGGTAACCAAACCAAACTACTTATATATATTTCTCATATAATTTATGTTTAATGTTTTTATTATTATTTTATATTTTATGTTTTAATGTTAAGGTATAATATAAATATATCTTATATATTTTTATTAATTTTAATTAAATATATATAAAAAATATATATAATTTTATATATATGCGGGACGGGATTTGCGGGATTCGAACTCTCCGTCCCGCATCCCGTCCCGCGTAATTTTTTCGGGACGGGATTGAATTTTTTTTTCCGAAATCCCACCGGGATCGGGACGGGATGCGGGACGGGACGGGATTTGCGGGATTTGTGCCCACCCCTACAATAAACCAATATTAATAGAAAATTTAAAAATTACAAGAAGATATACACATATACTTTTCCACATTAAACCAATTTTCATATGACATAATTTATAATACACAATTAAAAGTTTCACATTTTAATTGAGTAATAAAAATAGGAAAATAGTATGGCACCACGTTCTTAAATGCCCAATTTTAATTTTTATAAAATTTGTTAAGTAAATAATTAGCTCTAAAATACGATTTATAAAATTAAATTGGTTAAATTTAGTTTTTACAAAAAAAATTGAATTTTGGGAACTTATGATGTCACACCACGTTATTAAATTCTTCAACCCCGATTACTACGTCAAAAAATTTGCCGAAAAATTATTTCATATGAAAGTTGGTTTAATGGGAAAAATGTCTATATTTTCTTGTAATTTTAAAATTTTGTACAAATTGTTTTCAATGGTAAATGGGTAATATTCCGTAATTATTTTTTCCCCCTCATTTTTTTCAATAGTCGATTCCCATTTTTAATTTTTACACCCACTCCACTTTTTTTTGTTTTAAAACACCAAAAGCGCTTTTTTTTCCGGAAATTTCGCGAGGTACCCCTGAGGTATTGCAATTTTCGCGAGGTATACAACTCTTTTACATATTTCGCGTGGTACCCCTGAGCTTTTCAAGTTTTTCGTCTCGCGCCCTTTCTGGTTAATTTTAACAGACCTTTTGACTCTCCGTTAGGTTGCAATTAAAAGAAAAAAAAAGAAAGTAAGGAGAGAGAGCAAGAACGCGACTTTCTTGTGTCTCAAAAGCTGTCTTTGGTCATCCTACTCCTCTTCTTCCTTGAATCCTCCTTCGATTCGGGGCCTCAGATCCCTCTTCACACGCTCCTCCGTCGTCTCGCCGTTTTTGGCTTGTGATGTTTGTCTCTATATCCTCCCGGCGTCTCATCCATGGGCGCATCGAGACTACCTGTCTTGCTTTGGTGCTGGTGTTTGTCTTCTGTCAGGCTCGGCTGCTCATCGCTCTTGTAACAAATTTATGGGCAAAAAGCTCTTTTTGTTTGGGGCTTTTGTAGATCCGAGGTCTAGGATCTCCATTCCACTACCGATCTAGTCTGATTCGAACGATTGGCCTCCGATTCTCCTTCTCTAACAAACCTCCATGGCCTAGGCGATGTTCCCTTCACCGATTAACCCTCCACTGGCTCATCCCTCCCAATCAAATATTTCCTTGGTATATCAGGGGTGTCGCGTCTTCGCCGCCCTCGCCCTCTCCAATGTCTCCTTCCACTCGCCACCGGCGTCAATCGCCTGTTCCGCGGGCTGCTGGCTGCCATCGGCCTCTCCTTGCGTTGTCCCGCTCGGGTGGTGGTCTGGCCTGTGCGCCTCCTTCGTTCCCCTTCGTCTTCCGTCTGTCCTTCCTCTCCCTCCCCACTCCGGTGCCTTTCCTCCGGCCTGGTTGGTGGTTGTCGGGGAAATCGTTTCACCCTCTTTCCTCTCGCTTTCTTTCTTTGTCTGACTTTCTTTTCTCTTTTTTTTTTAATTAAAAACTAACGGAGATTCCGTTAAGTTTAACCTACAAGGGCACGACGTGAAATGAACCAAAACCCTAGGGGTACCACGCGAAATATACAAAAGAGCTGTATACCTCGCGAAAATTGCAATACCCCGAGGGTACCTCGCGAAATTTCCGTTTTTTTTTTGTTACAATTACACAGTACACGGACAGAGAGGCGTAGAACGGTAGAAGTGTAGAACCCCTCAGCGAAAGCACCTCCCTCGGAGCCCGAGTTCGGAGTCCCCGAGCCACCCGCCGCCGCCAGCTCCATCTCCGGCCGACCCTGGCACCGGCGTACCACCGCACCTAGTCCCTCAACAGTCTGCAGTCCCACACAGTGTCTCACGCACAGCCCCTCGACAGTCTTCATTGAATCATTGTTCTTCTTCCCCTTCGATCTAGATCGGTTAGTTTTCTTCCTATTCCTTTTAATTTGACTGTTTTTAAGTTCAATTGATTGAGATTAGAATCAATTCAGATTAGCATTTGTGGATTTGAGAATCAATTTGGGGAAATTTCGATTAGGATTTGTGATTTGTGAGAAATGAATTTTGTGAAATTAGAGTTTGATTTTAAGAATCAATTTTGTGAAATTTCGATTAGGCTTTGTAAATTTATATTGTTTTTTTGAGAGCTTCAAGACCTATGACATTTGTTCAATTCAAATGACCTAAACTTGCCATGAGTAAAGATGACACTTGACAGGGGAATAAAACCTTACAGTATTTGTTATAATTTTTTCTTATTTGTTCAATACAGTAATTATTTGCGGTTGTGCTTGGTAAAATATTAACATTAATATATTCATGGGCTTTTGAGGAATATATAAGGCATTGAGTTGTCGGTTTCTAGAAATGCTAGTTCAATGAAGCAAAGCAAGGCTTTGTTGTTGAATATCCAACATAAAATCATTGTCACCTTGTTGCTTTTAACAAGGTATGTGCTTTCTCTTTTTTGTTTTTTTTTTTTAAAATAATGCAGTTGAAGGATTTGAGAGTTGTTGGCCAAATTTATATATATAGTTTTTCAATAGGTAGCTTCGAGGTTTTGACGACAAATAGACTCATCGATATGGGCTGCTTGAGAGGTTTGAATTGGCAACCCTTGTGATTTTAAAGACATAGTTTTCAGGCTTCAATTCAAATAGTCGCTTCTCGAAAAAAAAACCAGCCCATCCTTACAAAAATTTCTGGATCCGCCACTGCACCTACCTTTTCTTCTAGCTCTAAGATTGATTATTTATTCGAATCGAATGAGTCGAGTATTGTTTATTCGTAATAAACTCATTAACACACGAGTTGAGCCTAAATTTGGACTCGGGTTTAAAAATGTGTTCATACTCTGTTCGATTGGAAAATAAACGAGTTCGAGCCGAGTTTTTTTCAACCATTAAGTAGTCTTATTTGTTCAAAATATAGTAACTTAAAAGAAATTATATTTTTTTTCCACCAAATTCGAGCTTAAATCGAGCAAATCAAGCTTTGAATCAAGTTTTAAAATCGGCTCATACTTGACTTATTTAGAAAAGGAACGAGTTAGAACCGTGTTTTTATCGAGTCAAGCTCGAGCTACTTGACTCATATAATAGCCCTAGCAATATGACTCCATAATAACATGTGCCAACCCTTTGCTATTGGCCAATTGAAGTGTTCGACCAAACCTGTCTCATCCCAAGCAACCACTCCCACCCCTCCATCCCGTCTCCTTGTTTGGCGAGGCAACCGTGCTGATCTTCACTCGTTGTTATTTCAAACCAAGTAGGAAGACATTCATGACCTACAAACACAACAAATAAGTTGGGCTTGTTAAAGTCATCACATATGTTGGTAAAAAAAAACAAGAGAAATGTCAAAAATCCATTAATAATCAAACAAGTCAAAATTGATACAAATAACATTCGGATTCCACTTATCGAGTTCACTAGGCTTAATATCGCAAGTCAAAATCATCGCAACGAAAAGGGTCTTAATCGTGCCCTCCTTACTAGTAGTCTAGTACCGAGCAATCAAGTTTTAACTTCCATCAATAAGTTGAGAGATGAACATTATGCAAGAAATGTATTAGAAGTATAATTTGAAGTTTTGAACTATCTATTAAATCAGTATTAATATAAATTTAAAAATTACTAGAAGATATACTATTGTCCATTAATCCAATATTAATATGAGACAAACTCCGATCGATTAACCTAAGACTTGAAATTTTAATGATGTAGCATCATATCATTATATTTTCAAAGGTAATTTTTGGAAAACAAAAACAATTTCTAGTATAAATTAAATTATATGGTTATTACTTATTACTCATCTAATTTGTACTCATAATTAATTTTGTTTTTTTTTTAAAATATATTATGATATGTAATGATATTGTATAACACTTAAAATTTCGAACCTCTAGTTGCTCTATAAAAAAAATTGATTGAAAAATCGATCGAAATTAATTTCAATATGGAATTGATTTAATATGCAGTAGTTTATACGTATACCTTTTTATTGAATTTTAAAGTCCGTATTAATACTTGATTGATGACTGATAATTTGTATTATTTTTTATCATTTTTCTAAAATAGAGGGGTATAACTTGAATTACCAAAAAAACTAAGGACGACTTTCGAAAACTTTCAGAGACACGAAATGACGAAATTGTCGAATATTTATTCATACTTTCACTTCCACCATTTGCAGTTTGCACTCATTTCCCGAAGAGTAACTAGAGAAACAATGGAAGAGCTGAAGTTGGACGCCATAGAAGCAACCCCTGAAAGCTTCAAAGAATTCGGCCAAGTGATCGGAGCTTCGCCTGACGGCGAGGAGTTCGGCCCTGGCGATGCTCAGCTTGATCTCTCTCAAGGGATTCCCAGGTCTCTCTCCTCCTTCTCTACCCACTCAGTCTCAAATTTAGAACCCTAACTTTTCAATTTCGATCGAATATGATAATTATGCTTCAAATTGATTATCTATTTCCATCCTTAAAACGTTTTTCAATGTCGATTAGTGATGATAATCATTAATCAAGCATCAAGCATCAAGCATCAATAATCAAAATCGTCTCCTTTGCACCATGTCCGGAACTGAAATCAAAATCGTTTCCATCCTTAAATCGTGATCAGGTTCTACATCATGCACCTTGAAGGCCGTAGCTTGAAATTCTC
The DNA here is from genome assembly GCA_963922045.1 of Persicaria maculosa. Lineage (NCBI taxonomy): Eukaryota > Viridiplantae > Streptophyta > Magnoliopsida > Caryophyllales > Polygonaceae > Persicaria > Persicaria maculosa. Next base: position 16,650,707 of record OY998259.1, on the reverse strand, counting down.
GACAATAACTCATCACGCTAGTGTGACACAGTGCCTTGGTGCCATCGGTGGCGGCGTTTGGTATCTCGGAGTTGCCAAACCCTCCATTGTCGGTGCAGATGAAGCTATTGTCAGCAATGGCGACAAGAAGGTGTCGCGTTCCAAGTGTGATCATCTCTACGTCCCTCCTGATGTTGCTGGTGTCCGTGCTTTCAGAATTTCGGGTCCCAAGTTCATTAAGTTGAACATTGGGACTTGGCACGCTGGGCCTCTATTCAAGGGGGGTTCCATGGATTTCTACAATCTGGAGCTCAGCAACACCAATGTAAGGATTTTTCCTTTTTACTTCCAAATTGTCTACTTTGAAATAGATTGATATAACTCTACACCAGAGAACTGTTTATAAGGCCTGAGATCACTTGGAAAGAAGTTTAAAACCATTTGTAGTAAACTAGCAATTGAGAAGTTGTAGTACACTATGAGCAACCAGTTGTGGTTATGTGCGATATTCTTGGAGTATGATTAAGTGAATAACTAATGTTTCCTTAATTTTCTATAGTTGGATCGAGATGACATTGAGCGCATTTTACTTTCAGAAAACATTGAAAAAAACAGTCTCTGGTAGTTACATGGCTCATTAAATAAAGAAGTGCAAAAAACTACTCATAAAGCAATCTCCGTTTAGCAAAATATTACCTTTGCAGCTTTGCCCCACATTCTATTCTATTGATGTCCCATTAAAAATGAAGTAGGACTGTAGGAATAAGAAAACGCTGTTTGATTTCAACGTATTGAACTACTCGCCTCTCTGGCACACAAAAGTATATGGGGCAGAGGTGATAATGTGCTAATAGAGTGTGATATACAAGTGATTCTTTACCATGTCTTATTTGATGAATGGTTTGATGAAAAATGAGACATTTAGTTATTGCTTTTTACGCAATTTACCGCTTCCTTTTTGGACATTGTTCCTGTTTGGCCTCCAAGTACTCGTTTAACAGGTGGTGATTGTCATCAGTTAGCCTTGAATTGATCCTGAATCGGATATTGACACTATTGTCCAGGAGAAAGTTGCAAGGATAGCTCCTAGGAAAGAAAAAGAAGTAGTACCTTCATCTTAAGCTGCTTAGTTATTACTTATTAGAGATGTGGAAATAAATCCTTCATTTTTCATTTCTTACATATCTGGTTGTCTTTGTAGGTCGTGGACCATACTACTCACAGCTTTGTGAAGGAGAATGGTTTAAGGTTTGAGATCAACGAATAATAAATCATGTGTTTGTGGCTGCTCTTTTTCTTGTGTATGGAACAGCTGCAAGTGGGATGAAAACAACGTCCCAGAAGTAAGTCTTTGCATACTTGAAGACTTTTGTGTATTTTCTTCGCTTTGAATACAATCAATAAATACTGCAATGTATATCATCTATACATATATGCTATACCTTCTCCTGCGGCGTGCATGCTAGTATTTTCTTGCAACAAAAGCCCTGGAGATATTTGCCATGATATCTTGAAAATAATGTGAATTTGTATAGCATAATTCGTTGGTCTTTTCCTAGCGAATATCATTCTTAGAAGAGCACAGCTTATTTTGGAATGATGTTTTGTTGATTCTTGTTTTAAGGGTAAGTTTGTAAAAAACGAGTAGTGTATCGTTGTATCGGGTGATTTTGTATAACTTACCCAATTGGGTAACTTTTTCTTTTCAGATTGAAGATTAGATGTATCCATAAGAAATACTAGGGTTGGTATTTTAGAATTAAGGATTATGATAATCCACAACGCAAATTTCATAGAGGCTTTTTTTTTCTTGTGGAATTTTGTTTTCCATCTAATTCATTGTGTTAAGTAAGCCATTGACTGCCTGAACTGTGGCTGTCTGGCTGATGTTCATGTTTAGTGTCCAAGCAAGAATGCGTTTCTCTCGTTTAGAACAGCATATTGGTTGTGATAGATGCAGTTTGGAGGACGAGTCGATTCAGCACTTCTTTTCCATGCACCAAATTGCTTGGGAGGGTTCGCCTTTGGAGAGTCGTCTTCTTCAAACATAAAGACCATGGAGGTAAACAAGGTTACTGGAGTTGATGGTCCTTGTGAGTTTATTTTACGAATGCTTATGTTCCTTGAAAGGAAGCTTGGTTATTCATCACGATCATCCCCTGTCCTGACTCTCGACTGTCCGAGGATGTTATTTCATTTGCTAGTTAAATATTGGAGCCTAGGGCTCCTTCAGATCGGACTGAAAGATTAGCTGAGGAATTATTTTTCCTTTGGAATACAAGTACACCCCCAAAGAAACTCGCTGAGGAATTAGTCATGCAGCATACAATTTCAGACTAGCTAGGAGTTAAACTGATCCATCGCAGGCGGTGGTGACTGAGGCGACTCAGACCTCCTCCGGACATACTTCCGAGCACAGGCGTGCTTGCCATTGATGCTAAACTTGATCTTCCTCTGCCCCTGCAGCACCACGTCCATCATGGACGCCTCGCGAACCACCAGCCTTGCATATAATGGTTGCTCATTCACGCCTACTTCTTGCATATGCAGCCCTTCTATTATGTCCCCAAAGAACCTAAATGAATACATTACAAGTGATCATAACCTTACGTTTATGTATAAATTGATTTCTTACTCTTGAGAGCATAGCAAATCCAAACTATTTTTAACAGATGATTGAAAAACTAGTTTAAATTGAGGTTTGCAAAGCATGGGCCACATTGAGTTTTAGGCGGATTGTCTATCTTATACTCCGTAATTCATTATAATAAAATTTAATAAATCTGTCTAAAGGATACTATTGTAAAGACCCAAAATTTTACATCTAAAACTTTTTAATCCAAAACACCATGTATATCCTCACCTTTGAAATGTAAGAAAAATAACCCAATTTTTGGGATAGGTGGTAACAGAGTTATCTCGACTCATTTTTATGACTATAAATTGAGTCAAAACAATACATAAAATTGACCAAATGATATCATTCTCATTAAAACAAGTCAATTATCATTCAAAATTAACTAAAATCTTAATTCAATTATATGTCATTGTTTTTGCTCGGATTTATAGTCGGAAAAAAAGAATCGGAATACTTTGTTACCACCTCTCCTAAAAATTGAATTATTTTTCTTACCGTTGAAAAGTGAAGATATTTTTTTAACACATCTCAAAAGATTTGGTTATTTGAATTAGTTTCTTTATTTTTTTTCTAACATCAGCCCTTACTCTAAATCACAGCCCTATAAGTCCTTTTTACCATTATGTGTCATACAATGTTAATTACAGGAATATGAATTGTTCATTTTCTAGTGCTACAATTTTTTTTCGTATTTATTTGTTCGGAAAAATTACCACTAAAATTACTAGACTAACTTGTCAAAATATGAAATAACATCAACTCTTTTTTCACCCAAAATCACACACGTACAAAAAAAGGAAAAACAAAGTTTCTGTTTTTTAAAAATGTAACATAAAAAACATGATGCATATAAGAAATTGATTGTTATGTATATATGTACCTGGTGAAGAACTCTCTAACTTCAGTTTTGGAGATAGGATAGCCCTTTGAGAAGGTCAAAAAGAGTGTCTTGTTGTTGCTTCCCCTTCCTTCACCTCTACCTTCTCTCCCTCTCTCCTCCTCTCTAGGCTTCACATCAACATTTGCATTAGCATTAGCATTCATCTTGGGGAACAAGATCTCATCAATCTCTTCTAGCAGATCATTGGCACCGTCGTTGGGATCCTCGTAGCCATTGGATTCGAAGCCAAAATAGGGATCGAAATCATACCCATTTCTCATAGGAGCCATACCACTTCCCTGGTCGACGATAAGTTGACCAGGGAATGGGTAGGTCATCCCAATACTATTCTTCAATTGGTCAATAATATCCTCAAAAGCCCTTAAGCAAACATCTTCAACTATCCTCCCAACGCCGCCCAAAACCAAGGACTTGTTCTCGACGAAGTACGAAAGCGACACCTCGATGTTCTTGCCCTTTAGAAGGGCGTGGAGCATCGGGATGCTCGCATTCACGGTGGGCCCAACGGCCGCCACATGGAGGCACAACATTGACTCGTCGAATAGGGTGTCGACGATCGGGTAGGATAAGTTGAGTATGGCGTGGATGATGGTGCTCTTTAGGGTGACCCTCTCTAGCCATATCCACAGGGCCATGACCCGGGTGGCATGGGCCGGATCTCGCCCTAGGGCGAAGACTAGGACCGTGAAGAGGCGGCGGTCGATGGCATGGAAGAGGTTGAACTCCTCTTGGGTGATATGAGGGACGGGAAGTATGGAGGAAGAAGCCATTGAAGTGGTAATTGAATGTAATAAGCATGTGGGTTTTTATAGCTGGTGAGTGTACTTAAGTATTTGAATTAAGGAGTTACCTTATTAGGGGATTTAGAAACAATGTATTTGATTAGGGGTCTGGTCTTTTGATGGGTGCAACTTATGATATTTGCATAATATGATATGATTTTGGTCACATTATAGACTGGTGCATGTTTTTACCTACTTTTATTTTATTTTATTTTATTTTATTTTATTTTTTAATTACTTATAAAAAATGGGGATATATATGAGATTTGGTGGTTCAGTTGATCCCAGTTCTAAAATCACCGGCAAGATCACTTTTGATTATTTAGTCATATTGAGATGAGTTGTTTGTATCATATAAACAACAACAATAGCATCCCAGCGTATCCTGCAATTAAGCAGGGTCTAGGAGGTCGGGATGTACATTATTTGGTTTTACCCCGGGGAGCCCGAGAGAGTTGTTTGTATCGTATGTGTTAATGTATATTATTTGGTTTTAGATCGATACCATATACATCAAGCGTGTTATATTACTTATTCATCATGGTCTAGGGTTTCACTACTAGAAAAGCGACAAAGTTTCAACAAATTTTCTTACCATTTTTGAAAATGTACGTGAGGAGTTGGGAAGACGAGAACTATAATCTCGACAAGTAACTAGAAGCATTGGAAATTTAGCTCGACGAGTCGTTCGCATCTATGTTGATATGCATTATTTGGTTTTAGATAGATACCATATACATCAGGTGTGTTATATTAATTATTCATCGACATATATGGTCTAGGGTTTCACTGTTTAAAAGCGGGATATTTCTGAAAGATTTTCTTACCATTCTCAACAACGTACGCATGGTGTTGAGAAATTTAATCTCAAAAGCTTCCAAATATGTCGTATCCATCAATGACGATTGATCGAGCATTGTAGTTTTTTGATGTCTAAGCCAGTTACGACCAATAAATGTATGTTTCAATACGAGGAGATTAATTCATATCCATATTGGACGAGTTGATCATATCTATGTTGATAGATAATATTATCTGGTTTTAGCTAGATTGATACCATATACGTATACATAAATCAAATGTGTTATATTAATTATTCATCGACGACATAGTCAATCTAACATAGATCGACTATGTGTCACTAGTAGAAAACGAACATTCTCAACATATTTTATTACCATTTTCAACAAATAATTAACGTGTTAAGAAATCTGTCGAAAATTACACCAACAAAAACGGTGATTGTTATTCTCGACGCTTAAATTAAACACTTGCACCTTGTGTAAGTTCTTGACATTTTCGTTTCAAGTATGTTTAGTAAGTCACTTCTTGGCAGACTTGCTTATACAATGCTATGTAGATTGAACCTTATATATTAGAAAACCATAGATCTGTTAAGTCTTATTAGTTTAGTTGGTAAGGATGACATGTTGTAACCAATAAGTTATGATTCCGAATCCCTCTTTCCCATATTGTAATGGGCCTAGTGCCTATCTGTAAAAAAAAAAAAAAAAAAAAAAACCCATAGATCTTGATTGACTTGAACTTTAATTCTGTGGTGATGATAATCAAAGTTAGTGATTTGTTACAGATCTAGTTTAATACAAATGCAATTAATTATATTCAAGCATTAATGTATACAATATGGTGTTCGATGCATTCAAGGATTATAAGTAAAAATGGAGTGATCATTTTCCATAAATGGAAGGAGTCAATCAATTAAGCCAGCACATGTAATTTATTCATTGTTACTTGTTTTGTCGAGGCCAATGTATTCCATCCATACATTGTTTATTGCTTAACATTTTTTTCTGAGTCTGGTACTGATTACATTTAATAGTTTTCTTTTAAAAAAATTTATGAATAAAAATTTATTTCCATTAATTTAATGATTTAAACTTTAAAGCACGCATGCATGATGTAAATAGTTTAACAAGTGATCACTTGAAATTAAAGTTGATGTAGAGACTATAAGTCTCTTGTTTTATAATCCTTAAGTTTTTGGGTTTGTTTAAATGTTTGGGCTTAGGTGATTTGGGCTTTATTGTGTTGCAACCAGATTTGGGCCAAGTGAGCCCAAATCTTGGAAGGCAACAGCTAGCCCTTGCCTCATGCTTTATATATCTTGTGTTGTCTCATTTGCTATGGTAACGGCTCTCTCTCAGATTGATTTCTAGGGTTCTTGCTCTCCCTCTTGCTTTGTCTCCTTGGCAACCATTTGTGGTTTCCTTGCCTTCGGGTGAGATGCCTTGACAGAGCCTCTTGATAGAGCTCCCAATCAATCCAAAGAACCTGAGACACTGAGATTCCAAGACGTTTTCATAGGAAATCGTTGGTGCAAAACATCATTGGATGTTTTGCTTATGCCCTAGTTGGATCTCTACTGGTTGTCTCCTCAAACACATAGACTTTTGGTTTCTCTTTGCCTTTCTTGCTCTTACTTTGCGTTTCTTGAGCGTTCCAGTTGAGGCCTAAGTTTTGTATTCATTCTCGCACATATATTTGGAATATATTGTTGATTCAGTTGTCGATTGTTGCTTCGTTTGAGTTTTCAAACTGGTATCAGAGCTGTGTCGAGTTTTTCAAGCTACGATTTGAGTTTCCGACTACTTTCTGTGTCGAAAAACTCAGATCTAAAGTCTTGACGCTTTGCTTTCCTTAGATCTGGGATAATCTATCCTAGATCCAAAGGATAAGGATCCTTGAGCTACGATCTGTCTCAGATCTAAAGTCTCAAGGCCTGTCTCTTCGGTTTCTGGGAAACCTACATTGACACTGCCTATTCCTTGTGGATCTTAGACTTCCTGTGTCTTGGATCTAAAGGATTAAGGCTCCTAAACTTGGATCTAAGTCGGATCTGAAGTTTAGGGTTTTTGAGTGGCTTGAGTTTCCTTTCTCTAAAGGAGATCCTAAGTCATTTTAGTTGTTTTCTTGTTTATTTCCTGCATTACTAACTTAAGTTGTTTTGTTTTGCAGGTATACAAAAAAAAAAAAAAACTGTTGCTGTTGTTACAGATCTGTGAAAGCTTTGGCATTCACTAGATCCTTTGCATATCCTTTATCTTTTGTTGTTGCTTTTCCCTTATTTTTGCTTTCTGTTGCCTTGCCGGCTATTATCTTTGTGATTCTGCCTGCTGAGATCTGTTGTGATGTCTGAATCCTCTGTTAGAATTAAGCCCTTTGATGGGACCTCTGATTTTGCTATGTGGCAATTGAAAATGAAGGTTGTTCTTATTAAAGAAAAATGTTGGTATGCTGTTGATGAAACTTATCCTGCTTCTCTTGATGCTGTGGCTAAAGCTGAAATGGATCAAATTGCTCATTCTGAGATTATTATTCGTTTGTCTGATGAAGTTGCTAGGCAAGTGATAAGTTTTACCACTTCTAAAACATTGTGGAAGGGTCTTACTGATTTGTTTCAAGTTAAGTCTCTGCCATCTAGGATAAGTTTGTTGTGTCGCATCTTTAATTTCAAAATGGATGTCTCTGTGTCTCTGAATGATAATCTGGATAGGTATCTTCGTATGACTCAAGAGTTAGAAAGATGTGATGATAAAATTGTTGATACTCATCAAGCTGTTATTTTATTGAACTCTTTGCCATCTCAATTTGATAATTTTAAAGATGTGATTCAATTTGGAACAGAGGAATTAACTAAAAAGAGGATTATTGAGTCTATCATACAGAAAAATGAGGTTATGAAAGTGTTTAAGGGAAAGGGTGATAAGGATAACAAATCTGATATTTTGTTCACCAAGGGTAAGAGTAAGAATCAGAAGAAGAAGAACAAGAAGAAAGAGGATTCTTCTACTTCTAACTCTGGTTCCAACTCAAACTCTGGAGAAACTAAGACTAATGAGACTAAACCTAAGATTGATAAGAGCAATGTTAAGTGTCATTATTGTGGTAGACTTGGTCATTACATTTCTGAATGCTTTAAAAAGAAAAAGGATGAAGGAAATGCTAGAAACAATAATGGTACCACTGCTGTCTTAGAGTCTCAGTCTTTTTACCCTGATGAACTTCTCATGTGTGATATATCTGATATATCTGATTCTGATGCCTGGATTTTGGATTCTGGTTGCACAATGCATGTTACTCCTTATAAACATCATTTTAATCAGTTGCATTTGTCTGATGAGGGTACTGTTAAATTGGGTGATCATTCCATGTTATCCATTAAGGGCATTGGTAATGTTTCTTTTAAGATGCATGATGGGAGGTCAGGTGGGTGCCTGGTCTTAGGAGAAACTTGTTGTCTGTCAGCATGTTTGATGACCTTGGTTATGACATTAACACTCGAAATGGGATTAAATCTGTGTCTAAAAATGGTAAAGTTGTGTTGAAGAGTGTTAAAAAGGGTGGCCTTTATTATGTGCTTGGTGAACCTGTCTTCCATGCTTATAACTTGTCTCCTGAGATCAATGCTTGCATGAATCTGAGTGATACTAAACTGTGGCATGCTAGACTAGGTCATATAGGCAATAGAGGTCTTCATTATCTGTTCAAGCATGGCTCATTGAATCATAAACCTTCTGATTTGCCTTTGTGTGAAAGTTGTGTGTTTGGTAAGAAATCCAGAACTGGCTTTAAGAAATCTAAGTATGTAGCTCTTAGGCAACTAGAGTATGTACACGCAGACCTATGGGGACCTGCCCAGGTGGACACTATAGGTGGCAGGAAGTATTTCTTGTCACTTATAGACCACTATTCCAGGAAGGTTTGGGTGTATCTCTTGAGGGCCAAGAGTGATACTTTTGATTTCTTTAAGCTCTGGAAATCTAAAGTTGAAGGCGAGTGTGATTTTAAGCTTAAATGTCTTAGAACTGATAATGGCCTTGAGTTTTGTAACCATGAGTTTGATACCTTCTGCCACCAGAATGGGATCAAAAGGCACCTCACTGTGCCAGGCACCCCTCAGCAGAATGGCACTGCTGAGAGGATGAACAGAACCTTGCTTGAAAAGGCAAGGTGTATGCTCATTAGTGCTGGGATGAAACACTCCCTTTGGGGTGAGGCAGTCACAACTGCCTCATACCTGATAAATAGATCACCCTCTGCTGCTATTGGTTTTAAAACCCCACAGGAACTGTGGTGTGGTAGGAAGCCTGGACTAGCACACTTGAGGCCTTTTGGATGCACTGCATTTGCCCACGTGAGTGATGGCAAACTGAGTCCTAGGGCACTTAAGTGTGTTATGCTAGGCTATCCAGAAGGGGTGAAAGGTTATAAGCTACTGGTTGTGCAACTTGGTGGTTACAAAGTCATAACCAGTAGAAATGTAACCTTTAATGAGAATGATTTTCACTTTAAAAATGTGCTTACTTCTTCTGTTGAGAATGCAGGTACCCATGAACAAGCTGGAAATCATTTCTACATGCCTAGTGAGAATGAAAACGACTCTGGAGATGATGGAGATGAGTTTGACATTGGTCACTCACCACCAAATCACACTGGAGCTTCAAACTCTCAAGGGCAAAGCAATCCAAACTCAAGTACTGAAGAGCACCCACATGTGCACCCCCACCATTCAGGTGGGGAAGTAAGTGACTCTGACTCAGATTCTTCCTCATCTCATTCATCCTCTTCCTCCTCTTCTCAAGCTGATAATGATGAGTTTCTTGAGTTCTCTGTTTCTGATGCTTCTTCTGTTGATGCTTCTTCTATTGATGTTGATACTAATGTTGATGAGCCTCCTGATTTAACACATTATCAGCTTACTAGAGATAGGTCTCCTCGTGTGAGGAAACCTAATAAGAAGTATGTGAATGAGATTGAATACTGTGTTATGATTGCTGAAGTGCTTTATGCTTATACACCTGAGCTTTATGAACATGCTGTTAAGTGCTCTCATGCTAAGTCTTGGATTGCTGCTATGAAAGAGGAAATGGACTCACTGCAGATCAATAGGACCTGGGAACTTGTTCCCAAGCCTGAAAAGGCAAGGACCATTGATTGCAAGTGGGTCTATAAGCTCAAAGATGGTGCTGGCCCTGGTGATCAACCTAGATTCAAAGCTAGGTTAGTTGCCAAGGGCTTCACTCAAAGGGAAGGTATTGACTATAATGATGTGTTTGCTCCTGTTGTTAAATTTAAAACCATGAGATTGCTGCTGTCCATGTCTGTTGTGTATGATTTAGAGATAGAACAAATGGATGTTAAAACTGCTTTTTTACATGGTGAACTGGATGAAAAAATTTATATGAAACAGCCTAAGGAATTTCTTGACAAAAATAGACCTGATCATGTATGTTTGCTTAAGAAGTCTATTTATGGTCTTAAACAATCTCCTAGGCAGTGGAATCTTAAATTTGATTGCAGCATGAAAAAGATTGGTTTTATTGTTAGCAAATATGATCCTTGCCTTTACTTGAAAGATGTCAATACTATTTTTCCCATGTATGTGTTGCTGTATGTGGATGATATTTTGATTATCTGCAAATCAAGGGCAAAAATATCAACTGTCAAGTGCTCTCTCAGAAAATTCTTTGACATGAAGAACTTGGGCCCTGCTCAGGTTATTCTTGGAATGAGAATTTTCAGGGATCGAGCTAAGCATTTGATATTTTTGTCCCAAAAGGACTATCTGCTGAAAGTCCTTGAAAGGTTTAAGGTTTTGAATGCTAAAGCCTCTCCTATTCCTTTAGGAGGGCATCTTGATCTCACAAAGACTAAGATGCCACTCTCTAAGGAAGAGGAGCTACGCATGAAATCTATACCTTATGATGCTGCTGTTGGTTCTTTGATGTATGCCATGATTTGTACTAGACCTGATCTAGCTTTTGCTATTAGTGTCCTGAGTAAATACATGTCTAATCCTTGTGAAAAGCATTGGCTTGCAATGAAATATTTGTTGAGATATGTTTCAGGTACTTCTGATTATGGTCTTGTCTATGGTAAGCATTCCCCTAAACCTGATCTCCTTGGTTATGTTGACTCTGATTTTGCTAGCAATAAAGACAATAGAAAATCTACAACCTCTTATATGTATACCTGGCATGGAAACTGCATTTCCTGGAAAACTCAACAGCAAGCTATTGTGGCTTTGTCCTCTACAGAGGCTGAGTACATAGCAGCTGTTGAGGCTTCTAAGGAAGCAATCTGGCTTCAAGGTATACTTAGAGAGATTGAAAGAAAACACTATGTGTCTGTATTGCATATGGACAGTCAGAGTGCCATCTATTTATGCAAGGATCATGTCTACCATGAGAGGACCAAGCATATAGATGTCAGATATCACTTTATTAGAGATAAAGTGTATAAACGGGTGTTCTTGATTAAGAAAATTGATGGAAAATTAAATCCTGCTGATTTTGGAACTAAAATTGTGACAATTGACAAGTTTGTTTTCTGCAGGGATTTCTTGCACATCAAGGATCTCAAGGCACACTAAGGAGTTGTTGTAACAAATAGGCCTGTGATAGAGAGGGATATAAGACTCAAGAACATTGCACGCAAAGCTGTTTTACACTAGTAAACTTAAGAATTAGAAGGGCAAATTGTAGAGACTATAAGTCTCTTGTTTTATAATCCTTAAGTTTTTGGGTTTGTTTAAATGTTTGGGCTTTGGTGATTTGGGCTTTATTGTGTTGCAACCAGATTTGGGCCAAGTGAGCCCAAATCTTGGAAGGCAACAGCTAGCCCTTGCCTCATGCTTTATATATCTTGTGTTGTCTCATTTGCTATGGTAACGGCTCTCTCTCAGATTGATTTCTAGGGTTCTTGCTCTCCCTCTTGCTTTGTCTCCTTGGTAACCATTTGTGGTTTCCTTGCCTTCGGGTGAGATGCCTTGACAGAGCCTCTTGATAGAGCTCCCAATCAATCCAAAGAGCCTGAGACACTGAGATTCCAAGACGTTTTCATAGGAAATCGTTGGTGCAAAACATCATTGGATGTTTTGCTTATGCCCTAGTTGGATCTCTACTGGTTGTCTCCTCAAACACATAGACTTTTGGTTTCTCTTTGCCTTTCTTGCTCTTACTTTGCGTTTCTTGAGCGTTCCAGTTGAGGCCTAAGTTTTGTATTCATTCTCGCACATATATTTGGAATATATTGTTGATTCAGTTGTCGATTGTTGCTTCGTTTGAGTTTTCAGTTGAAATTGAATACTCTCCTCGATTCTTCATAATGGTATATACATCTACAATCTTTCTATCCTATGTCTTGATAATAACTTTAATCGAGAAAAATTCTCTATTAAATAAAAAAACGACACTAAAAAAACAATATTATAAAAAACTAAAATAATTTAATCAAATTTGGAAAATCAAATTTGACTTCGTCTTTCGTCTACGTTCTCATCTTGTTCGGTTTAGTTGGGTTTTGTTTCGCTTTTGTAAAGTTCTGGCATGTTTTCTGCACCATCCTTGTATTTTTATGCTTGTTTAGACAGTTTCTGTCTACCGACTTGTCAGCCTTCGAGGTTCATATTTTTTTTGCCTCGTATTTTTTCCTAATATTTTTTAAAAAAAATGTAATATCCTAAATATCAATGAATCACGTCAGTTCATTTCAAATTTGGTGATTAAACTCTATTGCAATGATGATATTGTAAGGAAAGTTCTGCATAGCTCGATATTAGGAAGTATTCTTTATATTTTTTCTGCAACAAAAAATCTATCCAAACAGGAATTGGATCCGGTGAAATCCAAAATCGAAAAATAAATGTGATATTCTCTAAATTATTTTTGTTTCAATTCTAACAACCGATCGATTTGAAAAAACAGTAGGGACACTCCCTCCTCTCTCTAGATTTCTAGAGAGAGGGAGAGATTCAACACTGGCTCTGCCGACCCTAACCTCGGCTCCGACCGCCCTCATCCCGGCTCCGACCACTTCTGCTACGGTGGCTCCGCCGGGCTTTTGCAGATCTTGGGCTTTGAAGCTCGAGGCAACTTTCGTTCTAACCAATTTCGTTCATCTCTGCCCCGATCTGCTGGATCTCGGGCTTGTACTCTCGTTTTCGTTGGAAAAATCGGCCCTTGTTGAGTTCCCTTTTCGGTACATACGGTGTGGCTCGTGCCCGTTCAGATTCCTGTCTGATTCCGCCCCATATCCATCCCGACAGCTTGTTCCGCCTCCCCATCGCCCTTCTCTTCCTCCCCTTCCCCTTTCTTTGCAATCCCGCCTCCCAGGCTCTTCTTCCTTGACCTGATTCCAAACCTGGCCGACTCTTGCCGGTCTTCCTCTTCTTCTATTGGAAATCTCTCTCGTCCTATTGCCCTGTTGGTGTCTCTTCGGCTCTCCTCGGAGCGCCGCCTTCACCTCCGGCCTGCTTCCACCCTAGTCGTCCACCTCTCCCCTTGCCAATCATGTTACTCCATCCACTCTAACCATCATCGTCGCCGGGCTGCCTTCGGCCTCCCTATCCTTCGCTTTGTTTTGGGTGTGCCGGTGACCTGCCTCTCTAGCCTTTGCTTTCCTTGGGCCCGGTGGTGCCCCGTTGCCGCTTCCTTTGGGCCCGTTTTGGTGTCCTTAGGGCCCAAGCTCGGGCCCTAAGCTGCCTATTTGGAAGGAAGGAAAAAAAAATGCCGGATAAATCTCTTTTTTGTTAAATCCCGAAAGGGCTTCAATTAAATCCCGATAGGGTCTGTTGGTGCGTCGTACTAGGGTGGTTCTCGGCAGCAAGTCTGGTTGTTCGTGGAGTTCTTCGTCTGAGTTGGAGCTCCGACGTCCGGTGTTGGGTATGGCTGGGGTCGAGGCAGTGTGTATCGAGGCGACTCCGCGTTATGGAAATTTCTTTGGAGGATCGTCTTCACTGCCCACATGGACTCCTGATGTACCGCTGGTCAGCAGTGTCATTGCTTGGTGGTGCTTGGCGTCGTCTCTTAGTCTACGTTGTCTCCAGATTGGTTAGGCTTGGTTCGCCTTTTCGCATGCATTTGTGTGCCTCCCTCCGTTTGTACTGCACCTTTTTCTGTTTTTATGTTGTATGTTTAGACGACTTACCATCTTCCGGCGTTGTCGGCCTCTCGAGGTTCCGGGCCTGTCCGGTCTCGAATTATTTTCTAATAAAAAAAAGCGATTTGAAAAATACTCTTTATTTTTTCTATTATTTTCTTATTTTGAAAAATGAGATGAAAAATCAATTAGATAAAAAATATTTAAGATAAAAATCCATTAAACTCTAAAATGAAGAAGATATTATGATGCTCTTGTTGGGGTGGTCAAGTAATAAGGAGTGAGGGGGTTACTGAGAGGTCTCGGTTTCGGTCCCTTCCTCTGTCATCTCTTTTTGGTTCACTTTATTTCTTACCATGGGGTTGAGTCAGTCGACGCAAGTCGATTTACCTGATACACGACTCTTGTCGACTGTCGCTTAATTTCCAAACCACCGCCCAAAGTGAAATATAGTTTTGTTTCAAAAAGAATATATACTTGGAGCATAAATCATACTACCTCCGACTAATAATACATGTCCCCTTACTATTCATGCACGTTTTTTTAGGAGTTAAAAAACTATATAAAATATTAAATTTTTAATTAATTTTTTTAATAATTATAAACTTATTATCAATAAATTTATAATTATTAAAAAAATTAATATTTTATATAGTTTTTAGCTCCTAAAAATACGTGCTAAAAATAAAAGGACATGTATTTTTGGACGTAGGGAGTAATATCATTTGTTTTCCATTTTGTTCATCCTATCCCTCAACACTCCCAAGTTTCATCTTCAAAAAAAAAAAAATTCAAATAAAAGTGCGTTTTGGTATATGATTTGTAAATAAAAGAATTGGATGGTTTTGTGTAATTTTATTTTATATAGGTGGTTTGTATAATTTTCATTTTTACGAGTGCTTTTTTAGAATATCCCATTTCACGAGCTATTTCATTTAATTTTGTTGCCCTTCATTTTCTACCTTTTGCAGTTTTGCTCTCTCCCCTCCGAGTTTGAAAGGTGATAATAATCCAAAATTCTCAACTGAGTTTCAGAGAGCGATTCAAATCGAAAATGGACGATTACACGAGAGAAATGATGGAGCTCAAAACCCTCGTCACCCGAACCCTCGAGAAGAAAGGCGTCCTCGCCAAGATCCGAGTAAATCCTCATTCCTAATTCCCCGTCTCCTCTTTACTATTCCCACTGTTTCTGCTCCTGCATCTCTCTAACCTAATCGATTTCTCGCAATCTTACCTGAATGTAGTCACTACTTTCATGAAATTTTCGATCTTGTCCGACTTTCTGTTTCAATTCGTCTTTCTCTCACCTTGCGCTTGTAAAATTGGAATGCTATCTAGATCTATGCGGAGCTTTACTTGTTTTTTAGGGTTTCCTTTTTCTCTTTCCCCTTTTCGTTGAGTTGTGGGCGATTTAGCTTGTTGATCGTCTATACCTAAGTAACCTAACCGCTTTCCTTTGACATGTTTGATGAATTGTTGATTTTTTGCTATCATCTGTCCGTGAATGTTTAAATTGATTGTAATGAAACTTATGTGCTGCTGGATTTGGCTGTTTTTTCAATGCACGGCTGCAGTGGTTTGCGAGTTGAACCCATTATTAAAGCTTGTCAATTTGTTTCATGCTCTTGGTAGGCTGAACTCAGAGCTAGTGTGTTTGAGGCAATTGAGGAGGAGGACCGGGTAGTTGAGAAAGATGAAGGCTTGCCTCCTGCCTTGTTGGGCAGTTGTAATGATCGTGCCAAGCAACTCCATGCTTCTCCATCAGGTCTCCCAGAAACCCACTCTTAATCTCTTGCTATCGCTATTCTGGATCGCGTCTGTGTCATTATTTTGTCATTCTGCGTAGTTTAGACTCCAGAGTTTTCAATTGGCTGTGAAATTTCTGATTTCACCTTGTATGCTAGTGACACTGGTTCTCATACTATATTACCTTATTGTGATTTCGTCTTCTGTGGCTTGCTGAGTTTACAGTATAATTATGCGATATGTTAGCGTTTTTTTCAGTTTTTCGTTTCTGCTGGCATCAAAACCTGAATAAAGAACTCATTTTTTTAAGCACCTATGAAATATAGCCCTAATACATGCCTTGTTTAAGAATTTGCAAAAGGTTAGATGTATTAAATGGATTACGCGGTTTAGTGATAGTGGTCAAATGGTAAATCCTGTGAATCTTGGACTGAATCCTTTTAACATTTAATTCAAAGCTTCCAATTTTGTCTCAATAATCACGAGAAATGAGCTGTGGAATTCAGGTATGGAAACCTATAGTCAGATGTTATGAAATGAAAGAAAAACTGAGATTCATATGTCGTCATTTTACTAGATTTATCCTTTACCAATATGTAAATGTTTCAAATGCAGGAAGGCTTCTAACTGCATTATTTTGTGAATATCTGGACTGGGCACAGCTTAATCACACTCTTAAAGTTTACCTTCCAGAGTGCAATTTGGTACTATTAACTTAATCTCTTTGGTATCTCCAAAATGTCCTTCGATTTACTTGTTTCTACAATTTGAAAGTCTTGTTAGAAATATATTTGATATGTCATTGACTCCTATCTTTACTTGAATCCAGCCAAAAGACTTCTGGAAAGCGGAGTTGAAAGAATTCAGCAACAAAAATGGACTTGATCTGAGCAGAAATGGTGAAAGTGGCCCATTGCTCTTGGATGTTCTTGAAGGATTTCTAAAGTTTGAGGTACGTAGACTCCCTGTTTTTTAAATGTCCATTATTTAAAGCATATATTTACCTATTAAAGAGCAATTTTTGCATTAGAGGGATTTTATTTTATGATTTACTATTAGTAACCAAGGAAAAAAAATATGATCTTTAAGGCTAGAGATGTAAGATTTATAATTGCTTGGATTTATTATTGCAATTGCGTTACATGAAACACACAGTTGTAGGCTTGTAGCTGTTCAGCTGTTTTAGGATGGGATTCCCTGCTGCTGAGCCTCTCTTGTACTTTATAAGTTGTCGAGTTTAATTAGTTAGGCTGCATAGTGCTGGATGATTGATGTGGCATGGTTCGTGCAGAGTCTGTCCCAAGCCAGAGGTACTGGAAGGAGAGGAGCAACTCCAGAAAACGAGCCATTGCCAAATGTAGATCCCCAAAACATGAGAAGACCATCCTCATCATCTATTGCTGGAGGCATACCCCCATTAGGGAGGTGAAACCCCTCTTCACTCTGAAAGCTCTTGAATTTTATCCTTTTTTGTTTGCCTTTCTAACCGTCTCTCTTCAAAATTTTGGACTAATTGTGCACTGACTTGTTGTGATTTCTTTTTCATGCTTATGACAGGGCATTTCCATCTTCACAGGCGTCTGGTAAAAATCACCTCTTTTGATTGAAATTCTCTCACCTATCATGCCTTGGATTTTCATGTTAGTATGTTACTAACACTTTTTTTTCTTTTTACTTCATGAAATTCAGACAGGAGGGCTGGATCCTCCGTGTCTGGCTACAGGAAGGACGATTACAACTGGAGATATGACAACGAAGAACTCTCAGATGAAGTGACCCGCGCTTCTTCTGCATTGCAAAACCTGCAGTTGGATAGGAAAGCCCGGAATCTAACTTCTTCTTGGCGGTTCGTCCCTCATTCTTCTCTAGTTCTCTTTCAAAACTCAACCCATAAGAGTATTTACAGATTAGGCTCATCACTAGGCCTGTTTGTTCCTATATTTTGAGAGAAGCTGCACTGGTTTTCAATCAATGAGTCTAAAGATGCAATATTTTTTGGAATTGTTCACAGGCATGCAAGGGATGGGACCTCAGAAGACGAAAGCGGAGTAGACAACATGTAGCCTAAATGTCCCACTCTGAAGAAGATCTAGTTCACATAATGGAAGCTGTTTGTTTTCTTGATCAACCTTGTATTCCTGATCAGCTCAGTAGTTGATATTGAGGGTCTGATCCTGTGAAATATGTTTGTTTGTTTGTAGTTTGCTTTCCTTGGGCATTTTTTCAGACATGGTTTTGTAATTTTAAACCTTTTTCTCCTAAATTATCATTGATCATCTGCTTTCTAAGTTTCATTGCACTGTCTTTGGATTCTTGGAGGGTAATTCAGGCATCACCGCCAACACCACCACATTTGCTCATTAAAATATAAAGTTGATTAAACTTTACGGTAAATTACAGAAACACACCTTTGAATTAGGAGATTTTACACAAATCATCCATGAATTAGAAAATTATAGATAGCCAATGGGCTACTGAACTAACTGGAGGGTGGCTAGGGCTTCAGATCCAGCAAACGAAGCGAATTGGTCAACATGTCCGGTGATCGTGGCTGAAGATGACGGTGGTGGATGGTGCGGCTGCACCGGCGACGGTGTAGAAGGAGAGGAATTTTGGAGGTTCAGGCGGAAGAGGAAAAGAAATTGAGCGCGAGTTATTCGATTTCTTCGTGGGCGGCGTTTTGGGAGACAAATGGGATTGGGATTGTCGATGTAAAATTTGATATCCATATGTGATATCCTAACCTACCAAACGGGATATCAGATATCAAATTTGATACTCATATATCTTTGATATTGATATCTAATTCCCATATTTATATCTAATATACGTATATGGATTCCAAATGAGCACTAAATGTTTTTGTTAGTAGGATTTTAAAAGTTTATGTGAACTTGTATGAGTTTTATTTATTTATTTTAAACTTCTATCTCTCCCTTCTTTTTTTTGTCACGTATTTAGGGAAATTAATAGTGAATTGTTCCAGTATTCTTAATATAACACAAATTTAAAACTATAAGTTCTCATCCTAGAGTTTATTTGAAAGGATACTTTAGAATGGATTACAAAATGATACTTAGCTCGTCCTAAACGGGCTTTCCCGGCTCCAAATCACCTGTCCTCAACCTTGTCCCCCTTTAAAAAAAAAAAAAATTCTATCTTTGTTCCTATTGTCAATTTGTCATTACGTTTCTTAGTTATTATATCTTCCCCACTTATTGTTGGGAACAGATGCATTCATCTTGCTGTTGAGATATTGTTGTTGTGGTTGCTGTTTTATTTCAAACTTCAAGAGTTGTTGTTAATTTAAGAAAGGTTAAATTACAATAAATAGCACAAACTATTGGCATGATACTATTTTACACCTTATAAACTCCTTACAAGCATGATTTTGTCCAATGTCCTGCTTATTGAACTACCATATCGCATGTTGCAACGCTTCACATTCCGAACCCTGTAAATGTTACCAGAACCTCCAACTACTAGCCTTTCGGTGCATCGGCTTGTTGAGCACTGCGGCATGTTGATCTCTCGTCAAGCCACTCAATGATGTCTGTGAAGACTCTATTTATATTCTCCGGGAACTCACCATACGTGAGAGCATGCCACATCCCCTCGTACAACTTGAAGGTTTTGTCAGAACTCGAGGCTGTGTCGTAGAGTAGCTTGCTTATCATCGGGTCAGTCACCTTGTCATCTCCTCCATGAACCACTAGGAATGGCAATGTCACCTGCACTGACTTGTTTTCACATTATATATGTATCCTATGTACTTCATCGGTATAGAGAATATAGGAAGCTTCGAATCTTTAGTATATACCTCGTGAAGTCGATTCTCAAGGTCGAGTGTCATGTTGTAGAGTTCGCTAGCAGTCTTCAGACGTGGTCGCCCTGTATACCAGTACGGATTTGCCCTAACCTGTTCTAGGAATTCGCGGTTTCTAACATAATTACGTACACACCGATAAAAATGTACATGTACCATGTACATTATACAAACCCTAATTTAGTCACCTGATTCTTAGCTTGGGGATCTCGAACCGCAGCTTCTATGATATCTTGACAAGGGACTAGCTTCCATGTTGGAACGATTTCGCAAAGTTTGGTGAGTATTTTTGTCACCAACGGATTCAGTTTCATGTCGTTTGCAATCTGTATAGTAAAACGCATAGTTGAAAGGTAAGTTTGTGGTTGCTATATATTCAAGTTATCCATTTGTGCATGGTTAGATATATAAGATTGGGCTAACAAGCCTAATTAGTTTTTTTTTTTTTTAAACCGGAAATAATTCGAATTCTCAGACTAAAGAAATCTGGGAAAACGAGAGGCCGAAAGAAATCGGCAGACGGGTCAACCGTCATGATACAACCAGAAAAGTGAAATACAAAAGAAAACCCGAAAACAAAAGATCTCAGCAAGAAGACCCGAAGAGAGACAGTTTTAACTTTTTAAGAAAACGTGAATGAATAGTTAAAGACAACCATTATTGGACGGAGAAAGTAATATTCTTGCACATTCTGCCTCTTTGATTGAAGTATAATTGAGATTATTATTTTTTAATTAGGCTCTAATTATTGTGGAGAATATAATTGTGGGAGTGTCCCACATTGGTTAGAAATTGTATCCAATCCTTGCATATAAGCCGGGTGGGCCACCCCACCTAACACCAATTGGTTTTAGGATGGAACCCCACTCGGCTTGTGTGCTCGGCTTGGTTAGCGCATTTGCGCTTGGCGTGCGTTGCCCCCCCACGTCGGATGACCCACCGTTATTTCATAATTATGAGCGCATTTTTTTTTGTCAGAAAAAAAAGAAAAGAAAAGATTGTGATCATAAAGTATCTTATACTTGTGAGCGGACTCTTTATTCTATACATTGTCCCTCACGGGACGGGACGGGACGGGCCTTGTCCCTCAAATAAAAAGCATTATAAAAAATCTAAAATTCTTATATATTTTACGGTTTTAAAAGGCGTAACATATACGTATAGATTTATAATATTTTTTATACCATTGAGCATAAGATAGAAAAAAAAAAGCGACCCTAGGAATCTAATTAAAAAAAAAGCTAAACTAATTAAATTTTAAAAAATATTTCCAAATTAGTGCTATTATCTTATACCATTGACGGCATTGAGCATAAGATAGAAAAAATCGTATAAAGAAATCTAGTAATTTAAGGAATTTATTTTTCTCTTTAATCACGTGTACATAAAATTTTGGGAAATTCTGTTTGGTGCCCCTGAGTTTTTGACAATTCCGGTTGGTGTCCCACACTTTTTTTTTGTCCGGATCGATGGTACCCCTGAGTTTTGTCAAAAGTCCGGCCCATGCCCAAAACTCATAGTTTCTTCTTTTTAATGAATAAAATCACCCTTTATTTTTAATTTTTCATAAATATGCCCATTTAGTTTTAACATTGAACAAAACTACTTATTATTTAACAAATTTCAATACAAAAGTGACAAAATCAACTTTATTTTTAAAATTTTTACAAAATCAAATATTATTTCCAAAATTTTTATTCCAAAATCACTCTTGTTTAAAAAAAGATAGAACAAAATCACTATGATTTTTAAAATTGTACAAAAGATCTATTATTTTTCTATACTTTGCAAAAACGAAAAACATTCATTATTTGCAAAACAATATTTAACACCTATTATTTTTCAAAACAATATTTAACTTATATCTCACTAACTTTAAACATTTGTAAATGTGATTGATAAATTTAACCAAATGCTCGATTATAATTTTTTTGAAAAAAAAAGTAAATTTTTTTTATTTTATTTTCTTCTTGTAAAAGAAAAATATAATAAAAGATTAATCATTCTTATCTTATTAGGTTTTATGTATTCCAACCAAAAGAAATGAATAACACCTTCTTTTATTACACAAGAAGTGGTTTTGTGCATTTTTAAAGCATAAAGGGTGGTTTTACACAAAATATGGTTTCACGAAGTATTTTTTTTTATAATTTATAGGTTAACTATTTTTGTTCACATGATAACATAGTGGATTTGTGCAAAATTTTGTAAATAATGGGTGATTATATACATGCAATGTTTGATTTTGTTAATTTTAAAAAATAAAGGTGGTTTTGTCAATTTTGTATTGATTTTAGTTAAATAATAAGTAGTTATATTCAATGTTAAAAGTAAATGGGCATATTTATGAAAAAATAAAAATAAAGGTTGGGAATTCTTTTGGAGGATTAGTGATAGAGCCGAGTAGGTGAGATATTGGGCATAGAGGAATTGTTTGGGAATTCTTTTGGACCTAGTTAGGTCCAATCGGCTTAGGCCATTTTGAGGCAAGTTTGGCTTGTCTTTTTTATAACTACACACTTTCTTCTATAAATTTACCACTTTCAAAAAAAATAAAATAAATAAAGGTTGATTTTATTCATTAAAAAGAAGAAACTATGAGTTTTGGGCATGGGTCGGACTTTTGACAAAACTCAAGGGTGCTATCCGGACAAAAAAAAAGTGTGGAACACCAACCGAAATTGTGAAAAACTCAAGGACATCAAACGAAATTTCCCTAAAATTTTAAAAAATCCGATTGAGAAAAACACTCAAAATCTTCTTCGAATTGAGAATTTCAAAATTCCCATCTTTTTCTTCCACACACTAATCATTTCCACATGTAATCATATGGAGAGTAGTATGTAATCACTAATCACATGTAATCACGTGTTATCTAAATTCTTAAAATGGTTGGAAATGATTAATGTGTGAAAGAACAAAAATAGAAAATTGGATACCTTACACATTGGCGCAATCAATACGACGCCGTTCCAGAAATTAGGCATCTTCCGGTGAAGAAGTAGAGCTACGGCTCCTCCCATTGACTCTCCCAATAGATATCTCCTCTTCTTCGCGTTCTCCTCTTTTTCTAATTTTAGTTATAATATGTTTATGTCAATTTCACAATGGAAATTAAATATATATTTAATTAGAATATATATTTAATTAGAGTTAATATAAATAAATATATACATTACCACAAATACTGGTATAATGTGTAGAGTAGTGATGAACAACATCCTCAAAGTTGGGGATGTAGCCATGGAGGCCGTCGGATTTTCCATGGCCGACGCAATCCATACCGTACACTCCATAACCCGCCCTCGCCAAACGAGTAGCTGTTCCTGCACCCGTAGCCCGCCCCATTGACACCCCTGCTTAGAAATACTCGAATTGAATCGAAAAAAGAAAAAGAAAAGAAAGAATTAAAGGAATGAACCGTTCATGGAGACGCTGCACTCCATAGCGTATCCATGGAGGAGGAAGACCAGTGCCTTGGGCCCCACTGTAGCCTCCGGCAGCCATTTGCAGGTGAAGAGCTTGAGGCCATCTCCGTTTGTTACCAACTCCTGCAAAGATTCGCGTTTAATTCGTTCAATTCGCCATTGATCGATATATGCTTTTTTTTTAAAAAAAACAAAATAAAAATTATATATGTATATATACTTACCTCGTCGTACTTGATTTTGATGGATGCCATTGAATCGGTATCAAGCTAATAGTTTGGGAGCGAAAATGGGAGAGTTTTGAAGAGCTTTATTTATAGACACACGGTTTGATTTTGTTCGGATCCAGCCTCGTTATCATTTTATTATTTTGGACATAAATAAATATTTTTTTATTTATATTTATATTGCCAAATTCATATTTAAAAAAAAATAAAAAAATCATTTTCTAAAATAGTTGATGTTTTAGTTATCTATATTTTTTTTTTTAAATTAATTATTCATGATAAAAGTTTATTATCAATAATTTGATATTGATTTATGCCTAAAACAATTAATTACTGGTATGAGGTACGTGCCTTGCCCTCGAGTTGGTTAAAATTTATCAATTGAATTAAATCCGGTTATATAAATTTATTAGTTGTAATGTTAATTATATATTATAAGTTATAAATTAGAAAGTATAAAAATAATTTAAATAAATAAATAAAAATAGTAAACTAAAGAGATAGATAATAAATAAAAATTAATTATGATTTAAAAACATAACATTTATATATTATACTTTAGTAGTGGGGTTAATGGGGTGGTTAGTGGGGGTCTGATAGTTACAATAATAAAGTGACGATACAACAATGTGGTGATTAGTAGAATAGTGGAGGGTGTGGAGAAAGAGAGTGAGTAATGTGCGAGCTGACATGTATTAACTTATAACAAGAATATCTTCGATCAATTAGTTAAATGATGAGGAAATAAGTGATTGACGGTATGTCTGAAACTCTACTATGTAAAACAGAAACTTATAATGATGTCATGTGTGTAGTACATACAATTGAGATGTAACATGGTAGCATTTAGTATATGTTATTTAAAATGAAAGGGTATTTATTGTGTTTGGAACGTTACATGCGAGAATGGGGATAAATGATCTCATCGACTTGCTCAAATGGACTTTTGTGGAGTCAGTTGAGTCATCCCATATTGAAAGAGCACTAAAAAGTTGACCATACGTTATACGTACACTTATTTATTCTGGTTTTCATATTTTACTTTTAATTAAAAATATAAATAAAGTTAAGTTGGTTTATAGACATTTTAAGTTAACTTATTAAAATATACTCTTAAAATAATAAAATGCCTATTTGGACAAAAAAAACATTTAAGGGTAAATTACATAAAACTACCCATTAAATATTGATTTTTTCACTAAACTACCCGATAAATTTGAAATTACACAAAGTTACCCGTTAAATACAAATCACCACCAAAAAAAAAACATTCATCAAAACATCAATAAAAATGACGAATTTCCACCAAAAAATAAATTAAAATTGACTAATTTACCCCCCACTTTTTAATCAAATTTTCTTTCATATCCATTGAAAGTTGAAACACCTCAGACACGTAATTAATCGAAAATAAAAAAATATTTCTTTATCCCACCATCAGAAATTATACACCAATAAGACCTCGAATTTGCAAAAATTTTAATAAATATGCATCTAGTATGTACACATGTAGATGTTCAATCCCTCAACAGGGTATATTGGTCATTTACAGTATTTTTTTCAAAAAACCTTGACCAAATTTTATCGTGGGTGGTGATTTGCTAACAAATGGGTAGTTTTGTGTATTTTTTAATTTAACGGGTGATTAAGTGAAAAACTTGATATTTAATGGGTGATTTTCTGTAATTTACCCAACATTTAAATATTGTTTATCCTTCCACTTTGGTGAAATAATTTTTAAACAAGTGTTTTTATGTCATGTATAGGGATTATATGTGTAGGGGTATTAGCAATTAATATAAATACCCTTTATCTTGTATTAGAGATCGCATCCAATGAATAATCAACAATCAATTTCTCTCTCTCTTATACCTAAACTCATCTTCTTTCTTAATCTCTCTATCTTTCCCCTAATTTTCCCTTTTCCCCTTGAAATCCACCTTGTTCATGTCCGATTAGGGCTGGGAGATGACAAATTGAGGGACGTACGTAGAGTAAAGTAGGGAAAAAAGAGTAATTTGTCATTTGATTATTTCCTTGATTATTCTCAATTACAGCTAACAAGGATATTTATACTAATCCCTAATACCCCTACACCTATAATTAACCCTTATACGTGAAATTTTAATCCACCCTAAGAATATAGGTTGGATTATCAATTTTAAATTTACCTCACTTTAGAAAAATTAATGGAAGCTCGATCAAACTTGTGATACCATAATGAGATTTTATGTTAGTATATATATATTGGTCTTTTTTTCCAATTTATAGAAAAAAACTTAGGACTTTTTGATGCGCTAAAGATTAATCTAGTATTAGATTATAATTCGCTTTGTTCCTTGCCATCGAGCACCATAAGACCATGAGAGTTCAACCCCTTTGTTCTTATTTTCACTAGATTAGAGTGAGATTACCCAATGACTTCTTTAAAAAAAGAAGGCGGATTCTTCAGTTGATTCTCTTTCTTCTGAAGAAACTAGTCTTACCTGGTTCAGGAGAAGCAATTGATCTTATAGGTGATCTATTTTAAAGTAAGATTTTACATTGAAATTATTTTTGGTTAGAATTTCTTAAATTGAAATGGATTTTTTGGGTTTTTTGAAATAATAAATTAAAATTTGCAAGTCATCGTATTACCGTTTTATCAGAATTTGCAAACCAATGACTTAGATACGATTAATTAGTTTTTTTTTAAATGCAGATTGAACAAACTTTTATCTATTTTGATAAGTCATTACGATTAATTAGTTTTTTTTTTTAAATGCAGATTGAACAAACTTTTATCTATTTTGATTGGAGTAATTAAGATCTGATATCACAGAAAACCCATCCGACACTAAGTTCAGGTTTGGGGTGCGCGTAAATTCGAAGAATAAAAAATGGGGGGCCTAAGGGCCATACATCAAACTACAACCCTTTAAAAGTTAGGGCGCAACCTAGACTTTCCAAGGATTAGTAGTCAAAACCAAGTCTTAAGGTGTATGTTCCTTCTGGCACGTAGGCCATTGGGACACATACCAAAGCATGAACAAAAAACACAAGGGCATACCTTGGGCACACAGGCCTAATAATCATGCCATAAAAACACAAAACGAGTCATGTTCCAAGGGGACGCAACCCCAACCGGAAACATGATGAGCTAAAAAATCAAGCCCAGGGAGGGTTGTTCCCGAGAGCACGCATGCTCCAAAGGCACGCATGCCATAGGACACAACCCTAAAATCAAAGCCAACACATTGTGTCTCAAGTCGAACTTAGGCTAACAAGTTCTCAACATCAAGGATGGGGAAGAAGTCATAGGTAAGACAGTAGACACGGGCAAGGATGAGCTTCACAATGGCATCTTCATGTATCCGATTACCCTCCATGGCAAGGGCATTCCGAGCATGCCAAAGGAGGTAGATGGTGGAGGAAAGGGTGTATCTTCGGCTACGGTTAAGGCAAGTCTTGGCTTTGGCGTATCTCCGGAGCCATCTCAATGCCCTATGAATGGAGTCAAGCTCATATGAGATCTTGAACTTGCTCCTCACTCTCTCCCAAATGCCCTTAGTGAAGGGGCATTGGAAGAAGAGGTGCTCGTGGGTCTCAAGGGTGTCATTGCTATAGAACTTGCAAGCAAAGTCAATGTCAAGGTAAAAAAGTCTATCATTTGTCGAGAGCTTACCGAGGGTTGCAAGCCATAGGATGAAAGAGTGCTTTGGGGTGTTATTAGCAACCCAAACCTCCTTATGCCACCTAACCGTCCTTCTAATAGCTTCATATGCCTTCGATACTTTGAATTTGTTACCCAAGCACCACTCGCTCAGCCTATCCTCCAAGTCACCGCCCATGGAGTAGACCATGTTCTTGACCTCGATTATGCCATTGATGAGAGGGGAATCCCTCCTATGTGCATCCCAATCCTGCACATTAGTTATGCTGAGATATTTATGATGTAACCATCTTACCTATAGGCTCCCCTTTCTCTCCACAATTCTCCACAAGTGCTTGCACATGAAGGCCAAGTTCCAACTCTTGAGGTCCAAGAAGCCTCTCCACCGATCTCAACACGGCCTCTGGAACGGGAAGAATGGAGAGCCAAAAGCCCTCGATCCCTTGGAGAACCGAGAAAATCAGCTCCTTCCTCCCTACATAAGAGAGACATTTACTAGACCAAGCATTCAATCTTTTTTCAATTTGATCAATGAGAGGTTGGTAGTGAGTCACCCGGAGTCCATGTGGAGCGATAGAGATGCCAAGGTATCGGAAAGGAAAGACACCACATTTGATTCCCATGGCATTGATGATCTCCTCTGCCTCGCTTGGAGGAACCGAGGCTAGAGAGACACTCGATTTCTCTAAGTTCACCGCCAACCTTGACACTTCTTTGAACTTTTGAAGACAACCCATAAGAACCCTCACCGAGGCCACATCTACTCGGCAAAACATCACCACATCATCGGCAAAAGCAAGGTGGGCGATTCTCACTTGCTCGCAATTTTAGTGGAAGCGAAAGCTTGGTTTCCTAGTCTCCAATTTTACAAGTCTAGAGCAAACCTCAAGAAGTCCCAAGATGGAGTAAGATGTGGTAGTGACACACTCCATAGTCCAAGCAATGAACCTCTCCGGGATGCCAACCGCGTGAAGAGCAAACCTCAAGAAGTCCCAAGAGATTGTATCGTAGGCCTTGGCTATATCCACATTGAGGAAACACCGCCAGATGTCCCTCTTTACATTGTACCTACGCAACAACTCTTGGACAAGAAAGATGTTATCACTCATAAGGCAACCCGACACAAAAGCACCTTGGCCCGGGCCAACAATATAACCCATACATCTCTCAAACCTAGTGGTAAGAATCTTAGAAATGATTCTATAAATGACATTGTAACAAGAAATGAGCCTAAACTTCTCAACTTAGTTTGCTTCATCGGTTTTATGAATGAGACTCACAATGGTATGGTTCAATTGCTAAGGAGGGAGCCATTGATAAAAAAAATTCCTTAATAGCCGCACATACCTCACCTTCGTCCTTCGGTAATGTCTCATGTGCTCTTGAAGAACTTTGCCGTATATCCATCCGCTCCCGGGGCTTTGTCATCCCCCATCGACCACAAGGCTTGCTTGATCTCCTCATTAGAGACCGGGGCAATCAAGATCTGATATCATGTGGATGAGTTGAGGAGGGAGAGTTCGATAGTTGCTTTCTTGGTTGGAGATCTGCCAAAGGCGCTACAGAATCCACATGCAACTACCTTCAGAGACAATAGATCTTCAATTGCTTTTGCTTGTGAGATCAATTCTAATGTAGATTTACAATGGGACACTGATTTAATTGTATGATTTCAGGATTCACATAAAAATAATTGGTTGAGCGGTTTGAGTATTTGGATGAATTTATATGTGTTTTATCTGCTCTTAGGATGTGTTTGAAAGTAGCTTTGAAGAGGTTTAAGAGATTAATTAAAATTTGGGGCTCTATGTTTGGAAGCAACTTTGGCTTGAGGTTATAGAGTTGGAGATGGAGCTTATTTTCTCTGATTTTGGAAGCTGGGAGGGGTAGCTTTGAGAGGTTATTTGATCAGGTTATGGAAATTTGTACACTTTTGGCCCTACTCCTTTTCCCCCCTTTTCGGATTTGAAGGGTATTTTTTAATTTTCATCCATAATACTTACTTACAAACCTTATATTCACCAAGCATCAACCATTTTTTTTACAAGGTTATTTTATTTTTTAAAAATAATCTCCACCTCCCATATCTCCCTAATACACGAAATAAACTCCACCTTAGTCTGATTCGTAAATAATTTCTCGAATGTTGAAGGTTTTATTGGACAATTTAATAGTATCACTTTATTTATTCAGAGTTTTCCCTCTAATTTTTAAATAATTAATTTGTTTTATAATTTAATGTCATCCATGAGTTTTTTCTCCACTGGAGTCGTTTACTTTGTTGTCCACTTGACCGCTTCTGCTACGATTCCACTCTCTTAACTTCTCCTCATTGACTTCAATTCATCGGTCCACCTGATGCGATTCTAGGGTTTCGTCCTTCCCAATCTCATGGCCACCGATAATCTACAAGGTATTGCCCGCCCCTCGCTGTTTACTTTGTCCAGTAATTTCACAAATTGAGTCAGCAAGGTAGAGCTCCGTGTTGAAATCCAGCTGAATTTTACTTTGCTTTGAGCTACCTGTTTCTAGTTCCGCTGAAGCTATTGTAAATTTCCTTGTTGTATCCTGTAAGTTCGTGAACTGGAACTGGAATTTAGGTTTTGAGATGATCATTTACGAATTCGGATTAGTGAGTCGTTAAAGATTAAGAGATGGTGGCGAATTTTTGTAAGTGTTAAATTTGATGGATCATGGATGGCTTTGTTGATTGTCTGCGATTTCTATCATTGCAGTTGGATGCATAAAATTGGAAGCAGGTAGGGTAGCTCCATCCCTAAACCCGACCTATGTTACGCACCCATACCCGTCTCCATCACCCTCTCCGACCGCCACATCAGGCCCGGCCTTGGTTCTTTCCAACTCCGGAAATCGAATCAACCAGGCCGGGAAGAAGAAATATGTGAAGAAAGTCAGTGGCCGCCATAATGATTCCGAGCTTCACTTGGCAGCTCAGCGCGGTGACTTGGATGCTGTTAAGCAGATTCTCAGTGAAATCGGCAAGCAGATTGAAGGAACACTCAGCGGAGAAGAGTGTGATGCAGAGGTCGCAGCAGTAAGGGCGTCGGTGGTGAATGATCACAATCAGTTGGAGGAGACTGCATTGTTTATTGCAGCGGAGAAGGGGCATATTGATGTGGTGAAGGAGCTGCTTCAGTATTGCAACGATGATACACTTAAGAAGAAGAATAAATCAGGCTTTGACCCTTTGCATATAGCTGTGAGCAATGGACACCTTGGTGAGTGACTGAATCTAAACATATATTATTGAACATTTATGCATATGTTTGTAATCCGCTATTGAAATTGATCACACGATTGAAGTGTCTTATCATTTTTAATGGTTTTGTAAGACGACTGTTGTTGTTGCTCCCCTGATATACATATGTTTCTACCTTTATCCAACTTAAATTGACAGACCTATTGGTCACTGCTGTCAATTCATTGCAGAAATCGTCCAACTGTTATTAGATCATGATCCCGGGCTAAGTAAAACAGTTCAGACGTCGAATGCCACTCCCCTTATAACTGCTGCTACAAAGGGACATACGGATGTTGTTAAAGAACTCCTCTCCAGGGAGGGAACTTTAGTGGATGCCTGTAAATCCAATGGTAAAAATGCACTCCATTTTGCTGCAAGGCAAGGTCATGTGAACATTGTGCAAATTTTGCTGGATAAAGAACCTTTGTTGGCTAGAAAGAAGGATAAGAAAGTTCAAACACCACTGCATCTGGCTGTGAAAGGCATCAATGCTGAGGTTGTTAGATTGATTATTGAGGCAGATCCAGCAATTGTGATGCACCCTGACAAGTTTGGCAATACAGCTTTGCATGTAGCTACACGAAAGAAGCGAGTGCAGGTAGTTTTTGGCTCCTGATTATTGTGATAGATTGATCTGTTTTATTTTTTTCTTTTTAAAAAGGAGCCTATTGCTACATGGGACCTATACAATTTGCCTCCATCTTGAAGGTTTAAACATCCATTTATTGCATATAAGTGATATATTAATGCAGAAATTCCTAGACATATTATTTCACTTATTTCTCAGACTAGTGCCTTTTACTCAGTTATGACTACAAATAAGTTGCTTTCTTCATCCTTGCAGGCAGTGAATGTGCTGCTAACTGTTCCTGATGTTAATGTCAATCCAGTTAACCAAGATCATAAAACTCCTCTTGACATTGCTGAAGAACAGTCCCTTTCCGAAGAATCTTCTGAAATCAGAGGAGCCCTTGTTCAGTATGGTGCTGTTAGAGCCAATGAGCTGCATCAGCCAAGGGATGAGCTTCGAAAGACTGTTTCTCAGATAAAAAATGATGTTCATATGCAGCTGGAACAAACCAAGAGAACAAACAAAAACGTCAGTGGAATTGCCAAGGAGCTTAGGAAACTTCACAGGGAAGGCATCAATAATGCTACCAATTCTGTGACAGTCGTAGCCGTTCTCTTTGCAACAGTGGCCTTTGCTGCGATATTCACTGTGCCTGGTGGCAGTAATAGCAACGGTGGGGAGGACAGCGGGGAAGCTGTGGCTTCGGGGAAGCCTGCTTTCAAGATATTTTTCATTTTCAATGCACTTGCACTTTTTACATCCTTGGCCGTTGTGGTGGTTCAAATCACGCTAGTTCGGGGCGAGACCAAGGCAGAGAAGCGTGTCGTGGTGATCATCAACAAACTGATGTGGTTGGCATCCGTTTGCACTTCAGTCGCATTCATGGCCTCCTCATACATAGTTGTCGGGCGACAATACCGTTGGGCTGCTATTTTGGTCACTTGTATTGGAGGAGGCATCATGGCAGCAGTCCTTGGCACTATGACTTACTACGTCGTCAGATCAAAGAGGCAAAGTTCAATGAGGAGGAGGGAGAAAAGTATGAGAAGAAGTGGATCCAACTCTTTGTATCATTCTGAGCACTCCAATTCGGAAGTTGAGCCTGATCGATTCTATGCCTTGTGAAGACAGCAGATGTATCAAGTATCTAGACTTACCTAGGAAACACTTTTATAAAGCTACTGAAATAGCACTCCTGGAATTCACTGTGCCTGGTGGCTGAGGAATGGTCCCTGTGATCTGCATTGCAGCTTCCGTAACAGCTTGTTATCACTCGTCTGCAAATGGGAAGTCCAGATGAAGTATTGAGAATGCTCGTTTCTCGCTGCTTGTTGGGCACAAATCTGCGTCAAATTCGAAGGTACGAAGGTATGTAACATTTCATCTATGAAGGTATGAAGGTATGTAACACTCTCTCGACTCATTCGGGAAAAGAGTGTGTACTCCTGACCCCCAGACCCTGCTTTATCGCGGGATATACTGGGTTGTTGTTGTAGTAGATTGCCATAGGTGCAGATTCTGAACAGCAAAATTGGTATATAATATATTTCCTGCTTATAGAAGCCGTCACTCTGTCAGTCTCACATAACCTCACATTGTCTATAATCCCTGCAATGGGTCTGAATTCTGAAACATTACTGGGTTTGGATTTAGGTTTTACAATGGTCGTTCTCAACTAAGGATCGTGAAAAATGGCCTTTGTCCTGCAAAAGTACAGAACCCGACCAACCTAACCACTCGTTTGCTAGAATCTCAAAAAACCCAGAATGACTTGACCCTTAAAATGACTCGAATCTTGAGCTACCAGACTTGAAGTTGATCAATCTGACCCAGTTTATAGGTCCAACTCTGGCAAGACTAGATCGACCAAACCCACCCAAATCCAGACTCGACCGAATAAGAAAATCTAGCTACATGAGATCTAATATAACTAAATAGATGAAATTTAATAGTTAAAATTAAGATAAACAAAAAAAAATTAGAATTTGTTTTATAAAATTAAATGTGATCTAACTTGACCTTATTCCACCCGAAATCATTTTTGGCCAAACTTATTACCTGGCCCAGCTCGAACACATATTATGATAATATACTTGACATATGATCCAACTCGACATTATACGACTGAACTCAAATGGGTATTACTCGAACCAGACCCGGCCCATTTGATTGCCACCTCTCTAAGTATATGAATGTATGCAGTTTATCAGTGAAGAAGATGATAATTCAAGCACAAACATTTCAGTAATCTCAGTCCCACCAACCACTGTACACAATAAAAGGCCAAATAATTGCTTAAAAACGTGTACAAAACCAAATCCCAGTGGGGAAAATATATGTATATTTTTAGAAGTTTGGTAGGGGGAAATATATGTATATTTTTATTACTCAGTGGCAATGAAATTAATTTATTTTGTCACTTATCTGGCTGACAAGCTCACTAGTTTAAGCAATTTGTTTGCACACACTTTTTGATTAACAAAATAGGATTGAAACCTGTGGGGTTTGCCCAGAAAAAATGGTGGGCATGGATGAAAAAAAGAAGAACAACACAAAGCAAACCAAAGAAGGATAATGTGCTTAATTGTCCCTTGTTATCATTGCTTCATTGAAGTTAAACTTTGCTAACTTGTTTAATTGCAACTAAACAAACCAAGTATGTAAGTCGGTGGGCTACACCTCCTATCACTTATATGCTGGACTATTAGTGCATATGCACCTGTGCACACGACTTTGGTCATCAGTTCCAACGGACTTCAGTAGTAAGTTTGCACGTTCTCGTGTCAAATGTACTTGTTGCAAGGGCCTTTGTGACAGTCTGAGCAATTTCGGATTTGCTTGTCCTTTTACCTGTTCTTGTCTGTCTATTGCATTGTGTTTGGAGCAGGATTGTTGTCCTATTCCAAACACAACGTCGTAGACATGAATGGATGTCTGTGTTCTGAGCTGATTCGTAGTCTAAGACAGTACATCTGTGTGATTTTACTGATATATTTCTGTACTATGCACTGACCATAATCGGTTGTTTATGATGATCTTACATTATATCATTGAAATCCAATCACGGACAAAGGAATACGAGGTAACACGAAACTCTCAACTCTCAAGCACATCATAAGAGATGTTATGCATATCTTTGCTTTCGGAATTCAGTGTCCAACATAAGATTTAGGGGAGGGCTGTACATCACTATGCCGAAAAGCTCTATGGGGTCGTTCAGTTACTCCTTGGAAGCTGCAAACTGAGAAGCTAAAACACCGATTTCACTGAACGTCTTTCTTGATCTGAACACCTGCGACTGCGAGTGGGACTGCTTGCAGTGAGCAATCGCTCCAGCTACTGCGCTTTCGAGCTCTGACTTATCGCTGTTGCTTCTCTTCAAGACTTTCTTGACATCCTTTGATCCGTTTGAGTTGCTTGCAGTCGAAGAGGCGGAGGAGGAAGAGCCAGAAGACGACGAGGGTGTGAGCGTCTTGGTCTTGGCTGCTGCCCGCAGCTTAAACGCCCCCGAGAATGATCTCCTATGGCAAACCTTATCCTCCTTGATTGCCGCAGTTTCCTCCCCAAGGCTTTGATGAGTAGCTATCTTAGCTTGCCCCAATGTGCTCCTCTTCCCACCCTTTTCATCCTTGCTCTTCGCAGCCATGGCAGACGACGAAGGCTCAGTGGACTTGCCAAAAAACAGCTTGAGGTAGGCTCGCGAAGCCTTGATCTTCGAGCCCAACGAAGAAGACTGCTTGATCAGCTTCAGCTTCCTGGCCCAGCTAGACTTCTTCGGACCCAATGCTTCCTCCTCGTTGGAGCACTCGAGGAAGTACTCTTCGGGGTTGAGCTCTCTGCTGACATGGCACGACTCGACAGGAGAGACATTGCAGGACAGGAAAGGAGTCCCCGTCGCAGGAGTGCCAGCGGCATTGGTGGACAAGGGTGTGCTGTAAAACTCCTTAGGGTCACAGATTGAGTCTATGGAAGGGTAATGGTTGTGTAGGAGAGTCTCCATTATGTGAAGCCGTGGAGGGAGGTGGAGGGGGAGGAGCTTTCCCTTGTAGAAGAGCTCGTCGGCTGGGGAGGTTGTCGATAGCTGGTTCCGGTCTAGGGGCCCTGATTGTGTCCGGAACTCGAACTCGTTCGGTTGGTAGATAGGGGAGCTCTTGAGGAAATTGGTGTAGTAGGAGCTCACCTCCATGTCTATGTAGTCATCTTCTTCTTCGTCGTCTACTTCTTCTTCTTGTTCGTTATCGTGTTGTTCTTCGTGTTCTTGATCTTGTGGATGATCGAAAGAGTAGCGGACGTCCACAGCCATGTCTTTGATCTCTTTTGGGATTGGATTGGATTGGATTGATAGTTTTGATGAGAAGTAGAAGAAAATTGTGAAAGGTGCCAAAGCTAAGAACAAAGGGAAGGAGTTAATGAACTAAGGGAGGAAAATTTTCAAACTCTTGAAAGGCTATAAATATAAACCTTTAATTTTATTTCCTTTATAAATAAATGAATAAAAGAATGAAATGTGCATTTATTTTTATTTGGGTCATTTTTAGGTATTTTAATTATTTCATTTTCTAAAGGTGACCTTTTAATCAAAATATTTGATATCAATATCATTTAAGTTTTTTTTTTGCTTGTGCTTCATATTGTGTTGGATGTGTAGGAGTGATTTCATAAAATTTAACCGAAAACTTACACTTCTTTGAATAAAGATGCAAAAGAAACTTAATTAAAAACTGAACTTTAAAGTTTAAAAACAAAGGTTTAGTAGCTCAATGAGGGATTAAAAAAATACTAACCTGTTATTTATTTATTAAATCTAGGCTACTTTAATTAAATCTTTAATTGATTGATAAGAACATGTATAGTATATGGTATTCAAGCAGAAGACATGGCATCTCATCTCAGTGGGAGTCAACAGTTTTTGAGCCCTTCTTTTTTGTTTGAACTTTGAGGTGTTGGGATCACACTGATTAAAAATCAATTAACTTTTCCTCTTTGGGATTAGTAAGAACATCTTTTTTTATTCATTTTTTTTAACAATTTAATACCTATTAGTATTAAGTATTGAATTATTAAAAAAATTATATAAAAAATTAATATTTCATATAATTTTTAAGTCTTTAAAATGCATTAAGTAAAATTCTAGTCTATATATATCATACTGGGGTATTAATGGTAGGCTAAGAATATTTATTTTGAAAATAAAATCCTATATTACAATTAATAAAATTTTAAAAAATAAAAATAAATAAAACCTAAGAGAATCTTTTCATTTTTAGAAATATGATATCCACGGTCTTTGCCGCTCCTTCGATTCTGTCAGCTTCTCACATACGTTCCGGGAAGGGAACCAGGTTGCTGATAGATTAGCGCACATCGGCTTCTCGTCTTCATTCGTCGTCGAGCGAGTCCCTGCTGAGATTGACGACCTCGTCCAGACAGATGCCCTTGGACGATGGTTTACCCGCGGTTAACCATCCCTGTTAGAATGGTTTAGTGGTGTGTGTACACCTTAACTCGTGTAAGGCTGCATACAACCAATTAGCACTATAAATAGCCTTTGATGTAATAAGACCAATTCAATCAATTGAGTTTACAGTTTGTGAATCCAATAGAACAGTTCTCTCTCTTCTCTCTTTCTCTCCTAAATCTGAGCTAATTGATTCAACAATCATCATGGTATCAGAGCTTTGGTGATTGAATCAGTAGCTCGAGGTCCTTGTGCAACTCTTTGATTGCCTCTCGCTAATCGAATTCTCTGTTTGCAATGGCGGAAAATGACGAGCGCACTCCACCTGATAATGGAGGAAAACGACGAGCTGAGTTCATCTCAGCTACAGATCTGAACAATCCGCTGTTCATACATCCTTCTGAGAACTCAGGCATGGTTCTGACCACAGTGCAGCTATCTGGCGATAACTTTCGTCGCTGGAAGAAAGCCATGAGCAAAGCACTGTCAGTCAAGAACAAACTGGGACTCGTTACTGGATCTCTGATTGAAACTCCTGAAAACACTCTTATGTGGAATAGATGCAACGATATGGTATGCTCATGGATTCTAAATACTGTATCCAAGGAGATCTACTCTACTCTAGACGAATTTGACACAGCTCGAGAAATGTGGCTAGATCTAGAGGAAAGCTATGGCCAGCGCAATGACCTCTGGTTTTTCAGATGAAGAAGGAGGTTCAGGATTGTGCTCAAGATGCTTCTGCTATGACTGAGTATTTTACGAGGCTCAAAGGTCAATGGCAACACTTATCTGGTCTGGTTCCTCCACTTAGGTGCCACTGTGGAAAGTGCGAGTGTGATCTCAATTCTCAGATGGAAGCTCGTGATCAAGAGGAGAAACTTATGAAGTTTCTGATGGGATTGAATAAGTCATATGCAGCTGCTCGTCGTCAGATCTTGATCAACACTCCTCTACCTACAGCTAGCACTGCTCATTCTCTACTTCTTCAAGATGAAACAAGAATTCAGGTATCTGCACCATCTGTTGATTCTACTGCATTACATGCTAATAGATCTGAAAATCGATCTGAGTCTAAACCTAGGAAGGATAGGTGTGAACATTGCAATGGGAATCATAAGACTGATAGGTGTTGGGAAGTGTTTGGCTATCCTGATTGGCATATCAAAAGCAAAGAAAAGCCTCAACTGCGTCGGTTTGGCAGTGGATCTGAATCTAAGGGAAGAAACAAGGAAGCTCTTGACAAGAAGTATAGAGTCAATAGTGTTGCTGCTCAGAATCCGACTTTAAATGTTCTAACATAGAACAATTCAGCTCAGTTGCAGCCTCTGTCACCTGACAATCAGCAACTACTTCAGACTATCATGAAGCTCATAGATCAGAAGAAGGATCGTGGCACTGAGGTCAATCTTGCAGGTATTTCTCACTGCTGTAATACATCAATGTTCTCAAAGTTGTAGATAATTGATATTGGAGCCACAGATCACATGACATGTGATAGATCTTTTCTTCAACATATTACTCCTCTCATCAAACCTTTATCTGTCCATTTGCCTGATGAAACCACTTGCAGTGTCTAATTTGCTGGAGAAGTTCAACTCTCTCCCTCTCTCACACTGACAAATGTTCTATTTGTTAGCAAATTTCACTTCAATTTACTTTCTATCAGTCACCTTATTCATGATCTAAATTGCTTTGTCTTTTTCCATTCTGACAAATGCATCATTCAGGACCATGCAAGGAGGAAAGTGATTGCTGTTGGTAAAGAGCTGGGAGGATTGTACTACATAGTCCCACATGCTGATCTAGAAGCTACTCTTCTTGAAGATACTACTTACCTTCAGTTTACACCACACAATACTCTCAAAAATGCCTTTTACTGTTCAGAAAAACCAAAGTTACCTATGTTTTTACCTTCTGTTGCTAACTCTGATATGAATGCTATCTGGCATCTTAGACTTGGGCATGCTCTCTTTGATAAATTGTTACATGTTCTTGTCATTTCTTCAAGCATAAACAAATTTAAAAAGGAGTTTACATGTTCTATATGTCCTCTTGCTAGACAGACTAGAAACAGTTTTCACTCAAGTGACTCACATGCCAATGCTGTGTTTGCTCTTATTCATTGTGATATATGGGGTCCTTTTGACACTCAAACTTACAATGGACATAAATACTTTCTAACTGTTGTAGATGACTACAGCAGAGGGGTGTGGGCTTTCTTGCTAAAACACAAGTCTGAGGCACCTTCAGTTCTCAAACACTTTATGACTATGGTTGAGACACAATTCTCTACCACTGTCAAGACTCTCAGAAGTGATCAAGGCACTGAGTTTTTCAACTCTGACTTGATCTCTTTTCTTCAGTCCAAAGGGATCATTCATGAGAGCTCTTGCAAGGCCACTCCTCAACAAAATGATCGGGTTGAGAGAAATCACAGGTATATATTAGAGACTGCTAGAGCTCTAAGATTTCAAGCATCTCTTCCTCTCAAATTTTGGGGTGACTGTATCCTTACTGCAACCTACATCATAAATCGATTACCCTATCCCTTACTTCACCACAAAACACCTTATGAACTGTTGTTTAATCCTCCTGATTATACAAAATTGAAGGTCTTTGGCTCTCTGTGTTTTGTTTCTACTGCCATATCCTCTAGAGGAAAATTTGTCTCAAGGTCATCACCTCGTGTTTTTCTTGGATATCCTTATGGGTTCAAAGGATACAAAGTTTATAATCTCTCCACTCATAAGTGTGAGATCACTCGTGATGTTACTTTTGTGGAAACTGTCTTCCCTTTTGCTAGCAATGAGGACCTATTTCATTCTCAACCTTCTCAGCCAGCTATTCCAAATGAGGTATCCTCTCCTTTTGTGGATGACTTCATACATGTGGAGGTTGATCACCCACCCCCTCCTCCACCTCTGAATCCCCCTTCTCCAAATGAAACTCATGCTGAGTATTCCCCATCTCATGTTCCTCCCTCCTTTGACGAACCTCAGTTTGTCCCTCTTTCACCTACACCAGCTCCTCGTAGGTCTTCAAGGAATGCTCAGCCTCCAGGATGGCTCAAGGACTATGTATGCACTTCCTCTGCTGATATTACCAAGGCAATTGCACCTTCTTGTAAGTCATCCTCACCTTACCCCATTTCCTCCTCCTTGTCTTACAGCTTATGCTCTTCATCTTATAAACACTTCATTCTTAATGTGGCTCACTTGAAAGAACCCACCACTTTGAATGAAGCATTGGGTATGCCAGAGTGGGTAAAGGCCATGCTAATTGAACTCAATGCTTTGGAAGCCAACAACACTTGGACTCTTGTCCCTAGGTCATCTGCTCCTTCAATTGTGAGCTGTAAGTGGCTGTTTAGGTTGAAATTCCTTGATGATGGAACTCTGGACAGGCACAAGGCCAGGCTTGTGGCTAGAGGTTTCTCTCAATTGGAAGGCATAGATTACAGTGAGACTTTTGCTCCTGTTGCCAAGCTCATTATTGTCAGGACAATCCTTGTTGTGGCTTCTGTGAGGGGGTGGTCCATTTCTCAAATGGATGTCACTAATGCTTTCTTAAATGGCAGTCTTGAGGAAGATATGTTCATGGAGCTTCCTCCTGCTTAATCATTTCTCAAATCCCACTCTTGTCCTCAGGGGGAGTGTATGAATGAGGACAAAGTGTCTCAATTCGTGTGCAAACTCAACAAGTCCTTGTATGGACTCAAGCAAGCACCTAGACAGTGGTTCTCAAGATTCTCTCAGGTCATGAGGGAAGCTGGATTTGAGCAGTCTGAATCAGATTATTCTCTATTCTTTAAGGCTACACATGTCTCCTATACTGTGCTCTTAGTCTATGTTGATGACATGATCATCACAGGGGATAGTGCTACTGAAATTGCAAATCTGAAAGAGTATCTAAGTGAGAAATTCAAGATGAAAGATCTTGGAGAGATGAGGTACTTCTTAGGAATTGAAGTTGACAAGTTAGATGATGGTTTGCTGATCAACCAGAGAAAGTATGCACTGGAACTTCTCAAAGAAACAGGCATGGAGGATGCTAAACCTATGGCTACACCTCTGGATCCTAAAGTAAAGCTGCAAATGGATGGAGACGGGCTAAATGTGGATGTTGTGTCCTATAGAAGACTTGTAGGTAAGCTGATATATCTTACCATTACAAGGCCTGACATTTGTTATGCTGTACAAGTTCTAAGTCAGTTTATGCACCAACCCAATGATGAGCATTGGAAGGGTGCTAAACATGTGTTGAGATATATAAAGGTTGCTCCTGGACAAGGATTGCTTCTATCAAACAAGTCAAAGCTGCAACTGAGTGCCTATTGTGATGCTGACTGTCAAAGTTGCCCCATGACTAGGAAGTCCCTAACTGGTTTCTGTATCATGCTAGGAGGTTCCCTAATATCCTGGCGAACTAAAAAGCAAAGCTATGTAGCTATGTCGTCTGCTGAGTCTGGATACAGAGCCGTGGCTAATGTAAGCAGTGAGATTACTTAGCTCCTAAAGCTACTTAATGATTTGCAAGTTGATCAACCTAAGCCTGTGAGGCTCTTGTGTGACAATAAATCTGCTATACACATTGCTCATAATCCAGTGTTTCATGAAAGAACGAAGCACATTGAAGGGGATTGCCATCTAGTGAGGAACAAGGTGCTAAGCAAAGAGATTGAGTTGGGCTACATACCAACCAAAGAGCAACATGCATACATCTTCACCAAGATTGTCTCGTCTGAGCAATACAGGAAAATCTTGAGCAAGTTAAGAGTTTGTAACTTGTTCTCTAGTCAAAACTCCTCACTTGAGGGGGAGTGTTAGAATGGTTTAGTGGTGTGTGTACACCTTAACTCGTGTAAGGCTGCATACAGCCAATTAGCACTATAAATAGCATTTGCTGTAATAAGACCAACAAGTATAGTTCCTGCTCCATGGCGCGATTTTTTAAAAATATAAATTGCTATTATATCATTTAATAAAATATTATTTAAATATTTTGAACTAAACATATAAAAACAAACTTATAAAAATAAGATGTAATAAGCTCAATCAAGATGGACTCCATTATGATAGTATCGAATATTTTAGGGTTGGGCGGTGGTA
The DNA here is from genome assembly GCA_963922045.1 of Persicaria maculosa. Classification (NCBI taxonomy): domain Eukaryota; kingdom Viridiplantae; phylum Streptophyta; class Magnoliopsida; order Caryophyllales; family Polygonaceae; genus Persicaria; species Persicaria maculosa. Next base: position 16,609,223 of record OY998259.1, on the reverse strand, counting down.
GGAAAATTACCATACCAACCGATTACCAACCGTACCAACAGGTCATTGGTACCAAGAAGTCGGTAACCGAAGTCTCGGTACCAAGGGTAGTCGGTACGGTAACGGTATGCGCAACCCAAATACCGTGGTACCGGTGGTTACCGAATATATATTTAATTTTTTTTTAAAAAAATAAAATCTATCATGTACCATCGGTACCATCCGATGGTACCGATGGTAGAATCTGTGAATGTGAATTATGTGAATCTCTCATTGGTACCATTGGTACCATCGGTACCGATGGTACCACAGTGTATAAAATGAAAATCGAAGAATGAAAATAGTGGCTTCGGTTACCACGGTACCGACATTCGGTAACCGATACTTTCGGTACCAAGAGTTTCGGTACCGACACTATTCGGTTGGTACGTGGTACAGAAAATCCCATATCGAGGGGTATCGGTATGGTACGTGGTAATCGAAAATTTACCATGGTACCGTACCGTGCCAGCCCTAGAATATTTACAAATAGACATAGGTTTATATTAATTTAATAGTTTGAATTAAACCTATTGATTATTTTAAAGATGAAAATCAATTGGAAAAATTAAAAAAGGGGGAAAATGATTAGTTAAAAATAAGAGATTTAAAGTAAAAAGAGAATTGAAGTAAAAAGAAGAAAAAAGGATAATTAGATTAAATGAAAATTAAAATTAAAGAGAAAAATAGGATTGGGCAAAACTCCTAAATTCCCTCTAAGTGTGACACGTTAGCCTAAACTCTTCTAAATTAAGAGTTTATATAGATTCAATCAATTAAGTTTACAGTTTGTGAATCCAATAGAACAGTTCTCTCTCTTCTCTCTTTCTCTCCTAAATCTGAGCTAATTGATTCAACAATCATCAATCCCCAAAGTATTGCCTTGTATCAAAAAAAAAAAAAACTCAATTTATATCATTAGACATTAGATTAAAAAAAATCATTGTTAATATATAAATATTACTACTAAAAAGGCAAATTAATTAAGATTTAAGAACTGAGATTTGTGAGCTACTATAAATTAATTACTAGTAATAGATAGGCATACTTTTTGAAATCAAGCCAAAACCTAAAACCCCAAATCCTGGTACTCTGCAAATCCCAATACTTAGTTTAACATTTAAATACAATAATACATCATTAGCCCCCAAAAATGCCAAACCTCAATCTAATTATCAAGGGCCTTTTAGATTATACAGTAAAATATAAATAATACTGATCCCTACCAAACTTGTGCTTATGTTGTACAGGTGCTTACCCTTAGAGTTTAGGACGTTTATATATCTCGAGGTTTCTGAGCTCCTTGGGGAAAGAAAGTCTTCAACTAAATAATATGTTAAGTAGTTCCATTACTTATTATACTACCTCCATTCAGAAATAGATGTTGTTTAACTTTTTTAGCATATTTTTAAAGAGCTAAAAACTTTTTTAAATATTAGATTTTTTAATTAATTTTTTAAAAATAATTTTAAACTTATAACTAATAAATATAAAATTATAAAAAAAAATTAATTACAAAGTTTATATATTTTTAACTTCTTAAAAAAATATATCATAAAGTCAAACGACATCTACTGCTAAACGGAGATAGTATATTAATTCAACATATTTTGCTTATTTCATAGAGGATGACTACATAGCACATGTTGGGAGTAGTTCTTCTTAGATCATTTTTGTTGTAGAGTTATTTATGCTTGTTTCATAGCGTCGTTTTTTATTTTTATTGTATGTTTTAGACGGTTTTCACTTGCCGATTCATCAGTCTCTCTAGAATCAGGTTTGCTTAATCTCGAATTCTTGCTTAATAAAAAATAAATAAAAGATTAAGCAAGTGCTTGGGGTACTGTTTCATCTTTACCTTGTTTTCCCTCAATCTTTTACCGGATTCCTGGGCTTTACTTTGCTTTACTCTCAAAAGATTAAAAGAGCTAGATAAGTCCTTAATTATATAATATTTCAATTAAGCAAGAAATGAAATGAAATTAAGACATAAATTATACAGTACAAAAGATTTCAATTAAGACATAATTGATGTTGTTAATTAGTCCCCTCTTTGAAGTTTTTAATGCAAGAAAAGAAATTAAGACATAAATTATACAAAAGATTTCAATTAAGCATAACATACCCGACATGTGTTAGTGGGAATTAATAAAGAAGATGTAATAGGAAGCCAACTAATTAAAGACCTTGTCAAACCTTCTTTCTTTCCTTTCTCTTCTTCTTGTTTTTTTTTTTTTTGGTGAATTGTTTAAAATGTCAAAACAGGACTGTCCTAGTGTCTAGCTTTTGTATCCAAAAACTAAATAAATAAATGTGCATGACATAGATTGTACATTATTTACCTACTAAAACTCCCTATTAGATGAAATAATCCAACTTATGATAAAAATAGATTCAAATATATAATTAATCCGAATTTAGAATTGGTAAAAATATACTTAAGTTTAGCATGGTGAGGAAATTATATTTGCTAATATTTGACATATAAATGATTGAAAATCCAACACTATCCAACTAAGCATATTCATATGTAATGCTAATTATTGGCTGGATTCATATATATAATATATATGGTTCACATACATGTATACCTTATGAACAAACTAACAAAGTAAAAGAAACATCTAAGAAATTCTCTTCCAAAAATGAAAACTCCAAAAGTTAGTTCCTTATGTCTCTGCCATGTTTTGTTTGCCTTCAAAACACACCAAAAGAAAAACCAAACTCAAGCCCTTGCTTGGATAGTTGGATGATCAATCATCTTCAATGTTGTGTCTTTTGTTCTCCATGATAACTTGTTCAAAGAGTCCTTTGGGTATATCATCCACGTCGGTTCGTCAAGTCGCTTTCTAGCGACGACGTTAGATGTTAAAGATTCATTCCTATGCATGTTACTCGCATGTGCGAGATTAGCAGTTTGGAGCTGGCTTATCTATTTAGCGATATTATCAACTGAAAGCAGAAAAAATAAAATAATTGACCCGTCTCATTCAAGTAAATTAAGATAGTATATAATTAAAGCCACTAGATTGAAAAGCAACAAATTTGAGTAATCCCAACTTAGATCGATTTAATATATACATTTTGCTGAATTAGGAATTTAGGCTTAGCATTGAAATAATACTAACAAGCTAGTTAATTTGATTTTTCACCTAATCAATATTTAATCTTAATATGCAAATGAAAATTTGCAAAATTTCTCACCTAAAAAAAAAAAGTCCACTCAGAAATGGGGAGCCTCGCTTGGGAATCGAGCATAAGAAAAACTTCATTATATTTGCTTCATTAATTCCTGCGAAAATCTTTTAAGCTAGCCTGGTTCTTCATCTTCCACTGAAACCAAAAACAATTTTTCTAATACTCCATCCGTAACAAAATAATTAGTTATTTGGGAGTTTTCACATTTCTTAAGAAAAAGTGGTTAAAAGGACAATTATTTCGTTACGGAGGAAGTACGTGTCTAGACGAATAAAAAAGAAAAGATATCACAGTTTTAATGTATCAACTCTAAAAACCAATGCATTGAAATTAGGGAAAACATATTTTTGTAGCAAAAATATTTCCTTATTTAGATTGTTTAATTTTTTTTTTTTTGGTTCTGATATTTAGATTGTTTAATAACACAATAAAAATTCAAACAATAAAAGTATGGGAGACAACAAAAAAAGGTCATGTAGAAAGTTGAATAATAACTTGTGCTTAATTTTATACGTTCAATTAATCACCTAAATTAGAAAAACTATGTCGGCCACATGTATTTCTGACGTACACGTTACAAATTTGGCGGGAAATATCATCGGAAAACACATTAATATTATTTTTGGTTAATAGGGCGAAATTTTGTATATGAAATTGTCAATTTTAAAGTTCATATTATTTTTAGTTCAAAGTCAATACTTGGTATTATTTTTGGTTATTTTTCTTTTTTTTTTTGTGAAATCAAATTAATTTATATGGTTCATTGGGAAAAATATATTCCATCAATGTATGACTTTAATTTTCCCTCTACCATATATATCATATGATCCATATCTATATAGGGTATAGATAGGGTATACTGGTTTGTCGAGCTTGTAGACGTCGTGGAAATGCGATGATGTCTGTTGATTCTGTTAGAGTCCACGTTGAGGTGTCAGCTAGTAATCCCCAGAGTTATCTGTGTACGTCTCCGTTTTGCTGTAATTTGCTTCTCGTATTTGCTTCCGGTTGTACATGATGGTTAGTCTATCTCCCGGCTTGTTTGGGCTCTCGGTTTATCTAGGTCTGTCTAGATATATATATATATATATATATATATATATATATATATATATATATATATATATATATATATATATATATATATATATATATATATATATATATATATATATATATATATATATATATAAATGTCTATATAGGGTATGATTATAACGAAACGGATAATACGATATAAGGTGAAATGAATTAATATTGTCATATTCATATTCATATTCGTATGACTATTATGTTGTGTGAATATATGAATATGCATTATATTATTTATATTCACAAAAATGAAATGAATAGCACCATATTCATATTTACACACTATAATATTCACACATTTATATCCACATGCACAATGTCATATTCATATTAATATAACACAATATTTATTTGTTTCATCGTTTCACCGTATTTTTTTGCTTCACGTACCAGAACTCAATAAATTCATCTCTTACCCATTAGACAACAAAAAAAAAATTACCGACACCGAAAACGAGTGAGAAGCCTCCATTAATTAGCATGAAGCCACGAAAACCCCATAATGAAATCGGAGTATCGGACTATTGGTAGCTAGAAAACAGTGCTCCCCAAATTCAGTTTCTGTGTTGTCTGTCTTTCTATTTATTTAGCTTTAGAAAGTACACCCAAAAAAGGCATTATAAAGGATATATGCACGTAGATCGTTAAGAAATTTACTGTAAGTAAGCAGGTAAGTAAAAATGTCAAAAAAACAGCATGACCCAGAATCCCATAATACCAGGGGGCTTTTAATTTTTACTGTTTGCTGCTGAAAATGACAGAAATATATCATCATTCCATGATCCATAACATTTCGATCGATTGGGTATGAGCAGGCGTGGAGGGAGGGGGCATGAGGTGGCTCGAGTCCCCCTTGGGTCGGGGGAAAACGAAAAAAAAAAAAAATTGTATTTTTTTTTGTAATTTTTGATAATCTAAGGGTTAAAAATAGTTAAAAAGAGTATTAAATCAATAAGTTTGTTTAGCTTAGTTGGTATGGGTTGAGTAATAGAATGATAAGGTCTTGAGTTTGAATCCTTATAGCTTTATTTTACGGATTTTTTTCTCCTTTTAGCATTTTAAACTCAAAATAGTTATTTAAATCATACATTTAGTGTGTTTTATACTATATTAGTGTGTTTTATACTATATTTCTTATAACAAAAATTGTATCTTATATATATCTTCAAAAAAAAAATCCCGAAAATTTAGTTGAGTTCCCTCTCGGATTTTTTCTGGCTCCGCTCCTGGGTATGACATAACAAAATTCGAGTCTCTCATAATTCAGTCGATACAGGTAGGCGTAGGCCATCATATATGGTATATGCATGTCCCATTCGGACCTGCTCCAGCTGCTCTAACTAGTAGCGAAGCCAGAGACAAATCGAGGGACCTGAATTTGATTATCTTTTTGTATTGATTTATTTATTACATTCGTTCTAAAAAATACTCTCTCCGATCGGAAATATTTGATGTTTGACTTTTGTGCACGTAGTTTTATGAGTTAAAAACTACTACCTCCAATCCAAAAAGGATGTCGTTTGACTTTTTAACACATATTTTAAGGAGCTAAAAACTATATAATATATTAACTTTTTTATTATTTTTTTATAATCTAATACTACTTATTACCAACAAATATTAAGTTGTAAAGAAATAATTTAAAAAAAGTTGATATTTTATATAGTTTTTAGCTCCTTAAAATACGTGTTAAAAAGTCAAACGACAATTTTTTTGGATCGGATGGAGTATATAAAGTCTTATTTATTTTGATCAATTTTTTTCATAGTTAATATTTATTAGTAATAAGTATTCAACTGTAAAAAAAAATTATTAAAAGATTAATATTTTATATAGTTTTTAGCTCCTTAAAATACGTGCAGAAAGTCAAAACATCAAATATTTCCGATCGGAGGTAGTATATCAACTTAATAAAGAAGATTTGATTGTTTTTTTTTATCTATATGTGCATAACCTTGCTGAGAATATGGCTATGGATAGAGATCAATGGAGGAGGCGCATTCGGGTTGAGGACGTGTAGTGTTGAGTGTTTCGGTATTGCTTTGGGGGTGTCTGGATGTCTTCTCTGATTTTGATGCTTTGTTACCTCGCCTCCCTATTTTCTTCACCTTTATGTCTCTTGTGCCTTATTGACCTTCTTGACCTTTATGTCTCTCGTGACATACTATCATGTGGTTCTATTTTTATATTGTCCTCTTATTCTGGGCCTCTCGGAAACACTATCTTGACTTGTGCGGAGAAAGAGTGCGTACATCCTGACCCCCAGACCCCGCTTTAACGCGGGATTAACTGGGATGTTGTTGTTGTTGTTTTATGTGCATTTTATAAAGAAAATAAAAACTATATAAAATATCAACTTTCTTTATTATTTTTTTATATATAATTTCATACTTTATTTATTACTAATAGTTATGAAATTATAAAAAAAAATTAAGAATATATATAGCTCCATAAAAAATATGTATGAATATTAAAAAATGTCACGTTTTTTAAGACAGATGTAGTATTTAAGAAACAATTTTTTTAAAAAAAATATGCTGAAAAATCTTTAATTTTTTATGATAAAAGTCATACGAAACAAAATTTTACTATTTTAATCTATCCATAAAGACTAAAATTTCGTCAATAATTTCATCTAAATTTTAATATTAAATTAGATTAATCTCTAGCACGTCAAATAGACCATTAATCTTTTTAATCTTTCGATTCAAATTAATCTTTTTAATCTGCCGCTGCAATGATTTACAATTTTACATCATTTACTCATCTCGAACCAAATTTTTGGGCAACTTGGTTCATGCACCAATTGGTTCATCGTATAGATTCATGGCCCACCAAAAATATGGCCCGGCCCATTTCCATTTTCATCCCTAAAGAGCCCAATCATCCTTATGTACGTTCTCCACCAATACTTACCAAGCTTTGACACATTATATGTACTTGTTCAATTGTTGATCTCCTCATTTACAAATTCACATTGTTCTTGTAGACAACCTCTAAAAATGTCTTCATGAACAAATATGTAACATTAATACAAAAACAGTGTAAATAAAATTAATTAAGAAACCACCTTCATTTTTATAATTCCAATAACTAAATACATCAAGGTAAAAAAAAAACTTTATGATCACCCAACAAAGTAATACAGTATATAGAAAGATAACAATTCAGGAATATATCAAAGCCAAATATCTCCCACCAAAATAAAAACAGAAAATTCCATCCAGTTCCCAACCCAGATAAACATAATTTTACACTTTACCTCCTCTTATTTTTACTCCCAACCAACAAAGCCAAATAAAACAGAACCCTAAAAAAGAACCCCCAAGCAACCGTGATCCACAGGCAGCCCCACTTGTTGAGGTCCGTCACCCCTTGCTGCGCCAGTATGTCGACGCCCGTCGTCACGCAGGTCGTCGGCGTGATCCTCACCCCGAGCGTCGAGCTCATCGTCTGGAGCAGCCTAACCTTGAGGACGTCCGGGACAGCCCCAAGGGGCGTGTTGTCGAAAATCTGCAGCCCCGTCACGAAGCACTTCGTCGGGTTCTCGAACTCGTTCCTTAGCACGCCCTCGTATGGGTACTTGACCAGCGAGATGTAGTGGAACCACAGCCAGTAGTTCGGAATCCGGTCGCGGTTGATGAAGAAGCCGCTGAAGAGGAGGAAGTAGGCGAGGATGGCGACGACGATCGTGTAGCCGAGCATCACGTGGGGGACTACGCCCGAGAGGAAGGTCACGAACGAGTTCCCCGCCCAGAAGGCGGATAGGATCACTCCGAAGTAGAAGAAGAATCCGCTTATGCCTCCATCGAGCCCCACCGCGAAGAATGTTGTCGCCGCAAAGGCCAAGGAGAGGAAGATCAATGAAGGTAGTGATGTGATCGCGTGTGAGAGAACATAGGAAGACCTATATAAAAGAAAAAATCGTTACTAAAACTGAAATATCGTGAGCATAACCAATCAGCAGTGTAAAGTAAGTGTTACGAGAGTAGTGTGCCAAAATTTGAAGACTAAAAACTGACAAATTCGTTACTAAGATAAGTGTTGCAGGAATAGTGTGACATAAAATTTGAACCGAATAAGTTTAACATAGGAAGACCTACATATAAAAAATCGTTACTAAAACTGAAAAATCATGAGCAAGCAGTGTAAAGCAAGTGTTACACGAATAGTGTAACATAAATTAAAAAGTAAACTGACAAATTCGTGACTAAAATAAATGTAACATAAAAAATCGTCACCAAAAACTGACAAATTCGTTACCAATATAAGTGTTGCACGAGTAGCGTGACATAAAATTTGAAATGAATTATGAGCATCCATACCTTCGATAGGCGTTGTAGGCGGTTTCTCTCATGAAGATGTAGCGCTCCTGGAGGAAGACGGGGAGGGCGTCGGCGCAAGTGTAGAAGGTGGTGGACATGGCGAAGGCGAAGAAACCGAGCCGCTCTTGGACGCCTTTGGGCGAATTGTCGAGCTGCCAATACATGGTAGCAAGGATGAAACCCGTCACAAGGACGGCCCCAAGGCGGATGCCAAAGAGTTCTGGCATCCGACGAGAGTTGGTCACCGAGCGCTTCGACAACACTGCCATCTCCCTCCACATAGGGTTGGCGAAACTCGGGACCATGTTCGTCGCACCACCACTTCCCGCTCCGCCTCCGGACACCAACTTCCCCCTTGAAATGCTCGCACTGATTGCCTCCTTGAGAGACAACCCGAGCTCTTGCGGTGAGTTGCGAATACTTGCACATTTCTTACTCTGCCACTTCCGGTTAAAATCGACCAGCGATTTCGTCCCGGAAGGGGAGGTTTCGAGCTCCCGGATGATATCGAGGGCGAACTCGGTCCTGTTCTCGTTCTCCGGGATCGGGTGCCCGAACTCCGAGAAGAACTCCGGAAGGCGAGAGGGCGCTCCGCTGAAGACCGTCTGTCCTCGCGACAGAAAGATCAGACGGTCTAACAGCCCTAAGATCCGGTAGCTCGGCTGATGGACGGTCATGATCACGATGGACCCACTCTGAGCAATCCGCTGCAAGACCTTAACCACCATATAAGCCGAGGTTGAGTCCAACCCCGACGTCGGCTCATCAAGAAAGAGCACAATTGGATCATGGATGATATCGATTCCAATCGACACGCGCCGGCGTTCTCCGCCGGAGACGCCGCGGTGGCCCTCGTCGCCGATCACTGTGGCTGCGGCGTTCCTCAGGCCGAGCTGATCGATGAGTTGTTGCACACGCGCCTTCTTCTTGGACTTGGAGAGCGTGCGAGGGAGGCGAAACTCGGCGGCGAAAGTTAGGGTTTCTTCGACGGTGAGCATTGGGTAGAGGAGGTCGTCCTGCATGACGTAAGCTGAGATCACCTTCAGGAGGCGCGACTCGAGCGGCTCGCCGTTGAGCGTGACGGAGCCCTTGAGGGAGCCCTTGGCGATCCGGTTCGCGAGGGCGTCGACGAGCGTCGACTTGCCGGAGCCGCTGGCGCCGAGGACGGCCATGATCTCGCCGTCGCGGGCCTCGCCGGAGATGTCGTCGAGCAAGGTTTTCGTCCGGGAGAAGAAATCGGCGCCGCGGCAGCACGGCCGGAGGATGCTGCCGGCCCCGAGCTTCGGCCGGACCTTCACGCTGTAGGTCAGATTGGAGAATGAGAGGACGAACGGGATCGATCGCGGCTCGATTACGCCGTCGATCTCGACGGCGGCGTGGTGGTGGACCGGCGTTTCATCTCCGGTGACCGTCTTCCTGACATCACCGACTTGTTTTAGTAGCCTACCAAGGGTTGGGGAGGGAGCGGCGCCGCCACCGTCGCCGCCGCCACTGCCGGAGGGGCGATCAAGGGAGAAGGAGTTCATCGGAGAGTGGAAGGGGGGAGAGGCGGAGGGAGAGGCGTCAACAACTCGGGACATTCGTGTTACTGTTGAGGATCTCTTTGCTTGCTTTTTAATCAAGAAACTAAGGGCGTGTTTGGATAGCCCCTTTTTTTAACTATTGCAAAAACCCTAACCGCATTAATTAGGTTTTTTTTTTGGACGGGTTAAAGATGATTTTAGGCAAATTTGGGGATAAGAAATTGAACAGAAGTTGGGCGTGTATATATGTTTTGGGAATGGGTTGTGATGTGATGATAAGTGTGAATTAATAATATTTTATATTATAAATTTTAATTTATTTTTTGTTATGTGATATGGGGAGGGTGAGAAAGAGGTGACCTAAAACTGCTTAAATTGGGTTTGTTTACAGGTTTGGGGTTTCTTGGTGGGTAGGATTTATGCACAAAATACGAAAGAGAGTGGTACTCAATTCATGGGATTTTCTTAATTTGGTGAGGTAATGGGGACACGTGGCGTAATGGGTGTTGGACTTTAGAGGGTGACTTGGGAATTTTCTAGGGCTTTGTAATTAATGTGGGTAAGTTTATATTACTCCATTATTATTTTTTCATTTGGTTGGTTTTTTTTTCTTTGGTGAACTTCCATGGTTGGTTGAGTGAGTTGAGTATATTGTCTTGCTTGGGTCATCACTCCATTTGCGTTTCGCCTGGAATTAGGTGTGGGTGTTTATCTACTTGAAACTGTTTTTTTTGTTTGGTCCAAATTTTAGGATGAAGATAAGCTTCAATCTTGCAAATCTTCATCAATTTTCTTAATTAGTTAAGTGCTCAAGGAAAATATATAAACTAACTATTAATTTTATAAACTATTATTCAATAATAATAAAAAAAGGTTTACAAATACTTAATATGAGTATACATACGATTATAACTGTAACTAGTAAGTAGTTTCGAATTTGAGTCAAATTAGTATTAATACCCGTGTCATATAGATGACATGTCTTCAATAGAATATTAATATTGATTTTTTATAATCTAGTAATAATAAAAATAATCATTATTTTTATATAAGCATTTTTTTATATAAAAAACTCAATCACATGTAATACTATTATGGAGAGAAAATATTCTTATGTGATCCTACGTTGTATCTCAGAGATCAATTCAAATGACAATTTCGGTTGTAACTTCATTATGAAAATATGATTATTGAAATTGATCTTTTGGTACATATTTAAATACATATATGTCCATCAACTTACTACTATTAAAACAGAAACATTTTCCGACTATAAATTCGAGCCAAAAAATGATGACATATAACCGGTGAAATTAAGATTTTGGTGAATATTTAATGATACTAAGTTGCTTTAATGAGAATGATATTGTTTGACCGTCGATTTCATGTCATTGTTTTTGCCCAATTTATGGTTGGAAAAATGAGTCGAAATATTTTGTTATCACATTCCCTAAAGGCTGGGTTATTTTCTTACAGTTGTAACTTGTAAGGTGTGGATATTTTTTTAACACTCATACAAAGATTGGATTATTTTAATCAGTTTTGCCTATTTTTTTTTAAAAAAATAATACAAATGCATTGAATAATGCACAATATGAGGTTCAGAGGTTATATATATAAAATCATGGTAAATTTGTATCTATTATGCTCAATATACATTAACCTTTTGGAAACAATTGTCATAAATGTAAGATGAGAAACATATATTTAAACTTTAATTTCCAAAAATACAACCGACCAATAAGAAATTAAGTTCAATGTAAGTAGACCTTTTCGGAGATGAATTGCGATAAATTTAAAACAGAAAACATATATTAAAAAATCCCAACAATAAAACCGACTAATAAGAAAATGAGTTGTTGATAAAAAAAAATTACTTTAATTGTGGGTGTGCCACGTTAGGTAAATGCTAACAGATTTAGTATTATTTCTAGGTGTGAAATAGAAAATTCACATTCTTGTTGTATATTAATATATATTTTAAGGATCATCGATATATATTGAGCAATTGGTTAAGTTTTCTTATGATAAAAGTCATACTTTGCTCCACGAAAGAGATGAAAGAGCAAGGTAATTCATAAAAAAAAAACATGTTAGGTTTGAGTTTCCACCTAAAATGGGAGAAGACAATTTGGTCAAGCAAATATTGTAACCGATATACTTTAATTTACCATCCAAGAAAATTGCAATATGTTATGATATAATATATGTATGTGCAAAAAAAGTCAAAGTAAAAGGAGGTTTACCTGCTTTATGCAATGTGTTTGGCCTTGCTTTCTATTTCAGGAAATGTAACTGCATTTGGTTTTGAGTTCCCACAAATTAACATGTTAAAAATATGTATCCAAATAAAATTGGTACTTAGGGAGAAAAACTCAAAAAAGTGTGAAATTTCGTATGGACTGTTATGTAATGGGGGTAAATAGATGTCTGCATATTAATTATATTGATTTATATTATTATTATTTTTATATAATTATATGGTCAGGATATAATCTATTAACTTAACACAAAAGTTTAAATTAATCCGCAGAGTTTCACCTTTTCATATAATCTATTAATTTTAGTAACCTCTCAACAAAAAGATAGTAAAAAATATGAAAGTATTAAACCAAAATTGGGAAAAATAACATGGTAAGAACCATGCCATGTTTCATTGTTTCTCATCTTATATCGTAACTTTCGCCTTTCGGAGTAACGTCAAATATAGTGATGTAGATTTTTTTTTTCACTAATGTGGTGAACATGGTGATGTACAAACAAAATATTTCTGTCTAATGTGAAGAGAAGATATTGATGGAGAAAGATTTTGATGGAGGAAGAGAACAAAAACCATCAAATGTCTAGAAATTGAAGCTCGGTCATTTTTTTCCAAAAGTTTAATTTAGTTGTATAAGGCTCGAATCAGTTAATTTCAGGTTTGAGTCATTATAAGTGCTTAGCTCATCTGGGTCAATATCAAGTCGGGTTATTTAGGGATATATAAGACATAATTGTAATTGTTATTTGAGTTGAATGAGGCGTTTTTTTATATGATCATGTCCGATCGACTCATTTTTAACTTTTAAGCGTGTTTAGCCTAATTTTCAAATCAAACGTAGTTTTATGCTTAAATTTGACTCGAAGGTTTGCTACAAGCTCGAGCTCAATTATTTGCCTTTTTTTTTTCCAAGTCAAGCTCCAGCTCGTTTGCTAGTTTTAACTCCTTTTTCCAAGTCGAGCTCAAATTTTGGCAGATTTTTTAGCTTCTCGAGTTTCAAGCTTGTCTGAGTTCGAATTTTTACTTAATAAAAAAAAACTCCTTTTTTAAGCTTATCTGAAGTGTTTAGTTTATACCCCAAAATGCATTTGTGATTAAGCTTATCTGATTTCGAAGTGTTTAGTTTAAACCCCAAAATGCATTTATGACTCATAGGAATAACCTAGGATAAATGGGTAAAAAGGTAAGGAGTCATTTGATATTGATATCTAGATATCAAATTTGAGCATATTTGATATACTGATTTTGAGAGGTATATCACTTGACATCGAGATATCAACTAACATCAATATCTTGATACTGATATCGATATCGGTACAATATCGAGATATCAACTAACATCAATATCTTGATACTGATATCGATATCGGTATAATATCGAGATATCAACCAGCATCAACATCTTGATATCGAAATATCATTAATATCGATATCTTGATACCGGTATTGATATCTAGATATCAGATATTGATATCTATTATCTAGATATCAAAATATCGAGACAATCTCCAAAACATCTGGATCCTCCTATTCAAGTCGTTTTCAAATATGTTGAGAATGAAAGGAATGTGAAAAGGACCAAAAGAGTCCCACATTGATTACATGAATAAAGAAGCCTTAGTATATAACCTAGTGGGCTACCCCACCTAATGCCAATTGGTTTTAGGATGGAACCCCGCTCGGCTCATGTGCTAGGCTATTAGCGCAAGGGCGCACGTGTGCACACGACCCCCGATCCCGAATCCTAACGGACTTCAGTAAAATATGAACAAGCTCAAATTCTGTTTCGAGTTTTTGGCTTCATGACTATTTCATTTGTTATATAAAAAAAACTACTGTATTTCATTTCGGTTAATCCAATTATTGAGTCAACTCGGGTCGAATCAAGTCGGTTTTTCCCGAAACTGTAAAATCAAGTCGTTTTTACATGTTTTTTTTATTAAGTAATAATTCGAGCTCAGACATACCTGAAACTCAAGAGGCCGATATGTCAACAGACGGGTGAACCGTCAAACATACAATAAAGCCGAAAATACAAGAAACGAAAAAATGCGCAATCACCCCTAGCATGCACTCTGAAAGAAACTAGGCAGAAAGAAAAAAAAAAGAGTCGGTTTTTATATGTTATGTTTGTGTAACACAAGCGTTCAGTAAGATCTTGGAAAACTAGCTAGCTAGTCAGCTAGATGAACCAAAGAAAAGCATCAGTTCCTTTCAATGTCGAATGCAATCAATATTCAACTAAACTCGAGTTTCGATACACGATAAGAGTAATGTATAAATCATTTACAAGTATACTGATTCACAGATGCAAACCAACACGATGAACAAACAAACAAACAACATTGAATCAAAGAATGCAATTGCTATATGCTCTTTTTTTTTTTTTTTTTTTTTTGTATGACAGCTCAAACTCTTCCCTCCCCGGGATTTGCCTAACGACTCGATTCGATAACCAGTCATGGAAATCGAATCCCTTGCAGGAATTCCTGCAGCAAACTCAAACAACTACAGATCACACCAAAGAACTACTACATGTTCTTACAACTGCATTGCTACTACGCGGGTTCAGGGCTCTCGGATTTTGCCATCTCCGAGAAGACTGCCCTCATCGAAACATCAGGGAGGTCTTCCATGCTTCCGAGGCCTGAATATGCTGCCGAAATAGTTCTCTCCGGTGGAGGAACATCATTGACCTGTATAACGACCTCCTCGTTGTTGTCTGATGAGCATTCTCCGCCCAGCTGGAGTTGAAGCAGATACTCCAAGTTCCAGAGAACCTCTCCCATGGAGGGACGGTCCAGGCCGCATTGCATCAAGCACTTCTCGACAGTCTCCCCAAACTTGTGCAAGCAATCAGGGTTTATCTGGCCTTCGAGGAACGGATCAACGATCTTCTCCAGCTCGCCTTTCTTTAGAATCTTCATCGCCCATTCGGCCAAGTTCACCTCCTCCCTTGGACGAGAAGGGTCTATCACCGGCCTCCCACAGAGAACCTCGAACAGAACTACACCGAATGAGTACACGTCTGATTTCTCTGTAAGTTGTTGTCTCAACAAGTACTCCGGATCAAGATACCCGAAACTTCCTTTCACTGCTGTGCTGACATGGGTCTTGTCGAGCTCGGGACCAGCCCTTGATAGACCGAAATCAGCAACTTTAGCCATGAAATTCTCATCCAACAGTATGTTTGCAGACTTGACGTCTCGGTGGATGATTGCCTTGGCATAAGCAGTGTGAAGATAATGAAGCCCTCTAGCTGAGCCTATGCAGATCTCAAGCCTTTGCTTCCAGCTTAGTTTCGGATGATCTGACCCGTACAGATGGCTCTTGAGAGTTCCGTTTTCCATGTACTCGTAAACGATTATCAACTCGTTTTGCTCGTCACAATACCCTATCAGGGACACCAAATGGCGATGGCGGAACTGGGTTAGCATTTCAAGCTCAGTCCGGAATTCAGCAAGACCCTGCTGAGAGTCTGGAGACCCCCTCTTGACGGCTACAACTGTCTCGTCTTTCAGGACGCCTTTATAGACCTTTCCAAAACCACCAACACCAATGATCAGACTGTCACTGAAGTTGTTTGTAGCCTCACGAATAACGGAAAGAGGGAACCCGTACCCAATCTTTGGAACGATGGCTGAATTCCCTCCGCTTCTATTGGCATTTGCCAGCCTCCTCCTCCTGCACACAAACAACCCAACCGCGGCCAAAATAATGACAACGAGAAGCAAAACTCCACCAGCCACAGCTGCAACGAGACCAATATTAACCTTGGGCGACTTAGACCCTGTTGCATCAGAAGCAACAAGGCTGCCTCCAGAGTTGTTCAGCTTCATAATCTCCAATCCGTTGAGGATCGCATTCGGATAAACATTATCAATCTCTGAGGGACCAATGCTGACATTGAGCAAACTACTACTGCCAGCTCCCATCACAGCATCCAAGAAATACGGGGTACCCAAAACATCGGATGTTAGGTTGCTAAGATCAAGATGCTTGACAACTAACCACGAGTTGATATACACATTGAAGAACATCTGATTCAATGAGCTACTAACTATGTCACAAAAGTGAAACCGGACCAGATAATAGAACTCCGGGTCAACAGTGAAAGACCAAGTCATGTTGGCTCGGGTATTAGGATCAGCCTCCGAGTTCAACCTGCTGGCAGTTCCATAGACCAAACGAGGCGCAGTCTCAGCTGTGGCCTTGCTCTTTGTGTAATTGACAGCATCAACATTAGACACAAACTTAACAAGGTTATTGTGCTTCAGAAAGGACTCATCACCCACCCAACTCCTCGACAGCGTGTCGTTCAACGGCTCAACAGATACATTCCCCATGTTCACTCTAAAAACAGTTTCCAGAGCTTGACCCTCCATACCCAACATTGATCTATGAGACCCAATTGTCCCTACACTGCTCGGGATGAGCTCATCGGGAACAGAAACAACCTCCAATGCATTCAAGTATGCAAATGAATTGAAGGCTGGGGTGAAGCTAAGAACCAGCTTATCTGAAGTTATGTTAAAGGAATACTCCTTAACCAAAGGGTTGCCACTCTCTAACTGAGAGCTGCTAAGAAGGGTTATGTTTTCAATGGATACCGAAAATTTCGCCTCACTCAAATTGTAGTTTCCTTGAACAAAAGGGTAAAAGTAGAGGCGAATCCAATGGCGTCCGGGTTTCGACACAGGGAAAGTATAATGTGATGATCCAGATAGGACCCTAGCTGTTTTGTAAAGATCTAAACCATACACATTACTGGATGAGATTGATTTTGAGCTAGTATTGATGAGAATTTCATGTGCTGTAGAAAGAAAGCTAGAATCGGCAATGAACACTCTACCTCCAACTGAAGTGTTGCTTGGAGAGCCACAATCAATAAGATAATCATCAACAGGAACAAATTGCAATGTAACACGCAGAAAACAAGAAATCAGACATACCCAGAAGAGGAATTTCAGATCAATTGCAACCATGGCGGTCGACAAGATTGACTTCACAGAACAAGCATGAACCCGGATGAGGAAACCCTAGAAAGGGAACCAGCTGAAATTGGGGGAAAGCGGATTGAAACCTCTCCGGGAAAATGGATTTGGTGGAGACGAAATTCAAATACACACCTAAAAACAGTTGATTTGTTTAAAAAAAAAAAAGGAGTCAGTGAGCAATTTGAATGCAGGAGGAATTGGGGTTGCTGAGAGTCAAAAGATTGGAGGAGTGGCAAGCGAAGCAAATCGATAAGACAGCTATGATGAAACTGAGAGGTGTATATGAGGCAAACCTTTGTAGAAAGACAGGAAATTTGAGTATCTGACGACAGGCAAAGTACAGGGTGTTTTGGGCTTGGAGGTATCCGAGGGACCAAACGCCATTATTGATTGTTGCGAAGGTGCTGGGAAATTTCTGAATCAGGGTTACCGCCTTTATTTTTTCTCTTTTGAAATTTTTTTAATTTATTTTAAAAGACTATAATTTTTATTTTATTTTTAAATATACCGAAAATATTCGAGTTCAGATAAGGCTAAAACTTGAGAGGCCGATAAATCGGCAGACGGAAAACCGTCAGAATACAACGTATCACATAAGGGAAAAAGGTGCAATAACGAGGCAATTCGTAATAGAAGACGGAGACAATTGGTTTTAGAATTGAACTTCACGTGTGTTATGTGAATCGAGCAAGCTCGGCTCGGGCTCGACTTGTACAAAACTAGGCTCAAGCTCATTTATATTTGAAAACGAACGAGTATGAGTATAGCTCGAAGTCTAACTCAACTCGATAAAAAAACGGGCAAAGCATGAACACGCAAGTACTTGGCTTGTTCAACTCAAATAGCACTCCTACTCACTCGGTTATGCTACCAGTACATGAGGTAGCTCGAGCCCCCTCTGGCTTGGAGAAAAATGTAAAAAAAAAAAAAGGGAAAATGGCAGAAAACCACCCATTAAATATGGATCTTTGCAGAAAACCACCCCATAAAATTGAAATTGCAGAAAACCACCCCTTAAACCCATTTTGTAGGTAAATCGCCACCCACAACTTTTTTTCTCGTTAGGTTTCCGTTTAAAACGGTGAAAAGTCATGTTTACCCCTCTCTTTTAATGTTATTTTAATGAGAGAAAAATGTATGGATTGAAATAAATTAATAAAATATATTTATCCATCCCATTTAATGATAGAAAAGGTATTTTATTCTATTAAAATAACAATAAAAATGATGGATAAATATATTTTATTAATTTATATCAATTCATACATTTTTCTCTCATTAAAATAACATTAAAAGAGAGGGGTAAAAATGACTTTTCACCGTTTTAAACAGAAACTTAACGGGAAAGAAGGTTGTGGGTGGTGATTTACCTACAAAATGGGTTTAAGGGGTGGTTTTCTGCAATTTCAATTTTAAGGGGTGATTTTCTGCAAAAACCCATATTTAAGGGGTGGTTTTCTGCCATTTTCCCCCAAAAAAAATATATGTATGTTTTGTAATTTTTTATAATTTAAGGGTTAAAAAGGGTACTAGATCAAAAAGTATCCTTAGCCTAGTTGGTTTGGCGTGGGAATTTGAATAATGAGATGGTAAGTTCAAAATCTCTTAGTTTTTAACTTAAAATATATATTTAAATCATATATTTAATGTGGTTTTTAATATATTTTTTTTACAAAAGTTGTATCATATATTCATATATATTAAAAAAAAATTCCAACAATAAAGTCGAGCCCCCTCTTTGATTTTTTTCTAACTCCGCCCATGCATACAACCCTATATAAAGAGGACAATCGAAGATAATTAAAGAGGAAGCACGTACACTTATAAAATTTATGTTTATTAATATTAAAAATATCAGTCCTATTAATATAAAAAATATGAAGGTAAAATATCTTTGAACGAGATAGGGAAAGATTAATTGGTTATTTAACACATTTACATCCTGATAAGTTGTGTATTGCTAAAAATGTATGTAATGTGCCATTCTGGCAATATATATGCAAAAACACATTGTTTCTATCTTTACCTTTTGGATGAGGGCATACTATCATTATCAGCTTTGTTCGAATAGTTCAATTGTACAATTTATAAAATTGATCATAAATACGATATACGGAGTACAAAGTAGGGTTGCATTATGAGTCAAATGTTTGAGCTTAAGGGTGTGTTTGGATTGAATAATATATTAATTGTAATTTAATTATCTTACCTCGTTTTATGTGATTGCTTTGTTAAATAATTATTTTATCTCAATATTTTATGAGATTTTTAGTTGTAAAACCAAACAATCATGTTTTTTTTTTGTTAAAAAGAGAATACAAACATACCCTAATTCAGATTCGTTCACTTTTTAAATAACTCAAGTACGAACACATTTTTAAAATCGAATTTAAATTTAAAATCGTTGTAAACATATTTTTAAATGAGCTACCCATCAGTCGCCAGTTTTTTACTTGTTTTGCTCAAACAAAATTCCAGAACACTAAATTCCATACTACTATCTTGAAATTATTTTGGGTGTGGTGATCGATTGTTCGTTTATGTGACTTTAGGATATAGGGAGTTGTCGATGTACACTGCACAAGACAACCATGTACTTAAGAATTCATTAAAACGCGGTTTAGCAAATCACGGTAGGGCAACCTAACATTAAATTCAAACACCAATTTCCCCTTTTTAGGTTTTTTTTTTAAAGTAATTTTGCTTTTGCCCTATATAGAAAATAAAAAATACGGATTAAGGCGGTGAGGTGCTGAGGTGGGAGTAGCCGTTGTCCGCTACGTAGTCCGGCAAGGCCGGCGGTGGGGACAGGGCGGCAGTTGCAGCGGCGCCTTAATGGGCTGTTGGTGCCCTGCTCCACTTCTTCACGTGCACTCCCACCCTTAATTTAATTTAATATTATTATTTTAAAAAACTTGTTTTTGACTAATCCTTAATTTTTGGTAAATAAATAACGGTCATCGGGGTTTGAATAGAGACCTTTAAACACTACTCGCAAATCCTTTCTGACTTAACCATTTCAGAATGGTTTGTTTTTTTACTAATCCGATTCCATCAATCATCTTGATCAAATTCCTTAGTTCTTGATCGAATTGTATCTCAACTAGACCTGAGCATGGGTCGGGCCGGACCTCAACCAAAATTTAAGCCCATTACACCGGACCGGAATTTGGGCCTAGTGTCTTGTCCAAGTCCGGCGTCCGCCCTCTTTGTAGGGCCGGGCCACCCACCGGGCCAAGTGGGCTTAGCATCTCAAATTCGTTTTCTGTCCGAAATCGAACTAAAAAAGTGGCAAATTACAACATTGTATAAATACTTTTAAATGCGAGGCAAACCTGGACAATATTAGCTTACTAACAAATGTAAATCAACGTTATAGTGTACCAATACTTTCAAACGGCACTCGGGCTATACGAGAGAGAGCATTTAGGGTTTTTATTTGTCAATTGGATTTGATTTTGAAGATGAGAGCATTTATGATTGGGAATAGTTAACACTTAGCACTAGTAAGACACCGGTAATATAGTTACAGTATAAATTATAGAAATTATGTATATATTTTTACAATACTCTATACTCCCTCCGTCTCAAAATACATGTCTTTTTAGCCCATAAATTTTTGTCAAAAATACATGTCTTTTTAGATTTAATAATTACACTTAACCTACTTTTACATCTAATCATTACTCTAATTTTTACATCACCCCTACTCTCCTCCTCACAAATTAAAAAAAAAAACAAAAAACAAATACTCTAATACCAAAGCCTAATAACAATTAATCTACTTTTTACATCTAATCATTACATTTAATATACTTCTTAATTCTCGTGCTCCGCCATAAAAAGACATGTATTTTGAGACGGATGGAGTATAATTTATATAATTATAATTATATATAATATTATTATAAAACCGGGTCTGGCCCGTCGACCCACTTGGGCTTCACCCTCTGCCCAATCCCGACCCTCTGGGCCTACCGGCCCGGGTCCGTCGGCCTGCTTGGACCAACTGCTCTGTCAAAGCCCGTATATTTTGTCAAACGGGTTGACTCATGTTTGCTCAGGTCTAATCTCAATGCAGATTGTTTACAATGCTTTATTTTAAAATTGGTTTTTCTATCCTATATCCTGATAGTCATAATCTAAAATTATATTTTAAAGTTTAATTATTTTATCTTTTCTTTTAATTAAATTCCTAGGGTCAATAATATTTTATATTAGGAAATCTTTTCCAATTTATACTCTTTTCCTATATGATATAGGATAGAAAAGGATAGAAAGACCGTTCTAAAATTTAAAGGTTTTCTTGAACAATTCAACCTCGATCAAATTAATCTCCCAGTCCATCCATTTTGGGGGTTATTTATATTTTAACTAGTTATTAGTTCATTTTGCATAAAATAAGTTCAGTTTGGTAACACGGAGTTGATGAGGTAGCTGAAGTTGATAGGGTAGCTGAAGCTGATTGATTAAGTGTGTTAAATATATGTTAAATTAGAGTTTTTATAAGTTAGTAAGGTGTTTGATAACCCAGCTGATAGAGTAGCTGATATAAACTAGCTGATCAGATATGAGAAAATGAATAGAATTCAAAAAAGTTGGAGGTGAGTAATTGTTTAAAATTCAATTTCAAAAGCTAATTAAATTTAAATCTTATATTTAACTTATTTAAAATTATAAAATATTAAAATCAAAAGCTCTGAAAAGCTATATGCGTTGCCAAATAAGGAATAAAACACTTTGGGGGAAAATCACGTACAATATTCAAAATAAAGATCTCGAATTAAGGAGAAAAATCATCAACGTTTATTTGTGTTATTTATTAGTTTTATAAGTTTGCACCATAGTTTGGAAAATAGTTGACTAGCTCCAACACTAAAGTTCCTACATCGTGTATGCTTGATTAGTTAATAGTTAGGTTATCAACTTACAATCTAATTCAAAAAGGAGTTATGCCGTTATAGTGACTTAATTTGCTCTTAAATAATATTTTTAGATCTAATTAATTAAGTTTTTAGGTGTACGTATATATTCAATTTTTCCAAAAAAAAAGGACAAAAATGATGCGGAGGAGTAAAATGTTCGAACAAATTAGAATATAATGCCAGGTTTAGTTTAGATCTAATATTCAAGATTCTAATGTTCGAACAAATTGTAGACTTAGGACTTTAAAGTCAGGCTTAGACGCTTGATTGCGAGTATCCTATTACACATTTTATAAGAAAGGAATACTTAAAGTAGTACCATTCCATAGTGGAAATGGAAAGAAGATGGAGGAAATAGAAATGGTTGAATAATTGAAAAATTAGATAATATGTTTCGGTAGAACAACTCAACAAATCCTTCACTTTTGGGCTTCTTGTAATCAAGTGTGAATCAAGACGATAATGGATGTGTATCGTGACGTTTCCACTATTCGGGTTGATTGTCTCTCTGAAGTTTCGTCCTCATTGTCCACAAGATGATCGGATCCTGATGTATCGCTGGCCTACGGTTTTGCTTCATAGTGGGGCTTGACTTCGTCCACATCTAGTTTCAGTAGTTTGGTTTAGGTCGGTTTGATCTCGTTTTTTGTAGGGTGCGTTTATTTGAGTTTGCACCGTTATGATCCGTTGTATCTTATGATTTGTAGACAGACCCCGTCTGTCTGCTTGGCCGACCTTCGAGTTACAGAAAGAATTCGAATTCTTATCTAATAAAAAAACAATTCTATATTTAAAAATTAAAATAAATTAAAATTAATATTAAAGAATAAACGGAAAAAAAAAAGAGTTTTGTGATTAGGGATTAAAATAAGGAATGAGGATAAGAACGGGGACAAAAAATTTGGACCCGGAATGTAGTGAGGATGTGGTCTAAATCCTCTGTCCCCAATTACGTCCCCTTACAAAAACTCTTTTTCTTTTTTCTTTTTAATCTATTTTTATTTTAGTTTTTTTTTGAATTAGGAATTGTGAGGGGAGGGGTTAGAGTGACAGGAGGGAAGACAATTTTAAGTATAGATCACCGGTTCGAACCCCGGAATGGCCGCTCTTTATTTACCAATTCAAGGAGGGAAGACAATTTTAACGACAGAGGATTTCATTCACTAATTGGTGATCAGTTTGAAATAGAAAGAGTGTTTTATATACACGGTAAATTCATAGGGATAATTAGTTTTAAAATAACGTCGAATTTGATATACTGAAACTGACATGCACTGATTGATGAGCATATTGAGAAATCAAAACGTAGATTCTTTCGTCGTGCCTAAAAATAAATCAATTTTTAATTTTCAATATTTTTTTCTTCAGTTTGAATTTTTTTTAGTTAAAAGGAGAGACGTGCATCTTGACGCGCTTTTATTAATTAATAGATAAAATAGGTTAAGTGGTAACTAGCATACGGGATAGTCCGACCCCTAACATCATTTTACAAGAACAGTAAAGCACTCTTTGGCGGGTCAAACAATACAACACAACTAGTCCAATGTCATATTGTCATAAGAGAAAACTAAACTAGCAAAGGTGGTTCGCTACCAGTTAGCTTCACGCAACACATGTTGAAACAAGATATATATCCCAGTTTCTTTTCAAAAAGTCTTGGCACTTACTAACTATGCTAGTCAACGGATGACATCGTGACATCTTTTCCCTAGTAGTGAAACTACAGTGCGAGAGTTTGTTTTCATAATACCACACCTGTAGCCCCCTTCCCAAGCTATCTGAAGCCCCTGTAACACTCCCCAAAGTTCAGCTTTGGGGATTGTAAGTTTCCCAACTTCATATAGAATTGCGATGCCATTTGACATCTCCCCTAATGACTCCCGCCTCAGAAGCTTGCCCATCTCTTTGATACACACCATCGGTGTTGGCCTTAACCCATCCTTCCTTCGGCTTCTGTTCAGCTTTGGGGATTGTAAGTTTCCCAACTTCATATAGAATTGTGATGCCATTTGACATCTCCCCTAATGACTCCCGCCTTATAAGCTTGCCCATCTCTTCGATACACCATCGATGCTGGCCTTAACCCATCCTTCCTTCAGTTTAATGACTCCCGCCTTATAAGCTTGCCCCTCTCTTCGATACACACCATCGATGTTGGCCTTAACCCATCCTTCCTTCGGTTTAATTCTCCCAGGCTATCATCACTTCACTCTTCTTTTTCTCCTCATCCTTTCCTGGCTTGTTTACTCCAACTCTCGTTATATACCTTCGCTTGTGTAAGCAATGAAAGGCGGAGAGAATTTCTGTGTGTATTTCCTTGAATGACAGATTACAAAATATATATATATATATATATATATATATATATATAATACAAGTAAGAAACCAATTAACACTTATGAGATCCTAAATACAAGGGGTGTTGAGATAGTGGATCAAAGATATATGTGCTAGAATATAGGAACCACTAACTACACTAGTTGACTGAGTAAATTGAACACGTCATTACCCCTCGGCAAGCCCAAGGGCGGGACGAACTTGGAGCTTGGAATGGAGAATGGAGAAACGATCCTTGTGTAGAGGCTTAGTGAAGATATCCGTCAATTGATCGACCAAGGAGACAATCCCTATCTTCAAGTCACCAGACTCAATTTGTTATCGAACAAAATGGAAGTCCAGGCAAATGTACTTCGAAAGAGTGTTGATCACGTACAGGATTCTTGCAGAGGAACGTGGCTCCGACATTGTCACACAAAATGGTGGGGGCAGAACGGATCTTGATATGCAAATCCCGCAGTAGCTGATGCAACCATATGAGCTCATCAACAGTGTAAGCAATAGCATGATACTCCGCTTCGATGCTTGAATGAGCGACCACCCGTTGTTTCTTCGACGTCTAGCTGATCAAGTTGATGCCACGAAAGATGGCGAAGTCGTATTGAGAATGGATATCGTTGAGGTCGAACAACCATCCTGCGTCAGAATAAGCAAGGAAGGATGTGGCAGCGGTTGGTTGAAAATGGAGGGTGTGATCAGAAGTTCCATTCAAGTACCGAAGGATGCGCTTAACCGCCTGCCAAGGGTTGTTGGCAGCTGCATAAACTAGCAGACATGCCTCACTGCAAAGGATATGTCCGGACGGGTGATGTTCGCATATTGGAGGGAGCCAACGGTTTGACGATATACGGTAGGGTCCATGAATGGGTCACCGTGATGACACAGGCGAGTAGAGGGATCAGCTGGGGAGGCTATGGGTTTGGAATCAGTCATGTTGGCGGCGGAAATAATGTCCCTTGTGTAATTTTCCTGGGAGAGGGATAAACCCGTGGAAGACTTGGTGAGCTGGAGGTCAAGGAAGTAGTGGAGGTCCCCAAGATCTTTGAGAGCAAATGTCCGATGTAGAGAAGTAGTAAAAGTACGGAGGAGAGCATGGTTGTTGCCGGTGATTATCAACTCATCCACATAAATAAGGACATAGATGTTGGATGTTGAGGTTTTATGAACAAAAAGAGAAGTGTTCGATTAACAAGCATGGAAGCCATTGGTGATAAGTTATGTTTTGAGTTTGGTGAACCAAGTGCGGGGGGCCTGTTTGAGATCGTAAAGGGCCTTGTGCAGCCGAAAAACATGAGTTGGATGAGCATCATCCTCAAAGTCTTTCGGTTGGGCCATGTACACAACCTCGGACAAGTTGCCATTGAGGAACACATTGTTGATGTTGAGTTGTTTGATATGCCACTCGTGCGAGAGAACCAAGGAGAGGACAAGTCGAATAGTGTTCGGCTTAATGACCGGGCTAAATGTGTCGAAGAAATCAATACCCTCTTCCTGGCTGAAACATTTTGCAACAAGTAGAGCCTTATAGCGTTGTATCTTGCCATCAGAGTCTTTCTTTACCCTGAAAATCCATTTGCAACCAACAAGATTAGAGCGTCTAGGACGGGGAACGAAAGACCAAGTGTTATTTCGCATTAAAGCATCATATTCCTCCTTCATCACAAGAAGCCAACATTCATGTTTTAAGGCTTGGGACACGGTGGTTGGCTCAAGAACGGGAGAGGGGGTAGCGACAATGGTGAAAGCTATGGATTTGAGATGGTGAGAGTGAGCCCTCGTGGTCATGGGATGCGTTGTATTGGAGGGGGGTCTAAAGTAACTAGCTATATGCAGCAGGATGGGTGGTCTGTTTGGCCTGAGAGCTCACAGTAGGCTGCTGGTAGTGAGGGGAGGGATGAGAATATCGGAGGGAGGGGATGCTACTTGGGGACGGTGGGGGTAGGGGTAGGAGGCGGGAGTGACGCTGAGGCGGTGGGTAAACTCATGAGGGTGGATGTGGCTGGGCTAGGCTGCGGTGATGGCTAGGGACATGAACATGGAGAGGTAGGCACATCATATCAAAATTTATCCTCATTAAGAATAACATGTCGAGACACATAAACGCGAGAGGTTTCTTTGTGAAAGCAGAGGTTGCCCTTGTGGGTGACACTATAACCAATGAAAGTGCAGGGTAAAGTGCGGAAATCCATTTTGGATGGATTGTAGGGGCGGAGGAAGGGGTAGCAAAGACAACCGAAGGTTTTTAAATTTTAAGAAACTAAAATCAGGGTCTTTGTTGTAGAGAGGATGGTAAGAGGAGGTGAAATTTAAGATGGGGGATATGTTGTGATTGTGAAGGTAAGTTGCGGTTTTGAAGGCATGTTCCCAAAAGTGTTTCGGAAGAGAAGATTGAGCTAATAGAGTGAGGCCTTTTTCGACAATAGTTCTATTTCGGCGTTTGTTCTTGGGTATAAGGGCAAGAGACGTGATGAGTAATCCCAAGTGATCGTAAAAGGGAAGAGACATTGCGATATTCGCCACCTCAATCGGACTAAAGACTCTTTATTTCACGTTGGAATTGTGTTTTGATCATAGTGTGGAATTGCACAAAGGTTTAGAGAATCTGCGATTTGTGAGATAAAAAATATATCCAAATAAACTTAGTGCATTCATCAATGAAAAGAACGAAATAACGATTGACATTCAAAGATAATGTGGGAGATGGCCCCTAAACATCAAAATATATCAAATCAAATGGTTCCTTAGAAGCAACATGCAAGGATGGAAGATGTAAACGATGACTCTTGCCCAATTGACAAGAGTAAAAAATGTTTGGAAATTTGTTATTAGTGACAGGAAGCTGAAATTTAGAAACCAATCGTCGCAAAATAGATTCATGAGGATGCCCCAATCTGCAGTGCCACCGATGGAGGGATGTGTGAGTGCCGGAGAGAGCAGTAGGCTTGGAGGGGATGGGTGAGGTTGAGGGCAGCCTATAAAGACCATTTTCAATGGTTCCTTAGAGCATAGGTTGACCCTGAAACGTCTTAACATGACAAAAATTAGGCCAAAATTTCATCATAACCTTATTATCCTGGCAAAGTTTAAGGACACTAATCAAGTGTTTGGTAAGGCGAGGGACAACAAGAACATTAGGCAACTTTAGATTATGGAGAGAACACTATCTAATATGAGAAATAGACAAATGGTTACCGTTCTCGACTTGGAGCTTGTCGGGGCCCGAGTGGTCATCGGAAATGGTGAGCTTGCGAAGATCCGGGGTGACATGGTTGGTAGCGCCGATGTCGAAGTACCAATTCGGATCTATGGCGAAGGGTTGTTGTGCTCAACAACATTGGCCTGCTTCGTCGAGTCCTTGAGGTTAGGTCAACGGGAAGGGAAATCGACCTGATTACCCCTTTGCCAACAGTCGATGGCCTCATGTCCGGGTATGTTGCATAGCTGACAGTGGGGGTGACGTCGACAGTTCTCAGAGGTGCGAAACTTCTGATGACGCACATTCTGAGGGCGTGGGCCAGAGGAGCGCACACTGCTGCGAGAGGCGACGTTTGCCGTTGGCAACTCCGGGATGGCAGGCGCAGAAAGTGGCTGGGAAGTAGCCCGACAAGTGAGATCACGAGCCATTCGATCCTCTTCCTGAAGGAGCAGACCAACAAGATCATCGATGGTGACATTGGTCGAGTGCATCATGAAGGAGGTGGTGAAGGCATTGTACGAAGAGTTCAAGCCATGGAGGATATGCTGCCCATGAGGTCCTCATCGGAGACCGGTTGAAGATCCTCAGCAAGGGCGTCGACGAGACCCCGTTTCTTCTCAATGTAGTCGACCATAGAGAGAGCAGCCTTGAAGATGGACTGCAATTGTAGTTTCATTGACATTTTGCGGGCTAGGGATTGAGCTTGAAAGGAGCGCTCGAGTGTTGTCCCTGCCAAGTGTGACGAGGTGGATCGAGCCACAAGAGACAAGACACACTCAGACAAGGTGGATTTAATCCACAATAAAACAAACCTATCCATTTTCTTGCATAGAACGAAATCTGGATTAGGGAGAGCCGGAAGGGCAACTTCTGGATTTGGTATGGTCTCCAACGGTGGAGTCGGGGAGAGGACAAAGGCTTCGAGATCGAAGGTCTCAAGCGCAGACATGATGGTAGTCTTCCAAAGAGAGTAATTATCTCTATCCAATTTGATACTGATGTTGGGAATTTGGAAGGAGAGGTTGTAGGTGGAGCCATCGGCATCAAGGAGTAGATGTTGTGTACGTAGTGTGTTGCGCCATTGGAGTAGAGAAGGAAGGCTGGTGAAAAGAAATAAAATTTCAAAGCTCTGGTACCTTGAATTGGTAAATAAAGACCGGCTATCCGGGATTCGAACCGGGGACCTATGGGTACTACCCACGAGTCCTTTCCGGTGAGCCATTCCGAAATGGTTCAAAGCTCCGATACCATGTAAGCAATGAAAGACGGAGAGAATTTCTGTGTGTATTTTCTTGAATGACAGATTACAATATATATAATACAAGTAAGAAACCAATTAATTAACACCTATGAAATCCTAAATGCAAGGGGTTTTGAGATAGTGGATTAAAGATATGTGCTAGAATATAGAAACCACTAACTACACCAGTTGACTAAGCAAATTGAACACGCCATTAGCTTGGTTGAAGATGAAGCTCTTCTTACATCCTCTCCATATTCTTCCCTGTCGAACACTCTTTCATTCCACCCTTTCCATAACTCTCATAAGGTCCCTTCAAATATGTCCCTCGACAAGATATTATTAGTATAAGGCGACGAGTTCATAATGTTATCCAAGGCGCGAATTCCGATCCGTTGAACTCCTTGTCGAAGCGAATGGCATTAAAGTTGTCTCACACGCACATCTCACCTTGCTGCAATCTCTGAACAAGTGGCTCATGGTTTCTTTATGGTCGACACAACTCGTGTATTCGGTATTCCAGAGTTAGCAATCTTCCGTTTGAATTGGTAACCCACCTGTCAAGTTTGTTCAAGCAGGTGAATCGCTCGTGTAGCACTTAGGACTTTAGGAGTAACTACTACGAAAATGAATTAATGGAAGAGGAAATATATATACCAAATGTCTCATTTTTATCTTTTGATAAAAGAAAAAATGTATCATTTTCTAACTAGAGAAGATTTTTTTTTAATTCATATTGTCTCCACAGACTCCATATGATGTTTGGCATATATATTAATTAATTAGTTATTCGTAGGGATATTTAAGTCAACTTATCTCTTATAAATCGATCTATTGTTGTAAGACGATGTTACTTTCAATCAGGGACGGAGCCATAAATTTATCGAAGGGGGCAGAGTTTTATTCAAACTGTTGATTCATTCTTCGATATTTTTTTTTTTATAGTACGTTTAGCGGACAATGTTTTTTTAGTTCAAAACACAATGTTTTTTGTTCAAAACGACGGTGTTAAATTTAAAATATAGTGTCAGTAGTTGTTATATTTTTTTGTCTTTAACCGAAAAAATGATGTTGTTTTAATCAATAACAATATTTTTTTTTGTCTAAAAATATATCGTTTGAAACCTACAAAGTCAATATACAACTTATTGTTTTGGTAAGCATGCAATAACGTGTAACAAAATATATATACAAACTTTAAACTTGCATAATTTCTTATATAATTATCGAATTTAATAATATAACCTCTTGTTTTGAAGTTCTTTGGTTGAATTACATTGCCGAAATATCAAATTAAGTAAAATATAAAATAATCGTGCTTTATTAAAAAACATTTGAAATAATTAATCTATGTTTAACTTTCAGACGGTCATAACTTTTTACTCGTTTATCGGATTCAGGCTAATAATATATCAAAACGAAGCTATCGACGCGTAGAACATATATAGGTGATTCGTCGGATGAAAGGGGGGGCGTATGGTCCCGCTTGCCCCCGCCTAAATCCGTCTATGCTTTCAATACCCCTCTCATGCCGGTTGAAATCCTCTATAACATTTTACGTGTTATATCTAGTGTTATAGTACTCATTATTTTGGGTATAGATTTATATTTAAAAAATTAAAAAAAAATATGTATGCCCTATATACTTATATTAATATGTCTATAAACTTTTATTTTGAAAATATATGTTTTAGAAAAATAAAAAAATTATTTTCTAAAATAATTAATCTTTTAATTATCCGTAATTTTTAATAATCATTTTTCATAATAAAATTTTATAAACATGTTAATATATAAGCGTATAAAATATAAATATAATTTTTTTAATATAAATTTATATATAAAATAATTAAGTGTAACACCGAGTATAACACCCGGTGTTACAGGGCATCCTCACTGCTCTCATGCACACATTACATGAGTAAAGTTTGATAGCTATTTTATTTACATTTTTTTTCCTCCATTATACCTTTAGTTTTACGGTTTATGTGATATATTATTAGTTTTTTTTTATTGTGATCAAATTACTTTCCTTTGTTAAACATGTATGTTACTAAAAAAAAAGTTACAACAAGAAACGAGGGTTGATGTTCATAGGAATGCCCCTAGATTATACGTAGTACAAATTTATGGCATTTTATTATTACATTATTATTGGGTAATTAGCTCAATTTAGAAAATACATTATTAGGGGTGGGTGGGTGAAGCTATTTTTTCACACAATCCGTCACAAAAAGACTTCATCTGATAAAAAAATTTCACTCGATCCATCACCCGTTTGTCCAGTGTTTCACACATCATCCGATTTGTCGGGTGAATCGGTGGGTAATCGGGTAAAGTAAATTATTAGAAAATGAGTCACAAGACATATTTAGATCGATCATATTCGATAATTTCACAAACCACGTCAACGTGGAAATCTTATTAAATGTATAAAAGGTTTATTCATATATTATATCACTATCATCGTCTTACAAAGTTAGCAATACAAGTTTAATACCAAATCAAATGAAATGAATTTTAGTATGTTGTTAGACTCATGGTTAACAAAAGAAAAAAACAATTTTGCTAAATCATGCCTTAATTAACACACTAAATGTTAACCAAGTTACTGAAACGAGCGAAATTGCTAACATTCTAGTAGTGTATGCAAAACAAAGAAAATAATTTTTTTTATAAGATGTGATTTAGGGTTAAATAACATAAATTTATACTTTTTTTTTAGATTTTTTTTGCACAAAAATAATTAGAGAATGGAGAAGCTAAAATTAGAAAAATAAGAAATATGTAGTTATATATGTTAGGCTATATATACAAACTAGGATTTTTTAAAATAATCGGGTGGGTTAATGGGTGGTTAAGTGGGTCGGGTAATGGGTGAAAAACATATCATCCATCAGCCGACCCATCACCCGATTTTTTTTTTCGAATTTTCACCCGTATAATCAACCCGGGTGAGTTGGGTGAGTCGATCACCCATGATTGATTTCCATGCCTAGACATTATGCCCAGATAATCGACATAAATTTGAAAATTTATTCTTAAATCTTTTAATTCATGTATTATAAAAGAGATTTGATTTTAATAGAGTTATGTTAATTTTTAAAGGTAAATCTAGTTATATAAGGGCATTTTTGCATAATTTCATAGTTTAGGGATGTTTTGTGAAAAATACCAACATTTGCCACGTGGCCTCCAGTTTCTTATGGGGATCGAGTTTCGACTGATCTCAGCCGTCCATCTTCTTTTCCCCGTGATATAAAAATAGGAAAGAGAACTCCCGTGGATCCCCAATTCTCCCTGACGCAAACTAGGTTTTGGACATCTCACGATTTCAGACAGGTTTACTCTCCTCCTGTTCATCTCTTTCGCGCTGTGTTAATCCTCTATTGCGGTAAATTCTCAATATTTTACGTCGTAGTTTAGACTATCGGATTCCTGAAATGGTTTATTGGATTCCAATACGCGAATTGAAAACTGTTTGTTTCTTGTCATCGTACATTCCCTCTGTTCTTTCTGGATTTGAGAGAAGCGGATTCTATATTCTATTATATATAAAAATTTTATCTTGAATTGATTTTCTTGATGGAGTTGGTACATCAATTCCAATTCACTTTTGCGATTGTAATTGAGTTGTTACGAGTGAGTTGTATCTTGTGATTTGATTGGATTCGAGAGTTTTTTTTTTTTTTGTTTCAGTGTGGCTTGATGGCTTGTGTAGTAAAAATTAGATTTAAAGCGTGAAACTTTTGCAGTTCAAAATTCTTTTTGCACCTGTTTTGGTTAAGTGAAATGGTGCGTGGGGAAGAACCTGTGTATGCCTGATTTGATATAAATATTTAGTCTTAAACAATCTGCAATATTAAGATAGGCATGGGTTTTTGAATGGAACCTATGGTTTGAATCCCCCTAATATTGTTGATGCTTTTACAGGCAACATGCCTCGATATGATGATCGTTATAGCGGTACTCGGCTCTATGTTGGGCACTTGTCTTCACGAACTCGAACCCGTGATTTGGAAGATCTTTTCAGTCGATACGGGAGGTAATTGAACAATTGCTTGCTTTTTTTTTTGATACTGTATTTTTAAAGGGAATAAATTTTACTGTAGGAGTTATTCTTTCTCATTGTCAGTTTGGTCATCAGTATTTAAATCTGCTGCAGATGGATTATCTTATTTGTGTGCTGTCACTTTTATGCATGATTCTTCTTCTGTGCCATATAAGGTGTTGGTTCACTTACAGTATTTAAAAAATAATTAAAGGCTAATGGTTCCTCTCTTCAATCAGACATTTGAATATCCGAATGTAAAATATTTGTTCAAGAACATTGCAGGCCTCAATGTGTGGTCTTGTTTAACTTTAATATCTTGTTGAAGGTTTGTGGGCTTTTGCCTTACCCGGAGGCCTGTGGGGAGAGTTTGCTCTGGGTGGAATTGGTGTTGTTGCCATGTATAAGAGACTTTGGCGATTCTTTCTGTTATTTATTGCGTGTTTTTGTCGATTGGGAACTCTCAAACTGGTGTTTAGTCCATCTATGAGGGGCAAGGTGCCACCCCTTCCGTAGTTTTGTGATGATGATGGCCTTCCGTAGTTTTGTGATGATGATGATGATGCCCTTACTGTTTGTGACAACCATTTACGCAGAGTACGAGACGTGGATATGAAGCGAGATTTTGCATTTGTTGTATGTATCCCACACCTAATTTCTTTGAAGTTTCAAGGCTTGTTTTTTAAAACATAAGTTCCTTTTCTATTACTATCCTGATAATTTGGTACAGGAATTCAGTGACCCTCGGGATGCTGATGATGCAAGATACAGTTTGAACGGGCGGGATGTCGATGGCAGTCGAATCACTGTGGAAGTTTCAAGAGGAGTAAGTGTTTGTATCTGGTTACCACCCATTACATGCCATATTACCGTTCCATAAATAGTTTGATCCTTTGATTCTTGCAGCACTTCCATTCATTCAAACTTTATATAACTTCTTTATCTCCTATCTTGGTACTGCTATTGCAAATTTGTGTTTCTGTAGCTGTTTCAAAGCTCACATATCCCTTATGGTGTTATTTAGGTGCCACGTGGTCCAGGTGGCTCACGTGATTACGGAGGCAGGGGACCTCTCCCAGGATCAGGAAGATGCTTCAATTGTGGAATTGATGGTCACTGGGCTCGAGATTGCAAGTCAGGTGACTGGAAGAACAAGTGCTACCGCTGTGGAGATCGTGGCCATATTGAGAGGAATTGTCAGAATAGCCCCAAGAAACTTAGGTATTCTATACTCTATAGCCTTTTATCTTTGTGTAAAACCATTCAGATTACTTGTTCTATTAAGTTGGGTTTGCATAATGAGTTCAATATTATCCAAAGTTGCCAAGAGGAAATCGAATGTCTGAATCCAACTTCTTGTCTACACAGACGTGGTAGGAGCTACTCAAGGTCACCGTCTCCTCGCCGTGGTAGAAATCGGAGCCGCAGTTTGAGCAGGAGCAGGAGCTACAGGTTATCTTTCTGTTTGTGATGCGTATTTCAACATTTTTGTTAACTTAATATAATATGGTGATTGAGGATATTTATTTCCCCGCAGTCGATCTAGATCACCACCTAGGAGGGAACGTGCTGTGGAGCACTCTGACAGGTCTAGAAGCCCTCGACGCAGCAGGAGCCCCAGGCACCCAAAGGCCTCGCCGCCACCAGTGTCAAGGGGCAGGAAGCACAGCCCAACACCTGATGAGAGAAGCCCACGAGGCAGAGCCAGCCTCTCGCCCAGGGATGATGACAGGCATGCCAATGGCTCCGATTATGGCAAGAGCAGGAGCAGAAGCCCTGCAGATGAAGTTGACAAAGAGAGCCCTAGGCAAAGAGACGACCAGAGTCCTATGGAGGCCAATGGCGGTGGGGATCGTAGCCCTAGCCCCATCCTGAAGAATGAGAGGAGTGCAATGGAGGATGATGAGGACGGCTATCGTGCTTCTCCAAGAGGCAGTGAGTAATCTGAAATGTTGATAGACCTCTCTTTTCAAGCAAATTGCGTATGTTAAGATTCTGTCTTGCAATGCTTTCATAGACCTTGGGGCTTGATTTAGACTTTAAGATTGCCTTTTCTAGGTAAACATTGACATGGTTGATGTGAATCTTAAAGTATTAAGACGATTTTGTTGCACCTTAAAGTTTGTGTTAGGTTGGTTGGAAGAACTATTTTGGTTTTCAATCTACATTGGCTCTTTCGTTCCATCTGAAATGTTTTTCGAACTCACAATACAGTTTGCAAAGCCTATACATTCAGCCCCCGTTTGGTATCCATATACTGATATGAGATATTAGATATGGGTATTAGATATCGATGGATATATGGGTATCAAATCTCATATCTGATATCTAATCTCCCCGTTTGGTATTAGAGTATATGGGTATCAATCTAAACCCAATCCCCTTTCTCCCTCCCCCTCCCCAAGCCACATCACTCAAATCTGAGAAAATCAACCACACCCGGCACCCAGAAGCGACCATGAAGAGCTAAAAGGGCACCGAAAGGAAACTAGAACCCAAAATCCTCACTTCAAAAATCCAATAGCCACCATCGCCGGAAACTGCTCAGAACACCGAACCCTCGCCGGAAACTGAGCCAAGTCAGGAAAGGAGGAACGCACAGACCAGCCAAGTGACCCCTTTGCCCTCGTTGAGGGACTTGCGAGCGCAATCGACATCAAGGTTGAAGACCTGCTCCCATGGATTGAAAAGAAGAGAGAACGAAGAAGAGGGAAGGAGAAGCGATTGATAGAAAAACCCATATCCCAATTTTTTGGGGTATATGGAAGTGGGAAAATTTACAAAGGGAAGGGGATATGACTATATGAGTATATGGGGGTATATCAACTTGATATCCATATCCCTGCATACCAAACAAGGGTATGGATATGAGTGATATCCATACCCATACCTGATATCAAGATATGGATACCAAACAAGGGCTCAGTTATACTGCCGTTGCTGATATCATAAAATCAGTTGCAGAGGAGGCCAATGTTGCTTGATTTGCAGTCGAATATGGTCTCACGATTTATTTATTTTTGATACTATGAAAGAGAGATGAACTAAGTATCAAGTAGATAAAAATGGGAAAATGAAAGTAGATGGTTTTTCAAGCGGTGGAGCTCTACATTCATAAACATGCTATGGGTAATATGGAAGGTGCGGAATGAGATGGTTTTTTAAGGCAATGATAATCTTCAAGGGATCGTCAACAGGGTATGGAAGATGATGTCGGCATACTTCCATTGCCGTGAGAAAGCCAGCAAGATGGGACCAAGATCTGAGGAGGAAAATCGGATCCCAACAGTATGGTCACCACCGAACCAGGATTGGATGAAACTCAACGTGGACGGTGCATCGAGAGGCAACCCGGGCCCTGCGGGAGGAGGTGGGATTGTACGCAATTCCGAAGGCAATTTCATGACAGCGTTTGCGTTTAATTGCGGGAGCTGCACTGCTATTATGGCAGAACTTTGGGCAGCTTATCATGGGCTCAAGGTTGCCAAGCAGCTAGCTGGGCATCCCGAGGTTGATCTTGGAGACGGACTGCGCCGCGGTTTGCACCTTGCTTCAGCCGGCTGCTGGGGTGCCATATGCCCATCAAAGCCTTGTTCTACACTGCAAGGGGTTAATAGCGGACTCAAGCTGGGACGTCAAAGTGTGTCAGGTTCGTCGGCAGGCTAATAAGCTTGCTAATGTGTTGGCAAATAAGGGAATTGAGCTCACAAACCATGATTTTGTTTTACTGTCTTCTTTGCCTGAGTTTCTCCAAGAACTTATGTACCATGGCACTTGGCCATCCTCTGCTCTTGAATAAAATTTGGGGGCACTAGCCCTCCCTTAAGTACCCAAAAAAAAAACAAAAAACAATACTATAGTAAGAACATCTCCAATCGCTAGAATTTTGGATCACACAGTTCCACAACATCTCCAAGAAAGACAAACCAAATAATCCAACAAAAGAAGTCATCACACCAAGGGACTAGCAAATAGCAATGAAAAGGAGCAGGAGGAAGAAGAGGATGCATGAGCTCTAAATGGATGGCGTGCGATATGAGAAGAAGAGGATGCATGAGCTCTAATTGGATGGCGTGCGATATGAGCAGGGCCGTCTTGATGTTTTACTAGCACCGGTGCGATAATTAAAATTATGCCCTATAGTTTATATTGTTTTCCTTTCTTATGCAATAATAATTACATTTATGTACTATGATATATATGACATAAATGATATCACCAAGAAAAACAAAATACTTATCTTGTATTTACATAAAATCCATGTGTTATAAATAATCAATATGACATGATTGTAAATATTGTTAATTATACAATTATTAAATTTTAATATTTAAGTAGGGTTTTGTCATTTATCCCCAAAAAACATAATAATAGTAGTAGAATTTTTATTTTATTTTAGCAATAAATATGTTAAAAATGAAAGAATGGAAAATATGGAATGGACCCGGCGGTTGAAAAACTCGCCGCTCTGGTGAGAAGAATGGACCCCAAATTGGTGTTTCTGATGGAGACGAAATGTGATAAGCGAAGGATGGACAAGGTGAAGAAGATGGTGGGCTTTAGAAACTGTTTTGCTATCGAAAGTGTTGGGAGATCGGGTGGTTTGTGCTTATTGTGGAACGATGATGTGGTCCCAGTGGCGGTCCAGTCATATACTAGACATCACATAGAAGTGATGGTTGGGGGTTGGAGGTTTACTGGAATTTATGGGTGGCCTGAACAACATGAGAAGAGGTATACATTTGAGCTTATGAAGAAACTAAAGGAGAGGGTGAGGGAGCCGTGGGTTATTATTGGTGACTTCAACCAAGTTGTGAGTGCGGCAGACAAAGTGGGAGGGTTGCAGTCGAGTTTCAATAACATTATGAATTTTAGGGATGCAGTGGAGGAATGTGAGTTAAGGGAGATCATGTTTGAAGGAAATCGATTCACATGGGATAATGCTAGGAGGGGCGATGGGTTTATCCAGGAGCGCTTGGATATGGGTTTTGCTAATGAAGGGTGGCTTGAGATTTTCCCTAGAGCCCGGATCAGACATCTACAGAGAGCAGGCTCAGACCATGTTCCGATATTGCTTGATTGTGAAGGTGAGGGAGAACGCCAAAGGGCCAAAGGGGAGAGACCATTCCGATTCGAAGCTATGTGGATGGAGCATGAAGAGTACATCGATGTGGTAAGGAATGCCTGGTTGAATCCGGGGAGTAGTAGGGCGGAGGAAGGCATTGTAGGGAAGGTGAGAAGGTGTGGGATGGATTTAAAGGAGTGAGACTTCTTGTCTTTTGGTAATGTAGGACGGGAGTTGGGATCGGTTAGAAGGGAGCTAGCGCAGATGAATGAAAAAGGAATGAGGGGGGAGTGGGTTGATAGAAGGAGAGAGCTCGAGAGTAGAGAGACGGAACTGATAAGGAGAGAGGAGATTATGTGGCATCAGAGGGCTCGGGCTAGTGAGTTTAAGTGGGGTGACAGAAATACAAAATTTTTCCACATGAAAGCTAATGGGCGCAGAAGGAGAAATAGGGTCACAAAATTGGTTGATGATGAGGGGAAAGAATGGAGGAGTCATGAGGGTATGGCAAAAGTGGCAATTGATTATTTCAAAGAATTATTTAAATCTGATGTGAGATCTGACCCTGAAGCGGCTACTCAAGGTATCGAGCCTATACTGTCGGCTGAGGATAACCGCGAGCTGTTGCTGCCCTTCACGGGCGAGGAGGTACGTGCTGCGCTCTTTTCGATGCATCCTACGAAAGCACCGGGCCCGGATGGTATGCCAGCGCTGTTCTTCCAACGGCACTGGGATATTGTTGGGCCTAGTGTTACTCAATGGGTAATCGATATTCTAAATGGTGCTCCTTTCCCGGATGGTATGAACCACACCTTCATTACTCTGATTCCTAAGGTTTCAGCGCCTTCATCCATGAAGGAGTTGAGACCTATCAGCTTGTGTAATGTCCTCTATAAGATTGTGTCAAAGGTGTTAGCTAACAGGTTGAAGAAGTGTTTGAATAAGGTGGTGTCGCAGAGTCAAAGTGCATTTGTACCAGGGAGGATGATAACCGATAATGTCATCGCGGCCTTTGAATTGTTCCATTACATGAAGACTAAGGAAGGCAAGAAGGGATACATGGCTTTAAAGTTGGACATGGCTAAAGCATACGATAGAGTAGAGTGGTCCTTTCTTTAGCATAGCATGAAAAAGATGGGATTTTCGGAGCAATGGGCAGCATTGATTATGAAGTGCATTTCTTCGGTGTCGTTTGCGGTTTTGATGGAGGGGGTGCCGACTCAAGAATTCAGACCAGCACGGGGGCTACGGCAGGGGGATCCACTTTCTCCTTATCTGTTCTTGTTATGTGCAGAGAGCCTTGCTAGTTTGTTGCGCAGAAGTGAGGAACAAGGAAGACTGGAAGGAATTCGGATTGCTAGAGGAGCTCCAAGGGTGTCTCACCTGTTTTTTGCAGATGATTGCGTCATTTTTGCGAAGGCGTCTTGTCAACAGAGCACTGAATTGATTTCTATTCTCCACAAGTATGGAGCAGCGTCGGGACAACAAGTGAACTTCGCTAAGTCTGAGCTATCGTTTAGCAAGAATGTGCCAGGGGGGACGAGGAATCAGATTCAACAAGTGATGCAAGTAAGGGAGGTGCAAAAGCATGAAAAGTACCTGGGATTGCCGACTATAGTTGGAAGGTCTAAGAAGGCAATTTTTGCAAATGCTCGGGAGAGAGTATGGAAGAAACTCAAGGGGTGGAAGGAAGCTAGTCTAAGCGCAGCCGGGAAGGAGGTGATGATCAAGTCGGTGGCCCAAGCAATTCCGGTGTATACCATGTCTTGTTTTTATATGCCGGATGAGGTGTGTAAGGAGATAGAGAGCCTGATGGCTAAATTTTGGTGGGGAGATGGTACAGAAAGGAGGAGGATTCATTGGTTAAGCTGGAAGAGGCTTTGTGTTGCAAAGGAGCTCGGAGGGATGGGATTCCGTGATTTGCGAAGTTTTAATTTGGCTCTTTTGGCCAAGCAAGGGTGGAGGATTATTAACGAACCGGAGTCCCTGGTTGCTCGGTTGCTTAAAGCGAAATATTTCCCTAATGGTTCTTTTTTGGAGGCAAGCTTGGGGCATCGACCAAGCTATACGTGGCGAAGCATTTGGTTAGGGAAGAAGCTCTTGGAGGAGGGGTTAGTGTGGACGGTGGGGAATGGGGCTAATATAAGTGTGTGGAAGGATAGGTGGATTCCAAGACCAACTAGTTTTAGGGTAGTTGGCAACCCGAGAAGTGCAGCTGATGAGTTGCGAGTTCTGGATCTTATTGATTGGGAGAGGGGAAGCTGGCGGGAGGATTTCGTCCGGGAGGTGTTGTATCCTTGCGATGCGGAGGTGGTTCTAAGGATACATCTTACCAACCATGATGTTCAGGATGAGAGAGTGTGGATCCACTCAAAGGAAGGTGAGTTTTCGGTGAGGACCGTATACCACGTAGCACTTCAACAGGAGCTTGTAAGGGAGGGGGAGGCAGGAGGCTCCAAGGAGAGTGGTTGGAGGAGTTTCTGGCGCAAGGTGTGGAAGCTGCAGACGATCCCTAGAGTGAGGGCGATGGTATGGAGAGTTGCTAGGGACATCCTGCCGTGTAAGGTGAGATTGTGCGATAAGAAGGTCTTGGAGGAGGATTTGTGTGATGTGTGTGGAAGAAGGGAATCTGCGTTCCATGTGTTGTTTGAGTGTGTAGAGGCGTATAGAGTGTGGGAGCTTCAGCCTCAACTGTGTGAGATTGGGGAGGGGTGTAAGGAGGTAAAGGGTTGGCTGGAGGCAGCGATCGAGCGTCTCACGGAGGAGCGGTTGCAACTGTGGTTGGGTATTATATGGAATATTTGGAGAGCTCGGAATAGACGAATCTTCGAGGGGGTGACGATTGACAGGGAGAGGGTGATGGAGGACGCAAGGCTGATGGTCGAAGAGCTTAGGGGTGGGGCGACGAGCGAGAGGGAGGAGCGGGGGAGGAGAATGGAAAGGCTGGAGGTGGAGCGATGGGTTCGACCGACAGATGGCTGGATTAAAATTAATTGTGATGCAGCCGTCCATGTCGAGAAGGGGTGTGGAGTGGGGATTATTGCGCGAGGAGATGAAGGGAAGGTGTGTTTTGCAGCTGCTAGAAGGTGTGTGGGATGCCCGGGGGTGGAGGCGGCGGAGGGAGAAGCAGTGTCTTGGGGGATGACAATGGCACTTCACCATGATATAGAGCATGTGGTGGTGGAGTCGGACTGTTCGACACTGGTTGCTAAAGTGAACAGCGGATGGAGCGGAAGGGGACAGCTGGGGGCTACTGTGGCGCTGATCAGAGAGCTGCAAGCTCGGTTTCAAAGCTGCAGGCTAATGTTCGTTCGACGGGGAGGGAATAGAGCAGCCCACTGCATAGCACAGTTCATGCCGGCGGAGCCTTGGGTGGTGGAGGCGGGGGGTCTGTTACCGTATGAGCTTGATACTATTGTTCAATTAGACTTATGCAACAATTAATGGAAATGTTTTGTTTGTGCTTAAAAAAAAATATGGAATAATTGCGGGGATTTGATTTTTTTTTGCAATGTTGAATGCCGAAAAAAATGAATGAAATGAAAGAAGAAGAAAAAGAATGATCCGTTGTGGCACATTGAACCAAAAAATAGAGTTGGGCCATTAAAAAGAAAAAAAGAGAAGGCAAAGAAAATAAAAGGGTAAACTGCAGAAAACCACCCCTTAAATATGACGTATTGCTAAAAACCACCTCTTAAAATTAATATTGCAAGGAACCACCCTTTATATGGGTTTCGTTAACCAAAGACCACCCCACCTCTCTGATTACGTTAGCCCCGTTAGGTATTTCTTCAAAAAAGTATTAAATCACCAAATTACCCTTATCACTTCATCAAATTCACTTTTCACTGCCATCAAACTAGAAGAAGAATATGAACATCCTTACAATTTCGACTTTGAATTCTTCAAATTTGAAGCATCGATAATGCATTAAGCCTCTCAATTGCTTAATTTGAAGTTTAAAATATTTAAAAGATAAATTACAATACCTTAAAAAATTAGGGTTTGTTAACACCCAAAAAATATGAAACACATGAGAGAGAGCTTGAGGAAGAAACCAATTACAGAGAAATCAAAAAGGGGTTGACAATCTACCATTCTAGGCAACGAGTCCTTGAAGAGAGATCGGAGGCAAGAACCTCCACCAGACGTTGTTTCAAGCCTATGAGGACGGCGGAAGGTGGCGGTGCAGCTTTGGGTCCGGTTGTAGTCGCGAATCACAAGGTCGAACTCTAATGTTGACGAATTCGCCACCGACGGAGTCAAGCTTCCTGGGAGATTGCGTGCGTATGTGTGGTGAATTCGTCTTAAGGGGCCGTCGACTGGTTGGATAGTTGAAATTGGTGGACGTTCCGCCCAGGGGTGTAACAGCGACGGAGTCAGGATTGGCTCGTCGACTTACCACCCTGTTCCTCCGACGATCGATGAAGATGCTGGTGGTCATAAGGGCTGAAGATTGCGAGTGTTCAAGCTGCTAATCAAAAGAAGGTGTGACATGAAGAGGGCCATGGCAGTCTGTTCAAAGGTAATCGCACGAGAGAAATAGTTTTGATCTAGAAAACCATAAAATCCGACCCGATTCCAATTGAAATATGAACAACTCTCAAGGTATAAGTGTTGCATATCTCAAATTTGTATGTCAAGCATCTGAATCACTGTCACCCATATTTGTTCTGCTATTGCAAGGTAATAA
The DNA here is from genome assembly GCA_963922045.1 of Persicaria maculosa. Lineage (NCBI taxonomy): Eukaryota > Viridiplantae > Streptophyta > Magnoliopsida > Caryophyllales > Polygonaceae > Persicaria > Persicaria maculosa. Next base: position 16,566,303 of record OY998259.1, on the reverse strand, counting down.
CTTTTCCCTTTTATTATCTACACTCTTCCTTATTATTATATTGTTTTTAGTTTTATCAAGTTAGATTATTTTATGTTAAAAGTAGAGGTAGTTATGTCATTTCACATATTTAACAGGTTTATTGACGGAAAGATACAAGGGGTGGCTGATTGCTAACCGAAGCCTTCTAAAGGGTGGTTTTCTGTAATTATGAATATAAGGGGTGGTTTTAAACAATATCGCATATTTAAGGGGTGGTTTCCTGCAGTTTACCCAAAATAAAAACCAAAAATGGCGGAGGAGAGGAGGAGATTCGAACTATGGAGGCCTTAATTAAAGGCAACAGGCTCAACCGCTACGCCAAGTAAATTTAATCTAACCATTAGATGCATTATTTTATAGGGTAAACTAAGCAAACCACCCCTATTATATGGTACATTGGTGATAACCACCCCTTATATTCCTATTTATAGAAAACCACCCTTTAAAGTGATTTAGTTTGCCAAAAGCCACCATGACTCTTTCAATTCACATAACCGTCAACCCTTGGCCCAAATTCATTATTTTATTGTTTCCTCTAAATAAAATACTAGTAACATATTGTGATTTTTGTATATTTAAAAAAATGAAAAAAATTAAACAATAAATTGGAAAAAAAAATCAAACAAGAAAATGAATCAAATCTCCAAATCAGTTACAAATCCCACTTGTTAATGGATAAATCGAAGATTAGGTTTTCAAAGTTATAGGTTTAACCTGAACATGGATTCCAAGTTAAGTGTAGGTTTTCCCACAAAATTGAGGCTTTTGATCCAGATTGATTTCAAGAATTCAAGGTTAGGTTTGTTTTTTTAATCTTGGATTTTTTGGGATCTAGATCTTGGAGGAAGAAAAAAATAAATGGCCCTCACTTGTTAATGGATAAATCGAAACTCCACTTTCGTACGAATCTATAGATTAACCATTTCCCTCCCCCTCAAATCGAAAAAAAAATAAAAAAAAAACCTAAACGTGGGCATCGATCAAATCGCAGAGATCTATGCTCCTTCACCGAGGCTAATCTTCAATTTATTCTTCGACTGCACACAAATATTGCAAAGATTTATGCTGCTTCACCTTAATCCCCCACATCCACCTTTTGAAATCGAGTAGCAGAGCTGTAGAACCATACCCCATGGAAGAAGGAAGAAGAAGGGGGTATGGGAGACTTACGATTTTTTTTTTTTTTTTTGACTTCCTTTTTTTTTTCCCTTTATAATTTATTCATTTACATTAGGATATATTTAAAAAATCAGGGGCAAATTCATAATTTCACATATTTAACAGAGTCTTTGACGGAAACCTTAGAAGGGTGGTCAATTGTTAACGGAATGTGAAATTTACCCTATTTAAAAAGGGGCAAATTCATAATTTCACATATTTAAAAAGGGTTGTTTTCGGTAAATAGACATATAAGGGGTGGTTATCAGTAATATCGCATATTTAAGGGGTGGTTTTCTGCAATTTACCCTATTTTATATATAGTAGTTTAAGATGTATTAGCTAGACTGCATGCACTACCCATCACGCCGGGCCTGAATATGAGTATATACTCCATTCGTCCAAAAATACACGTCCTTCTACTTTTTAGCACGTATTTTTAGGAGCTAAAAACTATATAAAATATTAATTTTTTTATTAAAAAAAATTAATAAAAAATTAATATTTTATATAATTTTTAACTCCTAAAAAGACGTGCATAAATAGTAAAGGGACATGTATTTTTGGACGAATGTAGTATATTTTTAAACTTGATTTAAATTGAGGCTCAACTCGACACAGTAGAAGAAAAAGTACAAGTTCAATAAAATAATAATATAACCAATTATTATAAATTACTATAAAATGAAATGAAATATGTTTAATTCAATGTTTTGATTTGAACCAATTTATTAGAAAATGTATAATGTTCTAAGAAATAAATTATATGCGAGTGTTAAGACCCGAAAAAAAAAACCCTAGGGCATACGCAGGCGACGCAGGCGACCGTTCCTTGACGATCACCGGTGGCCTCCTTTCTCTTCGGTTTACGGCCGTGGGAGCCTAGGTATTCCCGCCGACTCTGTGCGGGCTTCACCGCTTCTGTGGTTGCAACTCAGGTTTGGTTTGGACGGTTTCTCATAGGGAAGGGATGGAACAGATTGATGGCAGGCGGCGAGGGAACCTGACGCTGACGGGAGAAGAGGAGACGGAAGTGCGAATCGGGGAGGGTGGAGATCGGAATAAGGAGGAAAAGGGTGGAACTATGCTGGTGGGTACAGTGGTCACAACGAGGCCCTTTAACTCATATGCACTTCAAGCGACTCTGAAGGGAGCCTGGCGACTGAAGAACGGGTTCACGTTCAGAGAAATCAGGAGGACTTTGTTCTTCTTTCAGTTTGCCTGTGAGGCAGACAAAGAGAGGATCTTGAGAGGGGGTCCTTGGACGTTTGACAAGGCGCTGATCGCTATGAAAGAACCAGGTATGGATCAACCATCCAAGATAATTTTTGAGAAGACTCCATTCTGGATTAGGGTATACGATTTACCGTTTAACATGATGACGGAAGAGGTAGCAAGGGTGATAGGCAATGTGTATGGGGGCCTAATTGAATATGATGGAGGAGAAGCTCAAGGGGGAGGGAAGTTTCTGCGTTTGAGGGTTGAGGTTGAGATCAAAAAGCCACTTCGGAGGGGTTTGCTAATCAAAGCAGGGGAGAGACGGATGTGGGTGGACATCAAATATGAGCGGCTGCCTAACTTTTGTTATACGTGTGGGTGCTTAGATCATGTGGAAATGGATTGTGAGAAAGAGGGTCAAGACACTCAACATGAGTATGGGGAATGGCTCCGTGCCTCGCCGATGAAGCGGAATCAAGAGAGGGGTGAATCAATGAGGCGACGAGAGGATGGAGTAACAAGTAAGGAAAAAGGTGGGTTTAAAGAAGGTAATGGCGTTGAGGGAGAGGGGGAGAGGGCTAGAAGAACCTTGACTGACATTTTGGAGGAGGAAAAAGAGACAAATAAGGAAGATGATGAAATGGAAGTAGAGTCTGAGGTGAGGGAGCAAGTAGAGGTTGAGGGGAATAGGTTGCAAAAGGAATTGATGGTAATAGGGGGAAATAGTGAAGGAGTAGAAAACAATAAGATTATTGAAAGTGGGGTGGAAAAAGACAAAAAGGAAAATGAGGGAGTTAGTGGGATTGGGAAGGGTGACTACGATGGTGTGAGAAGGGGTACAGGAGGAGGTGAGGGAGATAAAATAAATGAGAGGAGTAGTTTAGAGGGGGGAGATTTTGAAAACAAAAAAGGTGAAAGCCGTAAATGGAAGAGATTGGTAAGGGAAGGACATGTCCAGGTGGTCACGGCTGAGGGCACCGATAGAAAAAGGAAAGGAGTGGAAGAGGAAATAGGAAGTCAAATGAGGGGAGGGGAACAGATGACTGAGAAGAGAAGAAGACACGAGGAGGATACTCATATGTTGAAATCGGCCGGGGAGGTAGACAACCTCTCTAGCCGGGGGTTATGAGTCTCCTAAGCTACAACTGCCGGGGATTGGGGAAGGCCCGGGCAGTTGTTAGACTCACTAATCTAGTGAGGAGAGAGGGCCCCAAAATTGTGCTTCTGATGGAAACACGATGCGAGCGGAAAAGGATGGAGGAAGTTCGGATAAAATTGGATTTTAAGAATTGCTTCACTGTGGACTGCATTGGTAAATCGGGAGGGCTGTGTTTGATGTGGGAGGAAGGAGTTGATATCACGATTCAGACTTACACATCTCACCATATAGATGCGATTGTCTCAAATTCTGAAGGAGGTACCTGGAGGATTACGGGGTTTTATGGGTGGCCGCAAAGGAATCGAAAAGTCCAGTCATGGGAGTTACTTAGGAGATTAGGACGAGAGGAACATGAGGCCTGGATGTGTTTTGGAGATTTTAATCAGATTTTGAGTGCAGAGGACAAAGATGGGGGTTTAATGCCTAGGTTGGAGGAAATGAGGGGCTTTAGAGAAGCGATGGATTCATGTGGGCTTCATCTTATGAATTATATTGGTCCTAGGTTCACTTGGGACAATGGGAGGAAGAATGAGGAGTTCATTCAAGAAAGAATTGATTATGTGATGGGCAATGACAAGCTTCTCGAAATGTTTCCTAGCACTAGTGTTGTTCATCTGGAGAGGCAGGGGTCGGATCACATCCCAATCATGGTTTATACACTTAGAGTGGAAAGGGAGTGGGGAGAAGAGAGAAGGGGGCAGAGACCTTCGAGGTTTGAAGCCCTCTGGGCAGAACATGAAGGGTGTGAGGAGGTGGTGCGGAATGGTTGGTGTAATCCTGGAAGTAGGGTAGCGGATGAAGGGGTGATGGGGAAGGTGGAGAGATGTCTAGGGGAGTTGAAAGGGTGGAATAAGACCACCTTCGGGAATATTCTGAAGAAGCTTCAAAAAGTCAGGGACCAATTAAGGGAGATGCAGAAAAATGGGATGTCGTGAGGTTTGGTTGAGAAAAGGAGACAACTTGAGAGGGAGGAGGAGAAGCTTATGGAGGAGGAGGAGCTATTGTGGTTCCAAAGAGCCAAGGCGAACGAATTTAGATGGGGAGATAGGAACTCAAAGTTCTTTCATCAAAAAGCTAATGGGAGGCAAAAGAGAAATACGCTTTCCCGATTAGTGGATGATGAGGGGATGGAATGGAGAAGTAGGGAGGGGATGTCGAAGGTGGCTATAGATTACTTTGAGAAACTGTTCAACACAAACCTGAGTTCAATCCCGGAAGCGGCTTCTCAAGGAATCTCGCCTATGTTGTCGGAAGAGGATAACCAGGAGCTCTTACGGCCGTTCACAGGAAGAGAGGTAAAAGATGCCCTTTTTTCGATGCATCCTACTAAATCCCCGGGTCCTGATGGTATGTCAGCATTGTTTTATCAGCGATATTGGCATATCGTTGGGACCGATGTCACTAAATTTGTTTTGGATATTATAGCTGGTGCCCCTTTTCCTAATGATCTGAACCACACTTACATTGCACTGATTCCGAAGGTTTCTTCGCCATTTAAGATGAAGGATCTTCGACCAATTAGTCTTTGTAATGTGCTTTACAAGATCATCTCGAAAATGCTTACTAATCGCTTGAAAGTTTGTCTCAATAAGGTCATATCGCCAAATCAGAGTGCCTTTGTACCAGGAAGATTAATCACAGATAATGTTCTTTCCGCTTTTGAGATCTTTCATTACATGAAGAGGAAGAGCACAGGGAAGAAAGGATTCATGGCGGTGAAGTTAGACATGGCAAAGGCGTATGACAGAGTGGAGTGGGCTTTTTTGGAGCATTGCATGGAAAAGATGGGATTCCATCAAAACTGGAGAACGATGGTGATGAGGTGTGTCACATCGGTCTCATTTTTGGTCTTGGTGGGAGGAGTGCCGTCTCAAAGGTTCCTGCCGGGAAGAGGGCTCAGGCAAGGGGATCCGCTATCACCATTTTTGTTCCTCATCTGCGCAGAAGCCTTCTCGGGTATGATTAGGAGGAGTGAGGAGGAGGGAAGATGGCATGGGATCAAGATAGCTCCATCTGCTCCTAAGGTAACCCACTTATTTTTCGCTGACGATAGTATTTTGTTTGCGAGAGCATCCTGTCAACAAAGCTCAAAAATGGTGCACATACTCCGTACATACGGAGAAGCGTCGGGTCAACAGGTTAATCTTGCAAAGTCAGAATTATCTTTCAGCAGAAACGTGAGTGAAGAGGCCCGGGAGGAGATTCAGGGCATATTAGGGGTGGTGGAAGTGGAAAAACACGAGAAGTATCTAGGGTTACCAACGATGGTGGGGAGGTCAAAGAAGGTAATTTATAGCAGCATCCGAGATAGAGTCTGGAAGAAGCTTAAGGGGTGGAAGGCAAGGACGTTATCCAGAGCAGGGAAGGAAGTCCTACTGAAAGCTGTAATTCAGGCCATCCCAACTTATACTATGTCCTGTTTTCTACTCCCAGGATATATGTGTGAAGAGCTTGAGCGGATGATGAGTAGGTTCTGGTGGGGGGACGGGGAAGAGAATAAGAAGATTCATTAGTTGTCATGGAAACGAATGTGTGTCCCGAAGGAGATGGGGGGTATGGGCTTCAGGGACATGGAAGCCTTCAACCTAGCTCTCTTGGCCAAAATGGGTTGGCGAATCCTGACCGAACCAGAATCTTTGCTAGCACGCATTATGAAGGCTCGCTACTTCCCGCACTCTAGCTTTCTCACGGCAAGGCTTGGCAGCAGCCCGAGTTATGTGTGGCGAAGTATCCTTAAGGCGAGGGAGGTTGTGGAAGGTGGTACGTATTGGTCGGTTGGCAACGGTGCTAATCTGATGGCTTGGGAGGATAGGTGGTTGCCGAGAGCGACAACTTTCAAACCTTTAGCGAGACCTCAAGGGGAAGACAGCTTAGCGAGAGTGATTGATTATATAGATTGGGGCGAGGGACGGTGGAATGAGGAGTTGGTTAGAAGCCATTTTATCCCTTGTGATGCGGAGGAGATTTTGAAGATTCACCTTGTTGATCCAACTACGGAGGACTCGCTCGTTTGGCACTATACAAAGAGCGGGATTTTCACGGTCCGATCAGCTTACTTATTTATTATGGATACACGGAGGGAGATGGGAGGAGGGGGGCAAGCCTCGGATACGAGTGCGGAGAGACGGCGGTGGAAAGCTGTTTGGAAGGTGGAAGCGATTCCCCGGGTTCGGAGCCTTATATGGAGATGCTGCCGAGGGATCCTTCCATCCAAGGCTGTCCTTTATAAGAAATGAGTAAAGGTCGAACCCCAGTGCGACGCGTATGGTAGAGATGAAACGATCATGCACACTCTCTTTGAATGCGGAAGGGCTAGAGAGGTTTGGAGGAGAGTGAAGGTGCTTGACAAGGCGGGGAAGCAAGCGAGGGAGTTTGATCAGTGGATGGAGAAGGTTGAGGGGTTGCGGGATGGCGAAATGCTAAGCCTATGGGCTTATATTATAGCAAGCTTGTGGCACTGGAGGAACCGTCGAGTGTTTGAGGGAGCTACCATTGATGCTGAGCGTATCCTAGAGGAAGCCAAAGACAAGGTTGGTCTCCATGAGAAAGATGCAGCAGGTAGAAGGCGTGGGGAAGAGACCGATGGCGAAAGTAGACCACAAGCTCGATGGCGTCCGCCACAAGAGGGGTGCATCAAAATTAATTGCGACGCGTCGTCCTCAGCGGAGAGGGGATGTGGGATTGGCATGATCGCCAGAGATTGTAATGGTGCTATGAGCTGGGCGGCTGCTAGAAGTATACAGAGGGGAACCGATCCATTGTCGGTCGAGCTTGAGGCAATGATATGGGGGCTGGAATTAGCTAGAGATAGAGGGGTGAGATCGGTGATAGTGGAGTCGGATTGCCAGCAAGCTATTGGACAGCTGCAAAGAAGAACACCGACTAGAGGTATCCTTGGGAGACTGTTGCACAAAGCGGAACGCCTGGCACGAGATTTCCTGAAGTGCGAGTGGCTTCATGTGGGAAGGCTAGGAAATCAAGCTGCACATGGGCTTGCCCAGACTAGACCTGTTACACCTATTTACTTTCATTCCGTTTTTGATTTACCAAATGAACTACAAGACATTGTGTTCTCTGATGTAGAATTATTGGAATAAAATGGGGACTATTGATCAAAAAAAAAAAAAAAAAAAAAAATTTATATGCTAATTTAACGTTTTAAATTAAATCAATTGATTAGAAAATAAAATATATATATTTTAATTTGATTGGTTGGTAAGGACACCCGGTCAAAAAAATACTTTTCTTTTAATAGTTAGGAGTTTGTAGATAACTATAGACGCGATATTTTTTAAATAAATAAATAAACTTGTAGCTATCCCATAAGATTGTTAATAATAATTAATTATTAGTATTTATTTAAAAATGGAAATTCCATTTAAACATAATAATTAAGATCCTAGAGATGGTTTATATTTATTTAAATGGATTATTTATCTCAGAATCCGCATAATGAGATTTCACTATAAATTCATCTCAATCGGTAAAATGTGGTCATCAATGAAAACCCTAAACCCTAGTCCACAAAATTTCAATCCGTAAAAACCGATCATCACTTCCACAAATCGATCAGCAACAATGTCGTCGACGACCAAGTCTGATATCACCATGAAGCTACTGATGGACGACAAGAACCCTAAGGAAGTGAAGAACATCATCACTTCCACAGATCGATCAGCAACAATGTCGTCGTCGACGACCAAATCTAAGATCACCATGAAGCTACTGATCGACAAGAACAAGCGCAAGGTCCTGTTCGCCGAAGCCGGCAAAGAGTCCGTTGACTTCTTCCTCCATATCCTCACCTACCCTCTCGGCACCGTCGTCTCATACCTGAACAAGGAATCCATGGCCGGCAGCATCGGAAACCTCTACGGAAGCTTCGAAAGCCTCGGGACCGAATACGTCCGCGATAGCCTTAACAAAGACTGTCTCTTGCATCCCAAGACCCCCTTTGGGGTTTCCCCCCAAATCCCCCTCCTGACGGACAACGGCCCCGCAAGAAATCCCGTTACTTTTTACGGATGCAATGAACACATGAATGTTTCGGACGCTCCGGGGGCTAGGTGCCCCAAGTGTATAAAGTCGGTGAATCACGAGCTGACGTATTTGTCGCCGGAAGATAAGAAAGCCGCTCAAGGGTATGTGAAAGGGGTGGTGACTTACATGATCACCGACGACTTGTCGGTGCAGCCAATGTCGATGATTACCAGCATTGCGGTGCTTAACAGGTTCGGTGTTGAGCGCGTCAGCGGTCTCGAAGAAAGAGAGGTTACCCTTGACGAAAATCTGGTATGTGTGGTTTGTGTTTGTTTGATTTGTGTTGTGTGGGTTTTGTTTGGATTTTGGGGATAATGTTATGTGGTTGTTGTAGGCGGCGGCGTTGTTGAAGGCGTCGCTGATGTCGAAGACTGTTCTTACTGATGTGTTTCTGAGTAAGAAAGAGGTGGACTTCCCTGGGTTCGAGTGAAGAGATGGATTGATCAATTTGGATTTCTAAGTAATTGCTTGAATTGTGTTTCATTTTTAGGCGATTGTTATTAATTGGTTGCTTATCTTCAGTTCATCATTTGCTTTGCTTAAATTTTAACTTCATTATGTTTTCCCTTATGTAGACAAGTCTAAACATTAATTTTCATATAGTGTTATTATTTGTTCTATTAAAGCCTTGTTCTATTAAAGCCTTGATGGGAATGTGTTTTTGTACGTTATCTAAACTGATTTATTGTGATCTCATCGATGATTGTCTATGCATTTCTGATTTATCTAAACCAGTGGTGGCTCACTTTGCGTCAATTTTGGAGTCTTAAGTTTCCAATTATTGGAGATATGTTAATAGAATATATTTATTTTGATATATGTGATATTATTATATTAGGATAGAATATTTGATAGGTTTCTTATTCTCCAAACATTCTAATCTCCCTATATAAATGGTTCAATAATAACAGTGTAGATAAGAGTTTTACTTTTCCTGAGTCTGTTAGTGTTTTATCCTCTCTAAATTCTATACCAGTTGTCAAAATTGGCTTTGCAACGAAAATTATGCAACCATGTTTCAGTATGTATAACATACAATTTGTTTATATATACATTTCTGTTTTGAATAATCTATACTTGTATATTGATTTGTAGACCTTGTATAAATGGCTTACTTACAATTTCGATCAACCATGTTTCGGGTCCGGTGTTGTCAAGCTATGATCGATGTTCGTTCCTTAACATAACAACTAGTCTTATTACCCGCGACGTTCGCGGTTTTTTTATAAATTTTTTTAATATATAATTTGTATTGGTTTAAATAAACTAATAAATTAATTTTTATAATAATTTTTATTTATACATAAGTACTCATATTTCATTTATATATATAAAGTCATAGGTTATTTTGTTAATAAATTATATTTTATTATATTAATTTGTTTGAAATTTTTTTTATTAAATTTTATGCTTGAAATATATTTTAATAAAACTTTCATTCAATCGTAAAATAAATTAAATTAAAATAATGTTTGTTGAAATTCAATATATATATAAACTAAGAGGTTAATTTCACTTATATGTCGTTTTCTCGTGTAGTCTAATCCCTTTTAATCACATCAATTAATAATTTCATATCTTTTACCCAACTTATTTGACCAATTTGTCTAAAATTATTAGAAAATATATTAAATTGAATCAGATGATATATTTTATGTTATATATCTTTTAGTTAATCGTTTTATAATACCTTAAAAAATGACATTATCTTTTGTAAAAGAAAAAAAGAGTATTAATTAATTATGAAAAGATAAGTTGTTGAGAACACAACTTTTTAAGTATTTATCTTTTTAAGTTTAATTATGATTTAAATATACAATTCAAAGATCACAATATAGGTAGTATATGTATTCATTAAAGAACTACCTAATTCAAGTAGGATGCAAAGTAGTAAGTACCGGCCAATTTATTTTTATTTTCTTTTATCAAAGACATCTAGTATTAATTAATTATGAAAAATAACATTAAATATTTTATTAATGATTGTTGTGTGCGTTGTTTAGTAAAAAAAATAGTACGTTTGACTTCTAATTGAGTTTACCGAATGTGAGATTTAGAGCATTTATAGGTATCTTATCTATATCATATTTTTACTTATTTATATTATTTTATAGAGTTTTATAAAAATATTTGAAATCTTTGGATTTAAATATAAAAAAGTAAAACCGAACTTTTATATAATGAATATAAAAAAAATGGAAGTATATCTCAATCACTTAAATTGAAGATGTTTTTAACAGAAAATTATATAAAATTGATTGAAATTACACGTAGATAAATTGATTCGACAGTTGTATGATCGACATGGATTAAATTGATTGGACATTCATTAATTGGCGTGTAAAAAAAACCCGATCAGAATGCACCAGAAAAAGACACGTAAGTAAATCGCACCAGAGCCCGCCACATATGATTTTCACGCCTCTGTTTTAATATTATATATATTGATTGATGATATTGATATTGATGATCGATTGATTGATATTGATTAATTGATTAAAGTGTGTTGTAATATTGTTAAAAGAAAAGGTATAGACTGTATAGTTGTAATGCGGCTAATGCCCCAGTCGGGGTGGCCTAGTGGTAAGAAGCAAATGGGGTGGGAAGGAGGTCCCGGGTTCGATCCCTGTCTCCGTGGCTCTTACCGGCTGGGTTACGTGTTTGGGGTTTACCGTCAAAAGTGGGTTCCTCGTCATAAAAAAAAAAAAAAAAAAAACGGTATAGTTGTAATGAACATTATCCTTGTGAATGGCTAATCAATCTTTACCCAAGATAGGTCAAAATGAGAGTTTGTTTAACCTATGCCTCCAAATCTTCTATTCCTAAATTTGTGCCCTTCACAAGCAGTCTCAATTCTTTAAAAAATAAAACCAAAAAAAAAAAGTTAATTAAATTTTATTTTTTAAAAAAAGGAGATTTTATAAGAGGGGATAGGAGATTTAGGATTGGACCTAAATCTCATTTTTTTTAAACGAGATTTTATAAGAGGGGATTTTTTTTAAGTAGGCAAAAGATTGGATGTACTACCGACATCAATGATCATCTCGCAAGATGATGTTCTGGAACTCACAACAACAAGCACTCAAAATAAAAGTACAATTGAACTGAGATTTAGCAATAAAATCAGCTGCTCCATTGGCCTCTCTATAGCAATGCTGAAAAGTGATGCTCTCAAAATCTCTTCTTAATGAATAGATCTCTTGGACTATTTGAATGACCTCCCCTGGGATATTGTTTGCATGATTGATGGCATCGATGATAATAGCACAATCACTCTCAATTATCAATCTTCGGATCCCCATCTCGGCTGCCAGTCTTATACCTGTATATACAGCAAAAGCTTCTGCCAAAATGACAGAACTCATCCTAATGTTACATTTATGTATCCGAATAACTTGACCGTCATTATTCCTCACAACACAACCAACCTGTGGTTGAGTGTTACTTTTTACCGAAGCATCTACATTGATCTTAACTACATCTATTGGAGGACATTTCCACATCATTTTATCAGGAGGCCTAACACGTTTAGGTAATTTCGATTTAACCTGACCTTTATTCCAACAAGAGATATTATCACTAGCTCGAGTTAACACAGAGATCATACCTGTATCATAAGTATTGCGAAAAATAATTTTATTTCTGAGCTCCCAAATTGAATGTCATAAATGACATAAATATGTAAAATCTAGATTAAGAGCCCTAGTATTTAGAATGTTCTCTTGAACATCACTTGTTAAATTTGGTATAATGAAACATTTTTTCAACTTAACACCTAAATTTTGAATAAGGGATTTTGTAATTTGACAATTAAACAATAAATGATTTGTATCTTCTATATCAGAATTACAAAGAGAACAAGTACTAGGAACTCTAATTATATACCTATTTAACCGGACAGTCGTGGGCAAGATATCCAAAAAAAAATTCCAAATGAAATTTTTAATATTTGGAGGGATATTAAATATCCAAATCCAATTTGTTGGAATTCTCTTCATATTCCTAGATTTATAAAGCGAGGATGTGGATTTAACAGAAAATTTTCCATTATTACTGTAAATCCAAATTAACTTGTCTAGGATATCAGTTATAGGAATATGGATATTAGTAATTGCTTGAACAATATGAGAAGGAAAGATAGAATTTAACTTATCAGTATCCCAAGATTTGGTATTTGTAAATAAGTCGCAAACTTTTAAATTAGGATTACGATCATTCCGAAACCTATGTAGATATTGCGCGTCTACCAAAATGTCAGACCATACATTTATGGTTTTCCCATTACCAACTAACCAAAGCAATCCTTTAGAGAAAAGATCCCGAATATTAAGAAGCCTACCAAACTGCCAAGAAGTTTTGAATCTACCTCTTTCCATAAGAGATTCTGTCGAAAGATATTTATCCGTGATTACCTTTGACCAAATATTAGCAGGATCAGCCATGATTCTCCACAAAAAGTTTCATTTGCATGCCAATATTAATTTGCTCAGCCGATTTAAATCCTAACCCACCGTGTTTTTTAGGAGTGCACAGATGTTCCCAGCTAATTAGAGGATGATAATTATCAGATTGAATTTTATTCCAAAAGAAATTTTTGTTGATCTGATCAATTTTTTCTAGGACTCCTTTTGGAAGAAGAAAAGATTGCATTAAATAATTTGTTTTAGAATTTAAATTTGCCTCAATTAGTACCGATCTACCAGCTTGAGAGAGAGCGTTAGATTTCCACTTGGACAGCTGCTTTTTAAGGCTATTAATCGCCTCATCAAACAAGACATTACAAACCCTACCACTAATAAGTGGAATACCTAGGTATTTTTCCATTGACTTTGTAACTGGAATATTTAGCTGTTGAGCAATGGACTGGGCTTTACTGACAGAAATATTTTTAGAAACTTGTAAATAACTTTTGTTATAATTTATAGTTAATCCAGACATATTGGAGAAAGTATTCAGAAGATTTCTAATCGTATGAAGACTTAAGTCATCAGCTCGTCCAAAAATTAAAGTGTCATTCCAACCAAAGGGTCACATTCCAATGATTCCTGTTGCAACATTCTCCCTAATAGTTCCATAACCAATACAAAAATATATGATGCAAGAGGATCTCCTTGTCGAATTCCCCTATAAGTATGGAATGTACGGCCCGACAAATTATTAACTAAAACTGAAAAGCTAGTTTTAGTTAGGCAGGTCATAACCCAATCAATCCATCTAGAATCAAAACCAAATTTATCTAGAATAATGCGAATAAAACCCCGGCTTATTTTGTCATAGGCTTTCTCCATATCAAGTTTTAACGCCATCCACCCAGCTTGACCTTTTTTGTTATGAAAATAGTGGAACACCTCATGAGCTATTAGTATGTTATCTTGAATATCTCTACCTTGTACAAAAGCTCATTGAAAAGGATTAATAATACGTGGTAATATAGGCTTCAAACGGTTAGCCAAAATATTCGAAATAACCTTATAAATAGTATTGCACAGGCTAATCGGACGGTAATGGTTAATATTACTAGGCGTATCAATTTTAGGAATAAGTGCAATGAAAGTTGAATTTACTTCATTGAGTAGCACACCAGAATGAAAAAAAAAGATTTAACAGCTTTGCAAACTAATTTACCGACAATATCCCAGTATGTTTTATAAAACTCTGGTGGGAAACCATCAGGACCTGGAGATTTGTCATCTGTCATTGAAAATAGTGTATCTTTAATTTCTTCATCTGAAACAAGTTGTGTCAAAATTATGTTCTCAGATTCAGTAATGGTTTGATCAATTAAATTTAGGAAATATGGATTACTACTAATTGGTGCGTTATTTGAAATAAATCTTTCAGCCAATTCAGTTGTAATTTCATCTCTAATTTGATCCTCATCCTCAATCAATAAACCATGTTTATTTGTAAAATTGCGAGTGACATTTTTAGAATTTCTTATTTTAGATATTGATTGGTAATATATAGTATTTCTATCTCCAAACCTTAAAAAATTTGATTTAGCTCGTTATTTCCAAAAGGTATTATTAAAGTCCATAAGAGCTTCACATTTATTTAATAATCTATTACGCTTGATATTTATGGTATCATTTGAATTCCCACTAATTTGTTGAGTTTGAAGTAACAGAAGCTGATCTTCAATATCTGTTATCTGTCGAAAATTATTATTTGGGGAGACTTACACCAGATCTTTGTATTTTTTTAAGCAGTTTCTATTTTTGTAAAAGTGTAAACATAAACGACCCATGGAGCTTATTCTGCCAAGTTGATTTAACTAACCTGTTATAATTATCATTACCAGTCCATGACATTTCAAATTTAAACGACGAACCATCCCTAATTTCCGTACTTCCTATTGACATAGGCATTAAAGAATGATCTGAAGTCGTAAAAGGATGATTGTGTACTGTTAAATTAGGGAACTGGATTAAGATATCTGTATGAACCATTACTCTATCTAATCGTTCATAGATATTATCAATAGGATTTTGACTTTTCCTCCACGTTATTGGACTACCTGTACAAGGGATCGTATGCACATCTAATTCTTCCACAATTTGTCGGATTCGCATAAATCTATTAGCCTGTGGAAGTAGCCCTCCAATTTTGTCAGAAACTGATTCAATTTCATTGAAATCTCCCATAATCAAACATGGGAGAGATTGGCTATGAATAATAATGAATAACTCATTCCAGAACCTATTTTTATCTACTTGATTCGAAGAAGCATAAATGAAAGTAATGATAAAACTAAAATTATCAATGTTCACCCGGTAAATAATATACTTATCTGATGCTGAAATTTGTTGAATAGTTTGTTCCAATTGAGGCAATGTGATGAGCATTGTTAAAACCTGCTCGAATATAGAGGGATTGGGTCGAAGGGATTGGGTCGGAGGCTCAGTAGATTTGGTTTCTACAAGGACTAAAATATCGAGTTTATTTCTTTTTTGAATATAAGCTAAGTCTTGCTCCAAATTAGATTTTCTCACACCCATAATATTCCAATATGCGATGTTTGTCATTTAATCAAAGGTTTTATACATACCTGCTTTGTGAGCATTTCGAATACAGAAGACAAACATGGATGTCTACATTTGCTACCATTACTTATACAAATTTTAATCGATGGATAATTAATCCCATAACTTAATTGGTTGATGACACAAAAAAATGTATAACCTTATGGAATAAAAATTATAAAAAAGTTTATGATCAATATTGTATCTGATCGGAGTCATGCTATCCAAGGTCTTTAACATTAAATTAAACTGGTTATGGTTACCAATAAATGTATTTACCAAATTCTGACCAATTTTTGAAAGGAATAAATATGAATATATAGTTGTTGGGATTTTGCATATCTTTCCAAATCTGAATCCAATTTTGCACCTCCAAATCTATGAAGCAAATCAACCGGGGTGTTAACCCAACAAACTGGCTGTTAGGCCGCTTATTATCACATATAATCCAACATTTTTTGGAATCATAGGTACCAGAAACACCAGTATACAGAACACACCTATACACACGACAACACAGAACACAGAAACCGGACGTTGGGAAACCACACCCAAGCCCCACAAAGCCCCTAACTAGAAGCTGAAACATCACCGGCCAAGCAACACCCATATGAACAGCCAAAACCTGGGTGTTCTGAGGGTCACCAGAAGTCACAAAAATTAAACAAACCAATCTAACAGTCCTAAGGCAAACCGAGGCACAGAACAACCAAAAAACATACCTATTACAGAGCCAAAATTCGAGGGGAATTCGGTAACAAACCGAAGAAACACACACCACCCTCTTAAGCGTTGTAATTGTCATAGAAAATCTAAAGAGACTGCTTCTGCTTCTTGGTAACATGGTCACTAGAATCCACTTCATAATCCTCGACTTTCTCCTTGCTCTTGTTTCGCTCACTATCCAAGCCGCCAGAAGGCAATTTGGTTGAGGGCAGCAACTCATAGTAACACACAGCCGGCTCATAAGAACCTGGATCTTAGTCCTCCAATTGAAAAAACAAGTAGCAAAATATTCCCAACAGAACTTCCTTGGATTCCTAAGCTGAACCGATAAGGAAACACCCATCTGACCAGCAAAAACATAGGTGTTCCGAGGACTACCTGTACACGCACAAAACAATAACACAACCCTTAAAGCAGAAAGGCACACCGAAGGGATTTTAGTAAAGACAAATGGAGACAATCATCAAGATTATAATCCCATAAGTAAAAGGGGAAAGTAAGATGAAGATAGGTAAACACCATGAGCTGTCCAAAAGCAGGCATTCCGGGGTTTGAACCGGGGACCTATGGGTACTACCCACAAGTCCTTTCCGGTGAGCCATTCCGGAATGGTTGCAAAACTCATTGTAGTGGAAGGTAGCGGTCACTTGGTAAAGAACACCCATATAACAAATACAAGCCGACACCCAGGAAAGATCAAACCAAACCAAAAAGGACATCAATTTAGTATACCAAACAAAGCCCTCTCCCAAGTTCTGAGACTGATTAAAGCCAATCAACTGTAAGAAACAATTGTACCCATATCCCCATCGAAACATGCCTGGCCTAATGAGGTAAAGAAAATACATACAGTAGCAGATGGAGTATATATATTGCATATGAGAGAAAAGATATAAAGAACCAAGAGAATTTAGGCAATAAAGAGAAAGATCCATAAATTCCAGCAAATACCAAGGATGACTATAATTGATGGATGATAGGAAATCCATACCATTTTTTGTGATGCCTTACCTTGTCACAATTACTAGCGAAAACATCTAGACCACCCTTTAATTGAATCGAAAGGACCGAAGAAGTACTTAATCGAGATTGTAGTTGGAACTCCAAAGGTTGAGAGAAATGAAAGCAGAGCCTCAGGCAAGAAACAGTAAGGATTCGATGTAACGATTTGGAATTCAAAGCATCCTTTAATAAGGAATCAGCTGTTAAGCTTTGTGTCCCATCAGACCGAACAAAGGATAGCTATTAAGCTTTTCATACGCCGAAATCATGAAATTGTCACCCTGGCTGTTAAGCCCCAATTGAACACTGAAAGAATTACATATAGAAGTCGAAACCCAGGTACTGGCTCCCTCCGAAGAGGAAGGACAGTAACCAAACAAACTCACGGCCAGCAGAAGCAGAAGAAGAAACATGCAGGAGAAGGGAGAGGAAAAGGGAGCGTCTAATACATCCTTTTTTCAATTTTATAAGAGGGGATTGAACCTTAACGGCTTAACCTATTCAAGTTACAAAATTTTAGGATTGGATGCATGATTGTTGCATAAAAATTTCCATTTCCTACTCAGCTACTCTAATATCTTGATTCTTGATTGGTTTGATAAACCTATTTATTAATCGGGTTTTCGAAGCTAATTTGGGCTAAAATCAAACCGACAATAGGAGGAGTACCGATTGTTATTCTCAACTTTTTAGATGTGAGACTATGGATAATGGATGAACCTATATATATAGTTATGTGGACATATATATATATATATATATATATATATATATATATATATATATATATATATATATATATATATATATATATATATATATATATATATATATATTTAGTTATTAGAAATATGTTTATAACATATATTGTAATTTATTTATTTTTGGTGAAATAACATATATTGTAATTACTTGGGTTAAAAAATTGTTTATCGATCAATAATTTATGTATGGATAAACCAAATTATTTGTGTATTTTAATTAGAGAATGAATGAATTGATCCTTGAATATTAAATATTTACCCAAATTCGAAGAGTTCTACGGTTTTACCCAGGATCAAGGAGACCTTTCACACCGTTTTGGAAATGGCAGGCCACCCACGCACCAAGGTCTTGATACATTAATTCGAGATAGTGTTATCACGATAATTTAAATTGTCGGATAGGTCTTCAGTACTCGATTCCAACACTGAAGTTAATTGATGCTACTTTGGAACCCCCAAATCAAAATTCAACCCATTCAGAATCCATAACACTATATAAACAACTCCTAATCAGTTCAATCGACACATCCCAAGCCAAGAAAAGTAAAAAAAAAAAAAAAAAACAACAACAAAAAACGATGTCGCAGGCGAAGATCATTAGCATGAAGCTGCTGGTGGACAAGAGCAAGAACAGAGTCCTGTTTGCTGAAGCCAAGAAAGATTGCGTCGACTTCTTGTTCCACATCCTATCTTTGCCTCTTGGTACCATCGTGTCGTACCTCACCAAGGAATCCATGGTCGGTAGCGTCAGCAACCTCTCCGGCAGCCTCTCCAATCTCGAATCTGAATACATTGAAGCCGGTTTCGACAAAGATTACCTTCTTCACCCGGAGCCTCCTCATGGTTCTGCTTCCCAGGTCCCTCTCCTCAACATCCACTCCATCAAAACCACCGACGACGAAGATGAAGACATCGGTTCCAAAACATTCTATATCTGTACCGGCGGAACTACTTCTTATTCTTATGCCTCTAGTTATGAGAACGTGCACAAGTATGTTTCAACCTCTTCAGGGGTAACTTGCCCTTATTGCAAAAGGAATATGCATCAGACATTGGAGTTCGTTGCGCCGCCTGCTCCAGCTGTTAAGGCGAAAGCGAAAAACACTAGTGTTGGTGGGTATGTGAAAGGGGTGGTCACTTATATGATCATGGATGATTTGGCTATCGAGCCGATGTCTACGATTTCAGGCATTACGCTTCTCAACAAGTTTAATGTTCAGAATGTGGGCGGGCTCGAGGAAAGAGTTGTTAATCTTGACATGAAATTGGTAATCTTCTGCTTAAGTTCCGATCCTTAATACTGTATATCTTCATTACTACTATTAATTTTACATTGTACGTTGTGATGTTATATGGTTGTTAGGGGGTGGCATTGATGAAGGCGTCGCTTATGTCAAAGACTGTTCTTACTGACGTTTTCCTGGGCAACAAAACCGCTATCTGAAGAAATGAAGATCTCTAGAACTATATATATCATCTTAGCTTAATTTCTAGCTATATCTAGCATCTACTTTTAATTAATCGTCTAGTACTTATCAAGATTGTCTGCTCTTGGTTCGCTATCTACATTGGCTGTTTTCCATCAATCTAAAGTGGTTTTAATGAAATATGTTTTAATTTCCCGTTGAGATTTATTTTCCCTTTGCAAGTTCATCTTATATGTGTTCTGTTTGAATTGTGTTGACCGGTCCTTCATTAATATTGGGTTGTTAGTCTTTATACGAAACAGGTATGCAGTGAATCAATTGTACAGATTTCATATACGGTGCAGTGTGTTGGTCGATCATGATCTCTTGTAATTCATTTTTTGTTGTAGAAGACATGTTCTTACCGATGTCGAGTGTTGGATAGTGCCATATAAGAGATTATATGGCGACTGATCTTTGATCTCGAGTTCCCACTTCCTTGTATTTGTCGAGGGCTAACATCATCGAATTGGAAATTTCAAATGCAACTCTGTTCAAACAATACATGAAATGAAATCCAATGTTTAAAGAAAATGATAGAGACGCTAACTTGTCTGCAACCATATTTGCTTCACGGTAACTATGACAAAATTGGATAATCCAATCCCTATCAATAAAGCCATGGAATTAAGACACCAAGCTAGGCGGTGGATGAGCTCTATCGAGCGGTTTATTAAGGAGATGCATCATACCAAAGTTACTTAACAATGCTCGATCAATGTAGTTACCAAAGTTAACTGCAATCGAGCAATTTCTTGTATGAAACTGTAGGATCAATGTTACTTAACAATGCTCGATCAACTGAACTAATCTAAGAGTAATTGAAATTTAACTATTTGAACTTAGAACGGTTAAAATCCTATTGAAGCTACTGATTGACAAAAGCAAGGGCAAGGTGCTATTTGCCGAAGCTTACAGTAACTACTTATTCGTCTTGTTATATATCGAGATTGTATGCGCTTGGAGAGTTGGAGTACATCTTTGTTATAACGAGTACGATACCAGACGAAGAAAGACACAGAGATTAACGTGGTTCGGCAACGGTGCGTTACCTACGTCCACGGGCAGAGAAATAGAGATCTTTATTATGGAGGCAGACAAGAAACTAGGGTTACAATTTGGTAGGTTTATGAGTATATATAGTGCCTCATGAAACCTAGTCAAATAATGGGCCTAAACCCAAAACAAATAATAAGCCCAATTCAAGTCATATTAACAAATCTCCACCTTGACTTGAATTCTCTCAGATGTACCAATCGCATTGCAGCGCCAGACGTACCAAATGCAATGCCATGCCAGATGTACCAGATGCGCTTCAATGCCAGATGTACCAGAATCTCCTCTCAGAAACAGATGCACCGTGACAAGTGTCAGACACTCCTCTACCTCGGATTTGTCCTCGTATGAGGACCCAGATTGCCCCGCAGGGCAGCTCAACAGTTGGTAATATTAAACAAGTTCAAACAGTGTTGGAACTTGCTCTCCGGAACTGGCTTGGTGAACATATCAGCAGGACTATCAAATGTTCCCACCTTCTTCACCCTGATTATCTTCTCAGCTTGCCAGTGTGCTGACTCACCTTCAGAAACAACAACCTTGTAGTGGGATGGAACACCATCCTCCTCCTCCTCGGCTACATGCAAAGCATATCCCACCAGATCGTCAGACCTGGATCTCGTAGACCATCTGATGTCAACCCTTCTTGGTCGATCTAGAGCAATACTCTGATGTACAACTCCACCTGTTCCTGTGTCTAGTGGTATATTCTTTGTCTCACCAGTATCTGACTCTGTAGTACCTGTTTGTGATGATTGTTCAGTGACCAACTCAGGTGCCTGAGTCTCTGCTGGAGTGAAGTTCAACTCCACCTCCTCAGCAACAGTCTCCCTAACATTGACTGAAACAGCATCTGCAGCACCTGTGACTGCTGAACCTTGTAGGGTATACAAAGTCCCCTTTCCCTGCTTGACTCCTTGCAAAACCACATTAGAGCCCTTAAACACACGCAACTTTCCACCATAACCTGTGTATCTGAAACCCTTGTCGTTTAACACAGTTAGGGATATCAGATTCTGTCATAGATGGCACATGTTTGACTTCTTCCAATGTGCGAAACTTCCCATCGTTTGTCCGAAGCCTGACTGAGCCGATCCCAACAACCTTGCAGATGACATCGTTTCCCATAGAAACATTGCCCTTGTCTACACATCTATATGTTGTAAAAAACTCTCTTCTAGGACATACGTGACATGACGCACCTGAGTCAAGAAACCACACATCATGATCTGTTCGATTATCTGCTAGTAGAACAATATCTTCCTCAGAAGTATTTCCACCATGAACAACTGCTGCAGATCCAGATTTCTGCTCTTGTTGCCTCTTCTTAGGACAATCATTCTTCCAATGACCTTTCTCCTTACAGTAGTTACAGACGTCATCTGGTTTAGGGCCTGATTTGCGACCTTGCTTCTTGCCCCTTCTACCATCAGAATTGCCTCCGTTGGCCATAAGCCCGGAAGCCTGATTGTCTGTAACCGACGCGGTTGCCTTCAGACGCAATTCTCTGCTGTGAAGCGACGATCTGACCTCTTCCAGTGTGATGGTATCCTTCCCAACGACGAACGACTGAACGAAGTTCTCGTATGTGGGGGGTAGGGATACAAGCAGAATAAGGGCAGCATCTTCGTCCTCCACCTTAACATCAATATTACGCAATTCAAGTAATAACGTGTTAAGTTGATCAAAATGATCTCTGAGTTGTGTACCTTCCTGCATACGCAGCCCGAACAACCGTTGTTTCATAAGCAACTTGTTTGTCAGAGACTTTGTCATGTACAAACTCTCCAACTTCAGCCACAAGCCGCCAGCAGTTTCCTGATCAGCAACCTCTATTATGACATCGTCTGCGAGACACAACATGATCGTCGAATGAGCCTTCTCCTCAAGAAGACCGTACTCAGCGGTGGTTGTATTTGCCCCCTTCTTGTCGGCGGTTAACGGTGCCCATAAACCTTGTTGCTTCAGCAAAGCCCGCATCTTTATCTGCCACAGACTGAAAGAGTTTCTTCCAGTAAACTTGTCAATCTTCACTACAGACCCAGACATCATTCTCGACAGAAATCACAACCAAGCTTTGATACCAATTTGTTATAACGAGTATGATAACAGACGAAGAAAGACACAGAGATTAACGTGGTTCGGCAACGGTGCGTTACCTACGTCCACGGGCAGAGAAATAGGGATCTTTATTATGGAGGCAAACAAGAAACCAGAGTTACAATTTGGTAGGTTTATGAGTATATATAGTGCCTCATGAAACCTAGTCAAACAATAGGCCTAAACCCAAAACAAATAATAAGCCCAATTCAAGGTATATTAACAATCTTTAATCTATCTGACAAGGTATATAAACTTGTACAACGTACATACAACTTCTAGTTTGGATGAATTACTGCGTTCCAACTTCTGAACATAATTTTATTTAGCAAGGGAAATACGACACTAATTGGATCAAGTGCAACTTCAATATGTGGTATTGCTCTTGTTGTTTAATGGTCATTCAACTCGTGTGTATTTGAGTCTTATTTGGATATCAGGTTTTCAGTCACAAGAAAAAAACGGATCTTAAGTAACACCTCCACATCCAAAATCTCATTAATACGTATTTCGTTTAATTTCTCGAATTTTTCATTTTGTAGCTTATGTACGTGTTATCTTGGAAGTTCCTTCCTCAAATGATGATCTTGGTAACCTACAGAAATCTAGGCATCCAAGTATTCGTGGGATTTGACCAAACAATTTTGGAAGGTGGATCAAATTCAATTTCATTTTTAAGTATTCGTCTTCGGTTTGTCAGTTTGCTCACCAATCTCGATCAGTTTCTTACATACATATATATTGATTGTCGTTCATCTTTTATATATGTTCATGCTCTATTGCTCTGGTATGTTGGATATCAGGGCAGCACTACCTTGATTAATACAGCTCGAGGGCCATCCAATGAACCTTTGTTTCACCTTCTCTAGGATGCATTTTTTTTTTTTTTTTTGATTGGGAAAAAATTCGGGTGGCGTATCCCTACCCGGCCCTTCTCTAGGATGCATGAGTACATGTATGCTCTTTTACTAGTTTATTTATCTCTTTTGCCTATTTTTGAACTAATTAATATTATATATATATATATATTCTTGTAGTTGGTTGCTGAATAATATACTCAGAATTCTAATAGTTGTTTCACCTTTTCCCTCTCTTATATAGGGTCTTTCCATGTGCTACTTATTTTTATACAACCATTCACTCACTGTTTGGAAGTTTAATGTGAGGTCTATTGATGCATAAGAAGTTACAATGTGCTGCCCAATTTGACGTGGATCCGCGAATAAAGGATACCATTTTAAAGGATTTGAATTTTCGTAGTTAAAAGCTATCCTTTCTGATATTGATTGAACTCCAACGGGGATCGGAGATCTTCAATAAAGGAATGAAATGTTACAAGCAGTTACCTTTCTTTACGTTTCCTGGTTAGTTTGTAGGGATATGAAATGGTATTGTTTATAGGGATAATTAGGTGAATATACAAATTTCAGTTTTTTTGTTAGTAATTATACTCATGAAATTTTTTAATTTTTTTTGGCTAATTGTACCTTTTTTTTGTTATTAATGACTGATTTATTCATAGAGAGAAAAAAAAATCCAGATAATATATATCTTCCTTGAATCACGTATCTAGTAACTAGTGTTAGATAAAATCATATCTTTTGTATCCTTGTATATCTTTGTTATGATTCTGAGATGATTTGGTGTGTACAAGATAGGTCCAAATCTTCTCTCTCTTGTATATATACACGTTCATATCAATGGAAGTAGATATAACCATTCTGAGATGATTTGTCCTGGAACAAAAAAATCAAATGCCTTGGAATGGGAATGGAGATTTATATCCTAACAAGCAGAATTTCCAAAAAAATAAAAGTCCTCAAAGAAAATTGAAATTCTATGTCCCTGACATGAAATATTAAGTCCAAATATGTAAAGAGAAATGCCTGGTTCATACAAGTAAGATTGTTTCCTGAGAAAGATTGTGTCCTGAAATAAGAAAGTATCTTTTGATGAACAACATATTTTCTCTGTCCCTAAAAGTTCAAATGCCTCGAATGAAATATGAAATCCGTGATGTCAAAATATGTAAAGAGAAATAGGATTGCCCCGGTCCCAATGCCTCTATGAAAATTCAATATTTATAATGGAATGCCCCTGTCCCGAAATAGGAAGTGTAAATGCCTCAAAATAACTAAACAGAAGCTGGAAATGCCTCTAAAGAAATGTCTGATATGTTGACTAACTATGCACAGAAATGGAAAATGCCTATAAAGTGGACAATGAAAAAATAATGGGTTTTCATTGTCCTAAAAAAGCGGAATGTCCTTGTCCCTTTTCTAGTAAATGGGGAATGTCCGAGATAGCAAGTCCAAATGCCTCGATAGGAAAAGTCAATTTCTACGTCCCGAAATCAGAATGTCCCTTTCCAGAAACAAAAGGTCCAAATGTCTAAAGAATTAAAATGGTATTTCTCTGTCTTGACAATTGAAATGTCCTTGTCCCGAAACAAAAAATCAAATGACTCGGAATGGAAATGTAGATTTATGTCCTGCCAAGCTGAATTTCCAACAAAGTCTATATGCCTCGTAGAAAATGGACATTCTATGTCCCTGACATGAAGTGTAAGTCCAAATATGTAAAGAGAGATGCCCGGTCCTAAGAGAAAGATCGTTTCCTGAAAATAAGAAAGTCTCTTTCTAGTAACAACTTATTTTCTCTGTCTATAAATTTAAATGCCTTGAATGAAATATGACATCCGTGATGTCAGAATACCTAAAGAGAAATAGGTATGCCCATGTCCAAATCCCTCTATATATGAAAATTCAATTTTTATAATGGAATGCCCCTGTCCCGAAATAGGAAGTTGAAATGCCTCAAAATTAGTAAACAGAAACGGAAATTGCCTCTAAAGAAATGTCTGATATGATGATTACTTGAGCACAGAAACTGAAAATGCCTCCAAAGAAATGCCTCCTATAATTAAAAATGCCTATAAAGAGGACAATGATAATAGAATTGGTTTTCATAGTCCCGAAAATGCGGAATGCCCTTGTCCCGAAATAAGAAATCAAATGCCTTGGATTGGAAATGAACATTGATGTCCTAACAATCAGGTTTTATGGAAATTTCAAATGCCTCGTAGAAAATGGAAATCCTGTCCTAGTAAATGGGGAATGTCTGAAATAGCTAGTCCAAATGCCTCGATAGGAAAATTCAATTTCTATGTCCCGAAATCAGAATGTCCCTTTCCAGAAACAAAAGGTCAAAATGCCTAAAGAATGAAAATGGTATTTCACTGTCTTGAAAAGTGAAATATCCTTGTCAGGAAACAAAAAATCAAATGCCTTCGAATGAAAATGGAAATCCATGTCCTGACAAGCTGAATTTCCAGCAAAGTCTATATGCCTCGTAAAAAATGGAAATTCTATGCCCCTGACATGAAATAGTAAGTACAAATATGTAAAGAGAAATGCCAGGTCCATAAAAGAAAGATTGTTTCCTGAGAAAGATTGTGTCCTGAAATAAGAAAGCCTCTTTCCAGGAACAACTTATTTTCTGTCCCTAAAACTTCAAATGCCTCGAATGAAATATGAATTCCGTGATGTGAAAATATGTAAAGAGAAATAGGAATGCCCTTGTCCAAATGCCTCTATATGAATATTCAACTTTTATAATGGGAATGCCCCTGTCCCGAAATAGGAAGTTCAATTGCCTCAAAATAACTAACAGAAACTGAAAATGCCTCTAAAGAAATGTCTGATATGTTTACTCAGAAACTGAAATGCCTCTAAAGAAATGCATGCTATAACTGAAAATGCCTATAAAGAGGACAATGAAAATAGAATGAATTTTCATTGCCCTAAAAAAGCGGAATGTCCTTGTCCTCGGAAAAAAAATCAAATGCCTCGGATTGGAAATGAACATTTATGTCCCAACAAACAGGTTTTTATAGGAAGTTCAAATGCCTTGTAGAAAATGGAAATTCTAATCGAGTAGATGGGGAATGTCTGAAATAGCTAGTCCAAATGCCTCGATAGGAAAATTCAATTTCTATGTCCCGAAATCAGAATGTCTCTTTCTAGAAACAAAAGGTCCAATTGTCTAAAGAATGAAAATGGTATTTCTTTGTCTTGAAAGGTGAAATGTCCTTGTCCCGAAATAAAAAATAATGAAAATGGGGATTTATGTTCTGACAAGCTGAATTTCTAACAAAGTCTATATGCCTTGTAGAAAATGGAAATTCTGTCCCTGGCATGAAAGTAAGTCCAAATATGTAAAGAGAAATGCCCAGGTCCATAAAGAAAGATTGTTTTCGAAGAAAGATTGTTTTCGAAGAAAGATTGTGTCCTGAAATAAGAAAGTCCCTTTCCAGGACATCTTATTTTCTATGTTCCTAAAATTTCAAATGCCTCGAATGAATTATGAAATCCGTGATGTCAAAATATGTAAAGAGAGCCTGTCCATCAAAGAAAGTCCCTTTCCTGAGATTGAAGCTTACTATTCGAGTCTAAAAAATGAAAAATTCAAGTGCCTCGTAATGTTCCAAAAAGTTGAATGTCCCCTTCCTAATTCAAAAAGTCCAAATGTTTCTATATATATATATATATATATATATATAGGGAGTGGTTCCAGAGTGCACACCCCTTAGGGTGTGCATTGTGCACAAATATTATTCGGTGAAATGTGAAACATTATTCGGTGAAATTTTAAGCATTATTCGGTGAAATGTGAAACATTCTACCGAACACTGTTATGTTTTTTTTCCGTTCAGTTCAGATGAAAACGTCTCAATTCCACTGAATAATTTATAACATTCTACCGAATAATGTTTAGTTTTTTTATTTATCCATTTCAAATAAAAGAAACCTCAATTCCCTAAACAATAGTTACAATTTATATGGAATGCCTCAAATTTCACCAAATAATGTTTCACATTCCCCTAAACAATACTCACATTTCACCGAATAATGCTTCAAATTTCACTGAATAATGTTTCACCTTTCACCGAATAATATTTTGTGCACAATGCACATCCTAAGCCTTGTGCACAAGTTACCCATTCTCTCTCTCTCTCTCTCTCTCTCTCTCTCTCTCTCTCTCTCTCTCTCTCTCTCTCTCTCTCTCTCTCTCTATATATATATATATATATATATATATATATATATATATATATATATATATATGTTCCAAAAAGAGAATGTCGGCAACCCAAATGGAAATTCCAAAGTCCTCAAGAAATAGAATGGAGATTTTTTTGCCCCGAATCAGAGTCAAAATGCCTCGCTGTGAAAATGGAATTTCTCTGTCCCGTAACAGTGTAAATTCCTCGTTACGAAAGATCATATTCTGTGTCATGAAACGAAGGGTCCCTGTCCGACTAAAAAAGTATTCTTATATCCTGTAAGTGAAATGTTAGTTTCCCAAGTTCAAATGCCTCTATGAAAATTCAATTTTATAATGGAATGCCCCTGTCCCGAAATAGGAAGTTCAAATGCCTCAAAATAACTAAACAGAAACTGAAAATGCCTCTAAAGAAAGTATGAAATATGTGATCTGAAAATATATATAGAGAAATACCATCCCTTAAAAAGGATTGTGTTGCAAGAGTGGAACTTTGTTAAGGTCCTGAACACGAAAGGTTCAAATGCCTCAAAATGAGCTTGAAGATTCTAAAAAATTACACACATGAATCCCTTTCTTGAAAGAGAAATTTAAATGCCTCTATGAGAAGTGGAAATTCTTGTTACGAGAAGGAAAGGTGGTGTGTAGAAATTTGAAGTATGTTCTGGTCAAGAGAGTATATAATTCAACCCCCAATTACATAAAATGTGCGCAATGCCCTCCCAAACGAGAGTCAAAATGCCTCGGTAGGAATTGGCATTTTCTTGGTATGTCCAACCCAAAATGAAGGTTCAAGTGCCTAAATAAGAAATGATGGTTTTTAGGTCCAAAAAAAGGGCAAATGGTAATTCTTCATCCGGAAAGTATTTGTCCCACCCAGGAAATAGAAAAGTTTGATTGCTTCGAAACGAGGAAGTCATTTTTGTGTCTTCAAAAGCAAAAAAAATGGGGATGTTAATGTCCCTACCTTGAAACAAGTAAGAAACTTCTGAGTCGAAAAACAGAACAAAGATAGTCCTGTCCCAGAAAAGTAAGTCCAAATGCCTCTGAAAAATCAAAATTCATTTGTGAAAAACCAGAGTTCATGGATATGGCTAAGCTCTCTGGATTCAAGTATCACTGTAGGTATAAGAAGATGGAAAACATAGGCAGCTTCATGGATATGGCTAAGCTCCCTGGATTCAGGTATCACCGTTAAGTGTAAGAAACTGGAACTTGCATGCGAGGCTTTTGCCACCCCTTAATTTTCTGCAAAGGTGAGGCCCAATTATTTAACATATCATGCATTTTTTATGGTCTTCAGCTTAATCCCAACCGGAAATAGACTACAACTGCTATAATTGCAACTTTGGGGCTCTCTTCCAGTGAGATAATTGGGATGCCCATATCAATCTAGGAGGTTCATTGTTTGACAATGTGTACCCCTAATTGAGAAGATAATGAATTGTTATGTGCTTTGGGTGGGTAGCTAGGAGGACATCTTACTCTGGAAGACTCCAATTGATAAAGTCTGTCACTAGGGGCATCTGAAGTTTATGGCTCTCCATTCTTCCTGTTTAGTTCATTGCTAAGGTTGAAAGCATGTGTAAGAATTTTCTTTGCAGTGACAAGGGGACCTGGAAAAGTTTCGGGTGGCTTAGCATCTAGTCACCTTGTAGGTTTGGGATTAAAGGAAATGCTTGGAAAAAAAACCTTATTTGTCCAGCTGGCTGCAGATGTGATCTTATGTTAGAAATCGCCTCTGGAGCAGCTGTGTTAGGAAGAATATTCAGGAGCTTGAGAATTCACTGTATTGCAGGAAATGGATATTGCTTGCGGGCAATTCTCATTGCATGAAGTTGCTTGGGATGACAATTCACTACAGTTGCATTTTAATCCATGGAAGAGCCTGAGGAATTCTAACTGTTACTCCTGGCACCATCTCTTGTACTCGCAACACGAAACAATGTTCTCGTCATAAATTGTATTAGCTACTCGGAACAAGACAAAATGTTATTGCTCTGGGGTAATTCTTATTGCTTGGCATCCAATGCAGGAAATGGACACTTGCTACTTGGCTTCCTTGCAAAAAAGGTTGTACACTAAACATAAACTGTGTACAAAAGCGAAGTGCTTCGGCCAACAGCTTATGTACAAAAGTGTCATTGCTTCGGCCAACACTCGTGTCTTGTGTAATATTTGTGAGGGAACTAAAAACCACCTTTGGTTTCAAATATGACTGTTTAGGAAGTGGCTGGTGAGTTTTTGCTTGATTTGGTATCAACCAACTGCTATTGAAGAATCCTTGGGGTGGTTTGTGTCTTATTCCTTGAAAAGGGAAGATTAAATACCTCTACATGAAACGGGAACTTCTTGATCTTGTAATATTGAAACTTAAACCCCACAACCTGATAAGAAAGATTGTGTCTCTGAATTTGAAAACCTTGTTCCTGACCCGAAAGCTAAGCACGGAAAGTCCAAATCCGAAATGTCTTGATGAATAATGGAAGTTCTTTGCCCCTGAAAAAAAAAAGGAACATAAATTTTAAATTCTGAAAATTAGGTGCATCTTCTGTTACCGAAATGAAAATTTTATCTCTCTCGAAAAAGGAATTCCTTTGTCTCGAAAAGAATGTTTATGTCCCATTTTTGTTTAAGAGCTGAAAACTTTTGGGTCTAGAGAATACCATTTCTGTCCTGAAAAAGAATGTTTTTGGCCGGTCCCGAAAAATGAGGTGGAATTTTGATCTACTATAGATGGATCGATCTTTCGATCCTATGTCCTGGCATAGGATAAGAAGCTATGATCAGGTGTCCAAAAGTACTGTGTGATGGGCATTGCCTTGTGTATGAGCAAATTCAGCTCCAACAGCTTCCCTTTGTATTCCCTTAGCTTTCTTAATTCTGTATGTCTCCTGCTTGTTGGGCCCAAAGTCCATTTTTAGTCTTTAACATGAAAGTCAATCAACTATTGGAAGTGACGGGAAAGAGTGATAAACGAAGATCTGTAACACCCCTTCTTAATACACTGAAGAGATGTTGCAGCGCCAGCAATTACGCAGACTTTAATGTCTTTGTAACCGCCTTAGGCTTATAGGGACATGCAACCATGCTCCCATAAACAAGATGATAAAATACAAATATTAAATAAGCGGAAGACTTAAATATAAAGTAATATTCTGAAATAAAATAAGTTACCCAAAACAAAGGGTCCAAATACAATAACCGAAATAATGAAATAACAACAGCGGAAATAATATTCAAATAGTAGCAGCGGAATGAATAAAATAAATCCCATAAATTCTAAAAGTTTGTACCTTACTTCAAAACACAATAAAACTGAAAACAATGAAATACTTTATTCTCCAGCGCCTCAAGACCGTTTACTTAAACCTGTGGATCGACGGCTGAGGTGTAGTATGCAGATCAGGGACCCCAACCGTCCAAAAGAGAAAAATAGGACGGTTAGTCTTTTTACGACTAGCAAGTAGCAGAAAGTAAAAATGTTCAAGACTCCGTCTACCACCCATTGACCATAAAAGGGTATTGGTGATTGTAGACTAAAATACGAATTAGGAGTAAATATTTATGTGGAACCTGACTCGTTTGAGTAATATAAAATAAAATAACAGGATGATCCAAAAAGACCGAGTGTTTGAATGGGATGCGGATCCGGAGATCCTAGGGAATCATATTCCGAGTACGGAAAGAATATGATGTAACGTCACTGAAAGTGGGTCACCTATTAGTAAGTATTGTACAACACAACAATAGTAATAACACAATATACACAACATTATCGTTTACTTAGGACAAGTGATACCGGCCTCGGCCGCATATACTGGGCGGATGACCTACTACCCTTAGGTAGATGTACCCATTCGAGAGATTTGCAATTTCGAAGGGGCATCTCATGAGACGTTTATAGAGCAAGGTATAACTGAACCTTGACCTGACTTTACCCTTTTTCCATTATTTAAGACACACATCATAATAACAATAATAACAACAACAACAATAATAATAACACAACTCGTATAAGTACAAATCCACAAATACATCCTAGGTGACCACAAAAGGCATAATGTACACTTTAGATCTATAAAGTGCACGAAATTATATAACTGACAAGCATGGATATTCAAAACCAATAATATACCATACTTAACTAGCATGAAGGAACAAAATGGACAAATCATGCTTTTTAGGAAGTTCGGGCATTTAATGTAATTTTCTCAAACCATAGGATCAGATTATAATTACCCGAGTTGACATGCTATGTGAGATTAAGGAATTGATAAATAGCAACAAACTGAACTAACTTGCATGCTTATCACAAACTCATAGCATGGAACTTATAAAGGACACAAAAAGCAATAATTGCGTAAAAGGCACGAAATTTGCAGAAATGCACTGATTGAACCAAACTACTTGCCTTAATCCGACAAAATGCTTATTCGTGGTTGAGCAAAATAATCTGATAAAGGACCTGAGATTTTACAGAATTAAATAGGGTATTAGTAACTTTTCAGAAATTACGGAAACGGCACCGTAACTTTTAAAAAGTTCAAAACTTACCCTTGCTTTTCCCAAAAGCCAAACCGATTCTGTAACCCACAATCTCAGGAGATATAAAGGCTGTAAACTGTTCCAAAACAGTAGGTAGGTTAGATTAAACATCGCATACTTGTTCGAAACTCGACAATTAGCGATGAATAGAGCGGATCTTACCCAAACGGGACTCGGAACGTCCAAGTTTCGAGCCTATGATCCCTTGATATGATATGAATCTGAAAAGGAATGATTTTGGTCAGATAACAGCCCTTGGATTGAAGGAAAGAGAGAAAAACGAACATAACCCACGTTTTTCTGCATAACAGAAACAGTGCTCACCAGTCAAGTTCGAGGCTGTGGTTCGATTGCCTCGAAGAAGCTATGAAGGAACGGACAGATGGGTTCGACAGAGGGTGTTGCAAAATTTCTGATGCAGTCGACGTCGTTGGCTTTGGACCACGGTGCTGGTGTTGGCGAAGCCTGAAAGTAGGCTTGTCGAACACTGTCTGCAGAAACTTCCGGCGTCGATTTGGACGTCTTTCCGGTGAGCTGCTGCGTAGGGGCTTGCACGGTGGTTGCCTGGGTGCTGTAGGAGACCAGTGGTGGCGGCCTTAAGCCCTGGTGTCGCCGGAATCGCGGTCGAGGGTGATCGGAGATAGTTGGTGGACTGTGCTCTTCGGTCTCTGTTTGAGGGTTTGTAGAGGATGAATGGGAATTGTTGATGGCGAGAGGGTTAACTGGAATAGAAGTATGCAGCGTTCCCTTCAATTTGATCTAATCCAAATCCCCTAAAGATAGAGATTTGAGGTTGAAAAATCTGGCCAAAGATTACTAGTTATCAGTTAGTTAAAGATAGAATTTGTTAAAGAAAAAAAATAAATCAGATTTCTTCTCCTCCGTGTGGCATGCGGCGTGAATTGCTGGGCTGGCTCGGAATGCTGTTGAAGACTTGGGCCGTTGTGGGCTGCTTCCATTTTGAGTAGGATTTGGGTATATACATATGTATATAGTTACCCATATACATATATAGTATATATACTTGTACATATACACGTAACACACACACACATCTATATATATATATATATATATATAAATAAATACAACTAGTTACCCACTAATTTACCCATAAATAATATATAAATATTATTTGTGAACCTTTAATTTATTTAAATAATTTAAATAAATTAATTTCCAAATTTCACATTATAAAATGTGAAATAACTATCTTACGAACTTGACCCATTAAAATAATAGGAATAAGAAATAATTCCGACTTTTATTTAATTCAATTCTAAAATTAGATAAACGGAAATACGAGGGTATTTCAAGATCATTCTAGTGTATGCCTTTCCAAAGCACATATTTTTATCAACCATCACTTCGTTATGCCCATTGAGTGTGCTGTTAGGAGCGACTTTTGTTTCTTTGGTAATTGGAGCTATCTTAAGACATGGAAATTTATTGGCAAGTGCTGTTGGGGTGTCTTTTCCATTTACATCTTATAATGTGGACATGTGAGTACACAACCGCATTCTATGAAGTCACACAATCCATTTTCTTCTTAAACTTATCTTCTACTATAGCATCTCTGCTTTTATTTTTCTAGTGTGTTGTCTACTGAACTATTTTCTATATTTGGCGGCTATCAACAAATCCTTCATGCATTGGCATTTCTTCATGCATTGGCATTTCTTCCTGCACTAGCATTTCATTATAGAAGTTTTTGTTAAATGACGCGGAGGTTTTAACGTTATCAACAAATCCTTCATGTATTGGCATTTGTTCCTTCAATGGCTCTAACTCGAACGGGAATGAAATGAGCAGTAGTACACAAATCACTCAAACTGAGACAGACGATCAATCAATAAGTTGGCAGACAGACTCAATCCATGCTAAGACACCCCCTCGGCCCCTCGGCGATCACTACGACGCCGTTGGGCTCCCCCTCCATGTCGCTCATGGCAGCAAACTTACCTCCTTTGATTGGTCGCTCCGACGGAAATCGACGATTCTCACGCAGTTCAACATCATCGATTCGCTGCCTGTGCTGGAAATTGGAACTGTAGGTTTTTTTTAGGAGTTGAGGGGAGGAGAAGAATCAGAAGATAAAGGAGGATTTTTTTGTCAATTAAGGAGATATAATCTTGGCCGTTAATTTTTTTTGAGAGTGGATATTGACTTATCAGGTCTCCTAATATAAGGAGAGGATCCGGATTCGAAAAGTCCGGATCGATGATAATATGTTTTGGCTTATTGGAGGACAATGGAGGTAGCCAAGACTATAATCTAGTAATTCAATAAATATTGTCATAACTAAAATAATAATTTAATTTGAGTCATAATTTTTTTTTGGAGATATCCTAATTGACAATAACTTAAATAAATAGTTTAAATTAATAATCATTTTATATTTAGTAAGTTTAAATTTGATCTCATAATATTTAAACTCTAATCATACTTAATCAGTAAACTCGGATTTAGAATTAATTAAAATACACATAATTACAAGGATAACTAGAAAGTTACTCCGTATGGACCATTATTCTATGATTTTGTGCACTTTTTATTTTATTTTATTTTATTTTTGGTAAATAAAAAGAGGTGAGTCTCTTTGACAAGAAACACACGGCCTACACAGTAAAGTCTAAAGTATATAGTTTTACTAAAATTGAAAATGATTACACAATAAAGTCTAAAGTATATAGTTTTACTAAAATTGAAAATGATGTCCAATTTTTTTTTTTTCAAAAAACCAAAAAAAAATAAATCTTGCAAGTCTAATACTATCCTTTCCTTTGCAAGGGCGTGTGTTAGTGTGTATATTGTTTATAAGAGTAAGCCCAACAGGTCTTGTAAAAATTATCTAAAATAGAGATAAAAATACCAAAATCTCTACAAAAATTATCCTCCAACTCCAACAGTTTTTCTATTATACAGATTTTTGTATTTATTATATATTATAATAAATGTAGAATTTCATAATATAATAAATGATTTTTTTAAACTTTAGATAACTAGTATAGTTTTCGTACCTTTTACGAGATTTATCCCATAAAATAAATAAATTCGATTTATTTATTATTATTATTATTATTTATTTTGTTGAAAATATCAATGTCTTCATTTTATCCACCCCTTATACTTATAATTTCAGAAGCAATCTCTTTGTAAAAATTCGTGCCACGTGTCCTTCTCTGAGCAAGGTTAAAAAGCCAAAATTTCAGCCTTTCTCCCACCCACGTTCTCTCCATCGATTGAACTGCTCTCAAGCCAAATTTTCAGCCTTTCTCCCCACCCACGTTCTCTCCATGGATTCAACTGCTCTCAATACCAATTCCAAGTTGAAATCGGTTTTCTCCTTCAACTGCTTCCTCTCGCAATTACAAGTCGAAATTGGATTTTTGTTCCACGTTCTTCCTCATAATTATCTTCTTGCTCATAATTGATTGGGGGCTGGTGTTGCAGAGGCGGTGCGCAATCGGTGAGTAGCCAGAGAGCGATTGGTGGGCGGCGACACAATCGGTGAGGGCTGGAGGCGGCAATCGGGTGGAGTAGTTGCGTAATTGGAGGTTAGTATTTGAATTCAATTGATTTTTGCTTTGTCAATTAGGGTTTTGTTGGTTAACTTTGGGGATTTCGATTTGAATCAACAATTTTACAATAATTAGGGTTTGATTGAGATTGCAAACACCCGAAATTCAAGAAGCAGATTTGGTATTCTCGAACTCTCATGTAAAGAAGCACATACGTAGGCGAGGTTTGATTGTGATTTTTTTTTTCATTCAAAGGTGAGGAGTATCGATTGATGGATATGAAAGCAATTGAGAACTCTCACAGATTTTTTTTTAAGGATTTCATACAAAGTAATTTGAGGGAGATACAAAGTAATTACCTGAGAACTCTCACATTGGAACTGTGAAATCTCCATGGCTGATCAACCAAATCTGGTGGTGTGGTGAATTTCGCATCAAATGGTGAATAAAGGCCATTGAATGAGCAATCTAAGTTTGGTCTAATGGGAGAAGAGAAAGACTCAAAAGGGGTCGAAGGGATGAGAGGAAGAGGAAGGGGTGTGGGATCCTCATCCCATCAAATATATCAATACTTGGAGATACAATAGGTTACATGAAAGAATTGAAAGAAAGGATTAGCAATCTGCAAAAGGAAATTGATGTGAATTCAAGTGAGTTAAATTTAAATGGAGGAAGCATCTTCAAATACCTAAAACAAAATGAGGTACTGGTGAGGACTTCACCAAAGGTGTGTCAGCTGTTTTTTTATTTATGGACATATTTGGGTCAATTTTTATTTTATGATCTTTGTTTGGAACTTGCTATGTTCAGTTTGACGTGGAGAGGCGAAATGCAGATACCCGGATCGAGATCTGCTGCATAAGCAAACCAGGTCTGTTGCTGTCAACTATGACTACATTCGAAACACTGGGACTTGAAATTTAACAATGTGTAATCAGTTGCTTCAATGACTTCTAATTACAAGCTTCTTGCTCAGCGGTATTCATTGCTCAAATGTTTCAACTGAATTGAGAAAACTAATTCTATTCACGGAAGGTTGCTTCAATCGAAGGTCACTGTTTAATGAGTTCCTTTGAGTGAAGGTAATCATTCTGTTGAAGGATGGAAATCGAGGTTTGATTGAGATTGTGTTAATTAAAAGGTGAAAATTAATAGAGGTAAAATTAGAATAATCATACCTCGATTGAAAATACAAAAACAACCTTAAAACGAGTAAAAAATAAAAAATAAAAAAATTCATCAGCCCAGTTCACAAGTATGGTGTGAAATATTTCATGGCGAGTAAAATAAGGTTTCATATTGAATACAATAAGAATAATAAAAGGTGAAAACATCTTAAAATAAATCATATATTATAGATCAATTTGGAATAATTGGATTGCCATGAAAATACACGCAACCTTAAAACAAGTAAAAACATAAATCATTCATTTTATTCAGCCCAATTCACAAGCATGGTGTGAAATATATTATGTCGATAAAAATTAAATTTCAATATTAAATACAATAAGAATAAGAATAACAAATACCAAAATAAAATATCTAAAAAGAAATAGTCTATTAGAGGTCAAAGTGGAATAATTGGGCTCCGATTAAATTACACACGACCTTAAAAATGAGTAAAAGCATAACCCATTCATTCTCTGCAGCATGTTTTACAAGCATGGTGTGAAGTCTATTATGGTTATGAAAATCAATTTGTGGATAATCCAATCAAATATGGAATTGAATTATCCAAAACACACACTAAATTTTTTTTTTATTCTTTAGCTTTATAAGGTTTATACTTTTAAGCATAAGGTATCTTTATCAAATTGGTTTATAATTTAAACCAATTTTAAGAGTTATAATATGATGAGTAATAGATAAAGTATCATAGAGGATCTGAACTCGGTTTTCTTAGGCCAAAAACCATATTGTTTATTTTATTTGCCTTCAAGTAGAGTAGATGTCAAGAAAAGTGTGGGAGTGGTCGATTTACTATTCTTTGTTAAATTTGAAGTATTAACCGTCTTGAGAAAAGATTTCACCATGATCTTCAAACATTTCAAAAAAAATGACATGATAGAAAACATGAGCAAAATGACATATTAGTAGAAAATTGATGTGTCGAGTAATTTGTTTAAGACGTCAAATTCGATTGAAAATATTATGAAAAAACCCGAACACGGTTCGGGAAAAGTACTAGTTATTTTTCATTTACTAATCATGTATGATTTTTAAGGATGATAAAAACTTTATAAAACATCAACCTTTTATTTAATTTTTTTTATAATTTCATACTATATAATACTTGTGATATATATTAAATTATATAAGGAAATTATGAATCCAATAAAGCTTTATATTTTGAATCCCATTTTAGTTTCATATATTATATAATATTTATAAGTCCAACTAAGCTTTATATTTTGAATCCCATTTAAATTTTATTTATGACTTAAATGGTTGACATGGGGCTTAATGAAAATATTTAATTTTAGAGATTTTTATCTTCCTCTAAATATAGAGAAATTTTTACCCTCTCTCTTCATTTCTCTATTTTACTAAACTATATAGAAGAACTGTTGGACCATAAAATCCATCATTTTCTCTAAATTTTCCATTTTTCTCTATTATGGAGCTTCTCTTGGGGATGCTCTAACAAAATTCAAAACTCAAAAGCAAATTAGGGATGGAAATGGGTCGGGTGATGGGTGGATGATCTACTTCCGTCACCCGACCCACCACCCAAAACCCTTCACCCTACCCGACCCATCACCCACCAAATATTTCACCCGTCCCGTCCACCCATCACCCACCGGGTGATCGGGTGATAATTCGAGTGAAATACAAGACATCAAATTCTTCAAAAAAAATTATTGAAAAACATACGTTGAACACATCGATGAATAAACAAGTACCAAATATAGTCAAATTCGGTCAAATACGTGTAAACATCCACGACTTTCAACACGTCAAGCTAGAAGTTTTAGAAATAAAAAGACATTACAAAAATTATGAATAAAAAGAAGAGAAAACATAGTCTTCAACAACCAAAGCTTC
Source organism: Persicaria maculosa (assembly GCA_963922045.1). NCBI lineage: Eukaryota > Viridiplantae > Streptophyta > Magnoliopsida > Caryophyllales > Polygonaceae > Persicaria > Persicaria maculosa. The sequence continues at coordinate 16,527,393 of OY998259.1, read as the reverse complement.
AAGGTAGAAATAGTTTGACGGGTATCTTGAATTAGAGTTTAGGGGGTATATTGGTAATTTCACATATAAAATATAATTCGGGTGATGGGTCGGGTGGCGGGTCGGGTGACGGGTAGGGAATGTCTTCACCCGAATCCGACCCGACCCATCACCCGTTCACCCATTTAATATCCGTTTTATTTCGGATTTTCACCCATTTTTCGGGTCGGGTGAGATGAATATCCGTTGGGTGCGGGTGAAATTGCCATCCCTAAAATCAATCATGGAAAAAAATTCCATAATGATCTTCATTGAACCGCTGTATTTGTATAAATGAAATACTACGCTGTATCAGATTAAAAAATAAATAGATGAAATTTGAAAACGGTCCAGTATAAAAATAAGGAAATATTTCATTGAACCGTTGTGAAAAAATTGCATACTGTATTCAAGTTTTTATTTTAGGAAATATTTCATTTAAATACTGTACTCGGTAAAAAAAAGGAAAGATGATATTTGACAGCTGTCAAATAAAGCTGATTTTTAAGCTTGTTGCTTGCGCCAGAGGATATCCGGCTTTCTTTCTACGCACGCCGATCGGCAGCCAGTCAAGTCGGCAAGTCCAAGTATACCCATCGCCCTCTTCCTTCCCATCGTATCTCGCGAGCCGCGAGCCGCCTGAAAACCCTTAGAAGCTCTTCAGATTATCATCGACTCCTCTTTCGGCGTTTGCTTCAGTTCCTCTTCCGGCTATTCTGCAAGCGCTTACTTTGGAAACTCTCCCTCTTCACCGCTTCCCAAATCTAGAGATTTCGGAGTACTATACCTAGAAAGGTTCGATTCTCCTGATCGAATTCCTTTTGTTTTTACACGATTATTGCTGTTTCAGGTTAGGTATTAACTTACTTGCGTGCTTCGAAAACCCCTGAATTGTTGATTTGTTTGCCTGAATTAGGTTAGTTTAGATCATCGTGTATATGATTCTATTGCTAATTTTACCCGATTGCATTCTTCTAACTTGGAGTGATTGTTTCCCCTTTTGTCGCTCCATCATAGGTCTAGGGTTTTGCTGTCTTTTGTCGCTCCATCAGGATACTATCTTTATTTTGCATGTAGTTGATTTTGTCGAAATCCTAATTTGGTACTTCGGAATCTCACAGCTAGCAGTGTCACGAAGAATGAAATTACCTTTTGTTTTGAACTTAATTTCCACGTTTTCAAACGCAACATAAGCAGTACAATAACGATGCAATATTTTCTTTCAACTCCATTCTAGATTTCAAGTGTAGTGAATGCTGAACGGTAAAGGCAACATAAAAGAAAAGTAATCTTATTTAGTCTCAACCTTTCGCTCATATGATATGAAAGTAGTGTCCTACTGTTCCAGAAAGCATTCTACATCTATTTAGTAACTTTCTCAGTACTTAGTTGGCCGACAGAGGGGGTATGGTAGCATGGTGCTCATAAGTATGTGAAATTATCTTTATTTTGTATCTTGTGATATTGTAATTTCATGAGACTAAGATCTTTACATATTTAGGTTCGGAGTTCCTGAGACCAAAGGTAGCTGACAAAATGAATGATTAGTCTGCGGATTCATCAAAAATAAAAAGAGACCTAGATGCAGTTCGAGATAATTCTGCACCAGATATCCGAAGTGATGAACCATCTAAAGTCTAAACCATCCACATCTGGCATATCATTATGGGCAAAGAGTTTGAAAATTCCCAAGTCATCAGCAGGAGGAGAGGATGAACCAAGTTCTGCCAAATCAACCTTTGCTAGGCTTACAAGTGGGATTTCCCTGCATGTATCTCCTAGAGGTCAAACTTCTGAACAAGGATCTGATGGGGGTGTCACCGCAATCAAACATTATTGGAAACCTCACTAACAGAAGAGTTGATTCATCTAAGAGTGCTGTAAAGGCCGTGACTGTCAAGGACTCAAGGCTAGGCATGTTGTCTCCCCCCCAAAAAAAAAGATATCAGGTGACTAATTTTTTCTTGTTCAAGTTTAATGATATTATTGGATCTCAAAACTCATAAAGTCAATGTATGTTTGCTTTTTTTTTTTCCTTTTAATTTTTTTTATGCTCTATGTATTGTCCTCTTGCTATGTGTTAAATACTTAAATATAACCCTATATGACTTCTTGGCTTGTTTGTGCATGCAAAATTTTCATCAAATTGGCTGACCTTTGAAATTCTACAATTATTGCGTAATATTTCTAATTGATATCAAATTTGCAGGAAGATGGATTTGATTTGGATGTGACATATATTACAGAGAATATAATCGCAATGGGATTCCCTGCCGGTGCTATTAGTTCAGGTTTTTTGGATATATTGAGGTAATCAGTTGAAATTGATTTAACAGCTGTTTCAATTCGGTAGGCTATTTGTTTTCTGACTTCTCTCATATGTTGAAATAATGAAGTCACCATGTGATGTAGGGAATCTATCGAAACCATATGGAAGAAATGATCAGATTCTTTGAAACTCGTCATAAGGATCTTATTATATGTTATATTCAAGATATTAATGCAAGATCAATGGAGCAGTAGGAGGAACTTGATGTTTATTCTGGTCCTATCTGGTGATACAAGTTTAAATACATTATCATCAAGCTGATGACGTAACTTATGTTGGTCAGAAGCTTATCAAGAAGAGGGCAGTACTGAGCTGCTGTCAGTTTTCCAGTGGAAATAGGAAAATCTAAGTACTTAAGGTAGGCTTCCTTGACTGAAACCTGTTCTGGAGAGGGGGTAGTTTCTGTCATCTTCAAGAACTCCAGCTAAGTAGTAGTACGATTTTGTAGAGTTAACTTCCAAGACTAGAGGCAGCTTTGACAAGATCCAAGGAGTCTAAGAGAATTTTCATGGAAGCCTTGTCTCTTCTTGAAAGCAGAATCAAATAATCTACATAGGCTAGATGTGTAATCGGTAGAAGCTCACATTTAGGATGAAATTTAAAGGATGGGAGCCTAGTCCTGCATTTCAGAATCCTAGAGAGATAGTCGGTGCATAAAAGAAAAATCAATGGGGAGATTGGATCTCCTTGTCGTAAACCTCTTTTTCCAAGGAAGAAGCCCTTTAGGTTACCATTTATTTTTAAAGAAAAAGATGAAGTGCAAATGCATTCAAGAAGCCAATTAATAAACAGTGTAGGGAAGTTAAGATGAGTGAGCATTTCCTTGATTAATTTCTATGAGAGGGTATCATATGCTTTTCTAAGATCAAGGTTTAGAAGGCACCTCGGACTTATCCTCTTTCTTGTATACTTCCTAATGAGTTCTTGGAGTAGCATTACATTTTCTCCCATCTTCCTTCTATAAATCCAACTTGTGCAGAGGAGATGAGATCTTTTAGTTCTGGACCGAGTCTAGAAGCCAGGATCTTTGAGATGACTTTATAGGTTACCTTCTAGCATGATATTGGTATAAAATCTCCCACTCTATTAGCATTCTGTGTCTTAGCAATCAGAGATACGCTGGTGTGGTTGATTTGTTTGAGGAGCTTGCCAGTTTCAAAAAATTCAAGGACATAATCACAAAGTTGTCTCTCTCTGTCGCACCCCAGGTTTCTTTGAAAAATTTCGAAGTGCAACCATCTGGACCCGGGGACTTGTCATCTCCAATGGACCACATAGCAGCTTTATGGTCCATAAGAGATGATAAATCTCCGGGGGAGGCCCTGATGGATACACCTCCAAGTTCTTCAAAGCGACATGGCAGACCACAGGAGATCAGATCTGTAGAGCTGTTTAAGAATTTTTTGATTCTGGCCTACTGTTGAAACAAATAAATCACACTAGCATCTCACTTATTGCCAAAACAACAAATGCTAAAACTGTGTTAGACTACAGACCTATATCTTGCTGGAACGTCACATATAAAATCACCTCTAAGTTAATAGCCGAAAGACTTAAACCTGAACTGATAGACTCTTTGTCTCTCCCACACAATCTGGGTTCACAGAAGTAAGGTTGATGGGTGAGAAAATTATGCTTTTACAGGAGCTGATAAGTAGGTACTCACGAAAAAGGATAAGCCCAAGATGTCTCTTAAAAATTGATCTAAGAAAGGGTTATGATTCACTCTCCTGGAAATTTATTGAAGAAATGCTTGTCAATCTCAACTTCCCTCCTATTTTCATCAATTGGACTCTACAATGCATCCGCGCGTCGTTTTTCTCTTTGAATATTAATGGTTACATGTAGGGTTGTTTTCATGGCAAATCCCCTTTAATTTTTGTTGTATGCTCTGACTACCTATATAGGATCTTAAAATGTAGAACTAGACACCCCTCATTTAAATTTCATTCAAAGTGTGACCTATTGCAGATTACTCATTTAGCATATCGAGATGATCTTGTTTTCCTTTCAAGAGGGGATAGAGGCTCCATAGACATCTTAATGGAATCATTAGAATTCTTCAAGTCCTACTCAGGACTAGAGGTCAATCCTGCAAAGATATCTTCAAGTCCTACTCAGGACTAGAGGTCAATCCTGCAAAGTCATATCTCTACTCAGCTGGTATCCAAGAATCTGACAAGGAGTACTTCTTCTCCAGAACCGGTTTTAGCCCAGGAAGTTTTCCTTTTAGTTACCTGGGTATCCCCATCTTATTAGGAAAGTTGACTATAGTCCAATACTCTCCTCTCATAGACCTGTTTTTGACTAACCTTAACTACTAGAATTCCAAGACTTTGTCCTATTCAGATAGAATAGAAGTGTACTCGTAGTTATTTGACCACCATTATTACGTATTTATGCTTTATTAGTTATTTGACCACCAATTGTGCTCCCTTACTAACATTTTGAAGGTCGTTCACCTTTAATATATCAATATATTTAAGGAATGTTGGTTGCAAGGTTAAGTGAGCAGCACTAGAATGAGTTGTTCGAAAGAAGAACTTGGAGGTGATCTGTACTTTACTCTTTTTATTGTGCCTATTTGTTCAACTTATCATGCAGGTTTTGAATCTTTGGAAGTTCACCCTTTAGCCAATTCAAAACGGTGTTTCTTTTAAAACTTTTTTCATACAGGTTTCCAAGGAAGGCGTTACCTTGTATCAGCAAGGAATCTTTTGGATGTTGACATATGTGACAAGGGTCTTCATACGATTGTAGATCAGTTCAGGTTGATGAGTAATGTTATATTTCATCCTTCTGCCTACCTATTTCTTTAGTTTGTACCTTCTGCTTTCTCAATTTTAAATCATATGCTTACATTCTATTTTTGTCCAGGTCCATCATGAACTAACTACCAACTTGGACGTCCAATAACTCTGCTGCAGCAGTAAGTGGTTAATAGTGATGATATCATGATAATGATCAATTGCTTACTCGTATATATTTCGTTCTCTTCTTTGTGATCATTTGTCTGTTTTGATTATTTAAAGAATGTTCAATGTTTAATGCAAGATCAAAGGAGCAGCAGAGGTATGCTGACTGGCAAAGAAACTTTGAGGCTTATATTGGTTGTATGAGGTGATGGACAAGTTCGAATACGTTTTTATCAAGCTAATGAGGTAAAGACATTTTCTATCATTGCTTAAAGCTCTTGCATTTCTAATTACTTATACTATTTTGTACAGTCTTCCATCTGATCATCTTATAGAGTTATTTTGTTGGGAAGATGTTGATCATATCCGAGGACAGAGTTATTTTGTAGGGAAGATATACCTTAAGGGGGAATCCAGTTTGGTGCATTTTTTTACATTCTTCTTGGATTTGTTCTGTTACCAATGTTCTGAACTTTTTTTTTTTGTTCTTTTGTTTGACCTCCTTTCATAGATTGAATCCTGGATATTCATCATAAGGATCAGAGAATATGTTCTTATTACTGCTGGCTGTCTGTTTTAAATGAGAAACCTCAAGGTAAATGTCTAGGAGAAAACATACACTTTGTTTTATGATTACTAGACAGGTTAATATCAACGCCACTTGTTTTAGTCTAAGTTGGCTAATCTTTAGAAAGCTGTAGTTGGTGATGAGGCTGAACTTGTGTTTCATTCATATATGCTACGGTATCACATTAAATTTTTAAGATGTAGTGATAAGCCCTAAAATTTGCTAAATTGCACCACTAAATAAGAAGCCTGAAATTGCTGCCATTCAAACCTCAGACTGTTACTAGTTTTGGAATCTTATTTATGCAGTCCATTTGCTAAATCTTGGACAATCCTGAATTTCTTCTTAATCTTATCTTACTTTGATGTTTTGTTTTCAGTAAAATATTAATTTGGTGCTTGTTGTGTCTTTGTTATATTCCCGTGCTAATTCGACTGTGGGATTTTTTTCAGCTGAAAATGCTAATGAGCTATTAGTGCAAAAAATTGAATGACAAACTCTGCCATCTCCCAATGAAGTGTTGAATGTGAGATCTAAGGAGTATGTAGAATTATGCTGAAGAGTATCAATTCTCTTCTAGCTCTAGTTGTTTGATCTTCTTACTATTATTATGGTTCATTCACCTTTTTCTGTGTTTTGAGGAATGTGTGATGTTCTATGCAAGATCAAAATTGTAGTTAGAACATTGCACGACTAGTAGGAAAAGGAGCTTTGGGCTTATGAGATGGTCCTATCAGCTGAGGGACAAGTTGGGATACATATTTATTATCTCAAGCAGATGAGGTGAGCATCAACTGCTGAAGACATTCGTTTCTTTTCTATGCTTGTTTGAATTTTGATTTCACATATCTATAACATGATAACTGTTGCATTTTCGTTACTTCTCTGACCTTTACTGACATTTTATGGTCATTGACTATCTTACGTTTATGTTAGACATGTGGGATACAAGATTCAGTGAGCATCGCTAGCACGATTAATTTGAAAGAGCCTCTGAACTTGTGGTGATCCAAAATTCCTATCTGGTCTATGGTAAGTATGGCTGTATGGTAAATTATCTTTCTAGTTTATATCTTCTCGTGTTTTACCTCTGTATGTATGAGCTGTTAGTATTTTCTAATAGACAATTATCTTTTGGCCAAGGTAATGCTGTCCGTGAGGAGATGGGTTATGAGCCACAAGCATAGCTTAACAAGTTGGGGTTGAAGTGTAGATCAAAGATCACACTAATGCTACATTGCTACCAAAAACCAGGGGGCGATTCTCCTTCTGCTCCTCTTGTAAGCCTTACCTTGAATTATTTGATTCCCCTTGTAGTGGCTGCTAAGTAATATACTTATAAATGCTGATAGCTCTTTGGTTTATAAAAATTAAATTATTGCAGAACTTATTTGCCTTCCTTAATCATAGGTCCAAGTATTTGCTTAGTGGTGGTTATTTATATTTAGGAAAATGAACCTAGAGAAATCCGACACTTACTGAAACTTATTGTTCCTTCTCTCTTTTGATTGTGCATTCTCTTCTATGTTTGTATCTCAAAATAGTTACATGGTGATCCTTGCAGGCTCTTCTCATGCACCTACAAACAAGGCTAAGTCATTCCTCGAGGTAAGTGTTATGTTGCAAACTTGCTTTTCCATATATATACCTAGCCTTTTATGTTGCCGGAATTTTGACCAAAATACGAGTTCATTACTAATAACTATATATGTAACTTGTTTTTGAAATTGCTGTTCTATTTATCTCCATCATGCTAATATTTTCTCCTTATTTCTTGTATTAACTTTTTGGGAAATTTACGGAAAACCACCCCCGTTTTCACTTAACCACCCATAATATTAAAAATTACAAAAAACCACCCTTTATAGTGGTTCTGTTAACAACCAACCACCCTTTGCCTTCTACCGACTAGTCCCATTAATTTATACAAAAAGACACAAATGCCCTCCATAACTTTCTTCTCTTTGATGAACGTGAGTGATGAACTCTCCTCCATTGGGTTGCTCCGACCTCATCTTTAGTGAACCCTATTCACCACCATGCCAAACTCAAATCCAGTAAACATATAACATAGTTTTATTATTTTGATTATGGGTTCCAAATGGATTAAGAACACAACCCGTTCTAATTTTGTTATTGTTCATCTCCATGAACAAATGAAAAAAAATAAAATTAAACTTGGTATATCCAAACGAAGACTTACAAATTCCATATATACTTTATTTTGAACCTAAAATAGAAACCAATCAACCTTATTCGTGGAATGAAATAACAGCAGAACCAAAAACGACCAAATCTGACTTGAATTTGGATGGAAGTGAAGATGCAAGTGGTGATTGACTTAGGGTTTTCATCAGAGGAGGCACTGAGAAAGCAGCGAGGTAATGTCAATCGGTGACAACAACTCCTCCCCGCTGGGTGGTGGCAACTAGAGATGAATGAAGAATGGTCTTGGTCAACAGGAGATTTAGATGCCCGGGTCTAGTTTCGATTGTGGATAGCCTATCCATCCTTTTTCTATCATCAATTGAAAACAGTTTAACCCTAATAAACCCCTTCCTCTTTGTAATGCCATGTCTTATTTGGAGTGCGGCATGCTGACACAAACAAACTCCTCCTTCAATTGAAATCCAACCCATAATTGAAATTCATTTAAAGTTCGTATGCACTTTGGATAGAACTTCGATTGTGGACATCGCTAATTTAGAAGAAAAATGTTTTTGAACGGTTGCAGAGGCTGAGAGAGAGATGGGTTTGGCCGAGGAGGGGCCTAGTTAACAGTGCAATAGACGGAAAAAGGCAAAAGGTGGCATTTTGTTAACAGACCTCTATAAAGGGTGGTTTTTAATTTTAAGGGTGGTTAAGTGAAAGCATTGATATTTTTCCTGAATTGAATTATATTTTTTTTCTTTAAATAAAAATTTTAATAGCTGAATTATTTTTGGAGGGCACAACTAAATAAAAAAGAGGCCTATATATATTAGATAGGTATATTACAAAATTGAGATGCTAAGTGAGAAATGCTCACTTTTTACATAATTAAAAATAGTTACGATAAAATTTGACTCCCCATCTAAAAAATATAAGTTACTTATTGGCATGCTTTTTAAGAAGCTAAAAATCTTTAAAATATCACCTCTTTTGCAAGAACCTACTCCCGATGCTTCTTTTTTTTTGGATTTTAAGGTTAAAATATATTAAAATGTAGGAAATATGTACAAGCGAGATAAGATTTTGAAACAATAAGAGTTGCCCACAGAGAAGAGGTATCCTCGAATGCAATTCTAGCACTATTTTGGCCCGAGGCTATCCCTAAGGTGGGGGTTAGGACCAAGTCCTGGTATGGATCCTATCTCGTCCGGCCAAGTCTATTAGAAAGAAGTCCGACATACACACACACTAATGTAAACTGTAAAGTAATTGAACATCCCCTTCGGCTATGCCATCAAGGATGTTGCATTGCTATACATTAGCACCCCATGTTACCCCGAACGTGAATCTCAATACACTATTACTTGAATAGATCAATAACAGCTTGGCACTACCAAAAAGAGACTTATGCCAAAGCTATACTCCAGGGCCTAATCCTTAGATGCAAAAAGAAGTAGATGCAGGCTTTAGGTGTCGTTCACTTTGCTGTTCAGGGTTCTTCTTTGTGTTTCTTCATAGTTGCTCAACCTCATGCATCTGATAGTAAGAGTTGTTGAGAACTCTGCACACATGTGTTTTGATGAGGTGAACCAGTTCATCTGAGCTCCAAGATTTGTTTTCAAATACTTTTGTCATTCCTAGCTTTCCGTAGGTAGTATGTTGTTGCAGCTAGGGCCGTTCTTTTTGCTTTAGATCTCCATCCTTTGCCTCTTGCTTCTTTATTCATCCATTTTATTGCTCCTTGCATGGTGTGCATCCTTCTCCAAATCCGTAGCCATTGCTTTATCCGCATCCAAATAGATGAGGAGAAATCACAAGCAAAGAATATGTGTTAATGTGATTCAGGAGCTTGATTACAAAGGGGGCAGGAATGGTCAACTTCCATGTATGTGATGAGATCTTTTGTTGCTAGTCTTTTTCATGCTGCAAGCCATAGAATAAAAGTGTGTTTAGGGAGGTTGGCATTGTCCCAGACCACACGACTCCACCCAATCTTGAATTTCCTTCCAATGTTCCACGATTTCAGTAGGTCCTCAGCTCCTTCTCTGAACCTGCATGGGTTAGTAGCTCATTTCATATGGAGAGAATTCTTTGGATTAGGGATGAGTCATTTATTTTATGCACATTCCAACTCCAAATACTCGTTGTTGTAAATATTGGTGGTGGATCCAAATTATCCAGAGGCTGTCCTTTTTCTGCAGGATGCCCCAAAGCTGTCTAGTTATGAAGGAATTGTTCCATGTTTTGAGGTCTTTGAGTCCAAGCCCACCCCATCGTTCCACTTGATCCTAGGAATTTTGCACAAGGACTATTAATTTTCTGGGGAAGGGAGAACTGAGCCAAAAAGCTTCTATGCGCTGCAAAACAGTTCTAATTAGTTCAATTTTCCCTGCATGGGACAAAGTTTTAGAGTTCCAGTAGCTTCTGTTGGTCAGAAGCTTATCAAGAAGAGGGGAGTACTGAGCTACTGTCAGTTTTCCAAAGGAAATAGAATAACTTAAGTACTTAAAAGGTAGACTCCCTTGACTGAAACTTGTTATGGAGAGGGGTAGTTTCTATCATTTTCAAGAACTCTAGCTAAGTAGTTGGACGATTTTGTAGAGTTAACTTCAAGACCAGAGGCAGCTTTGAAAAGATCCAAGGAGTCTAAGAGAATTTTCATGGAAGCCTTGTCTCTTCTTGAAAGCAGAATCAAATCATCTACATAGGCTAGATGTGTAATCGGTAGAAGCCCACATTTAGGATGAAATTTAAAGGATGGGAGCCTAGTCCTGCATTTCAGAATCCTAGAGAGATGGTCGGTGCATAAAAGAAAAATCAACGGGGAGATTGGATCTCCTTGCCGTAAACCTCTTTCTCCAAGGAAGAAGCCCTTTAGGTTACCATTTATATTTAAAGAAAAAGATGAAGTGCAAAAGCATTCAAGAAGCCGGTTAATAAACAGTGCAGGGAAGTTAAGATGAGTGAGCATTGCCTTGATGAATTCTATGAGAGGGTATTATATGCTTTTCTAAGATCAAGGTTTAGAAGGCACCTCGGACTTATCCTCTTTCTTGTATACTCCCTAATGAGTTCTTGGAGTAGCATTACATTTTCTCCCATGAGCCTTCCTTCTATAAATCCAACTTGTGCAGAGGAGATGAGATCTTTTAGTTATGAACAGAGTCTAGAAGCCAGGATCTTTGAGATGACTTTATAGGTTACATTGTAGCATGATATTCCCACTCTATTAGCATTCTGTGTCTTAGCAATCAGAGATACGCTGGTGTGGTTGATTTGTTTGAGGAGCTTGTCAGTTTCAATAAATTCAAGGACAACATCACAAAGTTGTCTCCCTGTCGCACCCCAGGTTTCTTTGAAAAATTTCGAAGTGCAACCATCTGGACCCGGGGAATTGTCATCTCCAATGGACCACAGAGCAGATTTGATTTCATCTTCTATAACAGCTTGAGTCAACGCTTGGTGTCTTTCAGCTTTAAGGATGGCTCCTCCATCTCTAATAATCCTTGCCTCAGCAGCATCAGTGTCTTTCAAGGTACCTAGTAGATCCTTATAGAAGTATTCAAATTGCAGTCCCACGGAATCTAAAGAGGTTGTTTCTGTGCCATCTTCTTTGAGGATAGAACTGATGGCTCAAAAACTTCCTCCCTAGAAGAGGTGACTCAGCAATTTGAATCCTTTTATAAAGGCCTCTTAGGAACCGTTATATATACAACTGAAGTTGACCAGAGAATTATCAGAGATGGGGGGTGCAATCTTACACCAAGATAGACATCAATTTCTCATTAAGGAAGTGACAAATGAAGACATCAAGGCAGCTTTATGGTCCATAGGAGATGATAAATCTCCGGAGGAGGCCCCCGATGGATACACCTCCAAGTTCTTCAAAGCGACGTGGCAGACCACAGGAGATCAGATTTGTAGAGCTGTTTAAGAATTTTTTTATTCTGGCCAACTATTGAAACAGATAAATCACACTAACATCTCACTTATTGCCAAAACAACAAATGCTAGAACTGTGTGAGAGTGCATGCCTATATCTTGCTGGAACGTCACATATAAAATCACCTCTAAGTTAATAGCCGAATGACTTAAACCTGAACTGATAGACTCTTTGTCTCTCTTGCACAATCTGGGTTCACATAAGTAAGGTTGATGGGTGAGAAAATTATGCTATTACAGGAGCTGATCAGAAGGTACTCACGAAAAAGGATAAGCCCAAGATGTCTCCTAAAAATTGATCTAAGAAAGGGTTATGATTCACTCTCCTGGAAATTTGTTGAAGAAATGCTTGTCCATCTCAACTTCTCTCCTATTTTCATCAATTGGACTCTACAATGCATCTGCGCATCATTTATCTCTTTGAATAATAATGGTTACTTGCAGGGTTATTTTCATGGCAAATCCCCTATAATTTTTGTTCTATGCTCTGACTACCTATATAGGATCTTAAAATGTAGAACTAGACACTCCTCATTTAAATTTCATCCAAAGTATGACCTATTGCAGATTATTCATTTAGCATATCCAGATGATCTTGTTCTCCTTTCAAGAGGGGATAGAGGCTCCATAGACATCTTAATGGAATCATTAGAATAGTTAAAGTCCTCCTCAGGACTAGTGGTCAATCCTGCAAAGTCATCTCTCTACTCAGCAGGTATGCAAGAATCTGACAAGGAGTACTTCTCCAGAACCGGTTTTAGCCCTGGAAGTTTCCCTTTCACTTACCTGGGTATCCCCATCTTATTAGGAAAGTTGACTATAGTGCAATACTCTTCTCTCATAGACAAGTTTTTGACTGACCTTAACTACTGGAATTCCAAGATTTTTTCCTACGCAGGTAGAATAGAATTGTACTCTCTTTAGTTATTTGACCACCATTATATGGTATTTATGCTTTATTAGTTATTTGACCACCAATTGTCCTCCCTTACTAACATTTTGAAGGTCGTTCACCTTTAATATATCAATATATTTAAGGAATGTTGGTTGCAAGGTTAAGCGAGTAGCGCTAGAATGATTTGTTCAAAAGATGAACTTGGAGGTGATCTGTACTTTACTCTTTTTATTGTGCCTATTTTTAGTGCTCTGTTTAGTTAGTTTGTTCCATTTAAGTGAAGAACCACTTAGGTTAAACGCTAACCTATCTCAGGCTTGTGTGAGAGGGCTCTCAAACATCACTGTGCCAAAATAAATTTAATGCTCTTCCCATCCAAGAGTATTCCAATCCATTCCTGTTTTTCCTTCGGGTAAATGATCATTTTGTGGGAGGGCTTCTTTTTAAATTTTTTTTTTTTTAATCTTTGGCTTCTGTTTTGGATTTTCATAATTATGCTTCTAGCTCTTTTAAGCTTAATCAATCCAGATGTTAACCGCCCTTAACTTCTGAACTCTGCAGATCTTGATGTAGGTGCTCTTGACAGTCCTTGGACATGTATTTTGCCATGAAATGCATTATTAAGATGAAGATGACTCGGCCTCCTCTAGATGTCTTCGACAATCATTTTGAACAATATATATTTCTTAGGTTGAAAAGTATCACATATATTTATGGAATGTCTCCATAAATAAGTACATATATGGTGATTATCTGTTATGCATTTTTAAACTTTGGTCTTCTATTCCAATTTTCTCACTGTTACTTTTTCAACTTATCATGCAGGTTTTGAATCTTTGGAAGTTCACCCTTTAGTCAATTCAAAACAGTGTTTCTTTTAAAGCTTTTTTCATATAGGTTTCGAAGGAAGGCTTTACCTTGTTTCAACAAGGAACCTTTTGGATGTTGACATATGTGACAAGGGTCTTCATACGATTGTAGATCAGTTCAGGTTGATGAGTAATGTTATATTTCATCCTTCTGCCTACCTATTTCTTTAGTTTGTACCTTCTGCTTTCTCAATTTTAAATCATATGCTTACATTCTATTTTTGTCTAGGTCCATCATGAACTAACTACCAACTTGGACGTCCAATAACTCTGCTGCAGCAGTAAATGGTTAATAGTGATGATAATGATCAATTGCTTACTCGTATATATTTCGTTCTCTTCTTCGTGATCATTTGTCTGTTTTGATTATTTAAGGAATGTTCAATGTTTAATGCAAGATCAAAGGAGCAGCAGAGGTATGCTGACTGGCAAAGAAACTTTGAGGCTTATATTGGTTGTATGAGGTGATGGACAAGTTCGAATACGTTTTTATCAAGCTAATGAGGTAAAGACCTTCTCTACGGTTGCTTAAAACTCCTGCATTTCTAATTACTTATACTATTTTGTACAGTGTTCCATCTTTTCATCTTACAGAGTTATTTTGTAGGGAAGACGTTGATCAGATCCGATGACAGCTGCATTACGAGATGCTAGTATTTAATTCTTTCCAATCATGCTCTCATACTGACATTTTCATGATGATGATCTGTATTATCTTTTTAGCATTGTTGTTTTACATCTCTGCTCAGTTACTTTGTGCCATTTAAAGACTAACCACAAAAGTTAAAAGCTATGCCAAATTTTTTTTAATGCTCTTCCCTTCCAAGAGTATTCCACCCGCTTGTCTGGATTCCTAAATACTTGCTGCTAGAGTGGAAGATGATTCCTATGTGCCTGAAGTTAGTCTATGTTGTATGTTAAAAGCTTGGCTCTCTTCGTTTGGAAAATATTTTTTCATTCTGCTGATCATCTTCCTGCTACTCTAATGCTCACAAGTTTAGGTAGTTGCTTCCGTCTCAGTTCGGTAATATGATAGGACATGCACATTTATTTTGACAATGTCGTTTCTAAAATATGCTTTATTGGTTTTTCGAAAAATGAGGAGAAGCCTGAAACTGTTACCGATTAACCTCAGGACGGATAAATTTTATTATTGCAGAAATGTTGGATAAACCTAAAAATATTAATTTGGTATTTTTTGTATCTTTGTTATAGTTTTGTGCAAATGTTGCTGTGGAATTTGTTTTATCTGAAAATGTGAACATGGCGAACTCTGCACTCCCCAATGGAATGTTCATATGAGATGAATAGAGAATTCAGCGGTAGTAGTATGGTTTGTGTCAAAGAACAATTCGCAGTTTATAGATTTTGTCCATTCAAGTCAATGGTAAAGTTTGGACAGTGTTATCAAATTTACCTGGTAAACAAATCATGCCAAAGAATTTCAATTCTCTTCTCTGGTTGTTTGATCTTCTTAATCTTGTCATGGTTCATTTATCACTCCATGGTGTTTGACCTTAGGCATAGATCAGTAGCACGATGACCGGGAAAAGGAATTTGGGTGTATGAGATGGTTCTATACTTCTATCAGTTGAGGGACAAGTTGAGATACATTTTTATTAAGCAGATGAGGTGAAAACCAACTGTTAAAGACTTCCACGACTTTTATCTTCTTGTTTGAACTTTGAATTTCACATATCTATAACATGTTAATGGTTTCATTTTTGTTACTTCTAAGAACTTTGCAGTGCTTTATCTTCTGAACTTATATAAAGTCATTCGTAAGGCGAAGACACTGACTTGATCAAGTGCGGCTTGTTGATGAGGTATTGCTGTTTACTGACATTTTGATGGTCATGCACCTTTTATGTTTATGTTAGGAATGTGGGATATAGGATTCAGTGAGCAGCGCTTGTGAAAGATTAACTTGTGGTGATCCGTTGGTCCTACCTGGTCTATGAATCTATGATAACTACTGGTACACTTTCTTACCAGTTTATTTCTTCTCTCTCTCTCTCTCTTAAAATTTTCCTACCTCAACTTTTGGCCAAGGTATTTTCTCAAAGGAACTTTGTCTCTGAATCCTGATGAAGATCAAGATCTTGCTAGTGGCTAGTCGGAACCGGGGATGATTCTCTTTCGGCTCCACTATACTTTTAACTTCCACAAAATATCTGATTCCCTTTGTAGTTGGCTGGTGAGTAATATATTTATAAACGCTGATAATTCCCTGATTTATTAAAAAAATAATTGATTTCAAAACTTAGTTACCTTTTTTAATCAGGTACAAGTATCTACTTAAGTGGTTGACGTCTATATTAAGTGAATTAGTCAAGACAAATCTGATACTTGCTGAACCTTACTGCAAGTTATTCTATATTTTGCAATTTGCTTCCTATCTCCTTAATTATATATGAAGGTTATCGGTCCATTATTGTGTACGGAAGTGATAAGCGTGGTCTCCTTTCTATATTTAATTTTATAAGGGTACAGGGTAGAAAAACCATTTTTTGTTTTGGGTAAATGTTCTCCTTTTTATAAATGAGGATGACTAGAGCAAGTTGCTACTTGCTAATGGGCATGAGGGGAGTCGATTTGTGCACCAAGCCCATGAATTATGACAGTGAATTTGGAATGAAGGCTTATGAAAAAGTTTATGCACAATAGAGTCGGACCTGAGGCGAGGCTCAACAGATGAACAGACCGTCATCTCAAGCCCAATTCGTATAGGGGCCCATAAAATTTGTTTTAGTTATATTAGTATTATACGATCTCTATTTTTATATGAAAGTATAGTAGCTCACTTCGTTAGGGATGCAAATTAAATTGCTTTTTTGATCACGAGGTCTAGGGATCGAAACTAGGTGCCTTGTTGAATTTTTTAAATTTAAATTCCTTTGTTGTTTTTTTGTACGTTGCGTTAGTTAGGCAAGGCTCACCGCCCGGTTGATTTTTTTTTTATAAAGAAATTAACTTTAGTTGATTTTTTTAATTTAAATTCCCGTATTTTTTTTGTGCAATTGATTTTTTTTAATTTAACTTTTGCCAATTGGTTAGGCGAGGCTGATTTTTTTTTTAATTTTAACTTTCATTAAAATGGTTTTTTGTATTGAAAAACCATATATTCTATCATAGTTTATGTATATACATAATACATACTATATAGTAGTGGAGCCCAATCATAGGAAATACTGAAGAAGAAGGTATTTTGGCCGGCAAAGTTGTCGGAAAAATAGCCAGAATTGAGATTATATTATTTTGGGTTAATATAGACCAATGTATCGATTAGTTAAAATTAAAGTTCTTGTTATTTTTGGATATTGTGGGTGTTTTTTAGTTAAAAGTTGATATTGTGTGTGTGTTTGTTTGGGTGGCTGCTCAAGACTTGTCCAGTTGTCCTAAAACACCTATGTCAAAATTTGTTGGCGAGTCCGCCTTTATCAAATTGCTTTTTTCCACTTGAGGTTTTTGGATCGTTTTGTTTGGTGGGCCTACATCATGGACTTGTACATAGACTCCTCCTCTGTTGGCGAGGCCACCTCTAGAGGTGACAATTCGGCTGTTCGGGTCGAGTTCGGATATACCCATTCGGGTTCGGTCATATGTCGGGTATACTGTATGTCCGGTCAGGTTCAGGTCGGGTCGGGTCAGTTTGGGTCAAATAGATTTCGGGTTGGATCAAGTCGGGTCACATTAAGTTTTATCATAAAATGATGTTTATTTTTTGCTAATCTTAATTATTGACTATTAAACTTCATTTATTTAGTATATTAGGTCTCATTATATGTAATTCACATTATTTGAGTATTTAAAAATAAGAAAACTAAAGTAATTATAAGGAATAGTTGGGTTTTATTCGGATCGGATTTGTCTATGTTCGTGTCCATTCGGGTATCGGGTCAAAATGGGTCGGGTTTTCAAGTCGGGTCAGATTTTGTTAGGTTTAGCCGCCTCTATCAAATTGCTTCTTTCCACTTGAAGAGGTTTTTGGATCGTTTTGCTTGGTGGGCCTACATCATGGACTTGTACTTGTACATGGACTCCTCCTCTCATGCCCATTGACAACTTGCTCCAGTAATTCTCATTTCCAATAATAATATGGATTATGGAGTACTAATGACCTAAGGGTGTGTTTGGCAAATTGGGTATTTTTTAAGAGTTGTAGTCTTTTCTTAAGGTGGAGTTTTTTTTATATATAAAATATGGAGACGTGCAAGGTGGAGATTTTTAAAAAAAATAATCTTGTAAAAAAATTGAATGGTATTTGATAGTTATAACTTATAAGGTTTGAAATATGTTTTTGTGGTAAAAAGACAAAAATGTTCGGTGGCTCAAGCTTTCCAAAAAAAATATGGGGAAAAAATTTGGAAGTTCGCCCCCCAAAGAATTTTTTTCATAGAAAATAATCCGTTGTTGCACCTCTCGAAACTCCCATAAAAACTCTTGTCAAACATCATAGCTTTAACTTTTTTTTTGGAGGGAACTCCCCAAAACCTCTAAAGCTACCCCTAAATTTAATACCAAACACACGCTAATTGAATAGCTAGAATTTATATACAGAAAGATTAAGTTCATCAAAAAAATATATATATAGAAAGATTAAATAGTCCATTCGTTCGATAAAATCTCTATTTTTTTTATATAAATTTTACTAATCACAAACGCTCTGTTAAGCTCAAAAACTAAAATCTACGGCATGACTCTACATCCCCCTAAAGCTTGACTTGTAAACAAGAAGAGGGAACTAAGCCAAGCTTGGAAGACAAATAGCGATGAACTTCTTGCACTGCTTGGCTGAAATTGCTTTGATTAAATAATTACAAATTGATGTAAAAAGCCAAAGTGTTTGGGTGGCTGCTCAAGACTTGTCCTAAAACTCAAGTGTGGATCTCCTACAACCTTTGGTAAACCCTTAGGTATGACTAGGGCTGATATACGAGCTAACGAGCTTGAGTAGTGGGTGTTCAAGTTCGAGCCTCATTTTCTCGAGCCGAGCTGAGTCGAACTCGAGCTACTCACAAAATGTAGATTTGTGATTCAAAGTGAATGGAGTCCAAAAAACAAAACGGCTGACAGACTCTTTAGAAGAAGAGGTTAAATAAAACATAGGGACAGAACTGTAATTTCACCTACGAAACGAGATATACGCCCTATTTACAAGGGGTTTAATAAAACATAGGGGAGAATTGTAATTTCACCCATAAAATGAGTTATACGAGCTACTCGAGCCGAGCTCGAGCTCAGAATTCTGCTCAAGCTTGGCTCATATTTAATTCGAGCGAGCCCGAGTCGAGTTTTTTTCGAGCCGAGCTCGAGCTACTCGGCTCAAGTAACAGCCCTAGGTATGACACAAAATTATTTGTAGTATATTTTAATTATAAAAAAAATTAAAAAAAAATATATTTACATTCTACATGTCAAATAACCTATACGTAGTATTTGTATAACTTTTTAATATAAAATAATGTTTTAAAAAATATTAAAATTAGAAGAGTCATTATTTAAAATATTAATTATAATAATTATTAAAATACCTTTTTGTAAGAAAAAATATGCAGATATATATTATTAAACATGTAGAATATAAATATAATTTTTTTATAACTAAAATATACCACAAATAATTTTGTGTCACACCTAATGGCTCTCTCCTAAAACACCTATTTCAGTTTTTTACATAGTATAATTTTTTAAAACACCTCTGTAGGAGATCCATCCAATACTGTCTCTATATCTATAAATATCCCAACCACCAGCTTACAACAAACTCATCCGGCATTCCGGCCCCCTCTCATCGATCATATCAACTCTAAATAGAATTTGTTAGCCTTCCATCATCCCGTCTAAAACCCACCCCAAGACAAATGAAGCCCTCTACTCTCCTCGCCCTGGCCACCTTTTGTGGCATCCTTGTGGCCGTGTCGGCAGCGGGTCCCAACAGCCAGCTCATCGGCCGCATCGTTGAAGGATTTAGGGATGTCTTCAAGTTACCTTTCAAGCAGAACTCAATCTTTAATCATGATAACAAAGAGCTGGCCACCCGTGTGAGGAGAGTCATTGATGATGTCCGTCGACATTCGGGGTTTAAACACGCCTCTGGCGAACACGGCCCTTCCAAACCCACCACTAAACACGGTGCCCCAGCAGCTTCCAAATCCACCGGCCTAGTAAAAAAAGCCCGTGCCGAATACCTTGACGCTTTGGTTTCCGGTTTGCTCTGCCAAAAGTATCTGCTGTCGTGCTCCATGAACCACACTTCGTGCTGCAATTTTTTTGGTAGCTGCTTAGAGTTTATGGCTACTCATTCTAAAAAGCCTTCCATTAAGTTATACGGTACTACTGCGATCAAAGTTTTTGTCGACTTCTGCGACACATCTCTAAACCCTCCAAGTCCAACTACTTGTTCCAAACCCTCCAACTAGTACGTTGTTCCATCATCTCTTAATTAAACTCACTGGTTAATTAGGAGATGTATGTTTTGGAAAGATGTGCTTATAGAATACAATACGAGTACAAGTTTATTAGGTATTAAAAAAAAAAAAAATTGAACAAGAAGATCGAAGAAAAAAAGTAGGGTCTCATGTACTCATTTATTTTACTCCTATGATATGTTTTTATCTGTGCTTTCATTTCGGAGTATGATGTAAAGTAAATTGTGGAACTTATCAGGCCGGGGGAGTAGAAACCTTCTCCGCGGAAGCTGTACATCCCGTTGGGGTTGTACGTACACAACTTTTATAGTAATAAAATGGACCATACTTTTTGTCAGTAATTATTTTTATTGCTGACACTTGACTATATATTTACACTTTGACTGATGACACTTAATTGTTGACCTTTTGAATGCTGACACATGATTTTTAATAACACTGCCAGCAATTCTTTATTTAATTAAAAGCGTCAACAAATAATTAAACATCATTGATGTTGGCATTTTAATGTTAGTGCTATTTGACACAATCATCGCTGACATTAAAATATCATACATGCGGCACGTTTCAAACCGCTTTTCTATACTGAAATTTCATTTCATCATCGACGACAAACCTGTTTTCATGATTTAAAAAGAAACGCAGTTTGCATTTCTTTGAAAATTTAGAGCCAATATTTGCTTGATTCTAGATATGCTACGGATTTTTACTTCAATTGAGATGTAATGGAAATTTATCATGGTTGATTATTAATTTGTCTTAGCTTTTACTTCCTTTTTTTTACGCATGCCATTGCTGGAGTATGGGTTCTTTGTATATATCATGTTCTGCCATGGATAATCATTGTATTGCAACTAGGTTCAGTGATAATTCTATACATCTTGTCTTGAAGACATCGATGTTCTTAAGATGGCTAGTGGAGTACTTCACGCCAGGCCCGTCCAATAGCATGTTCAAAAAGCCCAACGGAACAGGGCCCCAAAATTTTTTAGGGCCCCATATAAAAATTTATTAGTACTAATATTATTTGTTGTCTAGATAATCACATTGATGAGTTGTCTCAATGGTTACTGGCTCAAACAAATTCAACCAATTACCCACGGATTTTGTGTTCGAATCTCATCCTTCTTCAATTTTTGTTTTTAATCTTTTTATCTTTTTTTATATAGAAAACTATATTGGACTTTCTTATTAACTACTTTTAATTAAATTTTAACCTTCTTATTAACTAATTTTATTTGTTACTTTAATACATCCTCAAGTTACATTATTTTTGGGTCCTTCTTATCAACTATTTATAATTATTTTTGGGGCCTTCTTATTAAGTATTTTTATTTGTTAATTTAACAACCTCATGTTATATTGATATAAACATAACATTAAAAAAAAACTAAATAACTAATAGAAGGTAGTTCTACATTAAATTTATTTTGGTCTTCTTTAATTTTTCAAATATAAACTTATTCAATACTAATTTACTCTCCTACATGTTTGTGATTTATTAGTAAATCTTAATAAATACTCCTCCTAGTAAAATAGCTATATTTGAATTTTTCATAGGGTTTAAAAAAAACTCGATAAAATATTGGCTTTTAAAATATTATTTATAATAATTTCATATGTTTTATATAGTTTTTATCTTAATTAAAAAATCATATAAAAATTAAATATTTTAATACGGAAGTAGTATTGAACAGGGCCCCCAAAATACATTGGACGGCCCTGCTTCACGCTATAGCCTATAGATGATAAGAGTATCTGTTGTAAATTTAGAAGATTTCAATGTCTATCTTATTTTTTGGACCTATTAACAGGTTGGGTGCTTTGGTTCGCAAGTTAGAGCTGTCGTCGTCTACGCCGTCGCCCACCCACGTCGCCGGCGTCACTCGTTGTTCTTCTTCTTCGCATCTGCAACCCCGGCCCTCGTGCTCTTCTGTCTTCTTTGTTCTTATGTTCTAAGTTAATACTCCATCCGATCGGAAATAAACGATATTTTGACTTTGTGGACGTAGTTATAGGAGCTAAAAACTATATAAAATCTTATTTATTTTAATTAATTTTTTTCATAATTATTAAATTATGAAAAAAATTAATTAAAATAAATAAGATTTTATATAGTTTTAAACTCTTAAAACTACGTGCACTAAGTCAAAACATCGTTTATTTCCGATCGGAGGGAGTATGATTTACTAATTCCTAATAAAACCCACTACTTTTTCAATATTATAAAATACCACCCTATCAAAGTTGAAAGTCTCTCATTTCTCAACCAAAACAAAAGTGTTGAGGTGACGCAATTTTTTTTTGAAAACTCTAGGATTATCGGACGGGAAACTTGAAAATTTTTTTACTACTTGAATTATGTTATACCACGGAGTTACCTCACGAAAATTCTGTTAAATAATTTTACATTGATTTAAAAAAAAAAACACGAAAGTGTTTTGGTGGCTGCTCAAGACTTGTCCTAAAAGACACCTCTGTCAATTTTGGACCTAAGTGAGTCCTATCAAATTGCATCTTTCCACTTGAAGAGGTTTTTTGGCTCGATTTGTTTATCGTGGATTTGTACATATGTAATGGGCTTGCTTCATGGACTCCCCTCATGCAGATTAACAACTTGTTCTAGTAATTGACATTTCAAAAACAATACTCCTCTTTTCCAAAATAAAAATCATTTGATTTTATTGTTTTTAATGACTTTATTTTTTTTAATGAATTTATTTTTATAAGTTTATACTTATGACTAAAGACTAACAAGTATGAAATTATTTTAAAAAAATTGATTTAAAAAACAATATTTTATAGTGTTTTTACATCATTAAAAAGCGTGCATAAAAAGACAAACATCTTTCATTTTGGAATGGAGGGAGTACTAGCTAATAATAGTTTTTATATTATAAAAATAAATTATAATTTATTATATTTGTAATTGATCGATATACAATATATAAACCAGAAGTATAATGATCCTACATGGCTTCACTAGAAACCTTCAATCCACATATCAATTAGATAACATTTTACCTCATTAATTCAAAACTAGATATGAGCAAAATTCAAAGGTAGACCTGGGCCCGACTAGTTTCGACCCAGCGAGAACCCGAAGGATCGATAGCCCACCGGTGTAGGGTCATCAAGGGTCAAGAGTCTATACGGGTTAAGAGTTAGGGTTAGGGTCACATTGATTTTGACCCGCAAACCCGACGAGTACCCATGTGTAACATCCTTTTTAAAACTCCTTAAAACTCAAGGAATGTCACAGCGCCAGTGATTACTCGGACTTTAAAGGTCTTCGTAAGTATCTTAGGCTTATAGGGACATGCAACAATACTCCCATCTTTAAAATAAATTGAAATAGCGGAAGACTTGATGAATGGTATAGATGCAATTTTTCCCATATTTTATCATTACAAGAAGTAAATTTAAATTCAGCATCGTAGCTTGGTATCTTTCATCATTACAATAAGTAAAAATTTTGCAATCTTTTGGTGGTTATAAGCTGTTTTGTGCAGCCATTATTTTTTACTTCATAAGTTGATGATGGGAAGCTGGGAATTATAGGCTAGCCGAGAATTTGGAGTTGCATTCTGAATAGCTGACATTTCTAATGATTGTTTTGGGAAATTATGTCAGTGGACAATGCCCTTAATTTTTGTGTGCTTTAAAAGCTTTGTTATGTTTGCTGGACAATGGAAAAGCTTGGTGGAAGTGTCCCTTTTAAGATTTTGGTTATGCACCTATATCACCGGATGTGTTGGACTTTCTGGGGTTTTAAGTTGATTTAGTCATTTAGACCCTTGGCTGAATCGATTTAGCTTTTTTCAGTTAAAGAGTAGCTCCTGTTGTTCCAAATTATTATCTTAATGCATTTTCATCACATTATAGGTGCTTTGGATGCCCTGTTATTGAAGGAAATGTATGATGAATATAGGCTTATGTTTTCTATAAGCTCTTGTTTATATTTTGCTTAGCTTCTTTCCCTAAGTGTTGCACACACACTCTAGTTTTCTTTTCCTTTTCTTATTACACTGCTCTTGTTACTGTAAATGAGCTGTCATGCTCAGTAGGGCCACCTCTCCATCACGTGATTGATCATGTGTGTGATGTGCTAGTATTTAAGGAACATGCTCTTGCATTTCCTGATTGGTAGGGTTTTGGGGATCAGCTCCCATCAATGAAGAGAGGCGGCAGTCCTCCCATTTCATCAATATTCTAGCTCTCCCAATAGAACAGTAAAAGCACCTCTTTTATTTCCCAAATTGATCAGATCTCAGCACTGTAAGTGCAGGATCATAGTTGTTGTTGCAACTCTTTACATGGTATCAGAGCTTGACGGTTTGATAGCTTCAAGACTCGTGCTCAAGGTGCTTGCAATCGTTGATGTTCAGTCCACCCAGACCTGGTGAAGAGCAACAATCCATAGAGGTAGAAATGGCCAACCAAGGTAATCCTAATGACCCACTTTTTTTGTCAAATTCTGATCATCCAGGAGCTCAACTGGTTGCAGTTCCATTTGATGGAACAAACTTCATGACTTGGAGTAGAGGAGTAACCATGGCTCTAGGAGCAAAATGTAAGTTGGGTTTTATAGAGGGTACTTGTCTAAGGCCTGCTGATGGAGCTGAAAACTTACAAAAATGGATAAGAGCTGATTTTATGGTGCGTTGTTGGATCTTAAATTCTATGGCAAAGAATATAGCTGAGGGGCTGATGCTTGTGAGTTCTACAAAGCAGTTATGGGATGAGCTAATAGAAAGATACAGCCAGACAAATGCACCTAAGATCTATCAGATCAAGAGGAAGCTTGGGAATGTTTCTCAGGGAAACATGACCCTGTCTGATCTCTACAACACACTGAAGAAATACTGGGATGAACTCCAAGCCTTGGAGGGAGTCCCTGTGTGTAGTTGTGGAGCTATGGCAAGCTGCAAGTGCAATCTAGCCAGAAAGTTTGAAGAAATGGAGCAGAGAAACAGGTTAATGCAGTTGCTCACGAGCTTGAATGATGGATTTGATGCAGCCAAGAACCAGATTCTAGCCACTGATCCTCTTCCTACAGTTGGCAAGGCATTCTACATTTTGCAGCAAGTGGAAACAGGGAATAATCCTACCACTGGAGGGCAGTCTGGGATGTCAGAGATCAGTGCCTTTGCTGCTATGAAAGGGAATTCAAGCCAACAGGGGAGTAAAGGTTATGGAGGAAACCAGCAACAGAGATCATCCTCTTCTACTTCAGGTGGTAGTCAATCATCCACCAAAGATTGGAAAGAGATCAAGAGGCAATTAAAGCTTCAGAAAAATTGCACTCATTGCAATATGAGAGGTCATACTGTTGAAGAGTGTTTCAGGATACATGGATATCCAGAATGGTTCAAAGGAACTAAAGAAAGAGAAAGGAATGGGAATGCTCAGAGGGGATCTGTGAATGCTGCAGGCTCAATGAATGGAGGTGTGCAAAATAGTCCCATGGATGACTATGATGGCTCAGATGGAAGCAATCTGGATTCTAGCATGGTAAATGTTGTCTACCAAGAGATAATGAGGAAGATGAAGGGCAAATCAGATGCATCATTTGCCAATTTTGCAGGTAAAATACTACCTTATTCTGCTAATATAGTAATGGCAGACAACTGTGTCAAAGATTGGATCATAGACACTGGAGCTAGTGATCATATGATGCCAGCTTGTGACAAATTTCTCAGAAAGAGAAAGCTGGATAGACCTGTGCACATTGGTCTACCTGATGGATCCATCAAAATTGTAGATGAAATGGCTGTGCTACAGCTGACAGACACTCTTGTTCTTGATCATGTCTTACTTGTCCCTGATTTTCAACACAGATTATTGTCTGTAGGCAGGCTGCTTGATGAACATGACATGATAGCTCACTTTACTCGGTTGTCTTGTCTGATTCAGGACCCTGGGACTGAGAGAATTGTGCTGAAGGGAATCAGAAGCCATGGGCTGTATAGAATGCTGACAGAAGATCAAGTTCAAGAGTGGGAGCAATTGAAGAAAATGGACAAGAGCATCAAGAAGTGTTTTGATTACTGCCAAGGCAGTTGTAATAAAGTTAGTACTGAGTTGACAGTTGTTCATGCAAGACTGGGTCACAGTTCTATGTCTAAGATGAGACATCTTCAGTTTGCTAATCAGTTGAATTTTTCAGACTTAAATTGTGACATTTGCTCCTTGTCTAAACATCATAGGCTACCTTTTGAAAGAAGTAACAGCATTGCTGAGAATCCATTTGATCTGGTTCATATGGATTTATGGGGGCCTTATAAAGTGTCTACCTATAATGGTTTTCACTATTTTCTTACAGTTCTAGATGACAATACTAGAACAACTTGGACCTTTTTGGTCAAAGAGAAAACTCATGTGTTCAAGATCATTTGTGATTTTGTAGCTTATGTGAGGACACAGTTTAACAGGAAGATTAAATGTCTAAGGACAGATAATGGGACAGAATTTGTTTCCAAGCAATGTGCAGAATTTTGTGCTACAGAGGGTATTATACATAAAAAAAGTGTGCCTTACACTCCCCAACAGAATGGGAGGGTGGAGAGGAAACACAGGCATTTGGTGGAAACAGCAAGGGCATTAAGGCTTCATGCAGGCTTGCCTCTCAAGTTCTAGGGAGATTGTATTTTAACAGCTACTCATATCATCAACAAGCTCCCATCTGCTGTTCTCAACTGGGATACACCTTTTGAAAGGTTGTTTCAGAAGCAGGTCACTTATGATGAGATGAGAGTTTTTGGATGCCTATGTTATGCCAGTGTTCCTCATAGCATGAAAGATAAAATGAAGGCAAGGGCAAGAAGATGTGTCTTCCTTGGATACCCTCATGGTCAAAAGGCCTATAAAGTCTGGGACTTAGAAACAAACTGCACTTTTGTGAGCAGAGATGTCATTTTTCATGAGCATACATTTCCCTTCAAAGAAGGTGACAGATCATCCTCACATTCAAAACCAAATACCACTCAACCTACTTTACCTCTTGTCAACCCTGCTGATGATTATCAGTTTCAGACATTCTCCTTCCCAACTCCACAAAACAGTCCACAACATAGCACTTCCTCAAACACAAATCCTCCACCAAACAATGACTTTGTCCCAAACACCACATCAGAAAGCTCATCAACCTCACCTACCTCTAATCCAATTATCAATCAGAGCCATTCAAGCTCTATTGATCATCCACCAGTCAATTTCCTAAATGATCCCATAGCTTTTCCGCCTCTTAGAAGATCTGAGAGGGTAAATGTCAGACCAAGAAGGTTTGAAGACTTTATTGGCCCTTTTAATCAAAACAATTCCTCTGTGTCCAACTCCTTCTTAGCCACATGCCTAACTGATATCCATGATCAAGATCCATCATTTCCTCATTCCTTTATCTGTATGGCAAATGTGTATGAGCCATCACACTATAAGCAAGCCTGCAATGATCCAGGTTGGATACAAGCAATGCAGCTAGAGATCCAAGCCTTGGAAAGCAATGGAACTTGGGACCTTACAGATTTACCTCCTGGGCAGAAAGCCATTGGAAGCAAATGGGTTTACAAAGTAAAATATAAACCAGATGGATCTGTGGAGAGATTCAAAGCTAGATTAGTGGCAAAGGGATACAACCAGATTAAAGGGAAAGACTATAAGCACACATTCTCACCTGTAGCAAAGTTCACATCAGTGAGAATTGTGATTGCAGTGGCTGCAGCAAAGAACTGGCCTCTCCATCAACTTGATGTCAACAATGCCTTCCTACATGGGCATTTAGAGGAAGAGGTTTACATGAAGCCTCCTGAAGGATACCAGTTAGCTAGACCAGGTCAGGTTTGTCGACTAAAAAAATCCCTTTATGGTCTCAAGCAGGCTTCAAGGCAGTGGAATGTGGAGCTCTGCATGTTCCTAACTCAAGCTGGTTACACCAGAACCATAGAAGATTACTCTATGTTTGTCAAGAAAGTTCCTACTGGAATTGTGGTAGCTCTCATCTATGTTGATGATCTGCTCCTGACAGGAGATGACTTAGAAGAGATTGAAGCAACTAAGAAGGCACTACATAGAGCCTTCACCATTAAAGATCTAGGAGAAGCTAGATACTTTCTTGGACTGGAGATTGAAAGAAATCAATTAGGCATTTATTTACACCAGAAGAAGTATGTGCATGACATACTTAAGGATTGCTCCATGCTAGATTGCAAAGCATCTCCTTTTCCCTTGCCCAGGGGTCTCAAGCTTTCTACAGATAGTGGAGAGTCATTAGTTGATCCTGAGGTGTACAGAAGACTGATTGGAAGACTCTTGTTTCTGAACTTGACCAGACCAGATATCTCTTATGCAGTCCAGCATCTTAGTCAGTTTATGACTGATCCAAAGGACACTCATTACCAAGCAGCCTTGCATGTGGTGAAGTATTTGAAGGGCACAGTTGCTGTGGGTTTATTCTACTCAGCTTCTACACCATTGCAGATTACAGCCTTTTGTGATGCAGATTGGGGAGCTTGCCAATTTAGTGCCCGATCACTAACTGGCTTTTGTGTATACATTGGCAGTTCATTAGTGTCCTGGAAGACAAAGAAATAGAAAACTGTTTCCAAATCATCAGCTGAAGCTGAATACAGAAGTATGTCCAACACCACAAGTGAACTTGTCTGGGTAGAAGGCATGCTAAAGGCCTTGCAGATACAAATTCCCCTACCAATCCCTCTGTATTGTGACAACAAAGCTGCCATTCACATTGCTGAAAACCCTGTTTTCCATGAGAGAACAAAGCATCTAAAGATTGACTGTCACTTTGTTAGAGAGAGGCTACAAGATGGTTTTGTTCAACCACAACACATCAAGACTGGTGTCCAAGTGGCTGATATTTTGACCAAACCATTGGGAGAAAGACATCATTTCTTCCTTGCTTCCAAGTTAGGCCTGATTGGTTTGCCATCATGCCCAACTTGAGGAGGGGATATGAAGAATATAGGCTTATGTTTTCTATAAGCTCTTGTTTATATTTTGCTTAGCTTCTTTCCCTAAGTGTTGCACACACACTCTAGTTTTCTTTTCCTTTTCTTATTACACTGCTCTTGTTGCTGTAAATGAGCTGTCATGCTCAGTAGGGCCACCTCTCCATCACGTGATTGATCATGTGTGTGATGTGCTAGTATTTAAGAAACATGCTCTTGCATTTCCTGATTGGTAGGGTTTTGGGGATCAGCTCCCATCAATGAAGAGAGGCGGCAGTCCTCCCATTTCATCAATATTCTAGCTCTCCCAATAGAACAGTAAAAGCACCTCTTTTATTTCCCAAATTGATCAGATCTCAGCACTGTAAGTGCAGGATCATAGTTGCTGTTGCAACTCTTTACAAAATGGAATGACAGAAACATCTTGTGTCATAAGCATAATGGATATAGGAGACATTTTAAGTGGTCATGTTGGCCCTCCTCCCGCCCTTGCTTCTGTTGAGCTTGTTTCCTGAAATGCTCTTCAATAACGATTAATACTCCGTAGGTGTTAAAAGGGTAACGCTTTGCAAGAGAAGCTTCCTTTTATTTGACTGGATTTCTCATTTGTATGTACCCATTTCGTTTTGATTTTCACTCACAATTGATCGCTGTGTGATTGGGAATTAATTTCCTTTCTCGTGGGCTGTTTGATTGTATATGCACTGTTAATATGCCTTAAATTGGGCTTATTATTTGTTTTGGGTTTAGGCCAATTGTTTGACTAGATTTATTGAGGCACTATATATACTCATAAACCTACCAAATTGTAACCCTAGTTTCTTGTTTGCCTCCATAATAAAGATCCCTATTTCTCTGCTCGTGGACGTAGGTAACACACCGTTGCCGAACCACGTTAAATCTCTGTGTCTTTCTTCGTCTGTTATCGTTATCATTCTCGTCATAACAAATTGGTATCAGAGCTTGGTTGTGATTTCTGTTGAGAATGATGTCTGGATCTGTAGTGAAGATTGACAAGTTTACTGGAAGAAACTCTTTTAGTCTGTGGCAGATAAAGATGCGGGCTTTGCTGAAGCAACAAGGTTTATGAGCACCGTTAACCGCCGACAAGAAAGGGGCAGATACAACCACCGCTGAGTACGGTCTTCTTGAGGAGAAGGCTCATTCAACGATCATGTTGTGTCTCGCAGACGATGTCATAATAGAGGTTGCTGATCAGGAAACTGCTGACGGCTTGTGGCTGAAGTTGGAGAGTTTGTACATGACAAAGTCTCTGACAAACAAGTTTCTTATGAAACAACGGTTGTTCGGGCTGCGTATGCAGGAAGGTACACAACTCAGAGATCATCTTGATCAACTTAACACTTTATTACTTGAATTGCGTAATATTGATGTTAAGGTGGAGGACGAAGATGTTGCCCTAATTCTACTGGTATCCCTACCCCCCACATACGAGAACTTCGTTCAGTCGTTCGTCGTTGGGAAGGATACCATCACTTTGGAAGAGGTTAGATCGTCGCTTCACAGCAGAGAGTTGCGTCTGAAGGCAACCGCGTCGATTACAGACAATCAGGCTTCCGGGCTTATGGCCAGCGGAGGCAATTCTGATGGTAGAAGGGGAAAGAAGCAAGGTCGCAAATCAGACCCTAAACCAGACGACGTCTGTAACTACTGTAAGGAGAAAGGTCATTGGAAGAATGATTGTCCTAAGAAGAGGCAACAAGAGCAGAAATCTGGATCTGCAACAGTAGTTCATGGTGGAAATACTTCTGAGGAAGATATTGTTCTACTAGCAGGTAATCGCACAGATCATGATGTGTGGTTTCTTGACTCAGGTGCGTCATGTCACGTATGTCCTAGAAGAGAGTTGTTTACAACATATAGATGTGTAGACAAGGGCAATGTTTCTATGGGAAACGATGTCATCTGCAAGGTTGTTGGGATCGGCTCAGTCAGGCTTCGGACAAACGATGGAAAGTTTCGCACATTGGAAGAAGTCAAACATGTGCCATCTATGACAAAGAATCTGATATCCCTAATTGTGTTAGACGACAAGGGTTTCAGATACACAGGTTATGGTGGAAAGTTGCGCGTGTTTAAGGGCTCTAATGTGGTTTTGCAAGGAGTCAAGCAGGGAAAGGGGACTTTGTATACCCTACAAGGTTCAGCAGTCACGGGTGTTGCAGATGCTGTTTCAGTCAACGTTAGGGAGACTGTTGCTAAGGAGGTGGAGTTGAACTTCACTCCAGCAGAGACTCAGGCACCTGAGTTGGTCACTGACCAATCATCACAAACAGGTACTACTGAGTCAGATACTGGTGAGACAAAGAATATACCACTAGACACAGGAACAGGTGGAGTTGTACATCAGAATATTGCTCTAGATCGACCAAGAAGGGTTGACATCAGAGGGTCTGCGAGATCCAGGTCTGACGATCTGGTGGGATATGCTTTGCATGTGGCCGAGGAGGAGGAGGATGGTGTTCCATCCAATTACAAGGCTGCTGTTTCTGAAGATGAGTCAGCACACTGACAAGCTGAGAAGAGAATCAGGGTGAAGAAGGTGGAAACATCTGATAATCCTGCTGATATGTTCACCAAGCCAGTTCCGGAGAGCAAGTTCCAACACTGTTTGAACTTGTTTAGTATCACCAACTGTTGAGCTGCCCTGCGGGGCAATCTGGGTCCTCCTACGAGGACAAATCTGAGGTAGAGGAATGTTTGGCACTTGTCACGGTGCATCTGTTTATGAGAGGAGATTCTGGTACATCCGGCATTGAAGCGCATCTGGTACATCTGGCATGGCATTGCATTTGGTACGTCTGGCGCTGCAATGCGATTGGTACATCTGAGAGGATTCAAGTCAAGGTGGAGATTTGTTAATATGCCTTGAATTGGGCTTATTATTTGTTTTGGGTTTAGGCCCATTGTTTGACTAGGTTTCTTGAGGCACTATATATACTCATAAACCTACCAAATTGTAACCCTAGTTTCTTGTTTGCCTCCATAATAAAGATCCCTATTTCTCTGCTCGTGGACGTAGGTAACACACCGTTGCCGAACCACGTTAAATCTCTGTGTCTTTCTTCGTCTGTTATCGTTCTCGTTATAACATGCACATTATTTCGCATCGCATTCTTTTACAACAGAATGGATTATACCTTTTTCTCATTAAGGCTCAAGAACAACCTCATTGAGGCTCATGAACCCAGCTAAAACCAATTCCTTCTCCTTAGTTATGAATGTTGGAGCAACCTCTGCTTCTGTAACGCTAGTTTGTTGTTGTTTGAGTAGATTGCTTTTTGCCATTTGGAGCTCACTAAGCACGTCCTTGAAGTGAGAATCCTTATTGTTAGAGTGTGATCATGTAGTGCTAGCTCACCTTAAGTAGTGTAAGGCTGTGCACAACAAATAAGTACTATAAATAGCTTGATGTAATAAGGTTTTCTCAATCAATTGAATTACAGATTCTGTTCTCCTCCAATAGAACAGTTTTTCTTTCTCTCTTCCTCTGCAAATCCGAGCTTATTGATTCACAAATCATCGTGGTATCAGAGCTTGATGATTGAATCAAGTGCTCAATCTCACTGAGGTACGATTTGATTGTCTCTTTCGAATCAAAATCCTCAATTCACGATGGCGGCAAATGAAGAATGCACTCCACCTGATAATGGAGGGAGACGGCGAGCTGACTTCATTTCAGCTACAGATCTGAACAATCCTTTGTTCATACATCCTTTGGACAACTCAGGAATGGTTCTGACCACAGTGCAGCTAGCAGGAGACAACTTTCGTCGCTGGAAGAAAGCAATGAGCAAAGCACTGTCAGTCAAGAACAAGCTGGGAATTGTCACTGGATCTCTAATTGAAACTCCTGAAAATACTCTTATGTGGAATAGATGCAATGATATGGTATGCTCGTGGATTCTGGATACCGTATCAAAGGAGATCTACTCTACTCTAGATGAATTTGACACAGCTCGTGAGATGTGGTTGGATCTGGAAGAAAGTTATGGCCAGCGCAATGGACCTCTGATTTTTCAGTTGAAGAAGGAGGTCCAGGACTGTGCTCAAGGTGCATCTGCTATGACCGAGTATTTTACAAGGCTCAAAGGTCACTGGCAACGTCTATCTGGTCTAGTTCCTCCGCTTAGATGCCACTGTGGAAAGTGTGAGTGTAATCTCAATTCTCAGCTTGAAGCTCGTGATCAAAAAGAGAAGCTTATGAAGTTTCTGATGGGATTGAACGAGTCATATGCAGCTGCTCGTCGTCAGATCCTGATCAACACTCCTCTTCCCACAGACAGCACTGCTCATTCTCTTCTTCTTCAAGATGAAACTGGACTCAAGGTATCTACACCTTCTATTGACTCTACTGCTTTGAATGCTAACAGATCTGAGACTAGATCTGAGTCTAAACCTAGGAAGGATAGGTGTGAACACTGTAATGGGAATCATAAGACTGATAGGTGCTGGGAGGTATTTGGATATCCTGATTGGCATGTTAAAAGCAAAGAAAAACCTCAACTGCGTCGGTTTGGCAGTGGATCTGAGTCTAAAGGAAGAAACAGGGAAGCTCTTGACAAGAAGTATAGAGCCAATAGTGTGGCTGCTGCTCAGAATCAACCTTCAAATGTTCTAACTGAGAGCAACTCAACTCAGGTGCAGTCTATGTCACCTGACAATCAGTAGCTGATTCAGACTATCATGAAGCTCTTAGACCAGAAGAAGGATCGTGGCACTGAGGTCAACCTTGTAGGTATTTCTCACTGCTGTAATACTTCAATGTTCTCAAAGTTGTGGATAATTGATAGTGGTGCCACAGATCACATGACTTGTGATAGATCTTTTCTTAAACACATAACACCTCTTACCAAACCTTTATCTGTTCACTTACCTGATGAAACCACTTGGAGTGTCTCATTTGCTGGGGAAGTTCAACTCTCTCCCTCTCTTACACTGACAAATGTCCTATTTGTCAGCAAATTTCACTTCAATTTACTTTCCACAAGTCGTCTTGCTCATGATCATAATTGCTTTGTCTTCTTCTATTCTGACAAATGCATTATCCAGGACCATGCAAGGAGGAAAGTGATTGCTGTTGGTAAAGAACCGGGAGGGTTGTATTACATAGTCCCACATGCTGATCTGGATGCTGCTCTTCTTGAAGATACCACTTACCTTCAGTTTACACCACACAATACTCTCAAAAATGCCTTTTACTGTTCAGAAAAACCAAGGTTACCTATGTTTTTGCCTTCTGTTGCTAACTCTGATATGAATGCTATCTGGCATCTTAGACTTGGGCATGCTCCCTTTGATAAACTCTTACATGTTCCTGTTATTTCTTCAAGCATAAACAAGTTCAAAAAGGAATTTACATGTTCCATATGTCCTCTTGCTAGACAAACTAGAAACAGTTTTCACTCAAGTGATTCTCATGCCAATAATGTGTTCTCTCTGATTCACTGTGATCTACGGGGTCCTTTTGATACTCAGACTTGTAATGGACATAAATACTTTCTAACTGTTGTAGATGACTACAGCAGAGGGGTGTGGGCTTTCTTGCTAAAACACAAGTCTGAGACACCTTCAGTTCTCAAACACTTCATGACTATGGTTGAGACTCAATTCTCAGTCACTGTCAAGACTCTTAGAAGTGATCAAGGCACAAAGTTTTTTAACTCTGACTTGATATCCTTTCTTCAATCAAAAGGAATCATTCATGAGAATTGTATTTTGGATGAAATACTATGACTATGAGAATTGTATTTTGACTTGGCAAAATTTGATCTCTTTTAACTTCAATAGTTTTTCGCTCCCCTAATTTTTATTCACTAGATCCGCCACTGTGTAGCAATATTCGTCTATGGTGGTAACTTTATTTCAGTTCCACCAATCCTTTTTTATCCTCCTTTCATAACCATTTGTAATTTGGAAACAAACTAATTAAAATGTTTAAAGCAACTAGTTCTCTGCCAAGAGATCCCTTATATCTTCTCATTGTAGACTTTATGGGCTTCAATCAAACTATTGGTGCTTCAGTTGATTGAAATGGCTTCTCTGCCACTTCTTCGATCTCTTGGTATCTCAACTAGTTTGATTGAAGCATCCCATATCTGCGTCAGGACATGATAGAATGGCTACTAAGGAATAACTTATATTCAACTAGTTTGACTGGATGCTAGTTACTAGTTTCCTCTGCTTACTCGGCTGCACTAGATAGTAAGAACGGCAACTTCAAGCGGCGTAAGACCATTCTACCTGAATGGATCGATGTCCGGACTTGCCATAGCCCTTTTATGTTTTGAACTTTTGAGCTTTAAGAGCGGCATCTCTGAACATTTTGTTCTGCTGTGTCAATTTGAACTTTTCAAAGTTTTACATCGAGAGTAAGACCCGTCCTCATCGTTTCATTCTTTGAATTGATACGTCATTGAGGAAAATGTAGATTGAATCGCTGAAACTAAATTAAGGGGAAAGAGAGATAGTTCGAGGATGATGGAAATTTGAACTTTCCAAAGTGCACGAATGATCACTTTTTTTTTTTCGGTCTAAATAAGGGAAAAGAGAGAGTTGGAGGATGATGGAATATTTGGTTGTCTTTTCCAAACTTAGGCAATGATCAGAAATAGTTTGTATTATTTTAATTTTTTTTAAGGAAAATTTACATAAAACCACTTGATAAATATGATTTTTTTTACACTTATCACCTGTTAAATACAAAATTACAGACGATTAAATGGTTTTTATTAATAACTCACCAACCATCATATATTTCTATTAGAATTTCATTAAATATTGTATATTCTAATATTTTTTTATACTTAAAATTTAAAGTTTCAACTTGAATATATTTACATTATATTTATCGTAGGGATAAAAAAAATTATATTAATATATTATGGGAAAAGATTTGTAAATATTAAATTCTATACTCACTTGGAGCACGGAGGTTCTAAATCTAAAAATATTATTGAATTTTATTTAGAAATTTAAGCATACTTTAATAAAAAATACTTTTGAGCCTGAAAAATATTTTAAAAAAATGTTTAGATAATTCTTTTCCATTTTTAGTATATAGTGTAGGTGTTTACAAATGAAACATGATTTATTAGTATCAAGAATATGATTAAATTTAAACCGTGCTAATGCCTTATAAACGTATTTTAATTTTGATTAAAAAGTAATCTATAAAATATTTTTAAAATTTATAACTATTTTTAGGAGTAAAATAGGAGAATTTGTTCATATATACATCATGTTTCTTTTTTTTTAAAAAAAATTTAGTAACATATAGATTACGTTTTGGTCTGTTAGTTATTTTAGATATGGAATATCGATTAGGTTAAGTAGTAATTTAATTTTTAATCGGATCATATTATGCAAAATGATTTAATTAATAAATAACTAAAAATCCCTACATTAAAGAAGAAGACGCCACATTGAATAGGCGACTTCTCCTTTAGTATTATATAATATTGATTGATATATTGATGAAATCACAACCACTTGATCGGCAAATCCTATCGACATATATTAACTATCGCCTTAAGCTGCCATAGATTTGTTATCGACATATATTAATTAGAGGTATTAATTAACAAAATAAAAAAAAACTTTACTTTAACAATCAATTAATCGGCATATCTTAAAACTAATGGGATAACAATCATAACCACCGAATAAATGGGATGTATATGGGATAACAATCAATTAATATTTTAATTTTTAAATCTAATTCTTTTTTATTATTAATGTAATGTAATTAATCTAATTAAGTAACAAATCCTAAATAAAATAAAAAAAAAACCTAATTTAAAGGAGAAGTATACTATTGATTCAAGAAACGGTAACAAAATTTCCTTCTATTATATTTATATCATAACGGTCTATATACCTTCTTTCTACCGATAAGATGGAGACTTATCACCAAATACTTGGCCACTTTGAGAACTAATTTTGTTTTATTCAAGTGTTTCCACTTTCCATGCATCCCATTTCCATTTCCTATGTGAGGTTGTTTAACCACACAAACCTGTTTTAAGTTTAAGAAACACCAGTGTAACACTTTGATTCTTAATCTTTTAAGGAGACACCAACCTCTCACTCTCCTAAAGGGGCCGAGCACCAAATTCTCCTTCCCTCCAATCCATGAAACTTACAAAAGTAAAACAAACGTTACCTCCACATGTAATTGTAGAGTCTTAGAAGCAATTCCCTTCCCTATACACCATTTTCATTTTATTATTTCTCCCCCAGGTATTCGATCTCCTTTAATTTGCTGCTTCCAACACCTACACCATTTGATTCTCTAAGCAAAGTTTCATAGGCATATAAAAGGAATCAACCTGCAATCCGAATTGAAAAGGAGCCTGTGGCGATCGAAGAACCAAGAAAACTCGGAAAGAGGATCGAAGATATGAGAGTGCAAGGCTAAAACCTGGTCTAGAAATAATGTTGGTGAGGAACCCGATTTCGACAACCAAAAGTTTTTTTCAGAGGACGCTACAGAGCTTCAAGTCCTTGTTATCAGGCGGCGGAGAAGGCTCTTACCAAAGGCTTCCAAAGACTCCTACCTTCAACCCTTTCTCCTGTGCTCGAAGCACACAGCCGCAGACCAACTCCTGTCCTCATCCCGACCAAAAGAAGATGCTTCCTGCACCTGCAGCAGAAGAAGCTCATAAGGAGAGGATCAAAGAGGGCACCGAAGAAAAGCCGGTGAGTACTATTAAGAAGAGATCAAGTCCAGTTAAGGCGATTTGGAGGCAGAGGGGCAATGTGGGCGAGGAGGAGACGAGGGATGCGAACATATGCTTGGTCGCAAAGAGGTTGAAGGAGATGGAGATGGTGGATAAGGGCAATGTGGATCATCTATTGGACATTGATGAGGTTTTCCACTACTACTCTCGGCTTACTTGCCCTGCGTATATATGTACACATTGTCGACGAGTTTTTCATGGAGTTGTACGCGGAGTTCTTAGGCAACTCAAGGCTCAAGTGAGGTACTGTTTCAGCTTTCATGACCATTCTTCCCATTCTTGTTCTTGTTTCTTTCTTCTTCTTTTTGTATAGTTTAAAAAACTATACGAAATTGTTAAAAAAACTAGATATTTTATATAGTTTTTATCTCCTACAAAAGCGTGCGTGAATAATAAAGTGACATGTTTTGTCGAACCGAAGAAGTAATAAGGGATTACTATTTACTAATTTGACAAGAATAGCTTGGAAGTCGAAACAAGCATGAAAGAAATATCGGGACTCATCAATTTTGAAAACGTTAGGGAATAATTAAATACAGAAAGTCGAATTAGGACCTAATTCGTTTCAATTCACAACGCCCTTAGTCATTACCCCTAATTATCTACACGCACTATATATAGTCTTTATATAAAGAACACACCAACTACATTAATAAGATTAATAAGATAAGATCGATCAGTTCGTTGAAGCTCCACAAATCCACAATATATAATGTCGGAGGCTAAGATCGGCATGAAGCTACTGGTCGACAAAAGCAAAGACAAAGTCCTATTCGCCGAAGCCGGTAAAGAATGCGTCGACTTCTTCCTCCACATCCTCTCTTTACCTCTCGGGACCGTCGTCTCTTACCTCACCAAGGCTTCCATGGTCGGCAGCATCGGAAGCCTGTACGGAAGCCTCGAGAGCCTCAGCACAGACTACCTACAAGACTCCTCCAATCTTATCAAATACTGCCTTCTGAACCCCAAACCCGCAGCCGGCTCTGCTTCTAATGTCCCTCTCTTGACCGTTAGCCCCACCACCGATGTTCCCGGTGTCAAGACATTCTATACCTGCCGCAATGTCGCTAGCCATCGTTATAGTTATAACCCTGATCACTCGTATGTTACGGACACTCAAGGCACGAAATGCCCTCAGTGTGGGGAGCGGCTGGCTCAGCCGCTCACCTACGTTGCTGATCCGGTGGATGTAAAGCCGAAAGGACCGGGTGTTGGCGGGTATGTGAAAGGGGTGGTGACTTACATGATCATGGATGACTTGTCCGTGCAACCCATGTCTACAATATCGAGCATTGCGCTCCTGAACAAGTTTAATGTTCAGGATGTGGGTCGCCTCGAGGAACAAGAAGTTACCCTTGACATTAATCTGGTATATATGTGTGTGTTCGATCTCGTAGGCTTATCATGTTTTATACTCCCTCCGTTCGGCAAAACTTGTCGTTTACTATTCATGCACGCTTTTTTAGAACGATAAAAACTATATAAAATATTCATTTTTTTATAAATTTTTTTTAACAAGTTTGTACTTATTAATAGTAACTACGAAGTTGTTAAAAAAATTATTAAAAAACTAGATATTTTATATAGTTTTTAGCTCCTAAAAAAACGTGCATAAATAGTAAAGTGTCAAGTTTTTCCGAACGGAGGTAGTATTGTATATCCTCGTTACAACTTTACATATTAATGTTAAAATGTTATATGGTTGGTAGGGGGTGGCATTGATGAAGGCGTCGCTTATGTCAAAGACTGTTCTCACTGATGTTTTCCTGGGCAAGAAGGCTGCTGCCAATTAACACATCAAGAAATGGAGATGGATCCGTCGTTTTGCCTTTCAATCTCGTAATTCTTTTTTCAATTTTTTTTTTTTGGCGTACGGTATCTTGGCTCTTTTTGATCAATCTGAAGTGGCTCAGTCCTATGGCTACTGCTGTACTTAAAGCTTTAAATATCCATATCCCAAGGCGTATCTCTGCTGGTGGCATGGGTAATGTATTCCCTCTTACTGCAATTAAATGTGCGATTGGGTCTAGCTCCTTTGCCAACCTAGCCTCGGCTTGGTGGGCCATGTGGTTCTTTAGGAATCAACTTGTTTTCGATCACACGAAAAAGGTTACAGCTAATGAAATTCTACTGCTTCACAGCACTACCACTTACTGTTGAGAACAATCAAAGATTTTAGATGATGACCCGTCTGGTCCTTTGACCCCCTTACACAGCTGTCGCAGGGGCATTATCGATCAGCATTACAGTGCTAAAGCGTCGAAAGCCAGACCACAGGATCGGTCAGGGAAGTGGGACAAACCACCCCTGAATTGCTACAAGCTCAATTTTGATGGCTCGGTGATCCAGAATGGTAAATCGTCTTATGGCTTTGTCATCCGCGACTCTGATGGTTCAGTTGTCTCGGCTGGCAGATCTGTTTGCACAACTATATCGGTTATTTATGCCGAAAATCTCGGCCTCAGGATGGGACTGGCAAGGGCTAAGGCGCTGAACCTGTCTACACTTCTGATCGAAGGAGACAATCTTCTGGTGATAAAAGTACTACTAGGGGATTGGAAATGTCCCTGGTCGATTGAGATGCTACAAGCGGATATACTGTCTGATATTTCGTCCTTTACTCATGTTGCTATTCGTCATATTTTCAGGGAATCGAATGTTGTGGCTGACTACCTTGCGCGTAGTGCCCATGTCTCCCCTGCCGACGTCTGCTGTGAGGATGATCCAGAACTGCGAGTTCTCGTCCGAAAGGATGCGCTAGGAAGGGCCTCTGCTGCGGCCGACCCGACCTAAATCTTATCTTGCTTCAAAAAAAAAAAAAAAAAAAAAAAATCTGAAGTGGCTCTCATGGAACACATTTTTCCTTTTAAATTAAAGTTTAACCGCTTGAGATCCATTCATATCCCTTTGCGATGAAGGGTCTATTTAGATGATAATTATTGATTATAACTTATAATGTGTAATATTGCATTATAATACATATTATTATGCATTATAAAATCATAATTAACGGTCATCTAAACATATCCAAAATTTTGGTCCTTTATTTTAGTTTTCCTTGAAACAAAACATTTGTCCATCGCATAGCTTCATTTCTCATATTTTGGAGGATTGACAATGTAGTCACGGAAAAATCTGGTCATGTAGATCATGATGAATAATAGGTATACAATAATAGAACCACAATGGTTGAACTCCAGTTAGCACCACTATATTCTTCTTCTTGAACAAGTAATAATTTTTTAGATAAAGACTAGCCAACGAATAACAAGTCATAAAATATATTTTCAAAGGGACAAAAAAATGAGGAGCAAAGAATATGAAAATGTGCCGAGTAAAGTGAAAATTTGTTCTTTAATATCTATGGATGTTTTTAAACCCTATAATGGTTTGTTTTATAGGTAAGTACTTGTGTCATTACGTCGAATTCGTGACCTATCAATCACTACATATCATACTTACCAGAAAAGTTAGTAAGCTAATAGGGGAGCGGGGATTGGAAATTAGTCATGGTAGGAAACTCTAGTAGGAATAAGGCTGTTATAGAAACTGAATAGCTCGAGGTTAGTTCGGGATCGACTCGAAAAAAGCTCGACTCGAACTCGTTCTCACCTAAATAAGCCGAGCCTCAACAAGATTTTAAAGTCGGTTGAAAGCTCGGCTCGTTTCGATTTTAGCCTGAATAGCTCAAGTTTTATGGAATTTCTAAAATTTCTTTTAAATTAATATGTTATGTGACCAAGTAGAACGGTGTGTTTAAAGGTCGAAAAAAGCTTGGCTCGAACTCGTTCATTTCCTAAACAAGCCAAGCTTGATCAAGGAAAAAAAACCTCGCTTAAAAATTGGACTAGTAATTGGTATGAAACATTTAAATGAAAATGTGATATTTTATATAATTTTATATTATAGGTTGAAATAAGATGTGTGGTTGTTTAATGTTGCCAAACTACTGCGGGAGCCATCAATCCTCCTTCTTCTTCTACCTCGCTCTATCGCGTTCTCTGTGTATTCGCTTCTCTCTCGATTTTAGAAGAAGATCGGTTTATTTATTAAAACTACATTATTTGCCCCAAACTAACATTTTTCTATCAAAACATTGATTTTGCGCGCTACACAAACTATTTGTAAAACTCAGGGTTACTTTATGAAATTTTAGAAACCCTTGTTTATTCATGCGAATTATTCTAAATCTCAGGGTTATCTCACGAAATTTCCATTAAAACATCTATGAGT
This sequence comes from Persicaria maculosa, assembly GCA_963922045.1. Lineage (NCBI taxonomy): Eukaryota > Viridiplantae > Streptophyta > Magnoliopsida > Caryophyllales > Polygonaceae > Persicaria > Persicaria maculosa. The sequence goes on along the minus strand of OY998259.1, from coordinate 16,485,317 downwards.
GAGGCTACTGACAAAATACCGGAACGACTATTGACAAGATAATCTTTGTATAATTGCATAGCAAGTCCATTTGAATTTCGTTGCCTTTCAGACGTCTTCACCTTGTAATCCACATCGCTTTTCTTCGAACTCGCCTCCTCTGCCAACAACGCATCCACTAATTCCACCGCATCAGCCAACGCATCTTCGATCTTCGGCTTCGAGATCTCCATCCACAACTACTTTAATATCTTGTGACTTAAATTTGGGTTGTTGTTGTCGGGGTGGAAGGTCGTACAATATGGTCGAGCCTATGCATTACCCTCGGCTCTAATGACTGAGCTTATGCAGTTAGCTCGTCACCAACAGTCGAGGTAACGGACTAGTCTCGCTGTTTGTGGTCGAGGGTAAGGGATATCCTTGTCTATGGTTGATGATCAATTTCGTGTGCAGTCTCTGATTATGCTCAACTTCTTATGCAAGGTCACGATATTATCATGGCTACATTGCTCAATGGGGCAGCAACTCATTGCTGCTAATGAGAGCGTTCCCCAACCCCCACCGTACATTTGAACATATGATATGGTTGCCATTGAAATTATGCGTCTTGAGCATATCATCATCCTTCAGAATAGAGTTGATCTTATTCCAGATCGAAAATGTTGCTTTAAATCGACATGAAATTCTACAAAAATTTGTCTAGGTAAGTTTCTTTATACTTTTATGATTTTTTTAACTGTCTTGAGGTTGATGAAGCATGTATCATCAGATAGTGACTTGGATGATAATGGGAGATTTTGCTCTTTCTGTGTGTGCAGGTTTTTGAGGTTGTATTACCAGATAAAGCAAACACGGAGACGATTGTAACACTAGCAATCAATTCACTGAAAAGAAAATACATGGAAGGAGCACGGAACCTGCTAAGGATCGCGATCCAAATGCTCTAGCACGAGGTGTGAATGTGGTCATCCTCGCATGTGATGAACTCCAGGCGCTCCTCCTACACGACGATCCTCTCCACAAACGATGCTTGGACCCTATTAATGTCCTAGCTAGATTAGCTATGAGATGGGCTAGATCTGCCAAAGGATAAAGGAAAAATCTAAATGGACACAAGTTCTGAAGGTAGACCGTTGCGACAAATCTTTTATCTGTAGGGACCTGCAATCATAAATTTTGAATGCATAGGAACAAATAACAATCAACGTTTGCCGGTTATGGTTAATGAAGATGTCGAATTCCATTAGTTGATGAGAGCCTATCTGCATTCTCTGTAAACAAACATTCATCACATATTCAAATGTCAATGAAAAGAAAAAAGAAGTTAAGCTTATACAGAATAGCCGTAAACTTGTTTTTTCATTCATCTTATTTGCATCATTCTTGAACAAAGCATAGCAGATAAGCTCCCAAACTAAACATCTAGTTACAATAAATGTATAGCATGGCTGTATGAGCATCAACCTCGCCTTCTAGTAATCAATAACAAGACGGGTTGAGCTCATGATCCATCATGGATGATTTGTTCTACTATGCAATGTATAATAACTGTATTAAAAGAGTGGAAAAAGAAACAAAAAGTTGTCTGCAAATTCGACCAACTACTAGTTTGTTTCGTCTTAGGGCCATCAATTGATCCTTGATGAACCCATGTGGAGATGAAGTGGTGAGTAATAGCGACGGGGCCTGGAACAAACATGGGGGCAAGTTCCACACTTTCCACATTGAAATCCGTTGAGAGGCTCTGCCTTTTACTGACTCCCTTGCACATTTGATCCACCTTGCCCGCGGCTGTCGTTTGTGCTTTCTTATATTATTCAGCAAATTTCAAGGCATTCTCCACATCCTCTCTACTGTGCCACTAAGCATCTGATGAAAAAACCCCAGAAAATATCCACAATTATGTTCATAGCATCAGAAACAAACTAAACTAAACTGAATTCAGAACTTAAGTGAATGTTTAAAAATTTATATCCTGCCTTCTAACTCTTGCTTGTCCACAGTTATTTCCAAAGATGTTGCATAAGCAAAGAATCCGACCATCAGTTGACAAGGTATGCTACTAGGTTCAACTGCAGAAGTTACAAACTGTGCAAAAATTCATTAGTAGAGAAACATCAGTGGAAAGAAAAGATCAGAACAAGTATAATAAAAGGAAATAGGATAAATTTCCACTATAAATCACAAAAGCACTCTTCTTATGTTAAGTTTGTTTTAGAATTGTGATTTGAATATAACACAGATGCTAGCTAACGCGTGTAATTTTGAAGTCAAAACAACTGTTATAATGAACGATGTCATCTAAAAAAGGTGGCAGGAAAGTTGTATGAAAGCCATTGCCTAACAAATCAAGTTACATGTGTGGATAGACGACACACCTCCATGAAACCAGCTAAGCAACTCCACATCCGGGTACAAACCTCGATTGTCTGCTTAGAAGTGCACGAATCACTTATTGTTTAATGATGCCTTTTCCTTGCTCCGACGCAGAGTTCAACACTTGATTTATAGCTCATCTTATGCTGAAAGTAGCTATGCCGCTGTGGGCATGAAATGCAAATGATGGAGTATAATATAAAATCAATTATGCTGAAAGCAGATGTAGATATAGAATATATATCAATTAATCAAACATTACCAAGATGGATTCATCGGCGTTGAGCCCTTGGCGTTGCCTCGGCCAATCAAGATGAGTCTGTAGCGTCGCCTCGGCCAGCAGCGATGAGGATATGGAGTTGCCTCGTCCAGCAGCAACGAGTCTGAAGTGCGGAATAGGCAGATAAAAGGCTAACAAATACTCTAGCAAAGGAGGAAGAAAGAGTATGCAAACTTTTCGCAAATGCTGAAACTGGTAAGATCTTACAGCCCGAGGTAAGACCTTATCTGAAAATCAGAAACAAGTTAATAAGCAAATGCTGAAACTGGTAAGACCTTACCAGTGGAGATAAGACCTTATCTGCAAAACAGTAACTAGTTAAGCAAGAAGGACGAATATGAAGCAAAGCAATCACAAGCACGAATTAAAAGAACGGAAAGTAAAGCACACGATACTTGTTAACGAGGTTCGGCACAACCGCCTACGTCCCCGCCTAGGGTTATCCAACCCGTAGGATTCAACAACTTTATTTCACTTTATCTTATGAGCCCTAGATACAACCTCTAGAAGACTTACCCACTTCTAGACTACCTTACTATCTAGCAACCCAAGCACACCAGTGAAACAAAGTCCTACCGATACCGGAGTATCTATACGTTTGGGTAGAGATGTACCCTTAGTATAACCTAGAATGAATTGTACGATAAAGCTCAAAGTAAACCTCACAAACTCTCAAAGAAATAAAACAATTAAACCAATGGAGAGATGCGAGATCCGATTGCTTTGCATGAGACTTGATTGTAGTAGACGTTGAACGCTGAGGAGTTGTGTTCTTCGGCAATCTTCCTCTCCTCCTTATAAAGGTCGTCCGTTCGAGTTTGAATTAATTTGAACGCTTGAACTTTGGACGCCTGATTTGTTGAGGGACGTTGCTGAAGATACAGAGAGAAGAACCATCAATTTAAAAACTCTTCCAGAAGCTACGTAGGATTTGGTTGATTTGAATGATGAAGGCAAAAGGCTTGGTCAATCCAAATCCCTACAAAATCTCAACATTCAAAATCTATATATTTGGTTAGATAAATAAAACTTAAAATACTTAAACCAAATATATATAAATATATCCACCACGTGTTCCAACAAGTCCCAACAAAAACTCAACAACAAGCTAACTATATATTTGATTAGATAATAAATAGACTTTAAAAAAGGTTAAACCAAATATATAGCTACGTAGGTTAGTAAATCAAATCTCAAAGCAAATCAACCAAAAACAAAACCTGAGCAAATAAATGGCCCATTAAAAATTAGGCCCAATAACTTATTGGTCCTTTAAAGCTGGAAGTGTAAGCTCAAGTAAAATAGGCCCATTTAACAAATAAGCCCATTTACCAAATAAGCCCTATCTAAATCCGGGCTTGCTTGTGTAACACTTTGAGCCATTCGGTAAGGTCTTGAAACGTCTTGATATTGATGGTTTGTTTTGAAACGTTTAAGGCAACCAAAAGATTGGTTCAACCAAATCTCTTTAAGATCTCAACAAACCAACAATCTTTTGAATTTGAAGATTGCTTCACAAAATCCTCAAAGAGGCTTTTAGAAAGTCAACCTCAAATCTTCAATAACCAACACAAATCCTGCACAAAATCTCCACCAACTAATTAAATATAAATCACAATAAATAATCTAATTGATATTTGTATAAAATAAATACTACCTTTCTTTGTCTTCCATCATACATATAATATAACATCAAATAGACTCAACAGAGTCTATGGAATTGCCTCGTCCAGCCGCATCAAGCCTCCTTTTTCCCTCGGCACCACCACCCTAACTGAGTCCGAACACCCAAATCGAAAACAACCCCAACTGCACACCGACGAGGAGATAGGAAGAGGAGAGAAGCCGGAAGGGAGTGGGAGGAAGGAGAGAGCTGATACTTCACCGAAGTATTGGCTCCTCTCCAAACTCCATTTGATCGAATCCCCCACTGTTGGTGGAGATTGAAGAACGGCGATGTTGTCTAGGACTTGTGTGCAATTTTCTGTAAATTGTCTTGTCAATAGCCGTTTTGTCGTCTTGCCGGTCTAATTAATTAAGATTTTAAAGGCTACCATGAAGTTTTATATATGTTGTCAATGACTCAATGTAATCTCTTTCCTTATTTGAACTACACCATATCGATTGGAAGAAGATCTCCTTGGTTAGAATATATTTGATTTGGAAGATTTTCCTCAACCAAAAATATTTACCAATACGGAAGCGCCGAAGCGGTAATTAACTAAAAGATTCGTGTTATATATATATATACACGGACACTTGGAAGACTGGATAGGCACGAACACACCATACCCATTTCTAAATTCAAACTCGAAGGAGACGACAATGTCGGAGGAGGAGGGTAAGATCACCATGAAGCTACTAGTCGACACCAACAAGCACCGAGTTCTATTCGCCGAAGCCGAGAAAGAATGCGTCGACTTCTTGTTCCACATACTCTCATTACCACTCGGGAAAGTTGTTGAGTATCTCAACAAGGAATCCATGGCCGGTAGCATCGGCAACCTCTACGGAAGCCTCGAGAGCCTCAGCGCCGATTACGTCCAGGAAGGAGTCAACAAAGACTGCCTTCTTAAGCCAAATCCCGCCTCCGGTTCAGCCTCCAACGTCCCTCTCTTGACCACGGCCCCTGCGGTCAACCCGGTCGCATCGACATTCTACACTTGCTCCAAGATTATGGGTCCTGATTACCATTACGGTACGTCTTCTCATATGTATGTGTCCGATGGTTCGGGGGCGTCTTGCCCCCACCCCCAGTGTCAGGCTCGGATGGACCGGGCATTGTCGTATGTCAAGTCTCCTGCTGCCGTGGCTGCAGCGACCAAAACACATAGTAGTGTTGGGTATGTGAAAGGGGTGGTGACATACATGATAATGGATGACTTGTCCGTGCAGCCAATGTCTATGGTCTCCGGCATTGCCATTCTTAACAGGTTTAATGTCCGCGATGTCGGAGGTCTCGAGGAACGAGAGGTTACCCTTGACATCAACCTGGTATTTCCTCTCTTGTTAATTCATGCTCATATATAAAACAAGTGATTTCGATCTACTGTTTGAGCGGTTTAGGGTTTAGGATTAGGATTTGAAAATTTCTATGATTTTCTTTTCTCGATATTATATGTTATCCTTTAATGAATATTGTACATATATGATTATTGCAATTTGATACATAAATGTAGGGTTTGGCGATGTTGAAGGCGTCCCTGATGTCAAAGACTGTTCTTACTGATGTTTTCATGGCCAAGAAAGGAGCTGACATGAAGTGATCAAATGCATAGAGAGATGGGTAGAGGCGTTACACTAGCTTTGGTGATCATTTAGACTTTATGGTATTTGCTTTTTGATTTTAAGTGTCTACTAGTTACGAAGACATCTTTGGTTCCTTTGACTAGCTTTATATATACTATATGTGCATTCGCTTCGCTAGGTCGATCCCTCGACCTCCTTTTGATCGATTGTAAGAATCGCAATTTGAAAGAAATGGCTTTAATTCGTATGGAGATCTAGTTTTCGCGCTGTTAACTCGGTCAATGGTCTCTCGAAATGTCCTGGAAATTGAGATAGCTAGTTATCACTGATTTCATTTTTCGGCCCGAACCTCATTCAAATTCATTAAGAGCATCAGGATTATTGGAATGGGGGAGCCAGAACGTTTTCTCTGAGTACTCCTCAATTCAATTAATTTGATAAACAAACTTACAATTTATAGAAAACCTAAATGCTAAAACTAACGGCAGTTTATGCCCACTAGACCACTAATTAAGCCACTAATTAACCTAATAACTAATTCACCCTAAAATCTCTCCTAATTGATCAGTGGCACTAACAAGAATCCTAACCGGCCACTAACCCTAAATCTAACCTACTTCTAATTCATTAATTTCTTAATTAATTTTGAATCACCAATATTCTAACATCTCCCCTTGATTTAAAATTCCACAAAATTATTTTTTTTTCTTCCTTTCAGAAGCAGATTCATCATCTTCAATGTCTTCACTTTGAACTCCGAATCCACCTTCTCATCGTCTTCGAAACCTTGATCGATTGATGCACATCTCATCTTCTTCAAATCATGGAGCAATCTTCGATCTCCGGACCTTCAGCCAGACTCTCATCATCGGAGCCCTTCAACTTCGTAACTGTCTTCTCCGACCTCCCTTCTCGGAGCCTTCAACTGCCTTCTTTGGCCTAGACGCTCTTCTTGGAGCCTTCAACTGCCTTTCTTCAGCCGGACTCTCCCCATCGGAGCCCACTTCTTCAACTTCGACCTTCTTCGGTCGGACTCTCATCGAAGTCGACGACTAGACTGTATTCCGCCGCCTTCGATTGGACTCACATTGTAGCCCTTCAACAACCGCCTTCTTCTTCGGCGTTCTTCACCGGACTTCATCATTTCCGGTCATAAACACACATGGATCGATGGACCCTTATCGGAGACCTCATTTGATCTGCGGCCACCTTCTTCAATCGGCCACATCTTCCGCCTCCTCCTCTTTGGCGGTGCCGCCCTCCATGGATAGCTTCTTGCCCGGACATTCTTCTCGGACATTTCAACCTCCGGGATCTTCATCTCCGGATCAACAATTGGCCTTCATCTTTGGCCTTCTTTTCTTTCCTGCAATGGAAAGCTTCGAATCCTTTGGAGCACCGTTCTCTCGGCCTCCTTCAACAACGAACACGGATAACCTCTTGTAGGCCTCCTTCTTCACGATTCCTTGGAACCACCTTCAACACAAAAACATCAACAGACGGTCTTCCTTCTCATGGATAGGAAAGACATATGATGGAGCACTTTCTCTCCATTAATTTCTTCATAGAATCGATACCCGGAATAGGATCTCGAACCTAAGCTCTGATACCATATTGAAATAGAGGAGCCAGAACGTTTTCTCTGAGTACTCCTCAATTCAATTAATTTGATAAACAAACTTACAATCCCCCTATATCTTAAAGCTGAGTCCTTTGGAGAGCAAAGAGATTATCCACGTGGAGCTGCCTCTGATTTTTATTTTTTTTTCCTTTCCTTTTTTTGCCCTTTTCTTCCTCGCTCAACTTCTCTACTCACCCACGATCGATCCTAAAAATGTTTACTCTCTCACCCACGATCTTCCTTTTCCCGATTTCATATATCTCTCTGGTTATCTTCCTCTAGAATCCTCCACGTTCTACTCTCCTTTCTCTGCTTCCCTAAAATCCCTACTCTCAAACTAACTCTATTGATTTTGCGGTCCGTGGATCTGACGATGGGAGATATGTCACCGGCGAATTAATCCCGTGCGTGAGATTCCGACCTTTCATCCTCTAGGGTTTCTTCAATCCTACACATCCTTGGAAATTGGAATACTCTGGGGATTGTTTGGAAGTCTGAGAAGGGATCAGAATAAGCAATGGATGGACCCATCAATGTCGGATTGCTATACCACGAGGTTCAGGAGTCAAAGCTCTGTGCCGTGCACTCTGTTAACACTGTTCTCCAAGGTCCCTTCTTTTCCGAATTCGATTTAGCGGCACTTGCGGCCGATCTTGATCGTACGGAGCGTCAAATGCTGATGGAAGGCCCCGGTGGCGTTGGTGGCTCCAATGACGGTGCCGGAGTTTCCGATGACACCTTTGACCCCCAAGAGTCTCATAACGTTTCCATGGTTGGAGATTTTAGCATTCAGGCGAGTGATTTTTCTCCTGTAATCTTTTTATACTTTCTACTATTCATGCTCTAGCCATGGCTTTTACTATTGGAGAATTGCTTCTTTGATTCCAGTATTGGTTTTCATTCAGGGGTGTTCATTGTTCTGGCAACGACTGCAAGGCGACCGAATGAGTGATGTCTTGATTTAAAGTAGACCTATGCTATTCGTCTCCTATTTGGAAATCAAATTTCTATTAATAATGTCCTATATGTTTTAGCACTGCAAGAGTTCTGCAGTAGTCTATAGTGATTTCTATTCATATCAATGATATCTTTGTTAATGGAAACATTAGGATGTGAGATTGCACTGACCTATAATGGGATTATGGATCTGACTCTTACTTACAGTTAAGCACTTTGTTTTCTCACCAGGCAGCCATGTATCAATCCTATTTGAAGCATCTGATAAACAATGCCTTTATCTGGTGGCTGGTGATACCCTGTGAAAATTTAAAACTGTGATTTCGGTTTGTGAAGTCTGTGATGATAGAAATGTCAAATGACTTTTGAGTTTTGACTATCTATTCAAATCTTCTTTACTATTGCAAAGCACCCTTTGGCCAGTTTTTGAGCTTGCAAGGAGGTTAATAGAGTTTAAGATTTCTGTTCTTCATTTCATCCGCTGGTTAGAGGGATAACTTGATTCCCCTCGAATTAAAGAAATGAAGATGGGGTCTAAAATTTTGTTGATCGACATGATGATATCGGTCATAATCTTGAATAGTTTCATATGTTTCTTTGTATATGTCTAAATTAAAACATACAATAAAACCAACAAGTGGAGATGTTATTATCAAGACGCCTATAAAATTTTAGAATGAGGTATTTTATCTTATTATTGGAACTCTCCGACTCCTGGAGTCATCTCTGTAAATTAATATCACTGACTTGGTCATAATTGTTAACCATGTTGTAAAACTACAAAAGAAAAACATGATACTTTTTTCGTATAAGAATTAATGTTCTTCTAACAAATTTTCCATTTTTTGAAGAGATTAAATAATGTAAAGATCAAATAGGCTAGTGAATAAAGAAGGATATGAGAAATTAGAGAATTAATAAAAAAATAATGGAAATCAAAACTAATAAATAGGATTGAGGATAAAATTATATTTTTTGGCCATTAAATATATCTAGAAAAATAAGTATTTTGATATGAAAAAATACACATCATATCAATCATAGTTCTAATTTTATAGTTTTTCTAACCTAGACCTTGGGGCATAGATTTCTTGATGTCAATGCCTTATATTTAAGGAATTTTTTCCAATGTGGTTTTTTAACCTATGCCTTTAGAGCATATGTTAAAAAAATTCGATGATTTTTACTTGATAAAAAAATGTATATATTAAACTATGACTTATTGATATTCAAAGATTAAGAAAATACTACGTTTCCCGGATGTAGTACTAAAAATGTATATATTAAACTATGTTTCCCGGATGAGTACTACAATATATTTTATATATCATTTAAAACGCATTGATTAATATGATAACATCCGAAAAATAAGATAAGTATACTTAGATTAATTTTAAAAATCCCGTGCGTAACGCACGGGGACTGCGCTAGTTTATAGAAAACCTAAATGCTAAAAGTAACGGCAGTTTATGCCCACTAGACCACTAATTAACCTAATAACTAATTCACCCTAAAATCTCTCCTAATTGATCAGTGGCACTAACCTCGTTTGGTTAAACGTGGGAAGTAGACTTCCTAGGAAGTAACTTCCCGGGATTTGTAATTCCCATGAATTCTACTTCATGGGAAATGTAAAAATATGTTTGGTTGAAAATAATTTCCCTCAAATTCAATTCCTATGTTTTGTTTGGTTAAACATGAAATTTTCATAGTAATTTAATTAAAATTACTCTTGTAACCTTTTACTTTTTGTTTAAAAATCAAAATCTATATGGACAAATTGGTGATTTTGTTTATAAAAAATAAATTTTATAGAAGATTTGGAAAAAAAGAATGGAGGAAGTAGATCTTACCTACCCCCTCCATGATAAGTTCAATTCCACCATTTCATGGGAATTTAAATTCCTAGGAATTGAAATTCCTGGGTTTTCTAATTTTTAAAAAATATACCAAACACATGTATTGACTCCTACTTCCTGGGATTTTGAACTTCCCGGGAAGTAGAGAGCTAACCAAACGAACCCTAACAAGAATCCTAACCGGCCACTAACCCTAAATCTAACCTACTTCTAATTCATTAATTTCTTAATTAATTTTGAATCACCAATATTCTAACAAGGATTTCATCAGAAAGAATCTCCTAAAATAGTTATGTAGAGCTTGACACTAGGGATGAGGGTGGGTTCTCCGTGCCCCATTTTTGTTTAGATAATTAGATCTACTCCGATCCGTAGATATCAATCAACCACCTATGTACGTTAAGCCAATGTCCGGCAGTGGCAGTCATAACGTTTCCCAAATGAGTGAGGTGGGTACATTGGGGATTCGTTTTGGATTCTTCAATGCAAGAAGGCGATCAATCCAGACCTTGATGAACCCGGTTCCAAAACATTTTATACCTGCGCCAGCCGATCGAACCCACTCTACTTATATCTAAACTGTACACCACCGTATGTGTCAGTCACTGCAGGGGCGAATTGCCCGCGAGTTGTAATGAGCCGATGAATAAGACGATAACGTGTCTTGTCTCACCGAATGAACCCGGTGGGTATGTGAAGGGGGTGCTGACTTATATGATCATGGATTACTTGTCTACTGAGCCAATGTCTATGATTTCGGGCATTACAGTTTTGAACAGGTTAGAGCAAATTGGTTAGTCTTGACATGGAAACGGTACGTATCTGACAAATAACTTATCAATCATGATCGATATTGCTTAAAATGTAATGGTTCGGATTTGATTGATGACGTGTATATGAGTGTAAATGTTGTAGGGAGTGGCATTGCTAAAGACGGTTCTTACCGATGTCTTCCTGGGAATGGAAGAGGCTGGCAATGGCATTAACTGAAGAAATGTAGTTGATTAGGCGTTTGGTTTTCAGTCTACACTCTAACATTAACCTCGTCGTCCAGGAAACCTAAATGCCTAATTTAAATTGCGATAATTGACAAATTAGATCTTCAAATCTTTATCAAACCTATGTCTTACTTCATTCCTTTCTCAATATTACAGGGCAATTCTATCCTAATAAATGTAGGCAATGCTAAAAAGTGTCTCGAAACCAATGGAGATTGTGTGTCATACTACGTACAATACAATATATATAGCGCGCAGTAGAAACTGTGTAGCATGGTATCTTCACACCCCAAGCTTCAAGCGAACCTAAGCTTCCTTTGATCTCTATCCCTCCTCAGATGGACTTCCATTTCACAACTTAGAAACCAAATTAAATCAAATCCAAGCCAAAGTAGAAATTACACCATCTGAAAATGTCGGAGGCTAAGATCTGTGTGAAGCTACTAATCGACAAAATCAAGCAGCAAGTTGTATTTGCTGAAGCCGGGAAAGAATTCGTGGACTTACTCTTCCACATACTGTCGCTGCCATTGGGGACCATTGTGGGCTACCTCACCGAGGAATCCATGGTTGGTAGCATCGGCAGCCTCTATGGAGGCTTGGGGATGCTCAGCTCCAACTACTTGCAAGACGGTCTCGACAAGGACTACCTTTTGCACCCCAACCCACCCGCTGGTTCTGCTCCCTTTCAACCTCTCTTCGCCATCAACCCGGCCTCTGATGACCCGTCTGCCAGGAAATTCAATGGTTACATCGGAACTTATCACTGCTGTAGAAATCACTTCCATTTTTCAGATGTTCCAGGGGCTAAATGCCCAAACTGTAAGCAGCAGATGAATCAGGCCTTGAAGTATGTGACCCCTTCTGATGACGAGGGGAGACCTTCGAGTAGTGTTGAGGGATATGTGAAAGGGCTGCCAACTTACATGATCGCGGATAATTTGTTGGTGTTACCCATGTCGATGACATGGATCTTTATGCTGCTTAAAATGTGCAATGTTCACGATATCGATCAGCTTGAGGAAAGAGTTTTTTACCTTGATAACAACCTGGTATGCCCACATTTAATTTTAATTTAAGCCTAACCTCACCGGCCTTATGTACTGCGATTATGTTTGATCTTTGTAACACTTGAATCAAATTTAATTGACGATTGGTATTTATTGTGTTGTGGTTGTTATTTTGTAGGCGGTTGTGTTGTTGAAGGCGTCGCTGATGTCTAAGAATGTTCTTACTGATGTTTTCCTGGGCAACAGAGCTTCTGGCATTATATGAATAAATGGGGATCGGATTGGGGATGTGTTGTGGTTTCGATCACCTTGGCTTTCTAGTATTAATTTGCTTATGAATGATCATCATATGAATATTAATATTGTAAGTGTTTGGTTCCACATATATATGGGACCTTTGTGACCAATATGGAATACTTTAATCAAGTATTTGGCTGATCCATATGAACTAGGGTTTCGGATTTCTTTTTCTAAATTGGGGCTTTCATACAAAATCCACAAATTCGTATGATTGGATACAAATCCACCATGACAAACACAAAACGGCCCAGCAAAGAACATGAACCAAGCACCAATTTTACCAAAATCAAGATACTTTGCAACTATTAATTTAATCGATTCGCAAACTAGGGTTTTCACGGTCACGGACTGATATGGGGATTTTACAAGTTCGTATTACATAAATCAAATCAATCATTCCAATCACATTAATGATCATGAATCAAGCACCAATTTTACTAAAATCAAGATACTTTGCAACTATTTAATCAATTCGCAAACTAGGGTTTTCACGGTCACAACTTGATTTGGGGATTTTACAGGTTCGTATTATACAACTCAAATCAACCATGCTAATCAAAGTATTTCACTATAAGGAGCACATATCAAGAACCATTTTCGCTGAACACGACACGCTTTGAGCGATTTTAGCTGTAATTAAATATCCACTTGTTTAACGTTTCAATTAAATCCCATGATCACAAAAGGCACAAACATATGATTCAAATAAGAGAGAGAAAACCATGATGCAGTACAACTGTACAAGGAATTTCAAACAAGAAACCATGTCAGCTTATCTATGAGAAAAGCAAATGACTAATAATCAAACCAAACAAAGCATATAGTCCATCAACTATAAATGTAACAATGAAGGACAGCTTTTATAGATAAAAGGAATCAGTTAATCATTAGTTATACGTATCTTGCTAAAGATCCATCTTTACTATAGATGAATCCATTGCCATCTGCAAGTTACAAATAGAAATTAAAAAGAAATAAAACCTTCAATTCAAATATTGATCAATTATTTCATTATTAATGTTATCTGACCCTTTATTCCTTTCTTAGACATTTAGGCCAAGATATGTTAAAAGAGCCCCTAGCTAGAGATGGCCTTTCACCAAAATTCAAGCGATCCAAGATCCTCTCTCCGCTACCCTCCTCAATTGGACTTCCATTTAACAACTTGGAAGCATGTCGATCAACTCGTTTGTGGGAAACATCGGTATATATCTAGTTCTAGTTCTGGTGAGTTCAAACCCCACATCCAAAACAAGCAAAACCGATAAACAACAATGTCAGAGGCTAAGATCAAAATGAAGCTACTGGTAGACAAAAACAAGAACAAAGTTCTATTTGCTGAAGCCAGGAAAGACTGCGTCGACTTCTTGTTCCACATACTGTCATTGCCTCTTGGGGCTGTCATAGGGTATCTCACCAAGGAATCCATCGTTGGTAGCCTCGGCAACCTCTATGGAAGCATGGAGGATCTCCATACCGACTACTTGCAAGACGGTCTAAACAAAGATTGCCTTCTGAACCCCAAGCCACCTGCCGGTGCTGTTTCCCAGGTTCCTTTATTGGCCTATAGCCCAACCCCTGATCTTGATCCCAGCGTCAAAACATTCTATGCCTGCTACAGCATCTATGGTGCTGCTGGCGGTCATATGAATGTTTCAGATGCTGAAGGGGTAAATTGTCCGAGCTGTCAGAGGCAAATGAATATGAAATTGACATACGCAGCCCCAACTACTGTCCAGAAGAAAGCACCGAGTCCTGCCGGATATGTGAAAGGAGTGGTGACTTATATGATCATGGATGACTTGTCTGTGCAGCCCATGTCTATGGTGTCGAGCATTGCATTACTCAACAAGTTTAATGTCAAAGATGTGACCGCTCTTGAGGAAAAAGAGGTTACCCTTGACATGGATCTGGTATGTGATCTCTTTCTCTCACGCATGTTATATATTATTTGCTTATAACCTAATTAAGTTGTCAATTATACATGGTTAATTATGATGTTATATTGTAGGGGTTGACATTGCTAAAGATGTCGCTTATGTCTAAGACTGTTCTTACTGATGCTTTCCTGGTAAACAAACTTGACATTAACTGAAGAAATGGAGACGGATCGATAGAGGTGTTACAGAAGCTATGATGGTCATTCCAACTTTCTAGTGTTTTCATTTGATTGCAATTGTTTATCTATGAAGATTGTGTGTGTTTGTTCTCCTAATAAGCATTGGTGTATATATGATCCCTGAAATTTCAAGCACCTGTCTTAAACAAATATATATTCTATTGATCAATCGAAATGCTTAACACCCCCCACCCCCCATATACGGTTCAATTGATTGTTAAAATTCATCAAACTCATTGAATATCAAAGTAGAAAACTCATTTTAAAAACATTCAAAAGCATGCACTCGTAAATTGAAGAGATGGAATCAACAGGACTCAAAACAATTTCACATGGAGGATGGGAGGAAGAAGATAAGGAAAACCTATCTCTATCTTCCAAAAACCTGAAAACCAGTTTTAAAGAGATAGGTTTTTAGAAAATAAAACACTTTACAAAACCTCATTTAAGCATTATCAATACGAGAAACTAGATTTTCAAAACAACTTTAAAAACAACATTCTAAGCTGGCTTTATGGAGAATGTTGCTATGTCGTCACCAACTTCCAAGGATGGTGGATTTCGATCACCTGTAGTGTTTCATGAAATATTCTTCATCCTTAACGAAACCCCTTAAATTTTAATTCCTTTATTCTAATAAAAGCGCTTGTAATTGACCGCGCTCAACAGTTAATGTTAAACTGCGCTTAACACACGGGACAATGTTTCAACGACGGATCTGAATAACACCTTAGCATATAATAAAAGAAATTAAAGAGGTATGAAATGCAACGATCACCATGACACACGCCAATCATGCCCATTGCCCTATAAGTACGTTCCACTTAAGGTTGGGATTTGCGAAGAGTTTAATTAATTATATCATACATCTTAAAGCAATGTGCTATTACTACCTACGTCTAGTGATAACCAAAATGCATTTTAGTAATTTGATTGGAATCAAAACACAGTTTGTCACATACATCATACATTAATGGAAAAATAACCAAAAATAATACGAACTATCAGCATTGAACCAAAAATAATACAAACTTTAAAAATGACGATTTCATATACAAACAATTGCCATATTAACCAAAAATAATACGGTGGTGGTTTCCGGTGAATTTTTCGGTGAAATGGGTGACGTGGCAACCGGAAAATGTAATTGGGGCATAAAATATAATTAATAACAATAATGGGTAGCAAATTAACTTTAATATAGATTTTGGGAATTCAAGTCTTCTTCTCCAATTCTCCACATTCTCTGTGTCGACAGCAATGTGAAGTCTCAACTGGGTATGAATTCAATAAGGAGTCAAATTAATAATCCGTATAAAATATATTTTCGATAGCAAATGGGTTGCATCTCAACATTAATAAGAAGTGGGTTCATGAATTCAATATGGAACTAAGGTTTTTTAATTTTCCGGAAAAATAAACCCTAGATCTGAATTTCGACCTTGTTAAGTAAAGATTTGAGGATGAAATGGGTTGAATATCTATCAGACCCTCAAAATATGTGATTCCCCTTAATATATTCGATGTTTCGGCGAATGTTTGAAGTTTGATTTATAGGTTCATTGCAAAATTTCGAGGGTAACTTTTTCAATTTGGGGGTTTAATTGGTGATACTTAGGACTCTGAAGGAGAAACAGAGTGTCCTAATTATGAGAAAGGACAGCTGCGAAGTTGGAGAAGAAGGGAAAGTCGATTCTAATGGAGATCGAGGAAGATGACATGATCTTCGGGCAGACAGAGAGTTGAGGAAGACAATGAACAGTGGATTCTTATCTTTACAATTTTCAGTTTTCTACCTATATTTGTTAATAAATATTTTTTTTACCCCAATTACATTTTCCGGCTGCCACATCACCTATTTGGCCGGAAAATTCACCAGGAAACCACCACGGTATTATTTTTGGTTAATATAGCAATAGTTTGTATATGAAATCGTCATTTTTAAAGTTCGTATTATTTTTGGTTCAAGGTCGATAGTTCATATTATTTTTGGTCATTTTTCCTACATTAATTCATAAGTAGTTGTCACAGACATCATACATTCATAAGTGCGTGGTACAAGTACATAGCTTCCGTAGCTTCAAAATACTACTGTAGTAGAATACAATCCCCAGCAAAATACAGTACCATAGCTTCAAAATACACTTACTTTGATTAAAAAGAAGTAGCAGCAGCAGCTTTGTTTCGCAGGAGGAAAACATGAGTAAGCAGTCTCAGACTTGATTGACGCCTTCAACAACGCAAACCCCTACAACCGTGCGTATGCATATCAATACCTTAAATTAAAAGATCGACTACAACATTACAATTAACTAATATACTAGAATATACTGTACTCCGTATATATATAGTATGTGAGAAAATTACTACAGTACAGTAATAAAGAGTACCTTTATTTTCTGGGGTGGCAGTGGCACCTGGTTTCTTGCCAAGGAAGACGTCGGTAAGAACAGTCCTCCTTGACGTAAGCGACGCCCTGATCAATGCCGCCCGCTACCAAAACCATAACATTATAACAACGTTATTCCATATTAGCGGTAATAAAGATCGATCAACAGTACTACGTACACACAAACTTGTTCAGAAGCATACCTTTTTCTTGTTAAGAGAAACAACTCTTTCCTCGAGCCTACTGGCATCCTGAAGATTCAACTCGTTGAGCCGCGTAATGGCCGAAATCGTCGACATTGGCTCAATAGACAAATCGTCCATGACCATATACGTCGTCTCCCCTGTGACATACCCTTTAACGGTATTCCTCGTGAAACCGCGGTCAGCAAGAATACCGCGTTCAGGAGGAATACCGAGGTCAACATCATCATCACTACTATCTTCGGTATCGTCGGAGTCGCTGTCGGTAAGAGGGGCCCGAGTAGGAGACCTAAGAGGCGAGTTGGGGTGAAGCAGGAGTTTCTTGTTGAAACCGGGTTCAATGTAGTCCGGGCCCAGGCTTGCGAGGCTGCTGGAGAGGTTGCCGATTCCGACGCAACCGGCCCTGGATCCCTTGGGTAGGTACGAGACGATGGTGCCCAGAGGCAACGACAGGATGTGAAACAACAAGTCCACGGTTTCTTTCTTCGCTTCCGCAAACAGGATTTTGTGGTCGATCTTGTCCACCAGCAGCTTCATGGTTGGTGTTCTGTTCTTCGCCGATGTGTTAATTGAGTGCTTATCTTTGTTTACGGAGTGTATATAGGAATGTATCCCCCAACGAAGTTCTTTTTCAATGAGAATTATGAAGTTGAAATATCCACCCTTAGATTCAAAATCAAACCGTATAGAAATTAAGTGAGTTTTAACTTTTAAATTTGCATCGGAGACGGTGAAAAAATGGGGGCAAGAGTTGCAAATACCTGCACTCCCACAATCACATCTAACGTCCTCTCCTATACTATACCCTTGAATTATTTCCCCAAGCTAGGCGAAGCTAGGCGTTGAAGCGTAGACTATACGCTAACCTTTCAGATCAGCCATTAGAGCACCTGCAACCCATATACCCATTATAGGTGTCTTAGTATTTTTTTTTTTAAAGAAAAGTCAAAAAAAGTCAGATTTGGGTGTGGTAAGTCAGGCCAAAGTTTCTGGCAGAAGAAACACACCACCCAAATTAGCACACTCACTTGCAAATTTCTACTTTTTCTGACATTTTTATTTTTTTTAAATATAAAGACATCCCATGGATGTGTGCGTTGCAGATGCCCTTAGTCCTGCACAGTCAAATCAAATCAGCTATTAGTCCTGCACAGCGGAAACTAGGCGTTGAAGCGTCCCAATTGAATCAAATCAGCCAAATTAATTAAGCCTTGGCTACTGATTGCGGAGAACCCTTTCAATTTACTGTACTTCGTTTAATTTGGGCAGCGCGCATTAACTTCAACCAATGTCCCAACTTCCTGCCTAACCTCTAAATTAACATTAAAAAGATTTAAAAATGAGCGGTCCCGATTCGGTAGAGTTGTGGGAAACTCTACAATGTAGAGTTCATTTTCCCCTCACAAAAAATAATTTTAAAAAAAATTTAGGTTGGTGCAAGATCTTGTCCGTTAATTTCTATTTTAGCGGTCCCGATTTTGTCAAATCTACCCATAGAGTTTTTTTAAAATTCTATTAGAACACATAAATGGTAGTGGATATACCACTTTCTATGACTCATTGCAAAAATAACCCCCACCCGGCCCAAATGACAAGAATGACAAAAAAGCCCAAGTAATTGCAAAAATAACCGTTTGTGGATACCTGTTGCAACGGGTTACAATTCAATTGAAAATTAGAAAGAGAAAAGGGAAAAAAGAAGACACCACATCAATGTCTTCAGTCACATTCACAAGTTCTCAACCCCGTAGGAATTCAAAAGGTTGGAGGGGAAAACCGTCATTGACAAAGCTTGGAGGGAGAACCTTGCGACGCCGGAACCGATAAAGAGAGAGAGAGTGAGGGACGACCCGACATTGGAGAGAGACAACACCCCTTGTGCCCGAAAACCGCCATTGAAGAGAGGTAATCCCCCGTCCTCTATCTCAAAACTTTCTCCTTTAATGGTAGTTAGGGGGTTTCAATGCATGTAAATTCAATTTCGGGCCGGTGGGAAGAATTGGGTGGATGGGGTTCGAAACATGGGAACGGGAAACCCTAACTGTAAGTGTGGTGGACGGTTTGGGAATAGAGGTGGAGAGTTGCCATTGATAGTAAGTTAGGGATGAAATTGAAGGTCCAAAAAGGGTATAAAAGGTTAGACAACCCCAATGAAACAATGAAAATGGGAATGTGATAACTCGTCAATGGCGAGCGAGGTCCTTCTTATGGATAGGAGAAACGATTGAATGGCTAGGTATAGGAAAATCTGGGTTGGCTTTGATTTGGGGAATTAAGGGAAACTAATACTCCGTAGCATTTTGTAGCATAAAATGAAATCAATGGTGAGATCTGTAAGAATTGAACCTAAAAAACAGCATATGGATATGAAGTTGTTTGAGCTTCGTTACTCTTGTATATTGAATAACCAAAACAGAGATCTTGAACCCATTTATGTGGTGTTGTCATTTGGTGATGGTTTTTCAAAGCACTGTCGTGGTGTTGTCATTTGTGTGGTGTTGTCAGTTGTTGATGGTTTTTCCAAGCAATTGTGTGGTGTTGTCATTTGGAAAATGTTAAAATGTCTGGTAGAATAATTATTTTGACTGGCTATGCATTCGTATGTACTGGCTAGGATTATTGCTGAAATGGGTGTTATCTAAATGACAAATTAAGGACACAATGGCAAAAGGGAAAGGAAAAAAGGTTGCGACGCCTTCGAGCAAGAAGATGTCAGGTGTAATCTCTTATGAGCCAACAGATTAGGGGCGTTATTTTTTTGTGTTCGTGATGTGAACATCGTTACTCTCTTATGATATTTGTGCAGGCGACTCTTGCCTTTCCTCCGGCGAAATATTTTAGAGGGAGGTCCAACCAGTTCTCGAAGATGGGTGTTCTGACGGGTGTCACCTAATGTAAAAGCGTAGTGAACGTTTTTTTTTTACTTCTATCTATTAGGACATGTTGTTGTTCGTTATGGATAGTTTTTGGTGTTTTTCGTTGTGTTTGGTTGACTATAAAACACTTGTACGCATTAGAACCTTTGAAACATGTGTTGTTGACTACAAATTTATGGTTTTGGAGACTGCGCCGACTTTGTTGTATATGGGTATGGTTATTGTTGCCTCATTACAGAAGATGCTAGGTGTAAATGTCGGTTTTTTTACGATGTCACGGTTTCTGAGCAATGTAAAATGTAGTCAGGGATTACAAGCTACCGGCTTGGTAATTACTGAGAGTGGCTAGGGAAAATATTATACTGGCTAGATAGAACAAAACCCCGTACATCTGTGACACCGAATGCCAAGTTATGCACAAAAGAAACGACCAAAACCCCGAAGTTCCCCTATTTGACACGCATACTACCAAAATACTACCTGCGTGAACATACCCAACAGACAATCCTTATGTCCTCCGACGCTTCCGACATACGATCTGTTTCCCCCGGTCCACGTCCAGCAGTTGACCTCTCGTCTTCGGAGTGACGGTTGTCGGTTCTACCCTATGAGCATTATTTTGTGGGCGTTTTGACCTTGATACACCCATCCTCCTCCGAGATGCTCCCATCGACCATTGCAAACGAGAGTAAGTAATACCACTCGTTTCTCCCCTGCAAAATTAAGAGGTTAAGATGGTCCTCTCAGTATTGGTTAGAGGTCAGGGAAGGATGGGGAAAATCCATTACTGTGAATACAAAACATAAACCGTACTTACCCATATTCGTTGAGGTCTGGATTTTGCAGATGGCACGTGTATCCCTGTGTATGGCTACATATATTCGGTCGATGACTAGGATTTCCCTTTGCCTGGCTAGTAACTGAATTTCTGGGTTTTATCTTTCCAACTAGATGTTAATGGCAGCCATGGGGAAGAATCAGATGTTTTGCACTTTTTGTGTCCACCTGGCGAGCTCCCCCATCTTCTTTTATACTCCTTCTGAAAACCGGAAAAAAAAACCTGTGTTTTCCCTCCATTTTGCCTTGGCCGGAAGTGTTTTTGTGAAAAGATAACACTCTATCTCCTAGCATTTAATGCTTGTCATTCCAACCTTCCACACCCTCTCTCCTCCCTCTCTCACAAACTCACCGTAACTCTACAACCCTTCCTTTTTTTAATTTTTTTTTGGGCCAAAATGATTACCCTCCCTCACTCTCTCCATTCGACACGTGTTCTTTTATTTCCCACTTTTTCCATTGTGTAACCGGCTACCTTTTGTAACCTGTGCCCATGAATTTGCAAGAATGACATTATGTCATTCTTTTGCCAAATTTTTGGGGCCGGGTCATTTTTGCAAAGTGGGCAAACTTTTAGTATATCCATGCAAAACATCCTTTAAAAATATACTCCCTCCGATCTAAAATGTAGGATTTTTTTATTTTTCGGCACGTATTTTAATGAGCTAAAAACTATACTCTATAAAATATTAATTTTTAATTTTTTTTTGTAAAATCTAATACTTCTTACTAATAAATACGGAGTATTAAACTATAAAAAAAATTTAATAAAAAATAATATGTTATACAATTTTTTAACACATTGAAATACGTGCGGAAAAGTAAAAAATCTAACATATTTGATAGGAGGGAGTATATACTTACTTCGTCTCACAAATGTTGTCTGGAACAAAAATCTTCATCACCGGCCTCTTATAAGCTGGGATATGATTTGTCGACCAAAAAAGTGTAGAGGATTAGGGCTTAGGAAATCGAAAGAAATGAACGAGTCCCTCCAAATGAAACTTCTATAGAAAATATTAATGGTCGAACCAGACAACGTCTGGGTCACTTTGATTAAGCACAAGTATTTACGTTCTGCTAATATTCTTGAATACAAGAAACGATGTGACTCCTCTTGACAATGGGCCAAACTGACTACTCTCATTGAGAAATTCAAATCGGGGCTTATTTGGTCAGATGGGCCAAACCGGAGTGAGAGGCCGAGGAATGGTCCCGTTTGTCTAACTCTTTCCGGTGAGATGCTTGTTAGAGTTGTTCAAACAAAGGCTCGATTGCTCGGGAGTGAGATGCCGACGAGTGAGAGAGCGAGTTTGGTAAATCTATGGGTGAGATGCTCATAGATTTAGCCATCCATATCTTGTTTTTATTTTCCCATAAATCTACAAAAATCCAAATAAAAGAGTCGCGTGTGTCAAATTTTGTTCTCGTGCTCGGTTGAAGCTTTGAAACTTGTTGGATCGATCCTTCGGGTCGCGTCATTTGGTATCAGAGCTAATCCATCAAGTTCACAAAGCTTTATGTTCAGCCACATCCCTCTTCAGAGCCGTCGCGGTTGCAACCATTGAAGTGCACTACGCAGATCCAACGTACAGGGGCGTATCGTACCTTTTTAGAAAGGCAACGCAGATTTGAGAGTCGTCGCGGGATCAACCATCAAGATATCTTACGCAGATCCAACGTACAGGGGCGTAATGTTTCTTTTTGGAAGGTCTATGCAAGATTCGAGGACGAATCTTTTTCAAAGGAGGGGAGGATGATGTGATCTGAGCTCTTTCGACACATGCTCGGTGTTTTGGTCATAACAGGAGCTATATATGTCCGGTTAAGGTGTGTGAGTACTTGTTGGAAAGATAATTCGAAGGGCTACATCTTTTATGAAGACCAAAGTACTGAAATCATCCAAGAACAGGTCCGAAATTGGCAATAAATCAGCATTCCGAAATCTGGACAGCTTTCCCGAAGCATTGAATGACGTCGGAATAGATGAGATGTATCGAAGGGTCTTCATCCAATGGGAATTGATGGTTTTCTACACTTTATGAGGACAACCGACCCTTCATTTTCCGACATGAGGCTGTCCACATTTCTTCATCAATTCCGAGAAACTTTTCATCTTATCCGTCTTTAATTTGTTGTTTTAATTGTTACTTGTTTTTTTTGCTATAAAATGCCTTGACCTTTGTCATAAGAAATAAGATTAGATTTGAGAATTTTTGGAAAAAGTGTGTGTGTTTGGTTGATTTGGTGAGATGCCATTTTGACAACCCATTCCGGAGTGAGAGGCCGAGGAATGGTCCCGTTTGTCTAACTCTTTCCGGTGAGATGCTTGTTAGAGTTGTTCAAACAAAGGCTTGATTGCTCGGGAGTGAGATGCCGACGAGTGAGAGAGCGAGTTTGGTAAATCTATGGGTGAGATGCTCATAGATTTAGCCATCCATATCTTGTTTTTATTTTCCCATAAATCTACAAAAATCCAAATAAAAGAGTCGCGTGTGTCAAATTTTGTTCTCGTGCTCGGTTGAAGCTTTGAAACTTGTTGGATCGATCCTTCGGGTCGCGTCACGTTTTGAGGATGATTGAGGGTGATAATGGGGCTGTGGAAGGCCTTAGAATGGTGGTAAAGAAGGGGATGGGGGTTGAGGGATATGTGATGCAAGATCGCTCTCGGTCTCGCACTCCGAGCTCTCTCCAACACTCGATCTTCCGCACTCTCGGCCTCGCACTCCGAGTGTTTCCGACCCTTTGATTCCGTCGTCTCTCACTAGGGAATCGCTCTTAGCATCTCACCAAGAGGTTTTATTCGGCATCTCACCAAGATAGATTTTGTTTCTTAACCCGAAACGAAGGAAGCACAAAGCTCAGATTTTTCTCAAATTCAACTTGTCCTCAAAAATGTTCTTACATCCCTTTATATAGGAAACATATTTAATCTATAAAAAATAAAAGAAATTAAAATAAATTGATAAACTAATGACGGATAATACGAAAGGGTTTCCGAGATTTATGACGGAGAGATGGACAACCATAATGGCGGAAAACGAATGGCCTTGGTTGCCATCAAAGAGATTGAAGGTCGGAAATCCCTAAAGCCCCGTCATTTAATCCGTCCTTATTGAATTCATTTCGTCTTCATTTATTGCATTTCCGACAAGCTGCCTGGTTTTCGGACTGCTCCAAAGATGCCAGATTTCGTCCATCTTTCAAGCTGATTTGATGATTGCATCCTTCAATAAAGTTGTAGCCACTTAAAATATCTTTCCAACAAGTGCTTATCGGCTTCAATCGGAATTTTATACAGCTAGAACAAGCCAAAATACTGAGGTGTCGCCAAACAGTCTTCACAAATGAAAGTTGATG
Source organism: Persicaria maculosa (assembly GCA_963922045.1). Lineage (NCBI taxonomy): Eukaryota > Viridiplantae > Streptophyta > Magnoliopsida > Caryophyllales > Polygonaceae > Persicaria > Persicaria maculosa. Next base: position 16,460,904 of record OY998259.1, on the reverse strand, counting down.
TTTTGCTCCGAAGACAAACCTTTGTAGGAAAAAAGATGCGAGCTCATGGGCGACTACGATCACATCATCCTCCTCCCCTTGAAAAGGATTCGTCCTCGAATCCGTGATGGAAACGAGCGACTTCTTCGAACGTGCTTCTTCTTCCTTGAACGGATCTTGAATCCCTTCTTCTTCTTCAATCGTGAAAGGCAAGCAAGACGGAATGAAAGATGTTGAATCTAACCACTTACTTGACATGGAATTCAGAAAGCTAGGCATGTCAGTTGGCATTCGTTTCTCCTTCCTGGAAAGCGCATCCTTGGGAACTTGGATGGTTTCTTCATCCTTCTTAAGCTTGGGGTTGACCTTCGCAATCTCAATCGGGACATCCTTGAACTTGCCTTCTTTGATCTCAAGTGTCACACCCATAGCCGTAGAGGATGTCTTTGTTGAAGAGGGAGGTGGGGCGATTGTGGACTTCGATTGCATTGACCCCAATGAGGTGACAAGATTTCGAATTTCCTTTACTTGTCTCATTGAATCTTCCGCGAGCTTGCGGATCTCTTCCCAAGGTGGTTCAACCTTCTTCTTATACCGAGCCTCATCCTCTCGAGCCCTTCTCCTTCGATATCTCCTACGGAGCTCTTGATCAACTACATCGTATGTAGCGTTATCCATGTCACTCCAACGAAGATACCCATCATCATATGCTCGAATAGCCCATCGGATGTACTCTTCGGACAAAGGCTTAGAACTCGTCTTCTTGAACATTTTGACTCGAAAGCTTGAGGAACCCTTGTCGTTGCTCTGATACCACTTGACGTGCTCGGACCCAGGCTCGAGCAAAAGGACCGGCGACGAGAGTTCCGAGAAGTCGGGAAGCTTGGACAGTTTCTGGAGCAGCAGATCAGTCGGCAAAGAATGCCAATTTCCCGTCGATTGGCTAGGCTTCTGGAAACGTGCGAGTACTACTTTTGTAGATCCTGAAGTCGCTGTCGCGGATTGGGGCAGATCTCATCAATCGGATGTCAGACGAAGCGGACAATCGCGTTTTACCGAGATGTCGCTTGTGCAAAGGCGAGTCCAAACGGGGCTTGTTTGAGAGGGATTGAAGGGCTGCTTCTGGGTGACGTTTTGAGGATGATTGAGGGTGATAATGGGTCTGTGGAAGGCCTTAGAATGGTGGTAAAGAAGGGGATGGGGGTTGAGGGATATGTGATGCAAGATCGCTCTCGGCCTCGCACTCCGAGCTCTCTCCAACACTCGATCTTCCGCACTCTCGGCCTCGCACTCCGAGTGTTTCCGACCCTTTGATTCCGTCGTCTCTCACTAGGGAATCGCTCTTAGCATCTCACCAAGAGGTTTTATCCGGCATCTCACCAAGATAGATTTTGTTTCTTAACCCGAAACGAAGGAAGCACAAAGCTCAGATTTTTCTCAAATTCAACTTGTCCTCAAAAATGTTCTTACATCCCTTTATATAGGAAACATATTTAATCTATGAAAAATAAAAGAAATTAAAATAAATTGATAAACTAATGACGGATAATACGAAAGGGTTTCCGAGATTTATGATGGAGAGATGGACAACCATAATGGCGGAAAACGAATGGCCTTGGTTGCCATCAAAGAGATTGAAGGTCGGAAATCCCTAAAGCCCCGTCATTTAATCCGTCCTTATTGAATTCATTTCGTCTTCATTTATTGCATTTTCGACAAGCTGCCTGGTTTTCGGACTGCTCCAAAGATGCCAGATTTCGTCCATCTTTCAAGCTGATTTGATGATTGCATCCTTCAATAAAGTTGTAGCCACTTAAAATATCTTTCCAACAAGTGCTTATCGGCTTCAATCGGAATTTTATACAGCCAGAACGAGCCAAAATACTGAGGTGTCGCCAAACAGTCTTCACAAATGAAAGTTGATATTTTGCTTCGAAGACAAACCTTTGTAGGAAAAAAGATGCGAGCTCATGGGCGACTACGATCACATCAGAAGGTCTGCGAGGATAGTCTCCCAACTGCCTCTAGGCTGGCCCAACGTGAGTCATCTGTTCCTTCCACTTGTAGCCTATGCAATTGTGCAGCCGAAGATGATGTTCATCTCTTGTTATAATGCCATTATGTGCGTTCTTTATTCCGTTTCCCGTCTCGCATAAATTCAACAATATCTAGTATGATAACTCATTCTCGGGATATTAAACCTATCATTTTGATCATTGGGAACAATCTTGCTTCTGCGGCTAAGGTGGAAATTGCCTTTGCTTGGTGGTCAACCTCGTACATTCGAAACCAACATGTGTTTAGGCATGTTCCTATCCCGCTTAGAGATACTTCAATACATATTATTAAATCTCACGAGGAGAATTGGAGTAAAACATCTCAAATGAAGTGTAGTCTAGATGTGGATTTCCTCTTACACACACAAAATTCTAACCACCCAAAGAGAAAAAATAAACATAACAAGGTTACATGGCGTAAACCCCCGAGGGGAACTCTCAAGCTCAATTTTGATGGATCTACAATTATGAATAATGACAGCTCGGCTGGAGCCATAATCCGAAGGGAACTCTTGTAACGGCCCAAAATTATAATTTCCGGGTTACGTTTCAAGGGATAAAACCCCTTGTTCGGATCTTGCAATCCAGGTACGGGTCGAGGTTTCAAACTCATTTTAAGATTAGTAGAAAGAGGGATTTCAAACCCTAAAAGCCACAAAGGGTCGTTGGGTACCCTTAACCTGTCTTAAGACTATGTCGCGAAATTCAATTCGAATGAAAGTAAAGCGGAAGCAAAGTTAAGATACAAAGTGTCATGACATAGTCGGGTCAAAACCAAAACGTAAGCGAATTATTAACATTTATACCAAGTTAGAGAATTAGCCAGGTTCTTCGATTCGCCAAAAGGAAACCCCATCATATAGACATCGAGCACTCAAAATTTGCAGAAAATACCTTAAAAAAAAGAACGGGGAAAGGAGTCAGATCGAGCCACTCATGCGGGACCGGCAGTCCTCGCTGAGGCCACATAGTATGTGCTATACCTAATAAAGATGCTCTAATGCAGTACGAAAGTCAAACACATTAGCATGATCCTAGTTACAATAGTGTGTAAAAATATTGTAAAGGGCCCAAGACAATGCCAAGTGGCATATCCCACTCCTACCTCCACCCCCTTCCGATAGGGCAGAGACTGGTCAGCTCGTGAATGCATTCCATCATAATCGGGCGGCACGCATGCCTAACCCGCTCCACAATAAAGCCCGCAGGCATCTCATAATATAAGGAAGTTCATGACTCGATTGACTCAGGGTACCCGATGAGGCTGGGCTACCCTATGACCCTAGCAAAGACTTTAATACTAACACAGATAACGGTCGTTCTGTTTCAAACGCAATAAGTAAGCAGATGCTCATTCAATTAGTGCAACCTCAACAGGATACTACATGGCATGCTTTTATGCATATGCAACACCTAACATAAAATGCAACAACAGGCATGAATGTCCAACCTGAGTAAGCCCCCTAGGGAACTTACCTGAAGATGCAGAACAGCAAGATAACACAAGCAAGGGCCCAAATGGAAGTCCAAAGCAATCCAACATCAATACACACCTATCATCAAGTCACTTCCGTAAGCTACCGGACCAGCATTCATGTTCACGAAACTCAAGTTCTCAACATACTCAAAACCAACCAATAGTAAAACCGTTTTCCAAAACCTTTCCGATACGATCAACATCAACCAAAATCATTTATTTCTAATCAACCCCATTGATAAAATCGTACCAACCATATTTCCAAACTTCCTTTTCAAAACCAACATCAACAAACCAAAACAAAGGATCCCGACATTAAACCCTTAAACCTTAAAACCAATCTTTCCAAATCATATTCTAGAAATAATTCCGGCATTTTATTTCAAAGCCTTGACTTTAATGTTTCAAGTAATTTAAGACATCGATAAACACTTCCCGAAATAAATCCATCTTTATAAACCCTTTTTAAGGTAATTCAACAATATTTAATAAAATAAAACATCAAAACATAACCCATTTTAACAATCCACATTTATAAAACAACAATACTAAATTACTTTATCATTTCTAAAATCTCATTATAGAACATTAAATCTTTAATCAACCTTAACCTCATTTTACCCAAAACGACTCGGCATCTTAGTGAAACAAATTACAATAACATAATGATTTCCGCATAATTAAATATCTTAAGATAAGTAATTACATACTCAGAATAATTGAAGATAATGTTTAAATCATAAATTCAGAATTTAAATCTTAATAATAATCAAATAAATAACATATGACACGTTATAGGATAACATAACATCTAAATAAACAACAAATAAAACAACACCTTATATATAACCAGCTCAACCCGAAGAAAAGGCCCAACCCGGGAAGAATAGGCCCAAAGCCTGCCCAGCTCAAGCCAAATCCCCAAAACCCTGATTTTAAAAGAACCGGAAATAAAGGGGAGGAAACCGGGGAAAAGAAAGAAAGGGGTGAACCGGTTCAAGGAACCCGCCTCCAACCTCAAGATCTGAACACAGGCACATCGGAAAGAAGGACGGGAGGAAGGAGAAGGAAACCTAGGTCCCCGCCTCCCCGGCGGCGTCCATCTTTCCGACCTCCACTCTCCCATCCCGACCGACAGATAAATCCGACATTCAGAAGCAAGGACTGCACAAGAAAGGGAAGAAAAGAAGAAGCTCACCGCAGATCGAGGAAGCTTCGCCGGAAAACGTCCATGGGGGATTCGACTCTGACGACGATGGGAACTGCTTTCTCATGGCCTAGGACAGAAGAGGGGTAAGGAAAGGAGCTCCTTTACGCGATATTTAATCGAAATCGAAATAAGAAAGGAGAAATCGACCTTTTGAAACGGAAAAAAGGGAGGAAGAAAGGGGGTGCAGTGGCCTCAACGGTGGCTCCTGGGCGTGCTCGGGCGTTGCTAGTCGTCGGAAGCTTTTGCCGCTTGGAATCGGAGGAAGCAGCTGCTGGATTGCTCGGAATCGGCGGCTCGATTCGAAATAGGGGAGAAGGGGAATGCGGCTCCGACGGATTCCGCTTGTTCCTGGTCGGGATGCTGGTTCGGGCTTCAAGGGACCCGACCACTGGGTTTCTTGATCGAAGGGAGGGCGGAAACGCAGCTGCTGCTGCTGCTAGCCGGCGACAGGAAATGGTGGCAACCGGAAATCAGCAGGAGATGGTGGCTGAGTGGATCGGCAAACCAGAGGCAAAAGGGGAAGTTGTCTTGTTTCCTGGTTGTGGAGGAGAAGGAGAGGACATGGAGGTGTGATTTCTAGGGTTGATGGAGGCTCCAATTGTAGGGGATTTCAGATGCTATTGGGGCGTGAGATGCTGAGCTGTGTGAGTGAAGAAGGTAAAGGGAGGAGGGGACCAATATGCTGCCAAGCATCAAGAAATGCAGGAGGAATCACGGGTATGGGAACGAGAGAGAGAGAGAGAGAGAGAGAGAGAAAAAAAAGAAGAAAAGAAAAGAGGAAAATAAAGATAGGAAGTGGTCCCACAAGACATAAAATGCTAAAAGAATATACCCGACATTTAAATTCGAAATCCGCTCTCTCTCTCGACCTTATCCCGACTCGTATTCCAAAACCTCAAGTCAAGGTAGCGAAATTGAAATCCTGCCGGAAAAATCCGTTAAAATCATGCCGGAATTCATTTTAAGAGATTTTAAATAACCCGATTTAAATTCCTTTTTAATTTCTTTTTCCGAAATTTAGGATTTAAAATCCGGGCCTTTACAACTCTCAAGCTCAATTTTGATGGATCTACAATTATGAACAATGACAGCTCGGCTGGAGCCATAATCCGGGATTGGAAATAACACCCAATACAAATATTGTATCTAAAACTTGGTAAACAAATTCCTTTAAAAGCAGAAGCTCTTGTTATGAAACTGGGAATCCAACACGTAACTCGACTCTATATCGACAAAATCCACATTGAAGGTGATTCTAGCATAATTATAAACCACATCAACCAAAAATCTAAATGTCTCTGGGAAATTGAATTAATCATGCAAGATGTTAAACTCTTTTTATCGACTATGAAAGAAGTTTCCTTCTTTCATATTCCCGTTTAGGCAATAGAGTGGCGGATAAAGTTACACACCTTTGTCACTCTGTCTGGGGTGTTGATATTCACAACGATTTAGGTCTTTTAGACCTTATCAGAAAGGAAGCTGCCGGGTAGAACTCGCTCGTCCGGATTTTTTCCTAATAAAAAAAAAACAGTCTCGACCCTGGATATACAAGTGCGAGTGGGCGACTGCACAATGGCTCGGATTTTAGATGTCTTATTTTACTATTTTCAGTATACAATAAATTAAATTAACTTTTTGGAAAAGATCACAAATTTATCTTAGCATGCTGGTTTGTAAAGCAATCAAATTTATCTTAGCATGATTATGTCTGACATACAAGCTCTTCTTAATGGAGTACCAAACGTCAGTACATCCTATGTTCCCCGCACTGGTAACAGGGTGGCGGATAAGGTTGCATACCATTGCTACTCGACCAAGGGGCCAGACTTATACCATCATTCAGGTCTTCTCGACCTCATCCGACAGGATGCCTTCAGATAGGTTCCCCTATCCGTTTTGCCCTGTTAGATGTTATCGGACCGGGTTACCCATCCGAATTTTTACCTAATCAAAAAAAAAAAAGCAATCAAGTGTTAGTACCTTAGAGTAGGCGTGGCCATGGGTCAGACCCGACGGGTCGACGGGTTCGACCCGCCGGGTCAAGGGTCGGGAAAGGGCGACCCGAACCCTAACCCGGGAATTCCACGGGTTGGCGGGTTCGGGTCGACCCGTTGACCCTTTGACCCGCCAGGTCGACCCTTGACCCGACGGATTTCCGAATTAAAAAAAAAATTATTTTTTTATAATATTTTTAACTAATAAAAATTTAAAAAAAATGATATGTAAAGACTTTTTTTACATATCACTTTTTATATCCATTTCATTTTAATATGAAGTGGAAAAAAACATGAGAAATTTTATATTTTTATAAAACTTCCTTCATCCACTACAATATAAATGTAGAGATATAAAACTTCTCATACTTTACTTCATTTCAATATAAGAAATAAAGCTTAAAGTGAAGAGTGAGGGTTAAGGGAGGATGGGGTACACATATATATACATTCATCCCTTCTCATTCTAACTCTCAACTTTCAATGTGGGACAAGCAGGGCCGTCCAATGAATTTCGGAGGCTCTGTGCCAAACTTCAAATAAGATGGTACTATTGTTAAATTTTTAGACGAAATATGACAATAAAAAAATATATAAGGTATAGGTATAATATCATTAACTTCAACCTTAAGGAATTTCTTTCAACATATACAAATAGTCAACAAGAATCTATATAATAATTCATGATTGAATAATTATATAAAAAAAATATTACTCCCTCTGTTACTTAAAATTTGACGTTTTACTATTAACATATGTTTTTTTAGGTGTTAAAAACTATATAAAATATTAATTTTTTTAATAATTTCATACTTATTATAATTAAGTATGAATTTATAAAAGCAAATGTAAAAAAATTTTAATATTTTATATAGTTTTTATTATGCTAAAAAAACATGCATAAATAGTAAACGACAATTTTTAATTAACATAGTGAGTATTAAATACAAGTAAAAGTATACTAACATATGCTTTGAAACATGATTTTAAAGAAGAAAAAAATGAGGGTAAGTAGATTTGCCACAAGAAAGTTAAAAATAGATGCTTGAGTATAAACTAGCCTAATTTTTTTTATAAGTAAATTAAGGGAGTATTGAGTACATGAAAGTACACTATCAGTAGTGGATGAGCAAAACACCTCTCAAAACTTTTCCTAGTAAAATAAAAACAAGTATATAACATGCTTTAAAAGAAAGAACAATAAAATCAAAACGGATATATTATATTTTAAACAAACTGTGAAAATGCCAATAAAAAAACGTATTGTAAAAATAGAGTACAAATTAAACCTGTAACTTTTTTTAAAAAAGTGGCCAACAAGTCCATAGGAAAAAAGGTGGGAAAAGGCCCAACAATCCTTAAAAAATGGGAGGTTTTGCAAAATAGCCATGAAAATGGGCTGATTTTGCGAAATATCCGCGTATTAGGACATTTTTGCAAAATGTCCTAAATAAAAGACTTCACCCTCTCTCCACAAACGCTTTTCCCTCTCCTCCACCTCTCCCTCTGCCGACGCTCTCTCTTCTCCCTCCGGAAGCTCTCTCTGATCTCCATGGCTTCGATTTGTCGCAGATCAGATTCGCGAAATTGATCGCGATTCACCACTCCGTCTTTCTCCCTCTGACCAGGTTTTCTAGTCGCCGCAGATCCTCGAGATTCATTGGATCTCAGATCCGCGAAATTGATCGGATTCATTGGATCTCAGAGTGCTCGAGACGCGAGCGAGAATGCTCCAGAGCGACGGAGATCTCGGATCTCAGATTGCTCGAAAGTGCTCAAGAGCGCCGGAGATACGTCGGGAGGAGGAATCGATGGCGAAATTGGAGCATCTGGAGCGTCGGAGATACGTCGGGAGGAGGAGTCAATGGCGAAATTGGAGCAGCTGGATCGCCGACGAGCGAAGGCCGAGCGCCGACGAGCGGAGGCCGGAGCGAGATTGCTCGAGCGCCGAAGGCGGAGCCGGAGGCGGCGAGGCCGAGCGAAGCTGAGCGACGAGGCGCGATTCAGATCCGGCCTGGAGGCCGAGCGAGCGAGGCCGAGCGAGATCCGAGCGAGGTCGAGCGAGCCGGAGGCCGGCGGCGGTGGCGTCGAGCGCGGCTCTACTGGTTCCTCTTCGCTGAAATCTGAGGAAGGAGAAAGAATTTTGACTAAATTACAAAAATCACCCTACAAATATGAGAAATTAAAAAAATTATCTATATTTTATTATGTGATCCATAATCTATATTTTTATTTTTGCACAAAAAAATGTTATATTTGCACAACATACGATTATATTTGCACAATTTACGGTTTATATTTGCACGACAAAATGTTAAAAAAAATAAAAAAATAAAACTAGACTTGCTTCAATTTATTCTGAATCGTTTACAATTTATTGAGAAAGTATGAAATTATATTGAGATAAAATAAGATCATGTTGAGAATAAATTCACAAGTCCCGATTGTCGTGCAACTCTTAAAACAAAGTCATGCAATTCTTACAACAGAGTCGTGCAACTCTTACAACAGAGTCGTGCAACTCTTACAACAGGGTCGTGCAACTCTCGCAACAGAGTCGTGCAACTCTTACAACAGAGTCGTGCAACTCTTACAACATAGTCGTGCAACACTTAAAACAAGAGTCGTGCAACTCTTAAATTACAACAGAGTCGTGCAACTCTTAAAACAGAGTCGTGAAACTCTTAAAACAGAGGCGTGCAACTCTTAAAACAAAGGCGTGCAACTCTTAAAACAGAGTCGTGCAACTCTTACACCAGAGTCATGCAACTCTTAAAATAATGATAAATATAATGAAAAGTGTTTCTTGGAGGTGCTGACACAAATAAAATACAGTTGTGAAAATCTAAACTAAAGTTGTGCAACTCTAAACTAAAGTTGTGCAACTCTAAAATACAATTGTGCAACCCTAAAAAATGTGCTGACATGAAGAAAAAAAATGCTGACACGAAAAAAATACATACCGCAGTACAAAGTTATTACTTAGGAAGATGACTCGATTGTAACTAATATCAGTGTCAGCACTAATTGTAACTAATATCAGTGTCAACACTAATTGTAACTAATATCAGTGTCAACACTAATTGTACCTAGTATCAGTGTCAGCACTAATTGTAACTAATATCAGTGTCCGCACTAATTGTAACTAATATTAGTGTCAGCACTAATTTTCACCACTAGTTGTGCAAAAATAAAGTATTGATGAGCAAAAATAAGAGCATGTTGTTATGAAAAAATTCACGAGTCTCGATTGTTATGGAAAAATAACCTATAGTTGAGCAAAAATAAGATGACGTTGAGCAAAATTTCACCAATCCCCCATGTTGTGCAATTATTGTCTATTGATGAGCAAAAATAAAATCATGTTGTGCAATAATTTATTGAGAAAGTATGAAATTATATTGAGAGAAAATAAAATCATGGTGAGAACAAAATCACAAGTCTCGATTGTTGTGCAAAAATAACCTATTGTTGAGCAAAAATAAGATGATGTTGTGCAATAATTTATTGATAAAGTATGAAATTATATTGAGAGAAAATAAAATCATGGTGAGAACAATTTCTCAAGTCTCTATTGCTGTGCAAAAAATAACCTATTGTTGAGCAAAAATAACATGACGTTGAGCAAAATTTCACCAATCCCCCATGTTGTGCAATTTTACTCTATTGATGAGCAAAAATAAAACCGTGTTGTGCAATAATCTATTAAAAAGTATAAAATTATATTTACAAAAAATAAGATTATATGGAGACACAATTTCACAAGTCTCGATTGTTGTGCAAAAATAAAGAATTGTTGAGCAAAAATAACAGCATGTTGTGCAAAAATATTTCATTTATTATTAGGTTGGTTTATTTTATGATGATAAAAACTATAAAACAATATCAATTTTTTACAAAAAGTAAGATCATGTTGAGACACAATTTCATAAGTCTCGAACGTTGTGCAAAAATAAAGTATTGATGAGCAAAAATAAGATCATGTTGAGCAAATTTCTACCAATCCTTCATGTTGTGCAATTATAGTCTAAAATTGCAAATTCAAACTAAAATTGCACCTTTTTTTTCCATGTCAACAATTTTTGAAATTTTATTTTGGTGTGCAAATATAAGTTTACGTTGAGCACAAAAAAAATTGTGTTGTGCAAATATTAGTTTACAAAATTGCACTTTTCAGTTTTGTATTTGAGTTATAAAATTGCACTTTTCAGTTTTATATTTCCACTTTTTTAAAACTAAAATTACACATTTTAAGTTCTAAAATTGCAAATTCAAACTAAAATTGCACTTTTTTTGTCGTGTCAGCACTTTTTTTTTTCAAGAGTTTTAACAAAGAGCTAATTTTAAGTTCTAAAATTGCAAATCCAATGCATTGAATTCCATCTTTCAAATCTTGGATACCCAGTACAAAGAATTCCATGAAGCAGCCATCAGTATACTTTACAATCTGTCCTTGTGTGCGGATCCTTGTTTACCGAAATTTTTACCTTGGACGTGCATCCCCAGATTAGTTCCTTTCTTGAAGGAGAGCTCTTCTGCTGGGCGTTGTATAGTGATTTTAGAACAGCTATTTTACACTGAAGAAGCTCGGGCTCTCGCTGTTGAAACAGAAGACTGCATTGCTGCCATTGTGGAATTGCTTGAGACTGGCAGTTGCGAGGAGCAAGTGCATGCACTGTCGATTATGCTGTCGTTGTGTTCACAATATGAAGAATGTTGTAAATTGGCCATGGGGGAAGGGATTATTCCTTCTCTTTTCGGTATAGCAGTCAATGGAAATGATAAAGGGAAGGTGATTGCATCAGAGTTGCTCCGGCTCTTGAGAGACATTGCCCATGAAGACAAGCAACAAGATTCAGCATATAACAATGATGATGTTAGCAGAATTCCATACTGTGAGAATAAGAAAGTGTCCTCCAAGCGAAATGGGTTTTTGAGCAAATTTGCTGTGAAACTGAAGACAAAACGGTGATGCTCACTGCTTTGGAAGTTTCAACCCAAGCCTTGGTCTTACTCAGCACTGAATGAAGATAGTTTTGCAGCTTTTGTATATATATTTTTTCGTGTTTGATGCATTGCATAGCTACATATGTGTTGTTTGGATTGTAAATTGACTCATAGCCGTATAGTTAGCTCCTGGCATAAACTGGCCACTTGTGGAAACTGATTGACATTGGAGGTTCATTCACTTTTTTGTGCAAGTGATGGTGTACTTGTATGGTGATTGAAATTCGACGCACTTGCAGTTGTCTTTCTATGATGATTGACGAGACTGAGATCATTGTGTAATTGGCATCATCTAAATATGGGCAGAATCAGAAAACTAATCGCAACCCATGTATACTGATATCATACTTCATATTTGTTGAAGAACTTCGTGTTGTTCATAATCAACCATATCAACCCGTTGAAACCTTGATCATTGATCCAAAGGCATGAATGAGTAATAGAGAAATATACCAAAAGATTAAAAGTAGGATCTAAGACAACCATAACAAGAGTTGATTATAATCATCAAATAGTACATAGAATTGATCATTCAAGGTTTTAAATACATAGAAAAAACTAGTTTCAACTGCAATGAACAGGGGAGAAGAAGTTGGTTCTGATTACTTTCAACAACTGGATTCCTGAAATACCATTTGGCAGCACAGCTCCTCAGTGGATCAAGAAACAAGAGAAAGTGGAAGGTGGGTGTTTATTCACACGCTGGTTTCGTATCAAAGCTGCTAAGGCAGATAGCAAAGGCTTGTAAGGCAGAGAGTGGGTAATGGTAATCCATGGTAAAAATATCCTTTCCTATCTTCCCGAACTGCAAAATTACCTTTTCCTGCTCTGCTGCTGGGATATTGTGGTGTGGTTCCACAACAGCCACAAGCTGGAAGTTCTTGACCGACGCTACTGTGACACGCCCTCTGAAATTCAAGCACCAGCATTGAAGCTGCTCGTGCCATCTAGGTGCCTTGTTTTTCAGTATCAGTGGATCTTCTAAGACAACTGAGGGCTCAACTAGGCTTGTAGAGCTAAAGCTAATCCCAGGGTCCTTTCTTTGTGAACTCAATGACAGTGAAGAAAATGAATCATTGAAAGCATGTTGTAGAGATTTGGGGGTTGGTGCAGTACCCTCCTCTTGGATAGCTTAGACAGGGAGAGAATGCATCACGCATTGTAATCTCCTGGGCCCTCTAGTACGTAGGACATTGAGCTCATAAGAGATGGTAGCTATGCTGTAGCTGCATGCAGGTAATTGAGGTGAGACCTGCTTTGAATTGAATCTCCGGCTTGATCGACCACTTTGTTTAACTGCAGTATCGGATGGAGGTACACTATCATAGATGGTGAACTTGGTCCCGAGAAAATTAGACCTAAATATTCCATTGTTATGATAATGTCACAGCTAAATGGTTAAAGTTTATAGGTAACAATATGGTACATAGCCAAACTTGCCTCAATTTTCCGACATTTGCATTACTAGCTCTAGAGAAGTCACTTGAAACCAAAGATATGGCAAAGACTGTGCGTGTTGCTCGTCTCATCTTTCTAGCTGCCAGAAGTAGTTTATCATTCTCATCTTCAGCTGAAAAATTAACATTATCTTATGAGTGCTCCATGCACATGATCACACAAACGATGCTGAAAACCCTTAAAGCCATTACATGAAGGCAGAAGAGAACAGGCATTAGGATGAACAAGGATACAGGGAACTTACAAGGGGTCAGTCCAAAGAATAAGCGAAATGTTGATGTTGCCCTGTCTCTTTTGATAAAGCACTGCATAGGAGACTCACGAGGGCCAGGCTGTAACATAATTTCTGTCAAGTCCTGAGACAAAAGAGGAAACAGAATTAACTTACACTGAAATCAATGCCGGGATGATCAGCTGCAGCATGAATCACCAACTATATGAATTGAAGCACTTGAGCAATAATAACATTCACAAATAACGGTACTTGTGATGAACCTATAAACAAAAGGAGGCACACCCCTGAGCCATCTATCAGCCTTGCCGGTTGGGTATCTTTGGAGGTGAAGCTCTTCCTAGCTTGATGTTTAGTCGGTGGAGCCAACAGAAGACTTGCACCTAGCTGGTTGGATCTGCATGTGCATTTAGTGTAAAAGAACATAAATTCAAATTGTATTGTATCCTGAATTAAGGGATAAGCACGCAAAATTCCAATGAAAAGATAAGGATATTAGTCTATTTATTTTCTCCCCTTTTCTATACAATATATGAAGCTGTCAAGACTATTATGAGGACAATTACATTTTGGCATTGTAATATAAACAAGGAGTGCATAATAGACACAAATCAATGCCCCCTCACCGAGATGCAGAGTCATAAGGTTAACTTAATGAAACACTGAATCATATCCGTATGCAATTTACCAAGATAAAAAAAGGAAAATTATTGAACAAGCTAAGCTAGAGTTGTGTAGAAAACATTATTCATTACTTTGTTTCCTCGCCTAAACTAAAATTCACATGGAATTGAACCACAAATTTAGGATCTTTGATACGAACTAGCAAGAACAGTCAAAACTTAATTCAAAGTTACAAAAATAATGAAAAGATCAAACACAATGATGCACAGCAGATCACCAAATACATTGCACAAGCAAATCAATTGCAGCAGAGTTGCAATTCAATCGAAAAGCTCCATCAAATTTGAATCAGAAAGTATAAATAGAAACTTAAACAAGAAAAGCTCGCAACGTTAAATTTTAGCAACGATATGAAGATTGCCAAACTGATTAATGCAACAGATGGACATATACCTTATTCGAAAGCTCAAAGATTTAAAATTTTACAAGAGTAGCTCAGGATATACTAATCAATTAGGTTACAAAATCACAGAGCTAAGGATTATGAGATATAAATCATACAATGAGCAGAATGATAATAGTCCTTAGTGCAGTTTGCTGCCATAAAACAGGCATTGCAGATCAGCAACACATGATAAACTGATTAAATGAATAACTAGTCCAGGAAGTTTTAAGAGATCAAAAGAATCTCAAGTGATTGAGGATATTTTGGAACAAATTAGACTTGAGATAGTCAGGAACTTCTGATCCTCATGTGCATATATGAATATCAGCCTAAAACCACACCTTTTTTAGATGAGATAGTCAGAAACACACATGTTCCTACCATTTGCACAAGATTTAGGCATTCAACATTCATAAAAGCATGGATCAGTACTTACAGGCCAGCTATGACAACATTAAGCATAGTGGTGAATGACTCTCTTCCATTTGCAATGTTCTTGTGAACAATTTGGTGAACCAAACAAGCAACGCCCAAGAAAGAAAAAGCACAAATCACCTAAAGGGATGAGTGCACAAAATTCAACAAAGGCGCTTTCAATCAGAGCTCAAATGCAAGACTGTTTGACATTAATCGAGTAAAATTACTGCCTAAAAGCTAAGACAAACAACAATCCTCTAGTTTTCTCTTTAATCGATTGATGAGGAGGAGAGATGAAGAGAGAGTACCGGTGTCATAGCCGAAGAGGAGGCCGCCGATTCCAGCGGAGAAGGCGAGATGGAGAAAGATGGGAGTCGGCCTTGAGACAACGGCCTTGAGACGGAGGAAGAGTGCGGACATGGAGCTCCGTTTCCATGGATGTCGAATTGCTCCGAATCAACAGCCAGAGCAACTCCTTGCAGTTGTACGACGGCGCCGGCGTTGATCCTTCTCCATCTTCATCTCTCCACGCTATCGACGAATTGAGCGTATAATAGGAAGACGAATCGCTCGACTTCTCCAGATCGAGCACCATCGGAGCACCGAATCCAGGAGGAAGAGCACGGAATCGAGCACCATCGGAGCAGACGTCTCCGATCGAAGGTGGACGCGCGGGATGGAGACGGCGAGAGAAAGCGATGGAGACGGAGAGAGAGCGCGATGGA
This sequence comes from Persicaria maculosa, assembly GCA_963922045.1. Lineage (NCBI taxonomy): Eukaryota > Viridiplantae > Streptophyta > Magnoliopsida > Caryophyllales > Polygonaceae > Persicaria > Persicaria maculosa. The sequence continues at coordinate 16,445,276 of OY998259.1, read as the reverse complement.
GACGGCGAGAGAGAGGGAGGTTAGAGAGAGAAATCTAACATTGAATTAGGGTTATATAGTGGCTATTTTGCAAATTTGTCCAAATACGCGTCTATTTCGCAAATACGTCCAATTAATGTGCCAATTTCGCAAATTTTTTCTTAAAAAATTAGCAGGCCAATGTTTTGGCCGCTCAAGCAACCACTGTGCCATTGAAACATACTGTTCTAATTGGCAAAATATTTAATTATGTAGTAAAATTATTTAAACGAGGCCCCGTAAAATCGGAGGCCCTGGGCGAGCGCTCATCTTGCTCATGCCCAGGGCCGGGCCTGGGGACAAGAGTCTTGTCCCACATTGAAAGTTGAGAGAATAGGGAAAGTCTTCCAAATCTATAAAAAGGGAAGGTGATAGTGCTTTTGACCCACATTGCACATTGGAAGCTAGTTTATGTTTATATATTATGAATTATTCAAAGAATAATATACATAATAATTATTATAAACATAAAAAAATATTTTTTTCAAAAAAAAAAATTGGGGTGGTGGGTTGACCCGCCGGGTCATCGGGTTCAAAACCCCCGACCCTAACCCTAACCCGCAACCCGCAACCCGCCCCCACCCGTTGACCCGTTGACCCCGACCCGCCGGGTCAATGACCCGCCGGGTCATTGACCCGTACGACCCGTCGGATCACGGGTTGACCCGTAACCCGTGGCCACCCCTACCTTAGAGTACTTTTATTATTATTTTTGTTTATATTAGTTTCTTTCTACTAAAAATATTTTAATTAAATAACAAATTTAATGTTTTCTTCAATATAGTTAAACAAAAAAATATTTTTAATATATACAAAAAAATTCTCACTTGTTCATAATTTTAATTTTTATTAATTTTTTCTACTAAAAATGAATATATAAATAATAAATTTCAATTTTTTCCCAACATATTTAAACAAAAATAATAATTTTATACTCTCTCCGTCTCGAAAAACAAGTCGTTTTAACATTGTGCACTACTTTTAATAAAACACTCACCTATCAATCAAATCATCATTCCACTAACTTTTTTCATTAATTTTATTGTTTTTAAATACCCACTATATTTTTTAACAAATCAAACTCTTTTAAAAAGTCAACAACACAAAAACCAATACAAATAATTACTCCGTACTATCCTCTATCTAGAAAACCTAAAACGACTTGTATTTTGATACAACTCAACTAGTCTAAAACGAATTGTTTTTCGATAGGGAGGGAGTGTATACTGTATATAATATACGGAGTATACATAAACAAGAAAATTCTAATAAAATATTTAGCCCCCTCCTAAAAAATTTCTGAAACCGCCGCTTCTACCTATCCAATCTCCATTTTCGAGTTTTGAATGGAAACATTGATTGAGATTTGAGGCACATAAACAACAAAACTCTATGGGTGGACGCTGGTACACCTAGAAAGAAAACGAATACAATAAGTATGGAGTCGTGGAAATTACTTTAAGAAACAGTCAAATCAAATGAGCTATTAGTTCAACACAATCCAAGCTAGGCGTTGAACCGTCCCGATTGAATCAAAATCAAGTCAAATCAAATCAGTCAAATTAATTAAGCCTTTATTACTGATGCGAGAACCCTTTCAATTTACTTCGTTTAATTTGGGGAGCGCGCATTAACTCCAACCAAAGAAATCATGGAGCAAATCCTCCATCCGAAGTTCATGCTTCCTAATCGTACCTCTATAAATTAACATTAAATAAAATTTTAAAAATATATTTAGCTTATACATACTTATTATATATTTCAAAAAAAATTCTTAAAAAATCATCCTACAAAAATTATAATAATTCACAAAAGTTATAAAGATATTTTTAAGTTTTAAAAAGTTGTTGTTTTACAATATATTTCTTTTAAAAAATTGTAATTTGATTTTTTAAAGATTTTTTTTCAAATATGTTATAATAAGTATGGAGAAACTAAATATATTTTTTAAAACTTTTTTAATGTTGATTTAGAAGTGAAATATTTTTATGGGACGGGGTTTTAGAGCGGGAATATGGAGCTGAAAATTTACTCCAAAGAAAACACAATGTCCTTAGCAATGTCGAATCCAAAGATCAGCATGAAGCTCTTCATTTCGAGACGACCTCCGTACTGTCCTATGCCAACCCCTAATGTTTTTACTCAATTAATTAATACCATATGCAATAGTTTTGATTTGGTTAAATCACTTAAATGTACTACACATTTACATAAATTTAAGGAGCAATTGTTGTTGCAAGTTTGCCCAAGACACAAAGATTAAGGAGCAATTAATATTGTAAATTTGTCTTGTTACCAACAATGTTGCACACTGAAGCCATTCGGTACTCCGCCCATAGCGATTTCATGTGGTTTTATTTTAGAGTAGACTATACGCTAACCTTTCATATCTCATTTACACTATTTAACATTTAAAAAAAACTCAATTTCTTTTTTTTTTTTGATCCAAAAAAACTCAATTTCTTTAGAATCCTCTCTCACATAATCTATCCCACTTACGATATCATTTTTCAGACAATTTATCATCATTGCTCTTAATTAACAAAACAAAAAAAACCTATTGCTAAAAGAAAAACTACAATATAAGGCCATCTGCATTATTGAATCTCTTTTCGGGCTCATAACTTATTTTTTCAGTTTCATATCAACTTAGTTAAGAACCCTATTTCATATTTTTATTTTTTCACCTTCGACCTATTCTTGAACCCCGACCTTAAACTCATAACATAATTTTCTTTATTTTCCTTTTTTATTGAATGAAATCTTCTTATATTAAACTCATTATTATTATTAAATATGAAATATTATTATTAAATATTAATTTCAAATAATATTAAACTCATAATTATATAACCACAAATAATTCATTGCCAAACACGCGCTAAGAGCACTTTTAACGGTGCACTGTTCAAGATGCTTAATGGGAAAATATTACTCCCTCCGATCCAAAAAGATTGTCGTTTGACTTTTTAACACGTATTTTAAGGAGCTAAAAACTATATAAAATATCAACTTTTTAAAAATTATTTTTTTACAACTTAATATTGTTGGTAATAAGTATTAGATTATAAAAAAATAATAATAAAAAATTTAACATATTATATAGTTTTTAGCTCCTTAAAATATGTGTTAAAAAGTCAAATGACAATCTTTTTGAATCGGAGGTAGTAGTAAAATATTGAGGGGGGGGGGGGATGCTTAAAGGATGCTAATTAAGCATCGATGCTTATGGGTATAATAAATGGTAGGGGGGACGCGTGTCACGCTTTCACTGGCGGTGGGAAAGAGCGGTTGAGATTGAAGGGAAGCAACGGTTGAGATTTAATCTAGCACATTTTAATCACATTCAAATAATGTTATTTTCGCTATTTAAAATGTAATTTTTTTTAAAAAAAAATTTACCGTAATACTAGATTCATTTTTCTCTACACATAGACATCAATTTTGAATATGTTTCGACATATTTTGAAAAAAAATGATTTCTTTCGATATAATTATATTGTTGGTAAATTGGATCTTAGGCGTTCGGTGCTCGATTGCTTATTATTTTTTGTGTAATTTCCTTTTGTTTAATTAGTGAACTTTGTTATTTTATTTTAAATCTCAAAAGTGGATTGTATATACTTTTAGTTATCATTTTATAAATGATCTAAATTTTATAATTAAAATTTAGTAATTAAATACTAATATACTAATATAATCATATTATAAACATGTTTGAAATAGTTATAGAATGGTATATTCGTAAATTGAATTGGTAAAAAAAAAAGATGGATTGTGGGATGATAGAGATGCTATTGTTAAAATGAAAAAAAATAAGGAAGGGGTGCTATTCTGATGTGGCGGAGAGAGATGAATAAAAAAAATACTAATTTTAGTATATTGAATAGTAACCGATAAACATGGGTTAAGTGTATAACGTGAAAATTGCAATTCAACTAGAAAGAAACAAATCGGACTATTAGTTAGACATGGTGGTTCAGAACAGTTGTCCAGTGCCCTTGTAACCCTGTTAAAGCAGAGCAAATCAATTCATAAATCATAACAGTCAAAGTTAACACTTCCCAAACCAAGCAAATTAAACCTGTAGAGAGAGAAGAAAACAACAATGACGACGGAGCTAAGTATCTACATGAAGCTGTTCATCGACACCAACACCAACACCAACAAAGTCGTATATGCCGAAGCCGGCAAAGCCTGTGTGGACTTTCTCCTCCACATACTCTCGTTGCCGCTGGGTTCGGTGTTCAACCTCACTAAAACACCCGTGATGGGCAGCATCGGCGCCCTCTACGGAAGCTTCGAGAGGCTCGGAGCCAGGTACTTGCAGGAGGGTCTGAACAAAGACTGCCTCCTGAAACCCAGACCACCTGCTGGTGCTCCTTTTCCGCGCGTCCCTCTCTTCGCCCCCAAACCCAAAATTCCCGAACCCAAGTACTTCTTTACCTGTGCTAAATTAGCAAGTGATTGCAGAAACCACAGAGATCACCTGTTTGTTTCGGACAGTGTACTGTTTGATTCGGACGATGAAGATGTACCGGGGACTAGCGTTTGCCCCGGGTGTGACACCCGGATGAGGATGGCGCTCAGGTACAAGGCCCCTCCAGCAGTACAGAAGAAACCGCCGGGGTATGTGAAAGGTGCGGTGACTTACATGATAATGGATGATTTGAGTATAGAGCCAATGTGTACGAGTGCGCTCCTCAACAGGCTGAAGATTGAGGATGTGGGAGGTTTGCAGGAAAGGGAAGTTGGAGTTGACATTAATGTGGTATGTGTTGATTTGCTCAATCTTCAATTTCGCTCTTTGATTTTCACATATTTTTAATGATTTAATTTATGTGTTGATGGCTGTAGGGGCTGGCGTTGTTGAAGGCATCGATCAGATCGGAGACCGTGCTTTCTGAAGTTTTCCTCCTGGGAAACAAAGCAGCAGCAGCAGCAGCTTCTTCTTCATCATCTTCTTTTTTGGTGGGAAAAAGGACAAGGGAAGAAACCCCTGCCTCAACGCGTACAGCAGAACAGAGACGAACAAAAAGCAGGAAAGAAACGAAGAGGCTACACAGGGCAACTTCGGGTGACAGTCACCCCTTGTCGGTCCATATGCAGTCGTTCGAGAACCCCCGAAGGAGGCGAGTCCAAAACAAAAAAACCAAAAGGAAAATCGAAATCAGTCTTCGCAAGCGAGTCTTCAACCGCGTTAGCTTCGCGAAAGGTATGTCGAAACCGGATGTCCCAGTTTCTACTAGTTTCAAGGTTTAGTAAGGTGTTTGTTGAATCATTCAAGTAATTGTGAGACTTTTGCAAAGTGTCAGTGCGCTGTGTCTTGCCAACTCATTGTTTCTGGATTTAGCCAAGGCCTTTGAGTTGTGTGTGCTCTGTGTGTATGTTTTGGTAGATTGATTGATCCTCCAATATGTGGTGCTAACAGGCGGATGGAAATTAGTTAAGCCTTGATAATTTTTACTAGTCGATCAGATGTGAAAACCCTCTTTTTAATTTTTGGGTAACTGCATTATCTAGCAAGTTAACTAACACTATAAAAATCCACTCCAATTGCTCTTGTCAAACCAAGTAAATCAAATAAAACAACAACATGCCATTATCCAAGCCTAAGAGCATCTGAATGACTGAATACAACCTTGTTCTTGTTTCTGTCAATGAGTAGCTTCATGCTGATCTTAGTCTCCGACATTGTTGGTTGTTGTAATTTTCGGGGGTTTGCTTGGTTTTAGGGAGTGGGGGACTGGGGGATCGAACTACCCACAACTAAGGAGTTGGGTTTTATAAATGGGTCATGTTGAGTAGTGATAGTAATTGTTTTTTTTGGTGGGGTGTGTAGTGATAATTGTGACTTGTGATTGTGAGGCTGCATAATTGCATTCAGAATGGTAATACCCATAAAACACCCAAAAAATTTTAATCAAAAAATAGAAAAAAACAAAGTAAAATGAAGTAGTAATGAGGTCAAATAGCGCATAGAAAAGAGGGAAAATATAATTGATCTGCCCAAAAACTTCCCTAACAAGAGATGTTAGTAAAAACCAACAACAACATTCAATTTGATTAAAACACATTAAATCAAAGTTGAAAACTCATTTGAAAAACCAAATTGTTGTAGCGTGGTATATATCCGAACCCACTACCTTAAAAGCGATTTCGTCCCGACCACGGTGCAAGTCGGCTTCTGGCATCGCCCCCCAAAGTTACACAGCACCCTTCAAAAGCGTGCACTCACAATCGAAGAGATGGAATCAACAGGAACTCATAACGCTTTTCTACCTAGAAGAGTAAGAAGATGGGAAACGCTTCATATATCTCTTCTAAAACCTAAAAACCTTTTTTAAGAAGAAGAGAACGTGTGCTTAACCACCCACTCTCCCACCAACTTAAGTAGTTGAGGAAAATCCTCACAACCAATTTAAAAAAGAATTTTCCTTTTCTTTAAATATGGATAAGTTTTCATAAAATAAAGCCCATTATAAAATCTTATTCAAGCATTATTTCCAACAAGAGAAACGCTCTCTGTTGAAATCTTATTCAAGTATTATTTCGATCTGAGATCGAAAACCCTCTTCGGAGGCTTGGATCATCTCTCTCAAGCTGACTATTTGCTGCTCTGGAGGTTGTGGGTGTTTCGGTGCTCCTCTCATGGAGTCATGGGGTTGTATCGCTGCTCCTCCCCATCGGTGGAGTGATCCTTGTGTTACCGACGACCTCCGGTTCTACGTCGCAGCCTCGATCCTCCTCTTTCCTGCCTCCCCGATTTCTCCTTCGGGTTAGGGATTCCAAATCTGTCTCTTCACACTCCTCCGCTACCCCGCCGTTGTTGGCCTGTGGTGGTTGGTTTGTGCTCTCCCGGTGCTCCAATTATGTGCTCGGCATCGGGGCTACACAACCCAGCCATGGTGCCGATGGTTTATCCTCCCTCTCTGTTGCATCCACCATTCGACCATTAAGCCTTAATTTGTTGGTGGTTTTGTAGATTCAAGTTTGTGGATCTCTATTACTTTTTAGATCTAAACCAATTTAAACTCCCGGACCTTCGATCTTCTTTTTTTGGTTTGGTCTTAAACATCTTGAAAAACGCAGCCGCTTTCCATAGTTCAGGGTAGTGGCTGTTGGGGTTTGACATCTTGTTCGACCTCCTCCGATCACCCTCTTCGGTGCAAGGCTGCCTCTGTGGGGTTGCTTTGTCACTGTCGGTGGCTGGCTCGGCTACCTTCCGCCTGGCTCCCTCTCGGCCTGGTGTTTTACTCTTGCAGCATCCCAACGTCTTTTTCCTTGGGCCCAAGGTCTTGCCTTGGATCCGAGGCAACCCGCACAATTTAAAAAAATAAAATAAATAAATCTCGTTCGGGCTTGGTATAATCCCGCTAGGGTTTCTGGTGCTTTCGATTCAGGCGGTGTGGGGCTTTACGTTTGGCGTGACTGGATTTTCTTCTCCGTTTGATGAGGTTCTAGCAGTCGGAGTCGGGATAGGTTGGGGTCGTGACAGTGTGCATCGAGGCATCTTCATTTTCCGAAAGAATATTTCCTTGGAGGTTCGTCTTCACTGTCCACATGTGTGTCCTGATATGCCGCTGGCCTACGGTGCTGCTTCAGGGGAGTGCTTGGCTTCATCATTCGTCTACGTCCTCGTCTTGTTCGATGTAGTTGTATTTAGTTTCGCTATTGTAGAGCTCTTGCCTGTATTTTCCACCATCATTGTATTTTTATGTTTGCTTAGATGGTTATCCGTCTGCCGACTTGTCGGCCATCGAGGTTCAGATATGTCTGACCTTGAATTTTTTCCTAATAAAAAAAAAACTTCCCTGACAAGAAGACACACTCAATTCTGACTTTTTTTATTTATCTTTTTTTTTTCAATTTTAGTTAAGACCCTTGAGGATGAGCATCGTGTATTCTCTAAGAGCAGCATAAATCTTCTAGTCTACAAGGATAGTCAGTCCTAGAATTCATTTATTTTGATTGGGTGAAGTATAACCGGAGGATCCGTACCGACCCAAAGAGGGTTAATTTGCAATGCTTATTAAAAAAATCTATATCCTATAAATAAATAATACTAAAGTAGGATCTGTTTTGCCACATGTCACTTTTTCATGAAAAATTTTCCCGCCCAATTTTTTAGCCAATAATATTATGCCACCTTTGTTTAGAATGCCACATAATTAACTATATATTTGAAAATATTTTTTATATTTGCAGCTTTCAATTTCTAAAAAAGGTAATTACTATAAATTATAGTTTAGAAAATATTGTGCGTTCATATTTAAATGACTTTATCTTATTTATATTTTTGGCAAGTATATCAAGCTATCAATTAATACAACAACAACAACAACAACATACCCAATTTGTCCGGTCGGAACAGGGTCTGGGGGGCCAAATTGTATACACTCTTTCCCCGATGTCGTTGAGAGAGTATTTCCTAGTTGCCCAGACACCAACAAATATAAACTCATAGAACAAAAAAATGGTAAATGTAACAAACGAAACTGAAAAAAACAAAATATAAACTCATAGAACAACAAAATGGCAAACGAAACTAAAAAAGATGATGACAAGGTGTGCGAATGGGAGATATGGTCTCTATCCCTCGTTTGAGTCCCAGTCTAACCCTCTCTGACGTGGATGACTCTCCTCCAATGCACTCTATCCATAATCATGCTCTCAGTAAGGTTCAGAAGGGCACAATCTTGGCTTATCATCTCTCTCAAACTCTTCTTCGGTCTCCCTTTGCTCCGTTTTACTCTATCGATATCCAAACTGTCACACCTACGAACTGGCGCGCTCGGCTCTCTTCTCTGCACATGACTAAACCAATGAAGCTCTGACTCCCGTAACTTATCTCGGATACTGCATACTCCCACTTTGTAGCGGATAACTTCGTTTCCGATCCTGTCAAGTCTAGTACAACCACTCATCCATCTGATCATCCTCATCTCGGCCACCATTAGTCTCTGCTCTTGTGCCTTCATAGTTGCCCAACACTCAGCCCCATACAACATAGCAGGCCTAACTACCACATTGTAGAATTTTTCCTTGAGCTTTGGGGGCACTCTCCTATCGCATAAGACCCCTGATATTGCCCTTCACTTTGCCATGCACTTTGAATCTGATGTCTGATATCTATGTCTATACCACCGTCACTCTGCATCACCGACCCTAAGTACTTAAAGCTATCCTTTATCGGGAAAACATCCTCACCCAACATTACGTCTTGTTCTGCGTGTTCCTCTCCCCCCAATCTGAACTCCACATATTCAATTCCATCTTTGATATACTTAGTCTGGAGCCCTTGCCTTCCAACGTCCATCTCCACCTCTCTAACTTCTTGCTCACCCCAGCTCTCGTCTCATCCACTAACACAATGTCATCCGCAAAGAGCATACACCATGGAACCTCCTCCTGAATAGGCTCTGACACTACGTCCATGACCAAAGTGAAAAGGAAAAGACTAAGGGTCAACTATAGAGGTGGCAACACTAGTCAATGCACCCTCGTACATGTCTTTGATAATCTTGGTGCATGATCCTAGAACACCCTTAGCTTGCAAACACTCCCAAATCAGCTCTGTCGGCACTTTGTCGTAAGCTTTCTTCAAATCGATAAAAACCATGTGAAGATTTCTCTTCCTTTCCCTGTATTTCACCACCAAACGTCTCATTAAGTGTAAGGCTTCTGTAGTCGATCTTGCTAGCATAAAATCGAACTGGTTCTTGGACACATAAACACTCCTTCGTAACCGCATATTAATAACTCTCTCCTATATCTTCATTGTGTGGCTACGGAGTTTAATACCTCTGTAGTTCCCACATTGCTGTACATCACCCTTGTTCTTGTATAAAGGAATTAACTTGCTCCGCCTCCATTCTTCTGGCATCCTTGCTGTTATGAGAATAATGTTGAAGAGTTGTGTAAGTCATTCTAGACCTCTCACCCCAATGCACTTCCACACTGCAACTGGGATCTCATCTAAACCCAATGCTCTCTTACTTCTCATTCTGTTAACAACCCTCTTAACTTCCTCATATGAGACCCGTCTATAGAAACTGGCGTTGGTTGGGCCCCTGGGTAAGTAGTCAGACGAACTCTAGCCCTCATTGAGAAGCTCAGCGAAATAGCTCTTCCATCTCTGCAGAATCTGAAGCTCATCCACTAACACTGTACCCAACTCATCCTTGATACAGCTTACTCTATCAAAGTCCCTACCCTTCCGTTCCCTAGCACGGACTAGTGCGAGTAGGAGTCGTTCTCCACCCTTCTCGTCTAGAGCTTTATACATTCTATCAAAAACCCTCTCTTTAGCCTTAGCAACCGATGCCTTGGCGTTCTTCTTAGCCTCTTTGTATTCAGCCAAACGAACAACCCTCTCCTCCTCATTGGAACAACTCGCTAGCAACTTAAACGCTGACTGCTTAGCCCTGACACTTTCTTGCACTTTTCGTTCCACCAAACCTCGTTGCCTCTATGTCTCTTACTAACCTCATAGCCTCGCGGCACACCCAGCACACTAGCAGCCCCTCGCCGAACGCACTCAGCCATGCAACCCCACATCACATATGCACTTTCTTTAGCTTTTGCCATGCTCTATTCCTCTCACCCTTCTCTAGGATTTTCTCCCTTAATAATGGTCCAGTTGAATCTGTAAGTCTCCACCATCTGATCTCAGGTTTTTGTCTACTTATTTTTCTCTTTCGGTTACCCTTGACCTCGAAAATAAGCACTAGTAAATGGTGTGGGTGTATGGGAAGGCGGTTGTGGCTGGGTGCCGGAGGATGACGCGAGGTTGAATATTTTTTTATGTTTTGTAGTTTTAAATATTTTAGTATATTCGTATATTATTTTTTTACATATGTTTTTCTGATAACTAGATTATTATTGGTTTGTTTAAATTTATAAGTTCTAGCACATTATAAGGGAATTGTACTATTTTTCCTAATTGTCAATTTTATATAAAAAAAATTATGTATTATTTTAAATTTACTAAATAATTTAGGATATTTTTTTACTCATGTTAGTAAGTTTGAATATTTTTTCTATTAAAAATAGTTGAATATTTTTTTAATTGAGAATGTTAGTTAGTTTGAATATTTTGTATATTAAAGTATTTGTAATTTGATACAACGCATGCTACACTTTATAATACTTAACTAAACAATTTTGGAACACATGTGAGATATGATGGTTTTATTTAGTTAATATTTTTCCACTTGCTATGTACCAAAATGGGATGTATTTGAATTATTTGTATATGACTTTTTTTAAAAAATAATTAAGTTACTGTTTTGGTAAGAGACTGTAATATTATTTAATTTATTATTTTGCTTTATTTTTTATTCATTTATTTTAGAAGTATTATCCAATAAAAGTGCGGATGATGGACCCTCCACGATATATTTTTACATTAAATCCATGCAACACACGGGGAATGGACTAGTTTTTAAACAGAAAAGAATGAGTACATTGGCCATATGTAGACCTGAGCATGGATGGGCTTAGGCCGAGCCTATGAGAATATCAAGCCCATTTTAGCAGACCGGGCTTGGGTTAGGCCCGGTTTTTGGGCCAACTCTCTTCCCTAAGTCCGCCGACTTGGATGGGATGGGTAGCCCGCCGGGGCGCCCATTATAATTTCATAAAATATATATATATATATATATATATATATATATATATATATATATATATATATATATATATATATATATATATATATATATATATATAGGGGGAGGTTCAAGTGAAAACAAGGCTTACCATAGAAACTCTTTTATGGTGGAAACTTTCAATCTCAACCCTTCCTTTCAGATCAATGGTCTATTTATGAGGTGGCAATTTTGAAATTTATGTGAAGTTTAGGCCTGATTAAAAAAAACCCTTCCCATTTCCCATCTCAGATTGCTCTCCGGCCTCCGCCTCTTTGGTCTTTCCTCGCTCCTGCTGAAGCCGCCTCCTCCCAATTGCTCTCTGCCTCTTTCCTCCTCTCCCACTTCGCTCCTGCCGCCTCTTTCCTCTTCCCTCTTCCCTCGCTATTTCGATCCACTCGTTCAAGATCGCTCTTGCTACCTCGGTTGCTCTCCGCCTCTTCCCCTCGGTCGCCCTCCGCCTCTGCCTCAGTCGGCCTCCGCCTCTTCCTTTCTTCGCCTAGATCTGTCGACAAATTGGGGTTTCGTGTTTGATTCAATTTTGATTTTGATAGGGGGCAAGCAGCAAGGCATAGATAGGGCAAGAAATTAGCAAACAAATCATAAAGAGAGAGAGACTGAGAGAGAGGGCAAGAAAAAGATGAAAAACAAATAAACAACAGGCAATCAATTTCACTTCTCAACCTATTTGATGCAAAACAAATAGATAACAACTACTATGGTCTAGCCACAAGAGGAAATCTCGAACAAGAGAAGCAAAATTTAGAAGTCAGGCAGTCAATTTCACTTCTCAGTCTATTTGATGCAAAACAAATAGACAACAACTACTATGGTCTAGTGCACATATTCTGTTAGTCAGTCAATCTCCCCATCATCAATTAAGCGATAAAAGCCTAGCCACAAGAGGAAGCAAAATTTAAAGACATTAAAATCAAAATCCAAGGGGAAGAGCCGGAGAGCGAGGCAAACCGGAGAGTTCTTCATCTCGCAAAATGGAATATAAGCGACCCGTAATCGAATCGGGTCATCATCCCAAAATTGATACCATGATAATAAAATAGCGGGGAAGAGGCAGAGACCAGCAAAAAAGACGCATTGGCGGTGACCAGAAGGAAGCGGGAGAGAGAGCCAGCGGCGCCGGCGGAAATCAGAGACCAAAAATCGAATCAGACAAAAACCCATACCTTGGTAGATCTATTGCGAAATCAAAGGGGAAATCGGGGGGAAGAGTCGGAGGAGGCGGTTGTGGAAATCGGAGGGGAAGAGTCGGAGGAGATCGGAGGGGAAGAGTCGGAGGAGGCGGCTGTGGCTGTGGCTGTGCCGGGGGCGGAAATCTCGAACGAGGCACCGGCGAACTGAGACAAGGGAGAGGGTTAACCGAGAGAGCAGAGAGGGGAGTAGCATGTTTTTGGATCTGAGAAAGAGCAACGCTCTTCGGGTTTTTTTAAAATTTATTTTCCTTTTATTTTTTGTCATTAAATGAGTAAAATATTAACAACCATTGATCTAAAAGGAAGGGTTGAGATTAGAAGTTTCCACCATAAAAGAGTTTCTATGGTAAGCCTTGTTTCCACTTGAACCTCCCCATATATATATATATATATATATATATATATATATATATATATATATATATATATATATATATATATATATATATATATATATATTGCGTTTGATCTCAAACTACACAAATGTGCTAAGTGTCTCAAAAGATTGAAATTTTATACAAAACAAAGGTATACAAGTTACACAAATGTGAGATTACACACTACAATCTTTATGTAGATTCATTTCAATGAAAAAATCTTGAAAATAATTTATTTAGTGCTATTGTATTCCTTAATTTATATGTGATGTAAATACTATTAGTATTTATAAATTAATAGATGTAAAAGTTTAGATATTATATAATCAATATATATACTCCGTAGTATTTTAATACAAATATATAAAAAATAATATAAGTAATATATATAGGCATGCAGGGCCTACCGGCCCGGTTGGGCTTAAACCTTAGCCCAAGCCCGGCCCTATGGGCCAACCGGGCCGGGCCTGTCGGTCCACTTGGGCCAATTGCCTTACCTAAGCCTGCATATTTTATAGGGCGGGTTGGGCAGGTCGGGCGGGTTAGCCCATATTTGCTCAGGGCTGCCACATATCCTCTTCTCTATAACTCTAGTCCTACGTGGCAATGTCTCCTTCCTTCATGATGATGTGTCATTTTCTTAATTTTTTGGATTTTTCTTACCTAAATAATTAATGTCTATGTGGCATTGACAATTGATTAGGAAAGAATGCATCTTCTAATCTCCTATATACCAAGAATCTTCTATTTAGGCCATAAAAAGATTTCTAATTTTCTTCAATTTCCGCTTCAATTTTCCAATCAAATCGATTTCCACTTTTCTTCAATTTAATTTTGATTTGTTTTTAAAAAATATTATTTTTTAAACCCACAAATATTATTACCCGTATTTTTTAAAAAAACATATATTTTTTTATACGATTTTTAATTTTCTCAAATATTTTTCCCGTCTTTATTATTATTATTAAATTTCAAATGAAAAATAATTAATACGTCGTTGACCTAATCCTAACAATATCTTAAGGTTGATTTTTTTTTCAAATTTACAATCTTAATCGATAATCATAACAATATATATGATTTTTTTAATATCTAGATTTGAAAAAAAGGATCAATATTGTTATTTCTCATAATAAACACTCATGCAGTACATCTATAATCTACGGAGTATTTAACATGTAAATGACAAACTAATTCGTTTCATAAAAATGAAAAAGCAATAAAGTAAAAAATTGAAATATGACACAATCCTTGAGTTATAAGTGTGCAATATGTCTTAAACTCCTAGGTCATAAATCAAGAAGAATTTTTCAATTTGAGAAATGTAACTTATTTTTTATTTAAATATAATGGATAGCATTACAACAATTCAAATAAAATGAAATATATTCATGGTATGAGAGAGAACTAAAGCGGTAATTTTCAATAAAAATACTTACCCGTACAAGGTACGGGAAAAATACTAGTTTTAATTAAATAACAAATTTAATGTTTTCTTCAATATAGTTAAACAAAAAAATATTTTTAATATATATATATATAAAAATTCTCACTTGTTCATAATTTAAAATTTTATTAATTTTTTCTACTAAAAATGAATATATAAATAATAAATTTCAGTTTTTTCCCAACATATTTAAACAAAAACTAGTACAATTCTCGCGCCATGCCGCGGTTTTTTAAAACTAAAATATTAATAATATATATAAATATATTATAAAATACTAATAAAAGTTAAGATAAAATAAAAACTTTACCATAAATGTATCTTATAATTCTGAAATAATTTTTTTTATATCTCGTCTAAAGTATAATACATAAATGTAGATATTTTAAATCACCCAGTAATAATAATATCAATATCATTGTAAATTTTTTAAAAACTTATAAATCTGAATCATGCATTTAAATGTGATGTGTCACAACTAATAATTATATTCAATGTTTTGAATTAAACTCAATAGTTAGTACATAAATGTGAGTTAAGCCTAATGGTTATATTAGATTGAATTCAATGTTTTGAATTAATCTCAATTGTTAGTAAATATGTTAAGAATAAAAGATAATGGAGGATTAAAAAAAATTAATGGAAAAAAGAGAAAAGGAGAAATAAAAAAATCAAGGAAAAAAAACATAATTGGTTAATATTTTTAAAACTCCTCTAAGATTGACACGTGAGCAAAGTCTTCTAAATTAAGGTTATATATAGATAATACTCCGTAATTTTATACTGTAGTACGGAGTAGTATAATATATGGAGTATACATAAACAAGAAAATTCTGATAAAATATTTAGCCCCCTCCTAGCAAATTTCTGAAACCGCCACTTCTTCCTTTTCAATCTCCATTTTCGAGTTTTGAATGGAAACATTGATTGGGATTTGAGGCACATAAACAACAAAACTCTATGGGTGGACGCTGGTACACCTAAAAAGAAAACGAGTACAGTAAGTATGCAGCAGTGGAAATTACTGTAAGAAACAGTCAAATCAAATGAGCTATTAGTTCAACACAATCCAAGCTAGGCGGTGAAGCGTCCCGATTGAATCAAAATCAAGTCAAATCAAATCAGTCAAATTAATTAAGCCTTTGTTACTTACGCGGAGAACCTAGATCTGTCAAATGGGTCATTCGGGTCAGATTCAGGTCGAGTTAATTCGAGTGTCGGGTAATACGGGTTCCAGGTAATACGAGTTTCAGGTACTTTCGGGTCCCGGGTAATACGAGTTTGACCGGGTTTTCGCGTCAATTCGGGTCGATTTCGGGTTGGTCAATTTTTTCTTTTTTAAATTAAAAAAAATCATGATTTGATAATTTTGCAATAAATTTAAAATTCTAAAGTTAAAGACGTTGCTCATAAGTTTTGGTGCTTGTAATTATATACCATATTTGATCTAAAATATTTGATTTTTATTATTTCTCGTAATTTTTAATAAAATGTAATAACATATAAAATATGAAATTTTCAAATAATTTTTTAAAAATAATTTCATGCAATTAGTAATAAGCATAGAATTGTTTTAATATTTTTTAGAATTTTTATCTTATTAAAAAAAGTCCGTTGAAAAATAAAAAATCAAATACTATCAATCAGACGGAGTATTACACACAATACAAATAAATATAAAAGTTGATTTGAAAATGAAAGATGAAGTGATTGTAATTATAAAATGTAATAAATTGGAATCTCCATAAAAAAAATTAATCATATATAATTACAAATCAATCGGGTCAATCAGATCACCGGGTCGAAACCCAGATTACCCAGAAAATTTTCAAGTATTTCGGGTTCGGGTCGAAAAAAAATTTCGGATCGAAATTCTCGGATTCGGGTCGAAGTTTTTTCGGACGTTCGGACCAGGTCGACCGGGTCGGATTGTGTTTTGACAGGTATAGGAGAACCCTTTCAATTTACTTCGTTTAATTTGGGCAGCGCGCATTAACTCCAACAAAAGAAATCATGGAGCAAATCTTCTATCCGAAGTTCATGCTTCACAACCTCATCTTATAAAAATATTTCACCTCTAAATTAAAATTAAAATTTTTTTAAAATATATATTTAGCCTATAAAAATATTTCACCTCTAAATTAAATTTTAAAAAAATAAAATAAAATTTTAAAGTATATATTTAAAAAAAAAATCTTAAAAATCAGCCTACAATAGAAAATAGGGGGAGGAAAAGACGGTTACGATAGAAGATAGGGGAGGAAAAGATGTTGGGTATGAACCCGGTTCAAATCTTTATTTTTTTCCTACAGAAACCATTCAAGAAAACCCTTGTAAAAAATCTACTTACAAAGGTTGCCTTATCAGCATTTTTGACCCGTTAAAAAACTCATGGTAATATATTAACACTACCTTCAAAGGTCAGGATATTTTTATTACATTTGAAAGTTGATGATGTATTTTTACCATACTCCCAAATGTGGAGATATTTTAATTAGTTTTCCATTAAAATAACATCTGGTTCTGCATTTGTGAAAGGGATGAAGAGACTGAGAACCTTCTCGACATTTGTGAGGTTTTTGACTCCTTACATGTAAAGACTCAAAATTTTAAAATATAATTTTTAAAATTTTAATTTAATTTCCAATTTAATACTACATCCGTCTAAAAATACATGAACTTTTACTATTCACACACGTTGTTTTATGAGTTCGAGTTCGAGCTCGGGAACCCGCTCGAACTCGACTCGTTTTTTCAAATGTGAACGAGCTCGAGCCGAGTTTTTCGAATCGAATCCGAGCCGAATCCGAGCAGCTCGTGTTCACATAAAACCCCTATATGTCTAGCTGTCCATAACAGGCACAGAGTGTTGCACCTTGTAAGGGCCCGGATTTTTAAATCCTAATTCTCGGAAAAAGAAATTAAATATGAATTTAAATCGGGTTAACTAAAATCTCTTAAAATGAATTCCGGCATATAATTATTTTAAATGGACTTTCATTCAGATTTATTTTCGCTTTCGCTTGCTAAAGTTTGGAAGTATAATATAATTTTATTATTTGATTCAGTTCGAGAATTCGATTTCAATTTGAAGTTTTAAGCTTTATATCTTTTGAGTCGGGTTAAAGTCAAGTGAGCGGGTTTCATGATTTATATTATATTCTATTTCTTTTTTTCGAGTATTGTTAAATTAATTTAAATTCGATAATGATTTACAAATTCGATATAAATTTTATAATGTCGGGATTGGGACAGAGCGTTGAGATATTTTTAGCGTCGGTATCGTGTTAGAGAGCGGGTTCGGATTGACCTCCTTGAGATTTCAAATTTCTAATTGTAGGGCCCACTCCTCCCCTATTTTCTTTTTCCTTTTTCTTCTCTTCTCTCTCACGTTCAGACTTTGGTTGAGGCAAGCCTCCTTGTTTCTCAACAACACATATTGGGGTTGTTTTGTTTTGTGACATTTCATGATACCTCTGCCTCCCTATCTCTTCATTCACTCAGAAACCCACAAAAAGCAATCCCCTCTCTCTCCCAATTGCTCTCTGCAGAAGCCTAGAAATCCCAGCTGTAGGTGGTCCTCACCACCTCCTTATATGCACCTCGGTTCTCCTTGCATTCTTATCCAAATCTCATCCAACACCCTACTCTCTCTCCTCTCGCTCGCTGCTCTCTTCCTCTTCAATTTTGGATTCTGCCTCAAGAAGCCTCCCGCCGAGCCGCCATTGTCACCGTCAAGGAATCCCAAACCACCACTGCATTCCCCTTCTTCACTTCTTCCGTTTCCCTTCTGCGAGCCATACCAGCAGCTGCTCCACCATCGACGTCGGCCACCCAGGAGGTCGCCGGAGCCGCCATTTCCGCCGGGCGCAACCCCTCCTATCCTATTCGATTCGGACAGCAACAGTAGCAGAAGTTGGGCTCTCATCCAAGCCAAGACCCTCCCCTGTATTTCTTCTGTCCGAACTCTGTTCGAGCGCGGTCCGAGTCAAGGCCAAGCCGAGCAGCAGCCTAGCAACAGCGAGCCCGGATCTGTCCGGCCTCCTCTTCCCCTATCCTCGGTTTGAACACGGTAAGGCTCGGATCCTCCTTCCTCTTCCTTTCACCTCCAAACTAAATAAAGGTCCAAATTTATTCACTTATCTCTCTCCCAGACCGAAATCGCTTTGAAATCGGACTCTGACAAAGCTTCAACGACTTCCATGGACGTTTTCCGGCGAAGAACTTCGACCCCTCGGTGAGCTCTTTTCTCCCCTCCCTTCTGTGTCGTTTTGATGGGTTTGTGTTTCCGGGTATCGGGGAGAGATTCGGCGAGCGATTCAGGCGAGTGGTTGCCGGCCGGACCTGTTCCTTCTTCTCCTTCCGCTCGCCGTTCCATCCGTTTAAGAGGAGCTGTGTTTTGACGTGGAGAGGAGACAGGTTTCATTTTGGGGTTGGGCCTATTATCCGGGTTTGGGCTTCGGATCCGGGTTTGGGTAACGGGTTGGGGCTGGACTCGAGTTGGGCCATTTGGTTGGGCCTTGCTGAAGGGTAGGGTTGTGTTTTGTTGTTGTTATTATATGGGCTCTAAATATGATGTTATATATATGTTTACATATATGTAATATATTGTGATTTATTTTGTTAAGTTATTATGATTATTTTTATATTATGAGATTTTGTGAGATAAATATACTCTTGGGGAATTAGTATATACTCCCTCTGTTTGAGAATATAGGTCCATTTAGACCTGGACACACATTTTAAGGCATTGAAGAAATGTACAAGTTTACCCCTATTATCTCTTTTGTTCAGTAGTACTCCGTATTATGGAGTATAAGTACTTTTCTTTGAAAAGGAAAAATTCTGACAATGCATTAATGGCATTGAACACAAGTGGACAGAAAACTCTTTGAATTCCTTAATCTTCTTTGAACACGTAAAAACATACAGTACTCCGTAAAATGTTTGAAAATACAGTATGGAGTGCTTAATTAGTTGGAGCCAAAAATTTATCCCTTCATTTTTTTAGTGGTGGCGCGCACTTTTTCAAATATTTCACCCAAATCAAAATTGGAGCCATTTTTGTTGTTATCTTTGAGTAAACGGATAATTATATATGTGCAGGACAATCTAATTAAGGATATACATACACTGTAAACATGGATTCATCCAATCCTCTTCATTTAAATTCTCTCCCTCCTGAACCTTTAGTTGATTTGAATGAAACACAATGTTCGGAGCTTGAAGGACATAATGAATCATCCAATTTTGAGCATTATGGTTATGGGGATGTTGAAGGAGCTACAAGCAACACCTTTGAGAATTCAGGAACTCTATACGATCAAGAAGCTGCATCAGCTGACTTCCCAGTGGTCATTAGATCATCTTCAAATGGTGTTCTAGTCATTGATCTTACCATAGGACCAAACCAAGAAGACTCGCAAAGTGTCGAAATAAATATCGATGAATTGGATGGAGACAACGAACAACATTTTTCACCCAATCCTCCTGGTAAGTTCTTTTTTGAAATCATCTTACTAATTGGCTAGAATTTTCTTCTATCTAGTGATAAATTCATAGGACCTAGTAATGATTTGCAATTCTTATCCTCATCCTTCATCTTTTTGCATGTAATTTTATTGACTACACTAATGATCAACTAAATTTTTTCTCATTTTTGAACTACTCCAGTAGAAGACGTCAACATTCCTGGAGGTGAATGCCAACAAAATAAGAGGAGGTTTTTGTCAAATGAAGAAAGACGGGCAATCTACGAAGCCTTACTACAGAGAAGTGTACACGGGAAACTGAAGCGCTACACAACGAAGGAGGTTTCGTCATTGTTTTCAGTGCCGTATAAAACAGTTCAACGGATTTGGAAGCGATCAAAGGATACGTCGAACGGCTCATTTGTCGACGTGTCTCATAAAAAATCAAGAAACTGCGGTCGGAAGCGAGTTACAATTGACCCTGATTCTATCACTTCGATTCCCTTAAATCGAAGAACAACACTAAGGGCACTTGCTGAAGCTTTAGGAATCAGCCTTACCACTCTTTATGCACGTTTCAAGGAAGGTTTTCTTCGTCGTCACTCGAATGCAATTAAGCCTTTTTTGAAGGAGGAGAACAAGTTAGCCCGACTCCGTTGGTGCATTTCTATGCTAGACACAAGTACTCAAAATCAAGAGCCACGTTTCAAAGGTATGTTCAATTTTGTTCATATCGATGAGAAATGGTTCTATATGACTAAGAAGTCGACAACGTACTACTTGCTCCCAAACGAGGAAGAACCGATGCGTTCATGCCAAAGCAAAAATTTCATTGGAAAGGTTATGTTTCTTGCCGCCATTGCAAGGCCGAGATTCGACGAAGAAGGAACTGAAGTATTTTCAGGAAAAATAGGGTTGTTTCCCTTTGCGACAAAGCAACCCGCTATAAGACGCAGCCGGAATAGAGAAGCCGGAACTTTAGAAACAAAACCGATTACATCGGTTACCAAAGAAATCATACGAGCCTTCTTAATCGAAAAGGTCATTCCGGCGATTCAAGCTAAATGGCCACAAGAGGAAGTAGGAAGAACACTTTTTATACAACAAGACAATGCTCGTACACATGTGCAGCCAAGTGATGAGGAGTTTCAAAGAGCTGCTTCACAAAACGGATTCGATATTCAGTTGGTTTGTCAGCCCGCCAATTCCCCGGATTTGAATGTTTTAGATCTTGGGTTTTTTAATGCAATTCAATCACTTCAAAATAAGGAGTGTGCAAAATCAGTGGATGAACTCATTGCTGCGGTTCAAAGGGCATTCGAAGAGTATCCGACGGAGAAGATCAATCGTGTTTTCTTGTCTTTGCAATTGTGTATGCGAGAAATCATGATAGCTAAAGGGGGGAATGGATATAAAATTCCCCATATAAGCAAAGAGAGGTTGGAAAGAAATGGTCATCTTCCTAGCCAAATTACTCTTGACAGTGTCTTGGTAGAAAATACCAAGAGACTTATTGAGCATGGTATCCTTAATTAGCATACATTATGATGTAGGACTAAATTAGCTGGTTTTTTGTTGAACCGTTATGTGCAGTACTAGTATTTTGATGATAATGAATGAATTGCAAGTATATTTTGATCATGAAAATGAATGGATGAGTTCAGTACCATTAGATGATGATAAATGAATGCTCTTTTGTTGCAGCAAGTATTCATACGGAGTATGTCTTTGTTATTCATGAAATTTCTGAAATCTGAACAATACACCAGCAAAATTGGAGCAATGTATAATCTCCTTTTATGCCCAAGTGGACATAAAAAAAAGAAAGTGGGCCAGAACAAATAATTAGATGAAAATGTGAAATTGATTTGATGTCATATCAAATGAAACCAGTACTTCACACCCTTAAAGTGATTAATTAAGTGTAAGGGTAAATTTGGAAAAGTTGGTCCAAAATACCTAAATGGACTTATATTCTTGAACAAAAACTAGATCCTAAATGGACCTATATTTCCAAACGGAGGGAGTATATTTTAAAAGTGTTTTAAAAGTAGTATTATTTGATGCATATATGTTATTAAGATATTATGTGGTGTTTATAAATGTTTTATAAATGATAAAGTAATTTATTGCTGTTGTTAATTATTATGTAAAAGTGACATGTTATGTGTGTTTTGATTATATTATTTTATAATTCGTTTTTTTCGTGGAAATGTTATAATTCTGAAATTATTTTATATATATATATATACATATATTAAGCTATTTTGAAATATTACTGTTTGGAAAATCAAAATGCCGGAATTATTTCTATAACATGATTTTGAGGTATTAGTTTTAAGGTTTAAATGGTTAATGTCGGAATTCTTTGTCTTGATTTGATGATGTTGGTTTTGAGAAGAAAGTTGGAAATACGGTTGGTACGGTTTTATCAATGGGTTTGACTGGAATAATGATTTTGGTTGATGTTGATAGTATCGGAAAGGTTTTGGGAAAATGGTTTTACCGTCGATCTGTTTTGAGGATATTGAGAACTTGGGTTCGTGTGTGTGAGAATGTTGGTTCGGTAGCTTATGTAAATGGCTTGATGATAGGTGTGTATTGCGGTTGGATTGCTTTTGGACTTGCATTGGGCTCTTGATTGCGTTATCTTGCTGTTCTGCATTCTCAGGTAAGTTCCCTAGGGGGCTTACTCAGGTTGGACATTCATGCCTGTTGTTGCATTTTATGTTAGGTGTTGCATATGCATAAAAGCATGCCATGTAGTATCCTGTTTAGGTTGCACTAATTGAATGAGCATCTGCTTACTTTATGCGTTTGAAACAGAACGGCCGTTATCTGTGATAGTCCTAGAGTCTTTGCTAGGGTCATAGGGTAGCACAGCCTCATCGGGTACCCTGAGTCAATCGAGTCATGAACTTCCTTATATTATGAGATGCATGCGGGCTTTATTGTGGAGTGGGTTAGGCATGCGTGCCCCCCGATTATGATGGAATGCATTCACGAGCTGGCCAGTCTCCGCCCTATCGGAAGGGGGTGGAGGTAGGAGAGGGATATGCCACTTGGCATTGTCTTGGACCCTTTACTGTATTTTGTACACATTATTATAACTAGGAGCATGCTAGTGTGTTTGACTTTCGTACTGCATTAGAGCATCTTTATTAGGTATAGCACATACTATGTGGCCTCAGCGAGGACTGCCGGTCCCGCATGAGTGGCTCGATCTGACTCCTTTCCCCGTTCTTTTTTTAAGGTATTTTCTGCAGACTTTGATCGCTCGATGTCTATATGACGGGGTTCCCTTTTTGCGAATCGAAGAACCTGGCTAAATCCCTAATTCATTATAAATGGTAATCATCCACTTATGTTTTGATTTTGACCCGGCTCTGCCGTGGCGCTTTGTATCTAAATTTTGCTTCTGTCTTGCTTCCGTTTGAAATAAATTTCGCGAGTTAGTCCATAGGACCGGTTAAGGGTACCCAATGGCCCTACGATATTTTCAGGGTTCGAAATCCCTCTTTATTACTGACCATAAAAAAAAATGAGTTTGAAACCTCGACCCGTACCTGGATTGCAAGATCCGAACAAGGGTTTTCATCCCTTGAAACGTAACCCGGAAATTATAATTCTGGGCCGTTACACACCTCTTGAGATACCCGATAGAATGTCATAAAAGCATAATATTAAATTTAAAAGACTCGATTTAAATTCCTAAAAATCAAAATAGATATTTGTTTTGGTTTTATGTGTTGCAAAATGTACCTAGGAAGACCCTTGCTATATGACTTGAATTCCACCACATGTCCAGAGACACTAGATCTATATAGAATTGAACCCCTTCTTCATAAATACTCCATCCGTTAATTAAAATTTGACGTTTTACTATTCACACATGTTTTTTTTGGTGTTAAAAAAACTATATACTCCGAAAAATATTAAATTTTTAAATAATTTTTTAAAACAATTTCATATTTATTATAATTAAGTATGAATTTATAAAAACAATTGTAGAAAAATATTAATATTTTATATAGTTCTTATTATTCTAAAAAATGTGGATAAATAATAAACGACATATTTTAATTAACAGAAAGAGTAATAAACGGAACCTTATGTAAGAAACTAGGGAGCAATTAACTGACCCAAATCCAACTATTAGTTCAATACAATCGAAGCTAGGCGTTCAAGCGTCCTGACTCCCGATTGAATCAAATCAAGTCGAATTAATTAAGCCTTGATTACTTAGTCAGATGTGAAGAACCCTTTTAATTTGGGCAGCAGTGACTCCAATCCAACCAATTCAAAGAAAACAACGTCCTTAGAAATGTCGAACCCAAAGATGAGCACGAAACTCTTCATTGACAGCAAAAATAAAAAAATGTCATAAGTTAGAGCCGAATCAAACTTATGATAATTAAGTCATTTATGCTCTTTTACATAGGAGTATAATGTTTCTAACCCATAGATCATAGGTGACCCCTTAAACTCTAAACCCTAGGCAACCCCCATACCGCCGAGAATGTAGTAGACCTCCTTGTCGAAGAAGTCAGGGAGTTTACGGTCCCTCTTCAAATCATTCCTCATGACCCATAACGACTCGGAGTCTTCCTTGACCTGAGACTCCCACTCCTTGATCTTCTTGAAATCGTCGGCCAGATTGCTCCCCCGCTTATGGCACTGGATTGGCCGGACTCGAGAGTCAAAATAGGTCCACATGTTGATGCAGATCTTTTTTTTTTGTTTTTTGTGTTTGTTTCTGTATTTTTTTTTTAAAAATCTCCAATCTAGCTAGTCCGCAACTACTTGTAGACTGAAGGCTGTTTGACACGACGTCCAAAGTATTTCGCAACCGGGTGCGGACTTAACTCCGTAAGAAGTCGTGCAGATTAGCAGTGTGTCCAATAAAAATTACCGGTGTATTTAACGTCTCTTTTTTAAACCGGCCCGTTAATTAAGATGCAAAATAAATCCACCCGTAGTGTTTAAAAACTGTCCAATGCAATGCAAGGCGTTCAACTCTATGGCTATGGGTGAACTAGCTAGTTGGATTTGGATGAATTAGTTTCTTACTGTAATTTCTACAGTACGGTACACAACTAGAAAGAAAAAGAAGGATCCTCCAGTAGAGTTTTTCCAAAAAACTCGTATTTCCAAAAAAAAATACAGTAACTGATCCAAGTTAGCCGTTCAAGCGTCCCGATTGAATCAAATCGAATCGAATCAAATCAAATCAGTCAAGTTAATTTTCACCAAAAAAAATAAAAAAAATCAGTCAAGTTAATTAACTCTTGATTACTTATTCAGATGCGGAGTACCTTTTAGGCCCTGTTTGGTACCGTCCTCATCACTCCTCTCTTCTGTTCGCTCGCTGCTGTTCACTCTCGCTATCGCTTCTTCTAGTTGCTCCCTTTCGCTCTCGTTCAGTACGCTCCTCTTTCTCTTCTTCTCTTCTCTCCTCTTTCTTTCCTTACCACTTCCGGTATGTCGCCTCTTCTTGGGTTTGCTCTCGCCTCTTTTTGTTGCTCCTAGGGTTTGTGCAATATTTGGCTTTGTTGTTGGATGATTGTTAGGTGAAATCTGGAGAACTTTGTGTGCGATTTTTTGCTGGAATTTGGCTGCGATTTTGCTCTTGTTTCTGCAATTTATTGGCTGAGATTTACTA
Organism: Persicaria maculosa; assembly: GCA_963922045.1. NCBI lineage: Eukaryota > Viridiplantae > Streptophyta > Magnoliopsida > Caryophyllales > Polygonaceae > Persicaria > Persicaria maculosa. The sequence goes on along the minus strand of OY998259.1, from coordinate 16,419,439 downwards.
CTATTTTTGCCCTCATTCTGTCCGATTTAGGATGCAATTTGGCTGACATTTATGCTCTCTTTCTATGCGATTTTATGCTGCAATTTGGCTGAGATTTGCCCCGGTTTGTGTTAATGTTCAAGCTGAAATTTATGTTGCTTCACTACCACATGATTCTTATAACATTTGGGTAGCAAGTTCTACTTGAACCTTTCTTTGTATGTTATGGGTGAACCGTATGTTTGTATTTGGTTTTATGTTGTGTTTACAGCCGCTGTTGGATTTTGTAATTGCTGTTTTGATAGCTATTGTTGGAGTTTTTATGTTGCTTTTATAGTTGCTATCTTCATGTGTTTGCTCCGGTTGGGCTATGTAATTGCTGTTTTATAAGCTACTGTTGGATTTTTTCTGTCGTTTTTACAGCTGCTGACTTCATGTGTTTGTTGTTATGTTTATGAAGTTTTTAATTGCTTATTTTTATGGGTTTTGGATTGGTTTTGCAGCTGCTTCAAAGAAAACAACGTCCTCAACAATGTCGAACCCAAAGATGAGCATGAAGCTCTTCATTGACAACAAAAAGAACAAAGTTATATTTGCTGAAGCCGGAAAAGATTGCGTTGACTTCTTCCTCAACCTACTCTCTTTCCCTCTCGTTTCCAGTTTCATGAACCTCAAAACAACATCCAAGATAGGTAGCCTCGGCAACCTATATGGAAGCTTCGAGACCCTCGGGGCCAACTACTTGCAGGAGGGTTTCAACAAAGACTGCCTCCTGAAACCCGGACTACCTGCCGGTGTTCCTTCCCTTCAGGTCCCTCTCTTCGCCCCTAAACCCATCCCTCCCGCTCCGAAGACATTCTATACCTGTCCCAATTATTGCAGCAATAACGGTAATGGTCGCTTGTATGTTTCGGATGGCGGAGGGGCATTTTGCCCCAACTGTAGCAATCGGCTGAATCTGGAGATGTACTACTTGACCCCTGCTCAAGAACAGACGAAAGCAGCTGGTGGTCCGCCGGGGTATGTGAAAGGGGTGGCGAAATATATGATAATGGATGATTTGTGTATTGAGCCAATGTCCACCAGTGCCCTCCTCAACAGGTCTAAGGTTGAGGATGTGGGATGTCTCCAGGAAAGGGAAGTTACTATTGACATGAATGTGGTAAGTGTGTTTTGCCCCATCTCTATCTCCGTGACGTGATCTCGATCTACTTCTTTTTTATTTTCATAAATTGATGTTTTAATCAAGGCGTTTGATGATTGCAGGGGTTGGAATTGTTTAAGGCCTCAATCAACTCTGAAACTGTGCTTTACTGATGTTTTCCTCCTGGGAAATACAGCTGCTGCTGCCTCTTCTTCTCAAGTTAATTAAGAAATGTACTGGTGTAGTACTACTCTAGTAATTTTAAAGCTATATATGGTGTCATTTTGTAGCTTAGAAGTGTACTTGGATATGGAAGCTATTTTGAAGCTTAGTTAGAGATTCCATGGAGTCATTTTACATTGGACAAATTGTATTTTTGATCTCACTGAAGATGCAGTTTTGGTATATAGTGATGATGAACTATAATGTATATATATGCAATTGGCTCCAAACGTGAGATCAAAATATTCATTATAGTTCTTACTTTTGCGGAACGGTTTCGATACAAAATATTCTATCTTAAATTCAAGTTATTTTGAAGACATGACCAAAGTGATTCCATATCGTGTTTGCAAGTTCGTTTTTCCTACATTGATACAATACAAACCACATTCCATCAACAGAAGAACTTAATTACTCCGTGTTAATAGTTGCACACAAATTGACAAGGCACTCAAAAGACTAATAAGATACCATAGCTTAAACTGGACACCTTAATACACTGCCAAAGTACAAGCTTAGTCTTAGACTATCCATCTCCATTCAAAGACCTCTCCATAACATTCCTGAATTAAAAACTTGATCCAGATAGACCTCCTAATTCAAACACATTCACCCGGACAACTTAAACTAAAGCAAAAGTACTAGAAACTCAAAAGGACTAATATATATCATAGCTTCCATCTATCCATAAAACCATCTCCAAAAATCTTCACTTCAATCCAGCAGCTTACTCAATTTCTTTCACAGGAACACATCAGTAAGAACAGTCTTAGACATAAGGGAGGCCTTCAGCAATGTCAACGCCTACAATACAAAAACATTGAAACCTTGTAATCATCAACACCTTGATTAATTATGATGCAAGTGAAATAATCTTTATTCTATAATTCATTACTGCGCGCAATGAGAAGAAAAAAGAGGAGCTAGATCAGTGCAAAGCCATACCAACTCCATGTTGAGGCTGATTTCCTTTTCCTCGAGGCAACCCACATCCTGAATCTTGAACTTGTTGAGAAGTGCAATACCGGAAATGGTAGACATGGGCTGCACGGACAAGTCATCCATTATCATGTATGTCACCACCCCCTTCACATACCCACCAAGAGCCGGATCTATCGGCTTTACAACAGGCGGAGCGATGTACTTGAGCTCCTGGCCCAACACACACCCATGACCACTTGGGCATCTCGCCCCTTGTCCATCCGAAACATACAAGTGACTAGAATTGCCGCAGGTATAGAATCTCTTGGTACCGGGGACATCGGAGGCCGCGGGGGTGGCGGTCAAGAGAGGAACATTAGAAGCAGAACCAGCGGCTGGTTTGGGACTCAGGAGGCAGGCTTTGTTCAGGCCCTCCTGCACATAGGCGTTTCCGAGAGTCTCGAAGCTTCCATAGAGGTTGCCGAGGCAACCGACCATGGATGTTTTGGAGAGGTACTCCACCACTGTGCCCAGAGGCAAGGAGAGTATGTGGAGGAGGAAGTCCACACATTCTTTCCCGGCTTCGGCGAATACAACCTTGTTCTTGTTTCTGTCAATGAGGAGCTTCATGGTGATCTTAGTCTCCGACATTGTTGGTTGTTGTAATTTTTCAGGGTTTGTTTGGTTTTAGGCCATGTACACCCCCCGTGTACTCTTCTCTCTGTACTTCTCTCACTTTTTTCCTGCCACATCAGCATAAGAACACCCCTTCAACTATTTTATAAATTTTCACACATCCGTGTACTCCACTCTCAAATCATACACTAATTATTTAATCATTTATTTTAGTCTTATACTCTTATTATATGAAATTATAAATTTATTTGTTTATTAAATTAATATTTACAAATCTTTTGGATTGTGATATTATTTTTATTTAAATATTGTATTAAAACGATAATTTTTTTAACAATTATTAAAATTATTAAAATAACATATCACATTAAAATATCCAAATATATATATATATATATACATTCATATATATATATATATACATTCAAGTTGCAATGATTTAATTATAGTCATTTTTTATTTTTACCTATATATAGTCAAAATGGGTATCTATGTAAAGATAAAATAATTATCTATTCAAATATAAATTTATTTATTTATTTTAATATTTTAAACATTTGAAAAGTGGGTTTGAAATAAATAAAATCTTTTATCAAGTGGGTTTGTTGTGTACTCCACCATGTTCTTATTTAAGAACACTTTTAAAGTGTACTTGGGTATTTGCTTTTTTATTTAAATATTTTTGGCCTTAGTACACCCCAAATGTGCAGGGGTGTACATGCCCTTAGGAAGTGGGGATTGAACTAACCACACAGCTAAGGAGTTTGGTTTTATAAATGGTTCATGTGCTAATAATTGTGATGCTGCCCAAAGAGGCGGAAATCTGTCGTGAGAGTTGGGTTTATTTTTTTTATTAGTTACTCCATCCGTCTCGAAAAACAAGTCATTTTAGACTAGTTAAATTGTATCAAAATATATGTCGTTTTAGGTTTTTTAGGTAGAGGATAGTCATGATTTGTATTGGGTTTTGTGCTGTTTTTTAAAAGAGTTTGATTGATTAAAAAATATAGTGGGTATTTAAAAATAATAAAATTAATGAAAAAAGTTAGTGGAATGATGAAATTGATTTATAGGTGAGTGTTTTATTAAAAATAGTGCACAATGCTAAAATGACTTGTTTTTCGAGACGGATGGAGTAATAATTTAAGGATCAGACGAACCTGACTCAATGAGAGGTTAACAAAGTCAGTAGACGACGAACCGTCCAACATATAACGTAAAATAAAAACGGTACAATACAAAAAGCGGCGATCAAACTGTCAAGTTGAATAAATGAGTCTAATAAAATATAGCAGGGAAAACGTAGACTAAACCCTGAGTCAAGCGCTACCAAGTGATGATGATCCCGTGAGGCCGTGACCAATTAAAATGAAACCATTGTGGACTGGATGATCCACACTGGCCCAAAGAGGTGATTAAATAGTTAATGCTAATGATGTATACAGACTATTCAATGATCACCTTCCTCACCCCTCTTTCCTGAGTCACCTTCCCACACCACCGCTTTGCACTCTGGCGTCAACGCCAAATAGCTCTTTGGATGATCCTACTCCTACCAGAAGCCCACAACATTTCTCCATTTGCGTTTCGGGCTATCATCCCCACCCTGCAGCCCTTGTCGACCGAGGCCGACGCGCCAGTCGCAATTTATCCACCTGCCTTTTAGTCCCTATCCACCTGCCCGGCCCATACATTATTTACTCAATTTTTTTTTTTTTGTTCAAAGATAGACACTTAGAATATCTTCCCCGTAAGCCATAATGGCTAGGGAAAATAGCCTACCAAAACAGAATATTCTATAGAATATTCTCTTTTAGCTTATTATACGGTTTTGTTGTTCCCACCGTAGGCCAATTTTGGTAGGCTAAATTTCCTAGAAATACTAATACTCCGTCCTAAAATACATTGTCTTTTAGCATTTTGCACAAGTTTTAATAAAACACCTTACTTTTAAAAAAACATCATCATTGCACTAACTTTTTCATAAATTTTATTATTTTTTAACACCCACTACAAATTTTAACCAATCAAATTATTTTAAAAAGTCAACAACACACAAACCAATAAAAATCATTACAACTTTTTACCTAGAAAACCTCTTAGCCCATCTATTATTGGACAAAAATTTACATCTAAAAACCCATGTATTGTTGGACGGAGGGAGTATAATTTAACACTTTCACATCTCATTTTCGTAACTCGATTCTATCTTTAGTAAATTAAGCAACATAATATTTATTTTTTACTATAATTTTGATGAATCTATAATAAAAAAGATTAATGTCATTTTCTAAAAATATTATTTATGCAATGATAGTTTAAATGTGTCAAATATTATATTCATATCGAAGAACTCTTGAATATCTTTACAATACTACAACTTTTATTTTTAATTAAAAATCATAACTATATAATATACGGATTTATAATTGTATCATTTACATATTTACATACATATTAAACACTTAAAAATAAATAAATAATTAATTAATAGCATTTAGCCTTTGTTTTGGAAATAGGCCAAAAACAAAAAGGCTAAAATGGGTTTTGGCCTAGGGTGGGAGTAAAATTTGGCCAAAACCCATTTTTTGGCTTACCATGGGAGATGCTCTTAGACCACTACAATATTGGTCATTACATGTATCCTTACTCAAACTAAAAAAGAGCAAAGTTGTAAATGAAAAAAGGATTAAGCCCAGTTTATATGGATATTTGATATGAGATATGAGATATAGTTATCAAGATATGTATATTGAAAATGGGTATGAGATTGACATCTTATATCTGTTGGTTAGAGGGTGTATATATTATATTAATAAAAAAGAAAATAAATAAGCATCCTTCTCCCCTTTATTCCCCAATTAAACGAATATATAACAACACATTATTATAGATCTTAGATCCGTCCTATTGGAGTGCATATAGCACCTGTAATGCAAAATTGCAATGGAACGAATATATAACAATGTCCATAAATGGAAATCCTTACTCCTGCGGCTCAGATGTAACAAAACAAAACTCTGTTCTAAAGTCTGTCAGGATGGGCTTCCGACTGATGTTCGATTATCTAAAAGGGGCATTGCTATTCCCCATAATATGCCCTCTGTAACCATCATGAGGAGAATGCTACCCTCTTATTTTTTGAATGCAAATATTTCTTTGCTTTATTCGTGTCTCTTCTCAAAGGTAAAAACCATGATCACAAACAACATCAAGGCTTCAAGTAATATAGCGCCGCTAATTACAACTCTCGCTTCTCAACTAACTCCTCAAGAAAAACAAAAAATGGCATTCCACTGGTGGACCATCTGGTTAGTTCGTAACCAATTAATTTTCCAACATCAGAAACCATCTAACTTTGAGGGCTTTTTACGTAAGGTGGAATCAAGACTGTGTTAAAAAATTTTTAAATAAAATATTTTATATAATTTTTAACTCCTTAAAAAGCATGGCAAAAAGTTAATAGACTTATATTTTCGAACGGATAGGGTATAATTTTAGATAAAAAAAATAATACTCCGTACTTTACTATTTCTGTCAAGTCATTATGACCTACGGGGAAGATGGGAAAGAAACGAAATGACCCCAAATCCAACTTTTAGTTCAACACAATCCAAATGAAGAGATGCATGTGCTACAGTGCCTACATCATGCTCCATCATCAGCCTTCAATTCTCCAAGTTCTATCAAATCAAATCAACAGAGTGAAAGCCATAATTACTTAGCCTGATGTTCAGAAGTTTCTACGGTACGTACTTTTTTTGATAAACCTCTACGGTACGTACTTGAAACCTCCTTTCATCGTACGGAGTATTTTATTTATTTTTTCTGCCAAAACTCCGAATGTTGTTTATACATGAGCACATTTTTAAACTTGAGTTAAAATTTAGGTTCGGTTCAAGCTCGTTCTTATCCTAAATGAATTAAATATGAGCAACTAATACTCGACTCGTTCCGATCGAATAACAGCCATACTGGATACTACGTTCTTCTTCCCTTGATGGTACTTGCGGTCCATTACAAAATTATTTAGGTTTTAAATAAACATTGTATTGAATAAAAATTTAAAAAAATATATTTAAAAAATTTTATTATGAAAAATCATATTTTAATTTAATTATTTATATTTTTAAAAAATGAATTTTCATAATAAAATTTTATAAATATATCAATATAAGGGTATATAATCTAAAAATACTTATATTTTTGTGATGAACCGAAGAGAGCACCGAATGGGAGTAGAGAATTCGAACTAATTTCAAGAATATGGGTAAAAAAATATAATGAGTTGTTAAAAGAATATAAAAAATATAAGGAACTGTTTCCATAAATAATTTTGGCATGTTCAAACTTGGTTCATTTATTAAACGAGCTCGAGGCGAGTTGATTCTAATTTTTAAACAAGTTTTTTTAATCAAGCTCGACTTGTGTATGAAATGAACGAGTTCAATCCGAGTTTTTTTTTTTGAGTTTTAAGTCGTTCTACTTGATTATAACATAGTATATATTAATTTAAAGAAAATTTTAGAAATTTCACAAAATTCGAGGTATTCGAGCTTAAAATCGAACTAGTCGAGCTTTCACCAGAGCTTAAAATCATGTTCAGACTCGACTTGTTTAGATAAGTGAATAAACTCGAGTTGAGTTATTTATGAGCCGATCTTAAGCTGAGCTAGAGCGTAAAAGTGGATGGATCGATGAATGTAGAAATAGGGTTCTCCACATCCTACTGACCAACTAAGTAAGGCTTTAAATTGACTTGATTTGATTCCATCGGGAGGCTTATAGAGTTATAGGCCTAACTGGATTGTGTTGAACTTATCGTTGGATTTGGGTCATTTTTTTTACCGATCAGTAACATATCTCAATCTTCCCAATTTTTGTTATTTTTTAGGGAAATTCCGTTTGGTACCCCTAAGGTTTTAACAATTCCGCTTGGTACTCTAAGGTTTTATTTTGTCCGGATGGTGTCCCTGAGGTTTGTCAAAAGTCCGCCTCATGCCCAAAACTCATATTTTCACTTTTTGAAATCAATAAAATGGTCCATTATTTTTCCTTATTTCACACGACCCCCTTTATTTTTAACAATGAATAAAATTACCTATTATTTAACTAAATCCAAAATAAAAATGAAAAAAAGCACCTTTTATATATTTTTTCAATAAAAGCACACATAATTTCCAAAATTTTAGCAAAAACTCACCTATTGTTACAAAAAATTTTAGAAGAAAATCAACCTTTATTTTTAACATTACACAAAAGATTCATTATTTTTAATATTTTGCAAAAAAAAATCTCATTATTTGTCAAACATTGTACATACATAACATACCACCCATTATTTATAAAAAAAATTTGCATCAATCCATCCTCACATTTTGTGGAAAAAAAATTGACCAATAAATTACAAAAAGGATAAAACCATACTTTGGATAAACAAAATCTCCTTTATTCTAATTGAGTATTAGGTAAAAAAAATCCACCCTCTTATTCATCAATCCACCCTTTATTTTTTACATTACTTTTTCCAATAAAATTCTAATAGAGTATCGGGTTAGATTGATAAATTAGGATGGTTCATGCTGAGTCAACTCGATCCGATCCGACATTTTCAGTTCAGGTGAAACCCAAAGACCCGATTTTAAAAGAAAATGATAATTATAATGTATTTCTTTCTTATACAATGAACTATTGTGGCTAAATATTAAATTGAAGAAAATAATAATTCTGGGTTTACGGATTGAACCGGAAAAAAAATAAACTACCAAAGTATTGAGCCACCATATGATCAACCGCATTTACAATTGTTAAAATTTAGTGAATTATATGTTAAATATTATTTTGGAAAATAATAGGTGTTAAATATTGTTTTGGAAAATAACGAGTGTTTTTATTTTATTTTTTCAAAGTATGGAAACTAATATGTCTTTTGTATAATTTTAAAAACCGGAATGATTTTGTTTTAAAAATTTTGGAAGAAGGGTGATTTTGTGATAAAAAGTTTTGGAAATAATATGTGATTTTGTTAAATTTTAGAAATAAAGGTGTTTTTTCAATTTTATCTTGAGTTTGGATAAATAATAGGTAATTTTGTTCATTGTTAAAAGTAAAAGAGGTTTTGTGATATAAGGAAAAATAATGGGCCATTTTATTGATTTTAAAAAGTGAAAATATGAGTTTTGGGCATGAGGCGAACTTTTGACAAAATTCAGGGGCACCATCCGGACAAAATAAAACCTTAGGGCACCAAGCGGAATTGTCAAAACCTCAGGGACACCAAACGGAATTTCCCTATTTTTTATTTGCTGCATGCCAATTATCTACATTTCCATAGCACAATATTGCTGAAGGTATAGTCCTTGTACAACAGGCAGAGGATACTGCAAATAGAAAGGTTTGATTACAATTCTATCTCGATTTATTAGCTTGCTCAATGACAAATGCAATTTTTTCAAAAGCTTAAGCCTTTAGTCCATTATTTGGCTTGTGATGTATTTGAAATTTCTCTCTTAATAGGCTGATAATGCTAGCGGTTCACATGAGCAGGTACATTTGTTATCTTAAAATTCATTTGTTAATTGTTCCAGAAAGTGTATATATATGAAGATTAATCTAGTGGACGTGGCGGCTCTTTGTCATGAAAGTTATTGAGCTCCATGATAAGTTTATGACCTTTGTGAATGACTGCTTTGCAAACCATACAATTTTTCACAAGGCCTGTTTTTGCATGCTCTTTTTTCACGTGTAGCCTTGTTTTTTTCTTTTAAATACTCTGTTAATGATTTACATTGTTTTTATCACACTCACAGTCTCTTAAAGAGGCATTTGAGTCCTTTTTACAAGGGTATTGGGGTAGCTCAAGTGTTGAACCGTTGGCTACGTTAGTGACAATATTTTGAGAAAGGGTGGCAGTGAGAAATTGAGTGATGACGCAATTGAAGAGTCATTGAAAAAGGTATGCTATTCTAATACCCTGCCTTTGTCTTGATGGTCTCTCACTCCCTAGGTTCTAACTTTTCTGGTTATAACTTTTGCAGATAGTCAAGCTTCTTGTATATGTTAGCGACAAGGACCTTTTTGCATAATTTTATAGGTTAGCCAATTTGATCAATAATTTTTTTGTTTCATTTCCTTTCACCTAACATGGATGTCTTTAAATGCACCTGTTTCCAACTGCCTAGAGGAAAGAGCTATCTCGTTGCTTGCAAAGTTGAAGCATCAATGTGGTGCACAATTCACGTCTAAGATGGAGGGGATGGTATGTCCAGACTCCATACTATATTTTCTATTTGATGTTGATTTTTGGTACGAAGAAGTGTAATCCTTTGTACCCTTCCTACTTTCAAGTCACTGATTTGACTTTGGCACGGGAGAATCAAGGTCAATTTGAGGAGTATCTTCCAATTTTTGTATTTAAGCTGCTAAACTTTTACAGCAGACATGTTTTATAGAGCTTAAGATTTTTTACAGCTTCTATTGTTAATTTTAGAGCTTCTGTTCAACCGTTGCTTTCATGTATGGGCATGAATTCAGCTTCTATTATTTTTCTTAATTGTGTAATTTCATATTATGTAATTTCAAGCTTTTTGTTTATGAATTTTTTTTTATCTGAATTCTATTTCAATTGATCAAAAAAGACCAAAAGTTAAGCAACATGATAATTAACTAACTACACAATTACACATAATCACAGATAGTCTATACGAGATTGGAACTCGTATAATCTAATTAAAACGCATTGATTAATATGATTAACATCCGAAAAATAAGATAAATATACTTGGATTAATTTTTAAAATCTTGTGTGTGGCGCAGGGGGTATAGGCTAGTTAACTATAATAACTTTCTCGAATGCCTTTATCGGGAACGATTACACATTTCTTCGTTGATGATTTGATTGCCGCTTTTCTATCATATTTTAACTGTTCTGTCTTTCCGCGTTGGGTCGCCGCCTTGGTGTTTCTAGGTTTAGTTCAAAAATCTCTCATCTAGGTGGGGGACTGTCGGTGTTTCGCACTTTCTCAAGTATCGTCCTTTTTCAGTGGTGGGTTGCTGCTCTCCGTCTTCTCAGCGTCGAGCCTCCGTATGAGCTTTCGCACTCTCCCGTGTTCTCGACATTCGCGGTTCACCTAGGGTCTTCCTCGTCTTTTTCGCCGTTTGACGGAATTTATGGAGGGTCTGAGTTTTTTCTTTCATCTATATTGATTTGTGGTTTACTATATGCTGCATGTTGACGGTTGCCTGTTTGCCGATTCTTCAGCCTGCTGAGGTTATGAGGCTGTATGGAATCTCACAAAAGTGAGGGCCGAAAATGGAACATGCAGTTCATATAATATAATATAATGTCCGAAATTAATCGCACGAAAAAATTGCAATATTATACCCTTCGTGCTTTAAAACCTCGACCTGCACACAAGAATGCACGATGAAACCGGGCATGGAAACAAAGATGGGCCTTCGGTAGGTGCATTATGTCGCATACTGCTTGAATAGGAACATAAGCTCCCAAGCCAATTCAACATCTTGACAATGGTTGTTACTAGCTCTTGTTGATAATAACTATTTGAAGAGGAACTAGATCGAATTAAGAGCCAATGTGTCTTGTTCTTGTGAAACATATAGTACATAAAAATATAAAATCACCAATATTCTTTTTAAGATTTTCCCTTAGCCTTTTAATTAATATTGAATAAAATATTAAAATATATTTCAAGATCAACAACAAACACAAAATAGTACATCCATTCTTATTTATCATAAACAAGAGCCAGAATGTATGTTTAATCAAAAGGTTTTATATATGAGAAATCAAAAAAAGGAAAGAACACATAGTTGATTTTCAATGAATATCTCTAATCACTAAAGCATTAGAAACACATTTTTATAAATACTTATTCAATATGTATAAAACGTGTTATCTTCTTACATCTCAAACAAGAAAATGCTTCTCCTCTTACAAGGAAGTGATTTTCCTGTCGATAGATAGATAAACCATTAGTCTGATAGATTTCTTCTTCTTCATAGAATGGGAAAAAATGATGCAAGAACAGCACCGCTATACAACTCGCAACAATTACACGGCAATGGAGAGATTGAGGGCCGAAACTGGACCATGCGGTGCACACAACAACAGCTATTCGTCCTATAAGAGACTTGTAAAATCCATCACCGTCATGCTTCAAAACCTGGGAGACGCATAAAGTATGCACAATGAAACCAAGCATGGAAACAAAGACGTGTTGCCTGCTCAATATGAACATAGGCGTCGCCCAATCCATCACCACGACAAAGGCTGTCGTTCTAGTTGCAAAGGTGAGGCTCTTAGAGCAGCCGCGTTGTTTCTCCCTTCTCTTGTGAAGTTTACGACACTCGTAACATAATGTTCTAGCTCTCGCGATGCACGTAAAATGCCATGATTGAAATGCTAAAAAGCAACCGAAAACATAAATAAAATAGAAGCAGAACCCAACTAGAGGTTTTGGTTCATGGGCGGTAGACACGAGAGTGCTTATCCATGTCAAATCTAAGGACATCATTAGAAGAGCATAAAAACACAAGAGTGATAATCTCATGTTTTTGTAAAGAAACAGTATATTTCGCTCTGAATAGGGTATGAAATGTGGGCACCCTTTCTCCAATTAAGAATGTATTGATTTCTTACAAGTGTGCGTAAAAACCCTATTTTAAGAAATCGATTTACCTTAGGAGGAACAAGAAGAAACAACGTTTCCTGAATTGTGAAGCACTTCTTCAAGTAACTATGGAGTTTTATCAACACAGATTGATTGGCTAGGTTTATGTATCCATTATTTATTTATTTATTTATTTAAAAAGATTTTTATAAATGGGTCTCCTATTTTGTTCCATATGTGAACATCCGGAATTTTTGTTAGTGAAGTTCTAACTTCCTTCTAATGTCTTCTATCTTTTTTTTTTCCAAAAATAAAAGGTTGTTAAGATTTGTTTATCAAAAAAGGTTCTTCAAAGATTTCTCTTTGAATAATATTTTAATTTTAACTTTCAAAACCCTTTATGAATTGCAATATTATCAACAATAATTTTTGGAGTCAAATCATCAACAACAAACTGAAAATAATAAGGCAACCTACAAGCAAAAAAAAGCAATTAAGCATATATGTTTGTTTCAAAAAAAAAAAAAGATGAACCTTATTACACCAAAATTAGCAGACAAATAATCAATTAGTTCTTAAATATGTGAAAATTTTATTTGTGCTGATGACCAGTTTGTAACGTAACAAGAAGATGAAGCAGAGTCATTTTTGGATCACACTCTGCACTGACCTTTCTTTGTGTAGATCGATCCTCGAATTTGAGTCCAAAATAATATTATTGATGATTTGATCGCCTCTTTCTTTCATATTTTAATTGTCCCGTCCTTCCGCGTTGGGTCGTTGTCTTAGTGTTTCTAGGTTTAGTTTTAAGAGAGGTTATAGTATCGTGTGTCCTGTTTGATAGAATGGATCGTGACAGTGTTCATAGTATTCAAAGATCCCTCGTCTAGGTAGAGGGAACATCGGTTATCTGCACTTCCCCGAGTGTCATTCTTTTCTGATGGGGGTTACTGTTTTCCGTCTTCTCAACGTCGAGTCGCCTTGTGAGCTTCTCCACTCTCCCGTATTTTCGGCATTCGCGGTTCGCTAGTGTCTTCCTCGTCTTTTTCGTTGTCTGGCGGAATTTATGGAGGATCTGAGTTTTTTCTTGTATCTCTGTTGATTTGTGTTTTACTGTAGGTTGTATGTTGATGGTTGTCCATCTGTCGATTCTTCAACCTCTTGAGGTTATCAGGTTGTCTGACATCTCACGAAAGTGAGAGCCGAAGATAAATCATACAGTTCACATAATATAATGGCCGAAATTCATTGCACGAAAAAAATGTAATATTATAACCTTCATGCTTTAAAACCTCGGAGTTGAACACAAGAATGCACGAAGAAACCGAGCAAGGAAAGGAAACAAAGACGGGCCTTCGGTAGGTGATGTCGCATATTGCTTGAATAGGAACATAGGCGCCCAAGCCAACATCATGACAAATTGACAATGGTTGTTACTCTTGTTGATAACTCTTTGAAGAGGAACTAGATTGAATAACCATTATGTCTTGTTCTTGTGAAACAGAGTATATAAAATCACCAATATCTTTTTAAAGATTTTCCTTTAACCTTTTAATTAATATTGATTAAAATATATCATAAACAAGAGTCAGAATAAAAATGTATGTTTAATCAAAAGGTTGTATATATGAGAAATCAAAAAAGATATCAAAAAAAAAGAGAAATCATAAAAAAAGATAGAAAACCTAGCTGATTTTCAATGAATATTTATTGAATAAATATAAAACGTGTTATCTTCTTACATCTCAAACAAGAAAATGCTTCTCCTCTTCCATTATAGGAGAGATTTTCCTGTTGTCGATAGATGACTAATCCATCAGTCTCATAGATTTCTTCTTCTTCATAGAATGGGAAAAGATGATGCAAGAACAACACTGTGATACAACTCGCAACAATTATGCGACATTGGAGAGATTGAGGACCGAAACTGGACCATGCAGTGCACACAACAACGGCTATTCGTCCTACTAGAGACTTGTAATATTCATCCCCGTCATGCTTTAACATCTCGGAGATGCATAAAGTATGAACAATGAAACCAAGCATGGAAACAAAGATGAGTTGCCTGGAGATTAAGAACATAGGTGCCGCCCAATCCATCATCACGACAAAGGCTGTCGTTCTAGTCGCAAAGGCAAGGCTCTTAGAGCAGCCGCGTTGTTTCTCCCTTCTCTTGTGAAGTTTACGACACTCGTAACATAATGTTCTAGCTCTCGCGATGTACAAAATGTGACATGGTTGAAATAGAAAAAATGAACCATAAACAGAAATAACATACAAGCTGTAGAACCATAAACAACCGCGTTCATGGGCGGTAGGCACGACATTTATCCATGATGTAATAGCAGAGGACCCCGCTTGTAGCGCATAAAAACAGAAGAGTGATGATCTCTTGAGTGATGATCTCATGTTTTTGTAAAGAAACTCTGGATATTTCGCTCTGAATAGAGTATGAATGAAGAGTCGCAATGTAGACCCTCTTTCTCCGATTAAGAATGTATTAATTTCTTACAAGTGTACATAAAAAGTTGATACGAAAGCTCACTGCATCAAACCAACCTTTTTAAGAAGTCGATTTACCTTCAGGAGGAACCAGAAGATCTTGAATTGTGAAGCACTTCTTCAAGTAACTATGGGGTTTTATCAACACTGATTGATTGGCTAGGTTTATGTATCCATTATTTATTTATGTTTTAAAAAAGATTTTTATATATGGGTCTCATATTTTGTTGCATATGTGAAAATCCGGAATTTTTGTTAGTGAAGTTCTAATTAACTTCTTGTGTCTTTTTTTAAAAAAAAGAAAAAGAAAAAGGTTGTTAAGATTTGTTTATCAAGAAAAGGTTGTTCAAAAATTTCTTTTTCAATAGTATTTTATATTTAACTTTGACTCAAAACCCTAATTGCAATATTGATCAAAAATAATTTTTGTGAGTCAAATCATCACCAACAAACACAAAATTACAAGGCAACATACCAGCAAAAAAGCAATTAAGCATATATGTTTGTTCCACAAAAAAAAAAGATGAACCGTATTACACCAAAATTAGTAGACAAATAATCAATTAGTTCATAAATATTTGTGAAAATTTTATTTGTGCTATGACAAGTTTGTAATGTAATAAGAAGATGTAGCAGAGTCATTTTTGGATCACACTCTACAGTGACATTTGTTTGTGTTAATATGCCTTTAATCATTGTTGACCGGCGATGCACCAAGGGGTCCGGAGGTGGTCCTTGGGGCGACACGCCCCTGGCGGGGTCAGGGGCAGTGCCACCCCACCTTTACGGTATGCAATGTTTATTGTAAACGGGCTTATCGTCTATCTATTTTGAGCTTTCAATCCATTGTTTGTTTATGGTTTCATGAGTTTATACATGTACTCATGAAGCGTCGATCCCTTGTAACCTAATATGTTTTCGCTTCCTCTAATACAAAACTGGTTCTCTTCCCGTGGACGTAGGTAATGCATTGTTGCCGAACTACGTAAATCTTTGTGTCTTTCTTCTCTATTATCATTCTCGTTACAGCAGTTTGTGTAGATTGTTGAATTTGAGTCCAAATTAATTTTTGGATGCCAAGTAAGTGATTTAGCTAAAATTTTGTTCGGATTAACCATCCAGTTCCTCAATCTTGGATCTATATAATTCACAAGTAGTTTTTCAATCATATATGAATGGAAAACAATGGTGCAAGAAGATCGCGGCATAGACATTGCCACGATGGCGTGGCAATAGAGATCTTTAGGGCCGAAAATGGACCTTGCAGTGCATACAATGACTGCGTGTAACACACCCCATGAAAAATTTGTAATATCCATAGTGATAATGCTTGAAAGCTTCGGCAGCGCAAACTGCGTGGACGACCAAGCACAGCATTGAGCAAAAGTGGTGTAGCCATTGGATTGGGCTCCGTGGTTGTTTGTATATGAATAAAGGTCTCCCGGACATAAGCGGCAAGCCCCATTATTCTGGCTGCGCATGCGACGCAACCTCTTTGTTTTCAATTGACACGGAAGTGTTGAGGAAGATTAAGTAGATGGTGAAATCACAGGATATATGAGGTTAACATGACATCTCAGTATCTCACCACTCGAAGAAGTGTGGATACTCAATACCCTCCATATGATAAATATTTAGAAATGATGACCACTGTCACAATCAATAAATGGTATGAAAAATGGTCACTGGCTAAACAATCACACCAAAAAATGGTCATGAGGAAGATACATCAATCCAAGTCCAAAAGAAACCGGCAACAATATTTTATCCTATGGAATTCGGCTAAAACGATCGTGTTTTTATGATTTTGGATTTTCTATCTTATGCCAATATGTCCTAAGGGCGATAATTAGCATTCCAATTTGAAAAATATTTTCTCTAGATTCATCCAACTTAGCAGTTTTTAAAATAGATTCTAATGTTTACCCATGTTATTTACGAAAACAATTTTTCAATTTAGCTTCTTAACAAACTCTATAATTTTACTTAGTACTCCGTAAGTTTTACTATGTACTCCGTAGTATGTATCATCTAAAAGTTTGGGAGAGTTCAACCTGTGGCCATACAAACTGCATAAAATTTCACACCCTTGCCTTCTTTCGATTTTGCAAATGCATTATTCATTAAAAACTTCCCACATCAAGTCCAATATTGATCAATTTACACTAGCATAGAGTCTCTTATGAGCAGGAAAGTCCATCTCTTACCATACAATATCCAAAAATGGATAAAATCGGATCAAGACCAAAAACAATAAACAATCCTCTATGCATTCATTTGGGCCTCTGTAACAGAACATGGTCATAAGATTAAGTAAACACGACGAGGATTAGAATTAGAAATGAAAGGAAGTTTGGTTGAGAAGGAAAGAAACTATCCAGTAGACGAAAACAATGAATCACTGATTGTGTAGTTGCCAATCATGTTAATGTGCTCCCACAACTTAGTTGCCAAAACACTAGTTTTTTCGACAAGATGGAGTCATTCATATGCTCATACTCGGATCCAGAATTCACAAGTTACATGGATCAAACTAGTGACAAAAAATTACATGAATTCATTTCAAACCCTTTATAAAACATTGCAGAGACACCAGTAGTTCTTCAGTCAAAGATGAAGCCTGATAATTTAACACTGAAAACACACATACCGGGATTCCTCGCTTCTATTTTCTTCCCTTCTTCTCAAAATGGTGAGACTTGAGCTTCTTCTTGCGCGCTGGCTGCGGAGGACCACCACCAGCACCCTCTCTAAAGGGCATTCCCATAAGGGCCAAGAGCCTGTATGCTTCCTTGTCGGTTTCAGCTGTGGTGGTAATGCACACATCCATTCCCCTCGGCTTGCCTAGGGCGTCAAATCTGATCTCTGGGAACACAGTCTGCTCGCGAAATCCTATGCTGTAATTCCCATGTCCATCAAAGCTGTTTTGGTTAACCCCTTGGAAGTCACGCACCCGAGGAAGTGCCAAGTTGATCAGCCGATCCAGAAACGAGTACATCACCTACCAATGCCCACCAACACCAAAGACAGTTACATTTTTCGGTACCATATCTCGACACACATTGCGAAACTGTACTAATCTATCACATTTTCTAAATTCAACAGAATTTGGAGAAATGCTTATCTAAATGACAATTCAAATCCAAGTTGAACGAAATCCAGACAATCGAATTAACAAAGAGATAGAGGCATACATTTCCACGGAGGGTGACAGCAATTCCAATTGGTTGACCTTCCCTGAGCTTGAAAGTAGCAATCGATTTCTTAGCCCTAGTTTTCACCGGTCTCTGGCCAGTGATCATTGCCAATTCGTTAATTGCAGAATCCAGACCTTTTGCATTCTGTGAAGCTTCCCCAATTCCACAGTTCACTACCACCTTCTCAATCTTCGGGACCTGCCAACAATTCATATCAATTCATCTCAGCTCAAGGTCAGTAACCCCAAATACTGAAGATTGAATTTTGCAAACCTAAGGGAAACCTAAAAGAGCGAGAAATTGAGAGAGACCTGGTGAATATTGGTGTAGGAGAACTCGTCCTTGAGCAAAGGAACAATCTTTTCTAGATAAGCCGATTTGAGACGGTAAGACTTCTCAGCGTCGATGTTTTCCACAGCGACGCCGGCCGCCGCCGCCGCCCTCACCACCACCGCTCCACCGGCGACTCGCGCCGTGGAGAACGGGAAGCAAGAGCTGGTCGAAGCTGGAATACATTGGCCGTGGAACGAAGAGGCCGCAGAGTGAAGCAAGGAAACGGACGCCATTAGCGAATGGTTGCTTCTCAGCTGGATAGGGCTGGGCTCGGAGTTAAAGGGGATAGGGGTGGAGGACAATAAGGTCAATTCACATCTAATAGGGCGATTTTCGCACACTATAAAATTGTGGGGTTATTTTAGCAAACTGAAATTACCTAAAAACGCCTACAGTTTTCGTTCTTCAGCGTCCAAACCCCAAACCCCAAATCCCACTCCTGTTAAACCCAACCTCCGCCGAACCTTAAAACTCTTTCCCAATCTTCCTCACCTCCGCCGCCAACCACCACCGCCAGGCAACCGGCAACCCCTCTGTCTCTCGAATTGAAGGTATCAGCTCTTTAAATTCCTCTCTCTCTCTCAAGGCTTAGGTTTTTTTGGTGTTCCTTTAATTGCAAAAATCTCATCTTGCTAATTCACATCTTCCTCCCTATCTCAGATGATTTCAGCAATTTCTTGGGTGCCTAAGGGGATCGCCAGGTCCGTGCCGTCAGTGGCCGACCCTCCATCTAGAGAAGAAATCGAAGAAATAATAAAAAGCGGTGCTCTTGAAGTTGGGTATGTGATATCTTCTTTCTGTTTCTCATTCCAGCTTTGAGACTGCGGGTTGTAATTGAATTAGATATCAATTTATTACTGAGTAGTAATTTTATCGGCATATTTGATAGACATGGTGACAATGAAGAAGAGGAGGAAGATATGGAACTTGAAGCAGACAATGAGGTTGATGAAGTTGCTCAGGCATCGGCTGCAGCGGCAGTGCTCGGCAATGCATCAAATGATATCGCTGATGCCTTGAAGGAACTTGATATGGACAATTATGATGATGAGGATGATGATGGTACTGTTTTTGTGGATTTTTTCTTCTTTTCAACTTTTTCTTGACGAGTTTGTTTGAGTCCTCTGTGATGATTATCTGATCTTGTTGTCATTGTTGTCTAACCTCAGGGATTCAGCTGTTCAACAAAGGAATTGTTGGTGACTCCTACTATCCCAGCAATGAAATGGACCCTTATTTAAAAGACAATGATGTATGATTGCCTTAGTTTTTCTTGTTTATTACTTATTAGGAACATTGTTTTGGTCTTAAATACTTTAATAATATAACATGGTTTATCCTTTTTTATTTGTAAAGGATGAAGATTCTGAAGAAGAAGAGGATATGACTATAAAAGCAGATGATCTAGTTATTGTGTGTGCACGGAACGAGGATGATGTCAGCCAGCTTGAGGTTTGTAGTTGGATGGAGACATTCTCTCTTGCTTGAGTGCTTACATTGCTGCGTTTGCCCATTCATATGTTATTGCATCTGATTACATTATTGATAGGTATATATCCTAGATGAAGCCGAAGATGGCAGTCCAAACTTGTTTGTTCACCATGATATTATCATCTCCGCTTTTCCACTGTCCACAGCATGGTTTGACTGTCCACTGAAAGGCGGCGAAAAAGGTCCGATATTCTTTATCTGTTAGTCTTCATATTTGCACCCCTCTATGTAGACTTGCGTGATGCATTGGTACTTATATGCCCTTGGCCTTGGAACACAATAATTGCGATGAAATTTATTTCGCTGCACAATATTTGTGAGTATAGTATTTGTATGCTTCCACTATCCCGTGCTTTCATATCCTCCACTGAAAACTTGCATCATAGATTCCCAAGTTAGAAATGTTTTCAAAAGAAATTTGAAGCATTTTGTATCTGAAGAGCAATAGAAACTATTGAACTATTGTGTTGTTGGTTTTTTCACCATCATATTATTTTTTTGTTTCTAAATTTTCGGAGTCTGGTTGCAATTTACTATTGACTATTTAGCGCTAGTTATTTTTCTTTGTTGTTATAAATAGGAATCGTGGAGTGATTTCTGAATCTTTATGGATATTATCATTCACTAAAGAGCTCCTTAGTCTAATTTTCTCTTTAGTATCTTTGATAAATGCTTCTCTAGTTTTTGTCATTGCAATCTCAACTTGATCTATTTTTACTGAAAGTTTTCTGAAATTTCTATCAAATACATTGGCAGGGAACTTCATTGCTGTTGGATCCATGGAACCTTCCATTGAAATATGGGACCTAGATATTGTACGTGTTACATAATGCTTTGGTTTATTGTATATATATCATCCATATTTGAATCTATTGTCAAGTTGAAGAATTGTTTGTAAAACCTTTTACAGATAGATGAAGTTCAACCTTGTTCAGTTTTAGGTGGAATAGCTGAAAAGAAGAAAAAGGGGAAAAAGGTGAGATAACTAAATGCTTTCCATTTTCAACTGCTAAACCTTTCTGTTAACTACCTTGGATTTATTTTTTCCTCCAACTGCATTTGCCGTTTTCCTTGACCTTTGGTATTGAGCTTGTCATTGTACTAGACAGAACCTAAAACACTTGTTAGTTCCTACTTGTCCTCACTATGTGTTTTTCCCCCTCCATTCAATCTCCATGGTTTGCCCTTTGTGTGATTGCAGTTTTAGAATGTGTCTATAGCTGTCCATGGGATGCTCATGAGGCATTGTTTTTGGGGTTTCATATCCTTTTTTTTTGTTTTTGTTTTGTTTCTGCATGCTCCTGAGTGAAAGTAAAAGAAACCCAGCTTCAGGAGTAGGGGGGATCAAACGTGCAAAGTAATTTGTAGGTGATTTGAAGCATAATGAAAAACTGACTATGATGGTGTGTAGTAGCACAGCCTATGTACTTTTTCACAGTTAAAACACTGCCATAGATTGTTTCATAGTCAATTTTTTATCATGTCCATTTAGCGTATCCTTATTACTTTTTAGAACGATGTGCTTAATGGCTGAGACCTTTCCCCTTTGTTTTTTTTTCTACGGAATGTATATAAATTATTTGCTAATAAGTTGAGATTATTTAGCTTTGATGTGAATCTGGCATTTTCCACTCTCATTCGTAAGTCCCGATTTTCATGTCTCTTTTGCACGTTTTAATCTTTTCCTTTTTCTGGTTAGAAATCTATCAAATACAAGAAGGATAGCCACACAGACTCAGTTTTGGGCCTTGCTTGGAACAAGAAGATCAGGCATATAGTTTTCCTCTTCCTTTAATTATCCAAATATGTGCTCAATTATATGATTAAATTTGTTTATTTGTTGTAAAATTATGCAGGAATATTCTCGCAAGTGCAGACAATTTGGTGAAGTTATGGGATGTTGCTACGGGGAACTGTAGTATCACCATGGATCACCATACAGACAAGGCACAAATTCAAACTTACTTTTTGAGTTGTAGCACTATTAATTGATATGCATGTCGTAATTTATTTTCTAACTTTATTCTCAATTATCATGATACACTATTTGGGGATTAGGGCTATTGAGACTGAAAATCTTGATAAAATGACATTTTAATTTCAAGGAAATGCTAGTTATATGGCCTGTGTATATTAGCAACTTGACTTCTTGGTTGCTTGTTGGGTTTGCCGAGATACCTATAATCATCACTCATCATATACTAATCATGGATGCAACTGTGATTTTCATTCATATCTGTGTCAATCTCCATGAAAATTTACTTTTGATCAGCATAAAATTTGTATCCGTTACAGTTTTTAAATCTCTTTAATATGCTGATGGCCATTCTAACTGATTCTTGCAGGTGCAAGCCGTTGCATGGAATTGTCATGTCCCTGAAATTCTACTTAGTGGATCTTTTGATCATTCAGTAGTTCTGGTAATCAACTCAGCTCCGCTTATCTGATTAACATAGTCTTTGTGATAGCCTACTAGGTCATAACCGGTTACAGGATAATTTATTATAACATGTCCTCGGTATTTTAGTTTACGTGTGTGCATCTTCCTTCTTTTTTTTGAAATCTTTAGTTTCCCTTACCTTTGATCAACAAAAACAATTGTCGTTGGATTTAAGAAATTCTTTTTGTCATTGCATGTGTGCACTCTGTAATCTGTTAAATTAAAAGGCCAAGTTACTGATTAACTGCAGAAAGATGGAAGGAAACCATCACACAGTGGTTACAAATGGTCAGTTGATGCTGATGTTGAGTGCTTGGCATGGGATCCACATACAGAACACTCTTTTGTTGTAAGTACTTCTAAATGTAAATTTTAAGATTTTTCCGCCACAATGTCGTTTGAATTTCATTGTAATCCCATCCCTTTCATTTGGGCAAAGTTTGGGATACTATGTATGTAATCAATCATTTATGGTGCAACTATGCAGGTCAGTCTTGAGAATGGCATGATTCAAGGGTTTGATATACGAACAGCTAGTTCAGACCCCGATTCAAAGCAAAGACCGAGCTTTACTCTCCATGCTCATGACAAAGCTGTTTGCACTGTTTCCTACAATCCTGCCGCCCCTAATGTGATTGCTACCCTCCTGTCATGTATTCTTTATTCCTCGGCTTTCTAATATTCGCTGACTTTGCATTCGGCCTATTTTCTACAGTTAATCGCAACTGGCTCCACGGATAAAACAGTGAAGCTGTGGGACTTATCTAATAACCAGCCCTCTTGTGTTGCATCCCGGAATCCCAAAGCTGTAAGAATCTGCCTTCTAACATTTTTACTTTGATACATCATATAAATGTTTGTTGACATGCTTTACAAATCCTAATTCATCCCCACAAATGTTTTTTATCCTATGTTCAGGGAGCCGTGTTCTCAGTTTCATTTTGCGAGGACAAACCCCTCATGCTTGCAATTGGAGGATCCAAGGGAAAATTACAAGTGAGTCCCAAATTTCCTCAACGTTCTTTACCCATCCCTTCTTCAAAATGACCTTATAAACTCGAGGTGTTTTTGCAGGTGTGGGATGCGTTATCTGAAGACGCCATCGCCCAGAGATATGGTAACTACCGGCACAGGAGTTCCTCTTGAAGAGTTTCTGCATTTCCCCGACAACAGCACATCCTGCAATTTTCTTCTTCGCCAACAACCATTTTTGCAATTCTCTAGGCTTCCTTACCTTAGTGTTATTTTTCATCCTACTATCTATCATACATAGTGCTTTTGTTCTTGAATTGAGTGTACCATTTTGTATCGGTTGATCTAGAGATGAACTTCAACAGATCAATGGTTTTTTCATATCCTCAGTTTCTGGCATTTCGGACGAGTCCACACCAACCAAGCAATATCAAGGTTATGATCTCTTCTGAATGCCATTTGATACACTGCCAGGGGTTTCGACTTGCAGTTTATTTACACGCTGAGCAATTGCTCGTTTGTAAAGCAATGAAGAAAAAACAGGAGGTTTTTGGATCTCTTGAAAACAGACCGTGCCTCGGGTGCGTAGAGCTGCATCAAATATCAAACACCTTGAAGGAGTCTGCCACCACCTTGAGCTTGTTCCTAATCCTTTTCCATCGCCTTTCGTTCGCACCAACAATCAGTGTGTAGTATCTCCCTGCATACAGATCCCCAGGTTTTAGACGAGCTACGGTTGCAAATGTGGCAGTAGAGTTCGAGTGGCCTGACGAGAATGCTTACCATTCGCAATCGCTATAGTTGCAAAAGCTGAACGTGCAAAGTTTGGAGATGTGAGCACGAACTCAACAGTATAGTAGTTTCTCCCGTCGCTTGTTCGCTGCATTGGGCATATAAAGTCATAGACAACCTCATACCCTCCCAAAGGAAATCGGAAACAAAGATTCGCGCACAAACCTCCTTCATGTCGAATATCGTTGGCATCTGATTCGGAGCAGCATAGATGTTCTTCACCAAATCAGGAATGTACTGAATTGACATGTTTTTCACCAAGTGTCAATGTTCATGTTTCCTCAAAGAAAGAAACTCGAAAAAAGAATGCGAGTTACCTCCTCCATCGGACCCAAGTCATGGACATCGGTTTTCTCTGTCGGTATGAAGCTAAGCCTCAGATTTTGCAGCTGCAAGTAGCGGTCTTTGAATGCCGAATCATGAGCTCTGAAGTCAAATTCCTGGTTTACAGATTCAACAACCACATTAGCTCCTCTAAGAAACTACTCTTTAAACCGGAAATTTTCGAGTATTACCCTCCAATCTGATGGGTAATAGTACGAATAACCGTCTTCTTTGTCCACGAAAATGCTGTAATTCGCAGGCAGTACTGCAAAACCCGAAGGATGAACAAGCAAACACCGCGATATTCACTTGTATTGGGCATCAAGATTTATGTCTAGAGTGACTAAAAACTAAACTGTTGCTACCTTCAGCTAAAACAGAACTTGCTGGTGTGATACCAATTGCAAGTGCTGCACCTCCCATGAGCACTGATCTCCTCTGACAACTGCCTGAAAACCGAAACCGGTTGCTCTCAAGATCCATATTTGCAACAACTCAAATAAAACTAAGGGATAAGAAATCACCTATATCGCTTTCTTTAACGGATGGTAGTGTCATTGACACCGATGTGGAGCTCAATTGAGAGGCCACATTCGCCTGCGAATCAAAGCAAATTAGGCACACTGAATTGAGTATGATATGGTGATGAAAGGGGTTTGAATCTAATCAAGTTTCAAACCTTGTTGGAAAGGAGACCAGGAGCCCAACTCAATGAGCAAGACGAAACCGCCATTGTTTGTACACTGATGCTCTTTGCCTCTTCCTATCTACTTTACTTCTTATGCAGCTGAGCTTTTGTTCTCCAATTTTACTTTTTTTTTTTAATTAAGAAACTGAATTTGTGACGTGGATCCTCTTTCTGTTTTGTTTGATGAAAATTTTGTGTAGTTGGAAGTTTGAAGTGAAGCTGAAATGGATAATAAGCAAATACATGGTGCAGATGAGAGAGTCTAGCCAGCAACAGATAAAGTCACGTGACTTGCACGTGAGAGTGATCCAATACATGTCATTAAGATGGGCCCAGCCCAATACCATGAGTGGGCTTTAACTTTTAGGCCCATTTCAAATATGGGCGAAAAAGCTCATTAATGATTATAGTGGGCCGCTGGTATCATTTTTTTTTTTCAAATGAAGGTTCTTGTCTTCTTGATTTAATTAACTTTTGGGTAAACTGCATAAAACCACCCCTAAAATATGTCATATTGCGTAGAACCACCCCTTATATACGTATTTATAGGAAACCACCCTTTAAAGTCATTTTTCTTGCCAAATACCACCCCCTAGCAATGTTCCGTCACATAACCGTCAAACCTGGCCCACCTTCCTTTTTTTTTATTGTTTACTTTGAATAAGTTACAATTACAATATATTTAGAAATTGAAAAAAACCAAATGAAGAGTTTAAAAAAATAATTCAAATAAGCAAACGAATTAAATCCTCAAAAATCAGTTAATACTCCGTAGATTACATTATAATCTTTTTATTTATTTTTAATAATAAATAAAAAAGAAGCTAATAAACATTAAAAAAAAGTAAATGGAATTACAAATTTTACACAGAAAATGGTAAAAATATGCCCCTTTATTGTTTTGTTTGGGCATGTTTCATCTTCTTCCTCTCGCTCTCTTCTTCTCCTCCATAGATTAATATTGCTCTGCATTTGTTATGATTTTTTTTCCCCATTCTCAACAAAGTGTGCTTTATATTATGGATTTTTGTTTGAAAATCGATGATTTTCCCCTTTCAATTTCGTGCATAGGGTCGGATACGAGTTTGACTAGTTTGTGATTGAATTCGAACTAATTGAGGCTCAATCTTGCCTTCTTTTGATGTGGTTGTGATATGTGAATCTTAAATTGTTGATCTTTGTGGACAGTTTGAGAATTTTTTTATGATTTTTGAATTTAGGGTTTTAGGGTTCTTGATTGTTCATTTGTGGAAATCGAGCCCTAGATCTAAGAATTGGGCTTCTGTAGCTTAAATTGGGCATGGAGATTGAGGAAATTGAGAACCTTATTCGGTGAAATCTCACACTTAATCTGCCTATTTATGGTTGAATTATAAAGGTTTGTGATTTGGGGTTCTTTCTTTTGATCTTCATCGAACTAGTTTGAGGCTTCGATTCTTTATATGCTTCGATTTGGGGTTTGCGCAGTGCCATGGACAACACCTTGCTCCTCGTCGGTCGGAACAAATGGAGGCGGAGCTACCACTAAGTATCGTCGACGGTGGTCGGTGGGCATCTGGTGGGTAGGTTGGGCTTGTACTCTCTCTGAGTTTGGTAGGTTGATGAAGGTCAAATAAAATATTAATAAAATAATAGGGCATAAAGGTAATTTAATGCTATTTAACAGTTGAATAAACGGAATGGGAGAAGGGGTGGCAAATTGCTAACAGGCCTATTGTAAAGGGTGGTTTACCACAATTATGAGTATAAGGGGTGGTTATACGCAATGTGACATATTTAAGGGGTGGTTTTCTGCTATTTACCCTTTTCATTCTATTCCTTTTTTCACTCCTTCATCACCAACTTTATATCAATTGCCCAATCAATTATGATTATCAACATGTTACTTACTTATAGAGAGTAAAACAATTTAACATATATGTACACATTTAGGTTTCATTTAGCATCATCATTAGTTTATCATCAGTTTTTCAGAGCCTTTAGTTTTGATATTACATAGTATATAGTTTTAAATAAAATAAATATAAGATTTTAATTTATTACTTTTAAAATCAGAGCTTTTCATCAATTATTCACTCAAGCTTTTTAGAGGTTTTGATTTTCAATTCACAAGTTTTTATAAAATACTAACTTATTAACGTAAACTCAACCAAAATAATTCCTCAGTTTTAATACCCATCAACTCCAACTATTCAACAACTATTCATTTAGCCTTAATTCGTGTATTATCTACCATAGCTAAATGAAGGTTGTCGATGACAATGACGTTAGCGTGAAAAGTAATGAATTGCCTGACATTATTGAGGTCGGTCCAATTATTGCATTGTAAATGCTTATGCTAGTTTGTCAGTTTACAAATTAATACAACATGTCATCCTCACCTTAACTTAAAATGTGTTTTATAATACAAAATGCGTTGTTTGGTTTTTGTTGCCATGCCGTATTTATTAATTCGTTGATAAGGTTGTTTTGTTTGTGCAATTGTTTATTCCAAACTAAAAATGTCACCTTTGATTTCTATATTGATTACTGTAAGATTATACTATTAATTTAGACAAATGGCTATAAATTGTAGGTAAAACTAATGGGACAACAATAGTTTATCAAATGTTAACCACTCCATATATATATAATTATAAAGATATCCGGCACACGATAAGTACTCTAGCTACCACATATATTGAAATAAATAAATAAATATAAAGTGAAAAAAAAAATGATAGTGAGACTTTTGAAAATGGAAGGCCCAAGTGATAATTCCAGAGTATTCTCTTCTTCTTTTGGTTTGGGAAAGGACATGTGCAACCCCCACTTCTTCATTAGCTACTACACTACTTATTTTTGAATTTTCCGTAAATGTCCAAATTAATTGAGTTATTTGGAGTAATTGAATTACAAAAAATTTCATAAAGTTGTTACTATTTTTTTCCCAACGAGCCAGCATAATTTTTTTACGCTTAAAAATGGCTGTAAAATAAATAAACTAAAATATTTAAAAATAAAATGACAATTTTAAATTGGATGGATCGGAGCACTATTTTTAATCCATTGTTCTTCTTAAAATATTGAAAGAAAACCGGTATGTTTGGGTTACTCTATATACTATGATAATTGTGGGTGAATGTGTAAAAAAAAATCTCAAATTAGTGTGATTAATTGCGTATAATTTAAGAGTGAGGCTAGAGACAAGATGTCGGAATGGCTATTGACAAGATAATTTCACCTAAATTACCACAAGTCCTTTTCATTTTTTCCGAACACATTGTAAAAAGGGACAAAACTCTCTTTTCCTGAATCGAAACCTAAATCTGTCGAATGAATTGTTTTGATTGAAAACAGCCTAAAATCGATGAAATTAATCAAAAGATCAATCAATCAACACACGAATTGATATATCGCTCGCTTTACGTGATTATCGAATGCCGATTTTTGGTTTTCGTTCGAAAAAACTGTCGAAGGAAGGAGCTCGGCAGATAGATATGAGGTGAATGAATAAGCTCGGCAGAATTAGATGAGGTTAATACGTAACCTCGGCGAAAAAATATGAGGTTACGTATTAACCTCATCTAATTCTGCCGAGCTTATTCATTCACCTCGTATCTATCTGCCGAGCTCCTTCCTTCGACAGTTTTTTCGAACGAAAACCAAAAATCGGCATTCGATAATCACGTAAAGCGAGCGATATACCAATTCGTGTGTTGATTGATTGATCTTTTGATTAATTTCATCGATTTGAATTGTTTTCAATCAAAACAATTCAAAACAATTCATTCGACAGATTTAGGTTTCGATTCGGGAAAAGAGAGTTTTGTCCCTTTTTGCAATGTGTTCGGAAAAAATGAAAAGGGCATGTGATAATTTAGGTGAAATTATCTTGTCAATAGCCATTCCGACATCTTGTCTAAAGCCCTTATGATAATTTAATTTGGACAGGTGATAATTAGCACTAGTATTTTTTTTTTTTACAGTAGGCAAACATTTGGAGTTTGTTACCAGAAACGTAGCAAACTACCTGGATCATCCTTAATACAATCGATACCTTTTCTTGTTATATAGTCTGCTACCTTGTTAGCTTCTCTAAAGCAATGACTAAATTGAATATAATCAAAATCTCTAGCCATAAGTATAATCTTCTCAACTTGATGGATAACTTCCCACGGAGTATTGAGTCCTCTTTTTATTGCCTTGATAATCTTCTGATTGTCGCTTTCAACTATAGTCTTCCGAATTCCTTTTCTGATAATCGTCTAATTGCCTTGATAATCGTCTGATTGGCAGCATACATATATGCACTAATATATACATATAAAATTTTGGATAAAAGTAAAAGCGTATATTCTATTTATCTTATCTTTTTTGGATGAGAATTACACATCATCCTTATTATTTTACATATAATATTTGCTCTCAGTTTGAGATTTAGCGTGTGTTTGGTAAGAGATTGTGGGTGGATTGTGGGGATTTCTCTGAAATACAAATTAGATTTGAGGGGTGTGAGGGTGTTCGGCGGGGGGGATTGTGCACAATCTGGGATGGGGATTATGGGGTTTTTGGGAGATTATTTCAGAATCTTGGGACCCCAAGATTGTGGAGATTCACAGGGGATTTCGGTATGTGAGATCCAATTTTGCCCTCTTCTCCTCT
Organism: Persicaria maculosa; assembly: GCA_963922045.1. Taxonomy (NCBI): domain Eukaryota; kingdom Viridiplantae; phylum Streptophyta; class Magnoliopsida; order Caryophyllales; family Polygonaceae; genus Persicaria; species Persicaria maculosa. Next base: position 16,389,522 of record OY998259.1, on the reverse strand, counting down.
ACGCTTCAATTTCAGATCTGGGAGTGGGAGTGCGCAAGAAGAGAGAGAGGAGAGCCGCCGCGCCAGAGAAATCGGCACCTCGCCACCGCCCGTGACCATCTCCCTCAACTCGTCCTTCCTTTTGAAGCTTTTGCTTTGCTGCTCAACGATATTCGCCGTGTCCGCCAACAAGTTCCTCTCCACCATGGTTGAGCAAGGCACTAAGCTCTACACGGCGAATCCCTGGACGGCGAATTTCAGAAATTGGGGAGTAGAAGAGTTGTTGGAATCCCTGGACGGTGTTGGATTCGAACAGCAGCGAGTGATGCGAATACTCTGCCAAATGTCGGGAAAACAAAACCCTAGAAATTAGGGGAAGAGATCAGACCTACCGACGGTGATGAATTAGGGATGGTAGTTGCTTCTTACCTTGGAGGTGGATGAGGAAGAGGGAGTGAGAGGAGTTCCCCGCATCACCCGCATCAAGTGAATCGCCATGGGAAGCGGAGGTGGGAGCGGATTCGTTCCAGGAATCGAATTCGTCATCGGAGCTGTCGTTACTGTTTCCATTGAAGCAATTGCAGCGGTTACGGCCGAGTTTGGTCGCAGTTGCCGCCGCCGATGATTGCTTGTCGTTGCTCTCCTCCATGAAATTCTGGACCAAATTCGCCAGGCATATGGAGCTCGGCTCGAAATCAGCATCTACTGCGGAATCCTTTGAAACATGGACGTCGCCGGTGGCGACGAATGACTTCTCGGTGGAGGAGATGCGCAAGACTCCAGGGAACTGGCGATCGAAGATACGCCGGAGCCTCGATGGAGGAGATGCGTGTGGGTTTGGGAGGAAGGAGGAGGGGTATGAGGGTTTTTTTTAGGGGCATTTCCGACCTTTTCTTACTTTATAATACAACACAATCCCATACCAACCAAACACCTTTTATGAGATTTCCGACATCCATAATCTCAATTCCCACAATCTCATTAATCTACCAAAATAATCTCCATCTTCTAACATCTACTGAAATCCCCATAATCCTCATAATCTCCATCTAGTGCCAAACACAGCCTTAATAATACAAAATATGAGAAAACAATATATTTTTTTGAAAAAAAAGAGTTTGAATTCAATGAGGTATATCTAGATTAGCTGGCGGACATGTCACATGGATAAGGATGTGTATGTTAATGGCAAAAGTTATATCTGCATCAAGGAATCTTATTTATAAGTAAGGATATTTTGTTTTCAGATAATTTTTTTAATTAATATAGGTGTTATTTTTCCATTCCAAACAGTCTTAAATCACTTAACTAAATATATCGTCTACGCAATGTGAGTTTATAATAAATGGAATATATCTATATATATGATCTGCTTATCTCTAACAAGGCACATGCGTTTGTGATGTGTCTAATGAATAAACACAAGAAATGAGTCTCCAAGATTCAAGCATGTTATAATACCAATTACCACTTTACATGGTGGTGAGAAAACAGTAGTGGATCCGTACCAATGAGGCAATGATCCCTCACCATATATGACCATGTTAAAGATGAGATGGTGGCCTGGAAGGAATAATAATAAGTAATAACTAATAAGTACGTTGATTTGAGGGTGTCCATCGAGTAGTTTTGAGCTCGACTCACGAGTATATATGTTACACTTTGCTTTTGGATTTGTGTGTTTTTTTCCCGAAATTCTTTGCGTTAGCTTCTTATGCGTTTTAATAAGCATTTGAAATGTGGAAAATTAATTCCCCCTTGCGACCGGCCTTCCCGTTCTTCTACTACCGCCGGAGATCTGATTGTATACCACCCAGGCATATTCTTCTCCCTTGTAATCTCGCCTCCCAATTCCCACGTTGCGCTCTGAATCGGCCGCCGAACTACAATCTGACACCGAAGACGGCACCCAACCAAGCTGATCTGCTCTTCTATTTCTCTGCTTTGTTCCGTTCTCAACAACTGCATTGTGGAGCGGCCGTAGCAATCATTCAAGTATGCATCTCTCCTTTCAAATGCCTCGAACCTTTGCCGTGGTGAAACCGAGACGCGGTGAACAATTGCAGTTTTCACAATGTTGAAATTAGCTAAAGCTCTTCATAATTACAGCCTCAATAAGTGTTTTAAGCATCTAGCTCGAAGATGGCATCGACATTACAAATCCAAACTACCGGAAATTACTCACCAATCTATTGTGCATATGGAAAGTAGTATTTATTTATTTTGACGAATTGATGGGTAAGAAGGGTTCCTCTTCGGCGAGTAAGGAGGTCCGACTGCAGCCTCAGAGAAGGGTTCTGAGAAGGGGGAGGCCGTGTCCAGAGCCAGAGCCGGAGCTGTTTGAAGTTAGGGTTTCTGAATCTTTGGGGAAAATTGCACCCGACATTGGAAAGGAGGGAGGGAACGGTAAAGCGCAGTGTGAACATACAGCAACCAGCGAGACCAACAAAGCATTGACTGCAAAGGATAGGGGAGAGGAGAAAGTTCAGTCCGAGAATCGTCGGTTTACTGAGCAGGAGAAAGGCAAAGGTATAGCAGTCGAAGAGAACAATAATCCATCACCTACAAGAGCTTCTCATCCTCCTCACCCTGGCGCTGCGGGTAAGAAATCTTTCGCGAGCTTATTTAGTGATAACAGGAACATTAAGAAAGCGGAGCCCTTGAAATTTCACGAAGATGTCAAGAAGGGCAGGGTTAAGATTTCGAAAGAGGATGTCATGGTTGGCCAGAAAGAATGGGAAGCAACACTGATTGGGGTTGTCCCGGGTAATCCCATCCCAATTCATGCCCTCAGAGGCTTCATTCGAGAGCACTGGAAGGTGAAGGAGCCACGAATCAGCAGCAAGGACAATGGTGTTTACTTGTTCAGGTTTTCGAGCACCGTCGAGAGAGATTGGGTGCTTTCTCATGGCCCATGGCACTTTGCAGGGACAAGGCCGATTTTGCTGAAGAGTTGGAACCCGGGCATGAAGGTTAGCTGGGAAGCTTTTGACAAGGTGCCGCTTTGGGTTTGTCTTCCTGACTTAGACCCAAGCTATTTTAACTTTCATGTACTGGGGAAGGTTGGGAGTGCGATTGGTAAACCTATATGTATGGATGAATGCACTGAGGAGTGCTTAAGAGTAGCATATGCTCGATTGCTTATTGAGGTGTCAGCAGAGGAGGCTCTCTGCACAGAGATTGAATTAGAGGATGAACTAGACCAAGTTAAAATGCAAAAGGTAGTCTTTGAATGGAAGCCACAGATTTGCAGGTACTGTATGAAATTTGGTCATATTGTGGAGAAGTGCAGGCTTGCAAAGGTTTCCAGATCAATGCATAATGTTGGGGGAAGCAGGCTTATGTGGAAACCGGTGAATCAGAACCCAGAGATAACACCGGACAGTAACGAGCACAAGAATGGTCAGGATGCCACAAGGAATGAGGAAGAGTCCTCTGAATGTGCACAATCTCCATCTGCTGCTATATAGGCGCAAGGAACGGGTAAGTCGACGGAAGAAACGAACACCAGCAGTGACAACAAAAACAATATTGATAGCAACATCGAAGAGAATCATCCTGTGGGACAGGCTGGATCAGATGCAGTGGGAGATAAGGCTAAAATTGCTGTCACAGAGGTTACCGTTGGCCAGTTTGAGGGGTCTATCTATTCAGTTCAGCAGGGTGATGGCAAAATTAAGGGGACTGATGCATCAGTTCAGCAGGGAGAAGAGTCTTGGTGTGCCGTTGCTAAGCGTAAGACTGCTCGTCCTAGTCCTAAGAAGGCTGATACAGATCATAGTGAAGTGCAGAACAGGTCTTCGTCTAAATTTGCTCCGTTAGGCTCAGTTGAGGCTGCTCTTGTGACAGATGAGCATGGCAGAGAACGTTTAAATGCTGCTGCACCAGAAAATCAGTTTGAATGTGAGGGTAGCACTCACTTGAAGCCGGTTCATGGATAAGTTGAAATTTGCGGCTTGGAACATAGCGGGTCTTAAGGACCCGGTTAAGAATAGTCTTATAAATTCTTATTGCTTTGATAATGATATTGCTTTGATTGGGTTGCTTGAAACAAGGATGTTGCATAAAAATATAGAAGATGTTAGGATGAGACTCATGAATGGGTGGAGGTGTTGTATGAATGGTAACGAGCAAGTTAAAGGTAGAATTTGGGTAACGTGGAATCCAGACGTTTTTGTGGTTAATGTGCTTGAAGTACATGAACAGTATATCCATTGTTTGGTCGAGAGTAAGGACAGTGCTTTCCGCTTTGCTGTTACCTTTGTGTACGCTTGTAATCTCAGACATGAAAGGGTTCCGTTATGGACAGAAATCAGGAGGATTGCAGCAAGTTTGGATCTGCCATGGATGCTACTTGGTGATCTCAATTGCATTTTGGGAGTTGAAGATAAATGGCCTGTGAAGCGAGCTCTCCAAGGGGAATTTGAGGAACTTAAGTCTGTTTTGGAAGATTGTGGTCTACAAGACCTTGCTTACTCTGGAGCTGCACTCACATGGAACAATAACCGAGAGGGTGATGCAAGAATCGAGCGTAAGTTGGATCGCATTCTTGTGAATGACATCTGGCTAGATGAGTATGAGGATACTAAGGGATTCTTCGACACTCCAGGAGTCTCGGATCATTCGCCTGCTGTAGCTATACTCAGAAACAAAGGGTCCAACAAGCGTTACCCGTTTAAGTACAAAAACTTTTGGGGGAAGGAGCTTGAATTTCAGAATATTGTAAGGGCTGCGTGGCTGGTGGATAATGGTGGATCTAAGCATCTGAAATTGGTCCGTAAGCTCAAGAATGTTAAGGATGCTCTGAAACCTTGGGACAAAGCCCGTTTCCCGGAACTGCAAACGCAAATTAGCCTCAATAAAGGGTCTCTTCATGAGTTGCAGCTTCAGCTCCAAAAGTGCCCTAGAAACGTGCAGCTGGTGTCAAAAATAAAGAAAGCCGAAGAAGAGTTACGTAGCAATGTCGCAAGATTGATCAGTCTGACATCACAAAAAGCCAAATTGCATTGGCTAACCATGGGTGAGGAAACCTCCTCAATTTTTTATAGGAGTGTGAAAGAAAGGAGAGCGAGAAATGCAATTGTTGTTATGAAAGATGATTCTGGAAATAAATTGCAAGATGAATGGGAGATTAGAGCTCATGTGCTAAGATTCTTCAGGAATCTCCTATCTTCTTCTGTCACTACTGCTCAGTTTCCACAGATTGATCCGGGGCAACAGATTGGTGATACAGAAGTGGACTCTATGACCAGATTGCCAAGTTATGATGAGATCAGGAAATGCATATGGAATATTGGGAGTAAAAAATCGCCGGGGCCTGATGGTTTTGGAAGCCAATTCTTCAAAGATGTCTGGCAAATTGTGGGGAAAGACACTTGTGAAGCAATTAGAGAAATCTTCAGAAATGGTAAAGTGCTAAAGCAGCTGAATGCTACCTTTATCAGTCTCTTGCCAAAGGTTGCTAACCCTACGCTGGTTACGGATTTGAGGCCTATCTCCTGCTGTAATACAGTCATGAAAGCTGTTTCAAAGCTTATTGTGGGTCGGTTAAAGAGCAAGCTGGGAGATCTGATAGCAGAAAACCAAGGGGCTTTCATTCCGGGAAGGGACATGTCTCATAATTGTGCAGTAGCTCTAGAGGTGGTCAATGGATATGGGACCAAAAGGGTCTCCCCGAGGTGTACAATCAAAGTGGATCTCCAGAAGGCGTATGACTACCTAAGCTGGGATTTCATCCGGGCCACCCTTGTCTACATGAACTTTCCAAGTTCTCTGGTGGAGCTTATCATGGAATGCGTTACCACTCCGTCCTTTTCTGTGCTGATCAATGGAGCCCCTGAGGGTTTCTTCCCGAGCAGACGAGGTATACGTCAGGGTGACCCGTTATCTCCATACATATTTGTATTGTGCATGGAAGTTCTTAGCAGAATGTTACAAAAAGCTACAGCAGGCCCGTTGTTCAAGTTTCACCCTAGATGCAAAGTCATGAAGCTCACCCACCTTGCTTTTGCTGATGACCTCTTGCTCTTTTGTCATGCTGATTTAGAATCTGTAAAGATCTTTAAGGGGTGTCTTGATGAATTTTTTGAGGCGTCTAGACTGAAAGCGAATAATGAGAAGAGTACAGTATTTGTCGCTGGGGTGTCAGACAGTGTTGAGGAAGGTATTGTTCAGCAGCTGGGCTTTGTGAGAGGGAGTCTCCCGATCAAATACCTGGGCATTCCACTTCATTTGAAAACTGTGAAAGTACATGAATATGGAGACTTGTATGGGAAGATTGAGAAGCAGATTCAGACATGGGTTGCCAGAAAGTTGTCCTACGCAGGGAGACTTCAACTTGTGAAAGCTGTCTGCACTGGGGTGTTCACTTTCTGGAGTCGTGTCCTCATCCTTCCTAAAGGAGTCGTTTACCGTGTTGACAATATGTGTAGACAATTCCTTTGGAATGGAAATAATGAAGGACACAAGCACTTAGTTGCATGGGACTGTGTGACAAAGCCTATGGCCGAAGGGGGGCTAGACATCAAGGAGACTCTGGCATGGAATAGGAGCGTCCAAACAAAGCTGATAGGGGATCTATCTCTTTCAGCTCCGAGTATTTGGTACAGATGGTGTGCCCAGAACCATCTTAGGGGTGAGACTGTGTGGGATGTTACTTTGAAGGTGGATGATTCCTGGCTTTGGAAGAGCCTTCTACAGACACGGAACGAACTCAGGGATGCTTTGTCTGCTGATGGCATCCATTCGGTTTCACTACAGCCGCTTCTGAAATCGAATGGGGGTTTCTCCTATGCGAGAACCTATGAGCTATTAAGGGATAAGGGTGAAGCAACATGCTGGGGTGAGTTCCTATGGAAGAAATTGCAATGTAGGAAATGGGCGTTCATTGTTTGGTTAGCAGTGAGGAACCGTCTTCAAACAGGTAACCGTGTGAAGTATTGGAAAGGAGAAGAAGCTGCAGTGTGTGTGTTATGCAAGCAGGAGGAGGAGACGGCGTTACACCTATGGTTCAACTGTCCAGCAATCCGACAGGCACAATCGATAGTGATGAGTTGGGCTGGCGTGGGTTGTAGCTTTCAGACCATTAAAGCCTGGTTACAGTGGTTTGCCCGTGAGCCTCCAAGATGCCAGAGGACATTGCCATTCCAAGCTAAACTGCTGGCTTTTGAAGCGCTGGTGTATTTCACCTGGATGGGAAGGAACAAATGTGTTTTTAGTAATGAAGCTTTTGATCCACTTGTTTATGCTAACATTATTATTGAAAAATGTAAATCTCGTATCTCCGCGAAGTGGAAGTGCAAGTCACTCGCGGAGAACACTTGGAAAACATTCTATTTAGATAGGTGACTGGGTAGGTGCTGGTGCTATTGAGCCAGTGGATGGTTTGGGAGGATTGAGGATGTGGGGTTGGTTCGAGAAATTAGTGCTAACCTGTTAGTTTTGGTGGGTATAGGGGCCATTTTAGGTATACGGTTCCCCTTTTCTCATGAGACTCTGTGTTTAGTCTCATCTTTTGTATATCTGGTGTTACCACCTCATCTATATATTTACCTTTATAGAAAATGTGGAAAATTAGTCTTCATATATATAGCTATAGGGATGATCGATCAAACTCTCAGCATAGTTGACAAATAAATATATGAAATACTCCCATGAGGGTCAACCAAAATTTGCAGTATATAAGAAGCAAGATAATTAGCATCGCTATTCGCTAATTTGCAGTAAATATAATGAAACTGAATTACTTATGTAAAAATTTGAGGAAGTGTACATTTTTCAAGTTTTTTTTGGGGGGTAATTATACCTTTTATTTTTTTTTACAGTAATTATACTTTTCAGAGTGGATTTTACCTAAATATCCTTAAAATAGAATATCTATCTTTTTAAAATTAAAAAAATAAATAGGTATAGATAAGATTATTTAGATATAGATAAGATTATTGATAAGATTTTTTTACGGGCTGAAAAAGGAAGACGTTACTTCTCTCAATTAATTTTATATTTTGAAGAAGGAAGACTCTACTTTTTCCATCAATTGCTTTGTCTTTCAATTTTGTTTTAATTAAGTAAAGTTTCAAATTTTGTTATGCAATGGAGATTTCTCCATTGCAATGATTTTTCCAAATTGGGATTTCTCTAAATTAGATGGGAATGATCATGTGCGAACGATTCATGAGATAGAAGATGAACTAAATTTGATAACTTCACATGTTTAATTAGTATAGAAAATAGAATATTAAGAATGCCACATTAATCATCGTGGCCATTTAGTGCATTCTATTACTCTCCTCCCATTTACTGGAAATTTTTATTGTAACATATTGTTGTTGTAACATATTGTAACTTACTTTTGGTGTTACCTACTGTAACCTACTTTTATGGTAACTTATTGTAACCTACTTTTGTTAATTTGTTGTAACATGCAGTTATGCAAATCGGGCACTATTGTAACCTACTTTGGTTAGAACGGTATTCTTGAAGATATTATTTATCCTACCTGCTACATGAAACCTAATTATTGTAACCATTATTGTGTCTGCAATAAATGTGTCTAGAAAAACCTTAACAATAAGGTTAGTTATATAAACTAGATACAAGTAATTAATTACAAGAATCTAAACACCTACAACGAATTAGTTACAATAATGTGACCTCATCGCCTCTTTGAGGCCCACTCTACCTGGCATCCTTCCCCCTTCCTTTGCCAAGAGTAACAGATTCAGTCTAGACTGAGCTCAGTCTTCCCTGAAAGAAAAGTAGTGGCCATGCTAGAGACAATAGATTATAAGGACAGTTACAATAAATCAATTACAATAAGTAATAATGGTAGTGGATCGGTTACAGCAGTAATTACATTGAGTGTGGTTGGAAACTAAAAAAAACCCTTTCCCGGGATGGAGAACGCGCTATTACACGCGCCCCTAATTCCCTTCTCCAAACCCTTCTTCCGACCCCTTGCTCCGGCAAGCCCGTCCCCAAATTCGCCTCGCCTTGGCGTTTTCCGGCTATTCCGCTTTCAAAACAGGGTTGTTCTTTCCCGTTGTCAGGGCTTTGTGTTCAGTTTCGGGGGCAATCTTCAAATTGTTGTCCCAAATCTAGCCGATTCCGGACTCAATTCTTGCTTCCTGGTGAAATTGGAAAAACAGTGCCCTTGGGTGCGGGGATCTTCAGGCGGTATCTCAAGCGAATTGAAGATGGGTGGGGAGGGAGTTTCTCCTGTCTGGTGGGACTTCAGAAAGAGGAAGAAGGTTCTCCGTCTCCGGTGGCGTTGGCGATGGCGTTGGCCTGCTAATTCCAAGTGGTGTGTTGTTCGGTTCTGCCCTAGTTGCTGGGGTCGGAAGGGGCGGTCTGTGTGTGCTCGGGTGGCGTGTAGCGGTGCTCCTGTTCATCTTTGGTGGCGTATGTCCGGTGGTTGCGCATCGTTGTTGTGGTTTAGGCTCGGCTTCTCCTGTGCTGTTCGGGTGGAGCGTTCCTCTACCATCTCCCCAATTGGGGTTTTGTCTCCGTTGATCAGGTCTAGCAATATAACCCCTTATCTATCAATATTTTTTTGCATTAAAATGCCCAGGAAACTCACCGCCCTTGGGTGGTTAGATAACTCGGTGCTAGAGGCTGATGTCTCTGCGCTCATTACCCCCCGACCCTCGGGCCTTGACAAATCTGTGGTGTTTGGGGCTGTTTTGGCCCCTTCCCGCAGTGTGAAGGAAGTCTTGGTGCTTTTATTGTCTTCAAGCTTAAAATTTCTATTCGAATTAAGTACCTTCTGTTGTAGTCCTTGTATGCAGCTCTCTTACTATGTGCTTGGGTTTTTGTATGTCTTGGCTTCTCGATCCTCTGGCAAAGAAAAACAACACACGATGAAGAACGGTGCTTCTCTACTCAACAACTCCCGAAAGGGCAGTAAATCCCGAAAGGGTAGTAAATCCCGAAAGGGCAACAACTCCCGAAAGGGCAAAAATTCCCGAAAGGGCATCGACACTAGTGTCGAAAACTCGAAAACTTCATTTGGAGTTCTTCGCAAGTCTGTTCATACTTGTCTTGTTGATTCATATTTTATGCCTTTTGTTGCTCCTCTTGATTCCGGTAGTCGGTATCTTGGGTTTGAGCAGCTAAGTGTACACGCCCTTTGTCCATCCATTGCAGGAATTTGCAATATTGTTTCCTGTGAGTTGTTGAGTTCATCCCTGCTGAAGGGTTTGGCATAACGATCTATCCAATCAATAATTTGTTCTATTACCTATTGGCTGGTAGGAATCTTTCTACTGCATTACTCCTTCACGTCAACATCTGCTTATTGAATTGTGCAATCTTGGGGAAAAGGCATGGCGTTGGTTACTTCCCTTGCTGCCTATCTTTGCCGGCAATGGCCTCTAATCGTTTATGGTCTCAAATTGCTAGTAAACAACTTAGAAAAGAAATTAAATATACATCTTATTGGGTTTTGAATGCTACCCTTATGCTGTTCCTTGTTGTCTTTGATGATAATCTAAAATATGTTTGCTTTCCTCTGTTGTCCACCTCCCTATTCGATGAGAGGGTCCTTTACCACGCTGACTGTCCACCACTGGCTTTGAAATCACTGGTTACCAGGTCTTCTCACAGGTACTTCGTGTATACGGCGGCGAAGTTACTACATCTCCATCCATTGGAAATTGTCCTTGGTGTTTCAAAGGTTTATTTTTCCTTTAAAGGGGTACCTAAGACAGTCTTTCATAAATGTAAATTAATGGGTAGATTTGAGCATTGGTTAATTGCTTTCTCTACTATTTGGTTTGATCGTGCCATCGCTTACAAAGTCTTTGAGTTCATGCTCAGGAATCATGTATATGGTTTGTGTGTATTTTTAACAAACTTTGGGTGTTTAAATGTTGTTATTTTCACCTTAAAAAATCAGCTCCTTCGGTGCAATATGTCGGCCGGGGCTATGTTGATGCTCTCAAAAGAGCCTGGCAAATTGGTTTTCGAGTACTTTAAGCTTTCTTGTAAGTGGATTCTTGAGCCCCCATATGATTTGCTACATAGCACTAACTACTTTCAATTCAAAATACCCGGGGTGACTCCTCGCATAATAATTCATCAAAATCATCTTGGTTTAAGGACTCCGAAAACAAGTCCTTTTATCATCGACAGTTTTATATGAAGATGTGCTTTTGGAATTGTAGGGGGATAGGAAAAAGAACTTTCTGGACGGAAATTGATTCAATGTGTAAAAATGAACATATTCAAATCATGGCACTAGCGGAAACTAAGACGGAAAACATTCCGGACGACAAGATGTGGAGAAATATTGGTTTTGATGAAGGGGCTTGGTCACCGGCTATTGACCGATCTGGCGGACTAGGAGTCCTTTGGAAATCTCACCAGCTATTAAATTTTAATATCTCCATTACTGTCCACTTACCGCGTATTATCGGCCTTAGGTTGGAAAGCCTGCTTGATGGGTTTCCGATCTTAGTCCTATTTGTCTATGCACCGCCGACACCGAGTGAAAAAGAACCATTTTGGGAAATGTTAAAAACAATTGTCAACGACTCATCTATTCCATGCATTGTTCAGGGTGATCTAAATGAGATCCTCTGTAGTGCTGACAAATTCGGCGGGGCCTCTCCCCGGACATCCAGGTTCTCTCGACTTATCTCGTTCAAAAACGAATGCTCACTCCTAGACCTTCCCACCTTTGGTAATCCGTTCACATGGAGGAAGAACTCGGAGGAAAATTTCAACATCCGTGAAAAGATTGACCGAGTGCTTGTCCACCAACAAGTTATTGAAGCTTTTCCTAATATGATCACATATAATGGTGCTTTCTCCTCTTCGGACCATTGCCCAATTTTCATCTCTTTTGAGGTTAATCCTAGCTTCAAAGCCCCACCTTTCAAGTTCGAAAATGCTTGGCTATTTCGGAAAGATTTCCGTAATGTAGTTAAGCAATCATGGAGAGCTAATTGCCCTGGCTCTGCCTTGTTCCAATTAATGTTTAAACAAAAAATCCTGAAAAAAAAGGCAAAAGAATGGAATAAAACGAGTTTCGGAAACATCTTCCGCCAATTGAAAGAGGTGGAGTCGGAGCTCCTACATATTCAATCATCTGGTCCTGGGATTGACCCTCAATCAAATCAAAGCAAGGAAAAGCGCCTCATCATTAAGAAAGAGAAGCTCCTACTATTTCAAAAATCGTTTTGGAGCCAAAGAGCAAAAACCAAACATCTCAAACTCTCGGATTCCAACACAGCTTATTTTCACCGAGTGGCGACGGGTCGAAGGCACAGGAAACAAATTCGCAACATCACCTCTTTCTCTGGCACGGTGGTTGTGGGCGAAGAGAATGTTAAGAATGAGATAAAAAAGGATTTTGAGAAGAGATTCAAGAAAGAACCAATAGACGATAGACTCCTCAACGAGTTGCTGGAACTTATACAGCATTCCATCTCGCCAGAGGAAAACAATTTTCTCATAAAACTCCCATTTAACACGGAAATTAAAACAGCGGTTTTCAACCTTGGGAGGAACAAATCCCCGGGCCCTGATGGTTTCACAGCTGAATTTTATAAAAAATATTGGGATATTGTAGGTAAATCTGTGATCTGTGCGGTAAAAGGGTTTTTCCACTCTGGAAAAATGCTTAAACAAGTAAACCATACATTTATCTCCCTCCTCCCGAAAAGAGACGATCCTACGACCACCAGTCACTACCGCCCTATCAGCTTATGTTCCAATGTCTACAAAATTATATCCAAAATCTTGACTGACAGAATGAAAAAAGTTGTTGGCAAACTTATACATCCTCTTCAGGGTGCTTTTGTATCAGACAGGGCTATTCAAGACAATGTCCTGATAGCCCATGAAATTTTCCACTCTTACAAAAGTCGGAGGGGTCAGGAAGGATGGCTAGCAATAAAACTAGATATGGAAAAAGCATATGATAGAGTCGACTGGAATTTCATAAACAAGGTGCTTCAAAGGTTTGGATTCCACGACACGTTTATCTCTTGGGTAATGGAATGTATCACGACGGTTTCTTTCTTGGTACTAGTCAACAATGGTCCAACGGATCTGATTTATCCCACACGGGGTCTCCGCCAGGGGGATCCGTTATCCCCCTTTCTATTTATTTTAGGGGCTGAGGTTCTGGCTCGGAAATTGGCTGCTGAAGCTAGTCTAGATAAAACACAAATTGGGTTCCCAATTGGACATAACGGCCCTCGGATCCCTTTCCTTTCCTTTGTTGACGATATCATAATCTTTTCGAAAGGTAGCTTGGTTGCAGGGCACAAAGTAAAGACGATTGTTGATTCATACTGCAGAGTGTCGGGCCAAAAGGTCAATTATCATAAATCTAGTTTCCAAGCCACAAAAGGTATTACGAACCACATGATCCTTGAGCTGCGTACCTGCCTCAATATTTCTAATGACAATTCATTAGAAATGTATTTAGGCTGTCCCATTATCAATGGAAGAGTTACCAAAACCACATTCGAAGATATCATCTGTAAATCTAAACAACAATTGACAAAATGGAGGGCTAATGCCCTCTCCCAACAAGGTCGTGCCACCCTTATCAACTCCAACCTCTCCGCTAAGCCGCTATATGTTATGCAGAATTTCATGCTCCCCGCTGCTTTGCACAAAGAACTTGACCAGATAAACCGCTCGTTCTTCTGGAATAAGGATCTTCAGTACCGATCGCTGATTAGCTGGGACAGGATTTACAAACTGAAGCTTTTTGGGGGGCTGGGGATTCGGAAATCTAGCGACATGAATGTGGCCCTCCAAATGAAGCTACTGTGGAAAATTCTGGTCGAGCCTAGTAATGTATGGGTGTCATTGATTAGACATAAATACCTGCGTTCTGCCAGTATTTTTGACTACAAAAACACGGGGTCTAGCTCTTGGCAGTGGTCCAAGTTGTCTGCTTTAATTGATAAATTTAAAAAGGGGCTTATTTGGTCCGTAGGAAATGGGCGATCAGTTAAGTTTTGGACAGATAATTGGATCACAACCTCTTCTCTGTCGGCCAGGGAAGAATGCCCTCAAAATTACAATCAGGACGAAACTATTAGTGATTATATTTTGGGGGGGAAGTGGTGGAAAGAAAAACTCCAAGAGTTTCTTCCTATTGATATAGTGAATGAGATCCTAGACATCCCTCTTCTTGCCTCCACTCTGCAAGACCGCTTATATTGGTGGCCGGATAGGGAAGGCTGGTTTACTACTGCCAGTGCATATAAATTGATAACAGCTCAGTCAGCATCACTCCCGGACAGTAATGCCTGGATATGGAAGAGTAATATCCCTCCGAAAGTCATAAACTTTCTTTGGAAAATAGCTCAGGACGGGCTCCCAACTGCTACTAGGCTGTCCAACAGGGGTACGTCTGTCCCTTCCACTTGCTCTCTGTGTAATGCGGCACCAGAGGATGAGGTCCATTTGTTTCTGGAATGTCCCTTTATCCAAGCGATCCACCAGCTTCCGTCCCAAGTCCAATCAAACATTGCCTGTGTAACGGCCCAGGATTATGATTCCCGGGTTACGTTTCGAGGGATAAAACCCCTCGTTAGGATCTTGCTCCCCGAGTACAGGTTGAAGGTTTGAAATTCTATCCTAACATTTTGAAATGGGATTTCATACCCAAAATTCGAAGGGATCGTTGGAATCCCCGGGGAAGTCCCCTGTACCTGTCATAAGTTTTAAGCGTAGAAAACCAACAGTCATGCAGATAGTAGACTCAAGGTGCAATACAAGAGGGTGCCACGGCTGAGCCGGGTCAAAACAAAATTAATAAGTGTATATATCAAAATCTAAGGTTAGACCATTTCCTTGCAATCGCCCAAGAGAGTTCCCACGTCACATAAGCAAGGAACAATAATGTTGCAAAACAAACCTAAAAAAAATGTATGCGGGGCGGTGTCAGATCGAAGCCCTACGCAATAGTCCCAAACAAGCAGACACATACACACGCTAGTCCTGATAAAGATGCTTCTAGATGCAAGGCGGAATGTTAACACACTAACATGCCCCTAAGATCAAGTGCGTAAATATAATAAGGCCTTAGCACCGAATACCAAGTGGTATATCCCTCTCCTACCTCCACCCCCTTCCGATAGGGCGGAGACTGGCCAGCTCGTGAATGCATTCATTCATAATCGGGCGGCACGCATGCCCAACCCGCTCCACAATAAAGCCCGCAGGCATCTCATAATATAAGGAAGTTCATGACTCGATTGACTCAGGACGGGACCCGATGAGACTAGGTCGTCCTATAACCCTAGCAATGACTCTAGTTACTTCACAGATAACGGCCGTTCTGTTTACAAAAGCAACGAGTAAACGAATGCTCAATCAAGAGTGCAATCCTAACATGATACTACATGACATGCTTTATTATGAATGCAAGCACCTAGTATGCACATGGCTACAAGCAGGGAGATCTCTTTTCGAATCTGAGTGAGCTCATATAGGAACTCACCTGGAAGTGCAGAACGGCAAAAGACAACAACTAGGTATACAGAAAGCCAACATCTCACAGATGATCACCTAACACGTATATAAGTAATATAAATAAGTCTACTTTGTATAAATTTAAAATTTGGGTCGGGATTCGCTCTAAGAATTTCAAGTTAGATTTATTAAATTTATGACGAGTTTTCCTTAAAATATCCAAATTAAATTCATTTTATTTTATTTATTTTTAAATGGTTATTTTAAAAATCCGGGTCTTTACATCATCCACCTCTAAAAACAAGTCTCGTCCCCGAGACTAAAACCAAAATAAGGTAGGTGTGAAGTTTGAAATGGATGAGTCCAAGGGCCATGTCCAAGGATCTTGTAATCCTCTCGGTTGCGTCTTCCGGGATTCTCACAACATCCTAGTCACGGTCGTGACATCTCCAATTGGCCTTGACAAGTATGCGATAAGCGCCCCTACCACATCCTCGCTTCGACTTTTCGGAAGTACCACAACTCTAAAAGTTCTATAATATCATCACTAGGTCTTAGCAAACACCCTACAGGCGCCCCCATAAAATGCATGTATCCACTTCGTGAAGTATTATAGAGTTACCCGGGTTTGAAAAGTTTCAAAGGGGATTCCGCAATTGAAAAAGATTGGCCTCAAAATCGTGGAAATTCTCGATCGTGTTGGGTCTTCCCAAATCCAAGTTAGTCATTTTCAAAACAAGCAAAACCTCTCGACTTCAAAACCGCCCAAAGCTTTTCAAATCTGAGTTAGTCGTTTCCAAGCTCTTTCAAAATCTTTTAAATCCCAAGTTGATCAAACAAATTCAGAACTCTTAGAGGTGGAATCATCCACCTCTAAGGGCTAATCCCATATTCTCTTCCTAGGTTCCAATCTCAAAAACAATTCCAATTTACGAATCTCTAGCCATTATCAGAATCGATATAACCAAGACATGCCACCTCATAAACAACCAACCATCGAGATTGACCGTACCAAAACCATAACATGGATAGCCATTATCAACATTGTCGCACACCAATATATATTGAAACGTCACACTCAACATTAGTATTTCATGTTCTAGGTGTCAACAAATAAAAATGCATCAAGCAAGAATGTCATTTTTGAAATGGCAACACACAAACACATCAAGACTCAACCTTAGTAGATCACATCAGCATGGTTTCCTACTTACCACTACCAACACAACAGAACCTTTTCATAATAGGGGGTTTCAGTCTAATAGGAAGGCAACAAGTCAGCGCAACAAAGTCCATTTCAACACGATTGAGCAAGCCAAGATATTCACCATTTTCATAGCCAAGGGTTTAGCCGGAAATCAATTTTGAAATATCAATGCATAGAGGCATCACCACAATCACGTACATTTAAGCAATTTAAGTTCAAGCCGGCAACATAGAATAGGTCATGCTTTCATGGTTCAACAATAGCAAAGTCTAACAACATAGCAAGCACAAAATATAATCACGGCAACATTTAACTTAACAGGACATCGCATATCATTATATTAGGATAACATGCACCCTTATACCATGGACCCTTCATTCTACTATCACTTAATTCCCAAGTATTTCATATCAGCATATAACATGATTTCACACTAGGTTTATACATCATTATCTCTCAATACCTCAAACAGTCTCATGTCATGAATCCTAATATACTATCATGCTTGGCAAGTATTGCAGAATATTAGGTATCGACATAGCAAAACAAGTTACCACATAACCTCATGCTAATAATAATTCGAGCAAAGGTAATATCAGGCCAGAATCACAATAACATATTGTCACATATGAACGGGGCACATAATATCATGATTACAAAACACAAGATCAGGATCTCAGCAGGTATAGTTCACGTTCCACAATTAATAGAAACAAGCAAGTCTTACCAACACAGAACATCAATCATATCACAAGGTCAGTCACATAGGAACACCAAAGCACTAAAATCCATCATCATAAGTAGAAATTAACAAGGTAACGTCCAATACCAGTTCATCATTCAAGAATCAATATGTTAGTTCTGGGACCTGGGGTTATGGGTCCACCGTGCTTCCGTTGTGCCGCTCCCGTGCTATATGGCTAAACGGTCTCTTCTCTACGCCATCGTTCGTCAAAGTATATCAAGCAATTTTTTTTTTTTTTTGTTAGCGGAGATAGGGGAGAGACAAGAACAACCCGGACTCCCCACGGAATCGAACACAAACCAACTGATGATGACACGAGGAAAAGAAGAAGAAAAAAAAACAAGATCCCAACCCAAGAAGGAGTAAGGTGCCCTTATGGAACTCTACGAGGTCACAAGTGCATCAAGCAAGACACATACCAATCATGGAGTAAACTAGTCACATCACTGAACACTAACACACACCTACCTTGAAGAATGATGTTAACAAATAGGGGCAACCAAAAACATGATCGGGTTCTGCAGGGGGCATAAGAGACTAGCTAGCATTTTTTTTTTTTCATTTCATATATCAGACAAGCTTGATATGTATAAGAAACATGTATACACGGATGAACAATAGATTGGTGTGGCACATAGCTTATGTAGAACCTAGTAAACATTACAGAGCATTACAGGTAGGGTAAATTACTCATACCAAGTACACATGGGCAGGTCATATAAAAGAGATACACTAATCACATCTAGTAGCAATGACTTCTCATAATGACAGGGTAAGCATGGGATGTCATCACACAAGGAACTATGGGGAAAGTAAGTCCTTCATGATCTTAGTAATATATATTTAAGGAAAAAGCGCAATCAAAGGTAGTCATTGAGGAACAATTTAACACCAAAATCACATGTCGTGCATGCGTGCATCTATCCTGTCATAGGGTATAACACGCAATGGGGCACTCAAATGCTTGTTTACACACATCTCACAAAAGTATAAATGGATCCAGATAAGTGTCGGAAGGCATCATGTGATAAGAACAACAATTCAGATGAGAACACATAGGCATGACACTAGTCATACTCAGCATGAGACAACTCTGTTGAGGCATAGTATTATAACTGGACTAATAATATCTAACATGATTGTGCAGTCATAAGATCATCTAGAGAGAGTACAGCAAGGCTATCACAACCTATGACAAGAGTGGCTACATGAGATGCAAGTTTGAGCATGCGATCACACAAGTCATATCTCTGCTGGCATAGATTTTACAAGGTACTACATGACAGTCACATATGTATATGAATAAGATGCATCAAGCAACTCCAAATAATAGTGGGACGAGTCATAAAAGTTTAAGCAGGACTACTATTGCACCCAAATATTAGCACATATAAAAGGAATATAAGTGATTGTGATGAAGGAGTCATGCGCATATAGTAATGTGAACACGACAATGCTCCTAAGATATCATGTTTTAAAAGGGCAATATGCTACATTATATAGGCAAGGGTAATCATGCGAGTGCCTTACAGCTATTGTGATGTGTGTGTGGTCATGCGAGGTGCCATATTATTCATTTGCAGAAGCCTAAAGAATGTCAGGGGCATGCAGAGACAACATCGAGTGATGAGATGATAGGCACACATTGATATTCACCTAATGCTTAACATGCGTCAAAAATAGGCACTAACTCTACAACTGAGTCTATCAATTCCTAAATAGTTAAAGAGATCGCACATTAGGGATGTTGGAAAGAATACAAGACTTTGCGAAGTCTATTCCACGAAAGTGCAAATCATAATGCAAGTATGGCATGAATATACACAAGCCATAATTCATGGGTCCCAAAAAAAATATTTTAACATGATAAGATGCATGGCTATGCAGCATAGGTTACATGTTCATTTGGCAACTAGCACGGATGCATTTAAGGGATCAACCAATCGTAACCTGACCATATAAGGACAAGGGGGGGGATATGGCGAAAACGGCAATATGGGCTTAAGATAGCACGACTTCACATGAAGATAAAGCATGCAAGTACACAGATATAGATTAACAGTATACAACCAGGGCATGTATTTAACATAAGGATATATCAAGTCACATCGTGATCCTACATGATGCTAGCAATACATGGTAAGGCATGGGTATCTTTACAAAGTGAACAAGAGAACATCACGGACGATAAATTATAAATCATGCTAGGAATTAATGAACCGCCATAGGAGCACATGGAATGGTATAGTACTATCACATCATGGAACAATCATATTCACGTGATGAAGCAAGCATGACAATTTACCACTCAGCGAGTCATATTGGAATTCATAAGTCCTATAGGATACTACCGGCACATATCGAACATGAATACAATCAAGATACTTCGACTAGACTCAACCTAGTATTCAGGTGTCATTTATATGTGAAAACATAATACTAACTCATTCGTACATACATTCATTCGATTAGCGCAACAGTTTGCAAATAGCCAAATAAGCTACACCGTAACGACCTAGAAGCATGACATGCATATAGCGAAGTATAACCTGGGTCTAAAGCAATATAGCTAGACATGGATAGGATCATAGACAGTAATAGGTCCGTGCAAATATTTAAATGGTACATGCACAAAATATTAGGTCATATATCGAAGGAACCACGAGAGGATACCACAAAGCAGAAGAAAACATCACGAGAATCAAACGATGAGCATGCTATGGTTTAGTGGCCATACATGATGAGTAGCGAGAGTAAATCTGTCATGCTAAGGGTCACACTATCATGAACCTAAACCAGAAGAGAGACTGACCATCATGCGAGTTCGTAACTTGCGACATATGCATTTAATCAATCATTAGTATGACGATGCTAGAAACCAATGAAATCAGGCTGTGCATGCATAGGGGGTATGCCATGAATACAACGAAGTATGACCTAAGACCTAAACAAGGTGGCCAAGCATGGATACATAATGGCATACAACCACAATCCACATCAAGGATCATTATCACAATATATGTTGGGAATACCACATCATGTCGAGTCATGCATATACGAAACCAAGAATTATAGTGGTGTGTGCTCGTGCAGTGTGTCAGATCATATATTCATGAAAGTATGAGAGAAACATGGAGATCATCATGGCATGACAGTTAGATAAGCATGCTAGAAATTAGGCATCATACGAGGCAGGTTGGACATCAATTTGTAACACGCATTCATCAAGTAAAGAATTCATCCTATCAAGATATCAAAATGGAATGATCATACTACCATGGGCCTATGTGCAGGGGGAACATCAATCATGCAGTTTCCTACATATGACACATACATTCATGCACTAATTTGACAATACGATATACCACATAGATTATGCTGAGATGATATAGACATAAAATGTAACGCGAACCTAAGCAATGCCTAAACATGGACATCCCGATATGTAGGCATAATTTCACACTATGGATCAATACCCAAGTCTATGGGGTAGTACATGTAGGATCATACAATCATGGATGAAGAAACTGAGATAACCCGACAGAGATCTACAAGGACGACTCTGACTCACTTCCATGAACCCCATGACTTGTTTCCCGTGAAATATTCGTGTAACTCTCAAGTAGGGTAGAAAAGGGTTGAGGTAGTAGCGTACTCCAATACAACCTCAAATGCGGTTACCCGTATATCACACCGACATCGCAAGAAAAGCTCAATAAAGACGTTTAGTAAGGTCGGGAAAAGAAGGCCGAAGAAGGGAGTAGTCAAGCTTAAGAGGTCAAAGGTAATCCCACAAGGACTAGAATCCCGACTCTATAATGGTAGAAGGTCTCCCCCACTATTCCATTCACAAAGGCATTTAACACATAATTCGTAATCAAGAATATCAACCAAGTCTCCAATTTAAGCATACAACACTCAACACATAACAATCAACAATCAAGCTATCCTAAGGCCACCCTTCAAGGGGCGACTGACCGGAGGGGCAAAACCTCATGGTCTCTACCTAACTCGCCACTCCAGCCACTACGGCGCAATCTCGTGGAGTCTGGTAAGCCCATCTGTAAAGAACAAGCTATATTTCGCCTACCCGTTCCCAGCTACATCCAATAGGGATGGTCTAGCGTCTTCACTACCCCTTCGTTTCCCTTTGTTGGATTACCGGATTTATTGAGTCATGTTCATATTTAATCCATTTGAGTTAGCCATATTAAATTCATTTGCCCTTTCTAAAACATTTTGAAAAACCATTTGAAAACCTTGGGCCATTTTCAAAACCACTTCAACCTATCATACTCGGTTTGCATAACCTGAGCTCTGATACCATCTTTGTAACGGCCCGGGATTATGATTCCCGGGTTACGTTTCGAGGGATAAAACCCCTCGTTAGGATCTTGCTCCCCGAGTACAGGTTGAAGGTTTGAAATTCTATCCTAACATTTTGAAATGGGATTTCATACCCAAAATTCGAAGGGATCGTTGGAATCCCCGGGGAAGTCCCCTGTACCTGTCATAAGTCTAAGCGTAGAAAACCAACAGTCATGCAAATAGTAGACTCAAGGTGCAATACAAGAGGGTGCCACGGCTGAGCCGGGTCAAAACAAAATTAATAAGTGTATATATCAAAATCTAAGGTTAGACCATTTCCTTGCAATCGCCCAAGAGAGTTCCCACGTCACATAAGCAAGGAACAATAATGCTGCAAAACAAACCTAAAAAAAATGTATGCGGGGCGGTGTCAGATCGAAGCCCTACGCAATAGTCCCAAACAAGCAGACACATACACACGCTAGTCCTGATAAAGATGCTTCTAGATGCAAGGCGGAATGTTAACACACTAACATGCCCCTAAGATCAAGTGCGTAAATATAATAAGGCCTTAGCACCGAATACCAAGTGGTATATCCCTCTCCTACCTCCACCCCCTTCCGATAGGGCGGAGACTGGCCAGCTCGTGAATGCATTCATTCATAATCGGGCGGCACGCATGCCCAACCCGCTCCACAATAAAGCCCGCAGGCATCTCATAATATAAGGAAGTTCATGACTCGATTGACTCAGGACGGGACCCGATGAGACTAGGTCGTCCTATAACCCTAGCAATGACTCTAGTTACTTCACAAATAACGGCCGTTCTGTTTACAAAAGCAATGAGTAAACGAATGCTCAATCAAGAGTGCAATCCTAACATGATACTACATGACATGCTTTATTATGAATGCAAGCACCTAGTATGCACATGGCTACAAGCAGGGAGATCTCTTTTCGAATCTGAGTGAGCTCATATAGGAACTCACCTGGAAGTGCAGAACGGCAAAAGACAACAACTAGGTATACAGAAAGCCAACATGTCACAGATGATCACCTAACACGTATATAAGTAATATAAATAAGTCTACTTTGTATAAATTTAAAATTTGGGCCGGGATTCGCTCTAAGAATTTCAAGTTAGATTTATTAAATTTATGACGAGTTTTCCTTAAAATATCCAAATTAAATTCATTTTATTTTATTTATTTTTAAATGGTTATTTTAAAAATCTGGGTCTTTACATCCTGCTTGATTGCACAGTCCCGGGATATTAAGCCCATTCTATCTCTTCTAGGGAGGAGCCTAAATTCTTCTGCTCTGACCAATCTTGCTTTTTCGTGGTGGACGACGTGGTATATTAGGAACCAACATCTTTTTCAGCAGGCTGGAATCCCGCAAAAAGATAAAGTCTTACGACTAATTAAATCTCATATAGATAACTAGAATAAAACATCTGCAATTGAGACTGACTTCGAGGAGGACTTTCGCCATTCTCGTCGGTACCCTCCTAAAAAAAGTCAGAAACAAAAAACAATTTCCTGGCGCAAGCCTCCCCGAGGCACGTTCAAACTCAATTTCGACGAATCAACCCTTTCCAATGGCGACAGCTCTGCTGGTGTCATCATTAGGGACTGGATAGGCCACCCAATTTCTGTACACCACCAACGGTTGGGCAAACAAAAACCACTCACAGCGGAAGCATTAGCTCTTAAAATAGGGATTCAACAAGTGCGACAACTCAATATAGAAAAGATCCAAATTGAAGGAGATAGCAAGATAATCATTGACCACTTAAATAGAAAATCTAACTGGCCTTGGGAGATCGAACTAATACTTTCGGATGCTCAAGTCCTGTTATCGACTGTGAAAGAAGTAGATTTCTTTCATGTTTCTCGTATGGGCAATAGAGTGGCGGATAAGGTTGCACACCTTAGCCACTCTGCCCGAGGAGTCGATATTAAAAATGATCCAGGTCTTCTTGACCTCATCCGTAAGGATGCTGCCGGGTAGGGCCAACCCACCCGAATTTTTTCCTAATCAAAAAAAAAAAAACATTGAGTGTGGTTGAGGTATGGGTATATCGCAAGCCAATAATAATAATAATATTAATAATAATAATAATAATAATAATAATAATAATAATAATAAGGAAAATCACTTTAAATAATACTATAAAGAGTAGAAATTATAAAGTTATATATACAAAACTATTCTCATATTAATAAAAAAAGTTTGATTAAACACGGACTCAAAAATTTATTTTAGGCTCGAAATTTGACCAAATTTCGAATCGACTGAGGCTGAGAATTGCCTATCTATATATCCTTCATTATTTTATTATTGATTCTAAATCTTAAGTTTATTTTAAAAAAAACATGTTAAATACTTAATTAATATACGTACTGTCCAAAATTTAAACAATTAGAGTATGTATGGTAAAATGGTAGCTAATAGGGTAAATGAAACTAATTGAATAACTGAAAATAATGGATTATTTGTGTTAAATATATATTAATAACCTAGAATAGTGTTTGGTAACCTAACTATTATGATAGCTGATGAAAGTTTGTGAATAAAACCAAAAGCTTCGAAAAGCTTGGGTGAGTAACTATTGAAAAATTCTGATTCCTAAAGCTAATTAACCTAAATCTTATATTTATTTAATTTAAAACTATATAATATCAAAACCAAAAATTCCAAACAGTTAGATGATGTGCTATGACTGGTTCTTTCGAACAACCCTCCCAAAAATTTTGGGCCCCATATATTTTTCAGGTATTTATAATAGTATGAAATAGAAGTCCATAAGCCCACACTTAACTCTCCTTAACTTCCGTTATTGAAATACGGTCCAAAATCAGGCCCATATATTAAAAGCAACTTTACCAATTCTTTTTTAAATACTAGTGTAAAAAAGCAAATTAGACCTAATTATCAAATACACTTATGTTTCTGATTTTCAACATTAGTAAAAAGGCAAGGGGCGATTCATATTCATTCTATTCTCCATACTTCATCAATGAAATTATCAAGCGTGCAATTCTTTTTAATTAATTTCCCAAACTTCATTAATGGTAGGTGTGAAAAATTCCAACGGGAAGATGAAATCGATTTCAATTATATAGTTTCGACTTCCCTTACAATTCTTTCAAACTCTCTCTGCTAGCTGCTCCCTCTCTCTTCTGTTTGGTGATTTCACCCTTTTCAATCTGCTAGAATTCATTCATTATTGCTCAATTCAGATTTGTAATGCGACTCTCCTCCACATCTATTTCCAAAATTCAGGTAATTAGTTGGTAAAACTGCTTTTATTTTTACCCTTTGTTATTTTTAGAATAGGCCCCCAAAAATGTTGGTACGACCCTGTGTGAAATATAACCTTATTTGATTATGGTGGTGTTTGACTTTGAAGTGCGGAATAGGCATAAAATGAGCACGCAAATACTCTATAAGGGGGGGGGGGGGGGTTGGATAGAGTATGGAAACTTTTCGCAAACCAGAAAGGTAAGACCTTACCGTACGCTGTAAGACCTTATCTGAGAGGAGAAGAGCGATTAGTACCGAGCAAGTAAGCAAAGAACAATAATAAAAGCAAGAAAGTAAAGCACACGATACTTGTTAACGAGGTTCGGCACAACCGCCTACGTCCCCGCCTAGGGTTATCCAACCCGTAGGATTCAACACACTTTATTTCACTTTGCCTTATGAGTCCTATATACAACCTCTAGAAGACTTACATACTTCTAGACTTCCTTACTATCTAGCAACCCAAACTCTCTAGTGAAACAAAGCAACTAAGGATACCGAAGTACCCTATACTTTTGGGTAAAGAAACCCTTAGTATAACCTAGATGAATTGTACTATAAAGCGTAATGAAACCTCACACACACTCAAAGTAAATACAAACTCTTTGCGTGAGGAGCTGCGTGAGATTGATCGATTGAAGAAGACTTGAAAGCTGTGAACGATTGAGCGCTATAGGAGATGAGTATTCAGCACACCGTCTTCTTCTCTATATATAGGCTGGACCTTTGTAAATAGAACGTCAGAAGCGATTCCTCAAGGCTGTTGAGAGACGTTGCGCCAAATCCTCTTGAGAGATCTTCTAGTCGTTTGAGAGTCTAGAACCTTCTTGGTAGATATGTAGAGATCTCAAAAACTGGATGGATATACGTCTGAGCAAATCCTGCAATATCTCAACCAATAAGCTGATCGAAAATAACAGAGAATTGTTCAAACAATTCTTATTCAAGCGAACAAGTCTAACAACAAAAAATAAGCCCAACAAAAATATTAGGCCCAATAAAGGCTAGAACTCAGATCCAACCGGAAAGGCCCTATAGTGAATGGATCTCGGTTTGGGTTAGAGTAAATTAGGCCCGTTTAATAAATAGACCCATTTATCCTAAACCATTTCCGAGTCCAGTAGAAACCAATAATGTTTTGAGCCCTTTTTGGTAAGACCTTACCAAATTCAGGAATCCCGAGTTTTGGCTTTCATCAACCAAGGCCTTACATCCTATAGTTTGATCTTATCATCAAGGTGGAGTTAACAGTCTCCCCCTTGATGAAAGACAAAACTTATGCATCTGTTTACCTGTGAAAAGAATACAGAAGAGATCCATATATAATAGGCAAACATATTATAGCAGCATGTTGGATCAAAGTTTTTAAACAAAATCAAAACAGTAAGACCTTGCAAAACCAAAAGTAAGGTCTTATGAAAGTTTAACACCTAAAACCATAAAAACCTAAGAACCAGAGATATCTCCCCCTTTTTGTCTTTCAACAAGAAGGGAAGAGAATTTGTTAAAAACCAGAGAGTTTTTAGAGCAGAAACAGAAATAGATAAAGTTCCCAGATCAGCTTCAAGAGACAGAACCCCCAGCACCATCACTCGTCATCAGAAACTACCACCACATCCTCGTCGTACCACTGGCCATACTTTGGAGGAACTCCATCTTCATCAGGGCGGTTCCTGTAGATCTTCTCACGCCAACGATCCTTTGCATTCTTCACATGGTGAGCACTCCACATTTTAGCTTGAATCCTGGCCTCCTCATCTCGCCATTTCTTCACAATACCGTACTCCTCAACAGTGAGGATGTTCGGTTCTGGATAAAGAGGACGAAGAATAGGATAATTGCGCACCTTGCGTTCACAATTGAGGAGAACGTTCTTCGCCGTTTCCTCGACATGCTTAACAGAACTAGCGTCCATTGGCAAGATTGAAGTAGTAGCCCGGTGATTGAGACCACAAAGCATAAAAAGCTGATTCAGCTTTTCATTTAGGATCATAATCTGCAGGTGGGTGTTGTCCTGGCGATCAACAATATCAGCTCGGGCGACGTTGACATCCTTTCGTAGCGAATCAACCTCAGCTTCCAGAATCTCGATCCGTTCTTCCAGCTTCACAGAGTCTCCCTGAGCTTGTGAGGGAGGCTTCAAAATCCAGCCGCCGGCCAGAGTTTGTTCAACCCCCAAACGCTTCCATCAATCTTCATCAATACGACTGGTGTGGGAGATAAATTCCTCGCCTTGAGTGTCAATGTTGAAGAACTCAAAAATTTTGGGGAGGAAATTTGCGTAGGGAAGAGGAGCAGTCATAGAAGTATTGATGGTGTGGAGCATGTAGGTAAGGATGAGATCGGGGATATCCAATTCGTGGCCTGCCATAATTAGATAAAGATAGTGCAGCAAGTTGTCGGTGACAAGCTCGCGGGAATTCTTTCTTGGCAGGACGCACCGAGCAAGAATGGTGAAGACCATCTTAGCATCAAGAGGGAGGACATTATGGGTGTATTTGGGCTTGGATTTTGAGGATTCGGCAGAGTTGGAGTGACGAACAAAAAGTTCTTTTTGGCCTTTGTGGATGCAGTAGGCTTTGGTGGGATGAGAACTGGTGCTCACGTTTTCAGGGATTTCGAGAATTAGGGCCAAAGAGGAGCGAGTAAGGGTAATCTGACGCTGCTTTACCTGAGAAGTGAGAGTAAGACTCCCATTCTCTCGGCTGGCAGGAAGGTTAAGGAAGAAAAGTCTTGTCAGACGAGGGTAAGCAACAGTTCCAGGGTTGAGAAAAGACCAAACATGTGAGTTCTTCAACAAATTGACGTAAGGGAGTTTTGTGGATTCTAGAAATTCTAGATCCACATGCTCACAGCAGTTAATAGGTCTATGAACATACCCATCTCTCCACATTCCAGAAGTAGTATGATTGATAAACCAGGCATGAGGGATATCGGAGAATACCTCGTGTGGAATTGGGACCTGGAGATGATGCTGGCGAGGCGCCTTCTTTGGAGCGCGGGGGTTCACTTGGCGTGGATGTTTGTGAGAGGGATATCGGGACTCCCTTTTGATTATCTTCCAGTGGTGGCGCTCCCCTTCTTCCTCACTTTCGGAGGAGGTCTCCAGTTGCTTGAGAAGTGCTTTCCCTTTGAAGTCGTCGTCAACCGCTACGCCCTTGCCTTTGTAATCGGAAGGACGGTGGCGCTTTGCTCCAAATCTGGTAGTGGGAGGCGAGGATGGTTTCTTTGGAGCCATGGAGAGAAGGGGGAAGTACTTGAGTGTTCTTGGGAAGGGAAGAAAACAGAGAGAAATAGAGAAGTGGAAGTGTGATATGACCGGGGAGAGTGGAGATATAAATAGGGGAAGAAGAAAGCCTTTTGAACTTCTAAAGATCCGTACAAAGAATCCGGTCATATCTTTATCCAAAATCCTAACCATTTTTCAAGATAAAAACAAGGGAATAAAACCGGTAAAGGGTGAAACATTTTTTAACCTAAAAGAAATCCGGAAAACATGAAACAAAATATCTTTAAGGATAAATATCTAAAGAGATATTATCTAAAAGATTTGATCCAAAATTTTTATTAGAAATTAAAATTCAACATCAAACTATTCCAAAGTAAGACATTAAATTTTGATTCAAGATCTTGATGTAGGAGATAATACCAATATCATAAGATACGATTGCTCCCCCTACATCGATGCTTCCTTGTTAAGCATTCCAAGTTCTAATCGGATGAAATTAAATCTGTCTCCGGGAAGAGGTTTCGTAAAGATATCTGCAAGTTGAAGCTCAGTAGAAATGAATGTCAAAGACACATCTCCCTTTTCAACATGATCTCGGATGAAATGGTGTCTCACATCAATGTGCTTTGTTCTTGAGTGTTGTACAGGGTTTTTAGAGATAGAAATAGCACTAGTGTTATCACATTTAATGGGAATACCCTTATAGTTGATTCCAAGATCTTGGAGTTGTTGTGTAATCCATAAGACTTGCGAACAACAAGCTCCAGCAGCAATATATTCAGCTTCGGCTGTTGAAAGCGCTACTGAATTTTGCTTCTTGGAATGCCAACTTATAAGGGATGCCCCAAGAAATTGACAACACCCTGAGGTGCTCTTTCTATCTACTTTATACCCTGCAAAATCAGCATCGGAGAATCCGATAAGATCAAAGCTTGTTTAATGTGGGTACCATAATCCGAGATCTTTAGTACCATTAAGATATCTCAAGATTCTCTTTACCGCGATCAGATGTGATTCCTTTGGATTAGTTTGGAATCTTGCACACATACAAACACTAAACATAATGTCAGGTCTGCTGGCTGTAAGATATAGGAGAGAGCCGATCATACCTCGATATTCTTCATGATTTACCTCTTTGTCGGTAAGATCTTGATCTAGAGAAAGTGTGGAACTCATAGGCGTTTTGGCTACCTTGGAATCGATCATCTTGTACTTCTTGAGTAGCTCTCGTGTATATTTTCCTTGATTAAGGAATATGCCTTTAGAGCTTTGATGTACGTGAAGGCCGAGAAAGAAATTCAACTCTCCCATCATGCTCATCTCAAACTCCTTGCACATAATGTTAGAGAACTCCTTGCACAAAGAATCGTTAGTAGCTCCGAAAAGAATATCATCAACATAAATTTGGACGACTAGTATATCCTTTCCATGAGTTTTGATAAAGAGGGTTTTGTCAATCAATCCTCTTTTAAAATTGTTTTCCAAGAGATATTTAGAAAGCCGCTCGTACCAAGCTCTAGGAGCTTGTTTCAAACCATACAGGGCTTTATCAAGCTTGAAAACATGCTCCGGAAATTCATCGTTTTTAAAATCAGGAGGTTGAGCAACAAAAACTTCTTCATCCAAAAACCCATTAAGAAAGGCGCACTTTACGTCCATTTGATAAAGCTTGATATTCATAATGGATGCAAAGGCAAGAAGCATACGAATGGCTTCGAGTCAGGCTACAGGAGCGAAAGTCTCCTCGTAGTCAATACCTTCTTCTTGATTATATTCTTGTGCAACTAGTCGAGCCTTGTTTCGGATAACATTGCCACCTTCGTCTAGCTTATTTCGAAATACCCAATGAGTTCCAATAATTGATTTTCCGTTCGGCTTAGCCGTAAGGGTCCATACTTTATTGCGTTCAAACTCGTTGAGTTCATTTTGCATAGCTATGATCCAATCTGGTTTCTTGAGAGCCTCGGTGTATTTCTTTGGTTCTGTAAGAGAGACAAAAGCGTGAAATGCACATAAGTTTCTAAGATTGGAACGAGTTTGAATACCCGACGAGGGATCTGAGATAATGTCTGCCAAGGAGTGAGAAGAAGCGTGTTTGAATTTCCTTCGTGCTGATCCTTGATTAGATGTTGAAGCGCCATGGGAAGAAGGTTCAGGCTCTTGAGGTTCAGGAGGACTTGTGGGATATGGTTCAAGAGGCTCAGGAGGAATTTCATTTTCTAGACTGGCTTCATCGGTAAGGCCTTGAGACTGAGTTCCAGGGCCTTGCGATAGCTCAGTAAGATTTTGAAATGGCTCCTGCATGTTTCTTGATTTTCTCTTTTCTTGATCATTGCCTTCTCCATCCGACTCATAGTCCTCATAGGTGTTTAATTTGAGATCTGCAAAGCCTTCACTCAAGGTACCATTATCACTTTCATCAAATAACACATGTATGCTTTCCTCAACTAGTTTGGTACGTTTGTTGAATATTCGATAAGCCTTACTTTGATTCGAATATCCAAGAAATATACCTTCGTCGCTGCGTGCATCAAATTTCCCGAGATTATCCTTCCCATTGTTATGTACATAGCATGTACATCCAAATGATTTGAAGTAAGATATACTTGGTTTTCTTCCTTTAAAAAGCTCATAAGGAGTTTTCTTTAAAATTGATCGAAACATCTATTGAGAATATAGTTTGCTGTATTCACAGCCTCTGCCCAGTATGACTTGGGCAAGTTATTCTCTAATAGCATAGTCCTTGACATCTCCTCTAGGGTGCGGTTTTTCCGTTCCACCACTCCGTTCTGTTGAGGTGTCCTTGGAGCAGAAAAATTGTGAGAAATACCATATTTCGCACAAAATAAGTCAAAGTTTAATTGATCAAATTCTCTACCGTGATCACTTCTAATAGAAACGATGGGTAGGTTTTTTAATGTTTGTAACTCCTTACAAAGTTTTAAAAAATAAAACAGAGTTTCTGATTTATCTTTGAGAAAGAAAACCCAAGTAAATCGTGAATAATCATCAACAACTACAAGAATGTATTGTTTACCTTTAGGAGATTTGACACGCATAGGTCCGCATAGATCCATGTGTAACGATTCTAAAGGTCTAGTAGTACTAATGACCTTCTTTTTCTTGAAAGAGCTACGAGTGTGTTTTCCCCTTAAGCAAGCATTGCATAGATCATCAACTTTAAAATTCAGATCCGGAAGTCCTCGAACAAGATCCTTAGACAGTAGCTTTCCAAGGGAATGCATACTGATATGCCCAAGACGCCTGTGCCACACCCTTGGATCTTCTGATAAGACCTTGAGGCACTTTAGATTTGAGGCTGGAATACGATCTGTATTAAGAGCATAAATGTTAGAATCTCTATTAGCCATAAGAACCACATCTCCTGTCTTTTCGTCTTGAACGATGCACTTTTCCTTGTTAAAGCATACACGATTGCCTCTATCACAAAGCTGTGAAACACTGAGAAGATTATATTTGAGACCATCAACAAGATATACATCTTTAATAAAATCTTTGGAATTAACACCAATGTTACCAATACCGACGATGTCGCACTTTCCTTTATCACCAAGAGTTATAGTACCGCTGGATTGCTTCTTTAAATGATGAAAAAGAGATTCTTTTCCACTCATATGCCTGGAGCAACCGCTATCCATAATCCATTTTTGATCCTTAGTCTTGGTGATATTCTGCAAAACAAAAAATCAACCTTTCCGGCATGACCAATAGACCGATTTGGATCCGTTGTGGGGGTATACCATATTTGGCAACTTTGTTCCCTTAGGGACCCAAACTTGCCTTATCCGTTCATTTAAACGTACTGGATATGTGTTTCGGATAATGTAAGGATCTGTTCTCCTATAAGGACAGGTTTCCTTTACATGACTCTTCTTGCAACAGAAGAAACACGTAGGAGTCCTCCAACTCCCTTTAGCTTTAACGAACTTGGTGGTAGGCTTAACAGGGAAGTTCTTGTTATAGCCTATACCATTTCGATTTAAAGAGAGTTGTTGTTCTCCAAGCATCCTATCAAGAGTAGCCTTGGATCTTGTAAATTGCACTAAGGCCTTTTGTTGATCTTGACATTTTTCAGACAATTTCACCTTTTCTTTCTCAAGGTCAGTGTTCTGACCAATGAGAGTTGAAAGTTTTTCCTTAAGTTCGGAATTTTCCGATCGTAAGGTCTTACCTTCATTGATAAGGTCTGAATTCTGATTGTCAAGATCTTGCAATTTCTGTGACAGCCTTTTAATGCAAGTTTCTTGATCCAATACCTTCTCTTGTAGACTGCTGATTTCTCTGCAGCAGCTTTCCTCATTTGAGATCATATTTTTGAGAAATTCAGACAGAACGGGTTTGGAGCTAGAAAGAAGGTTTCTTACCATTCCATTAAGGTGTTGATCTTTATCATCGCTTTTGGCCATGAGACATAGGTTGGCTTGTTCATCTTCAGAGTCCGAGTCGCTTGATGCATCTGAGTCACTCCAAGCTGCCATGACTTTCTTGTTGGATTCTTTCCTCTTCGCCTTGTTGCGTTTTTTGAGAGGACACTCCTTAACCAGGTGATCTGTTTCACCACATTCATAGCACGTTAAGACTCGGTTTCTTTTCGAAGGGGTAGAAGACTTACCTTGGTTTCTTGATGATCCTCCAAATTCCTTGTTGGAGAATTGCTTCTTCATTTTGAGGATGCGAGCCAAACCTCTTGTTATAAGAGCAAAGGGGTCTTCTTCTTCATCATCCTCAGAATCTTCAGTAGATTCTTCTTTCTTAACCTTTAGCGCTAAGTTTTTGACATTTGTGGAAGACTCCCCGTCATCCTCATTGAGGATCATTTCATGGGTGATTAGTTTTCCTAACAAATCATCAATAGCCAGTGTGCTAAGGTCTTGAGCTTCTTCAATGGCGGTTACTTTGGGACCCCATTTAGATTTAGGAAGATATCGAAGTATCTTTCTAACTTTTTCTTCATTCTGGAATGTTTTTCCCAGAGAGTCGAGATTGTTAATGATCTCCGTAAAACGGGTGAACATTGCTTTCACAGACTCATCAGATTTCATCTTAAACAATTCGTATTGTCTAAGATAAATACTGATTTTGGATTCCTTGACCTGACTAGTTCCTTCATAGGTCATGACCAATTTATCCCAGATTTCTTTTGCTGATTTGCAAGAAGAGATCCGATTGAATTCCTCAGTACTTAGCCCACAGTACAGAACATGAACTGCTTTACTATTTTTGGCTGTTTTCTCCAGATCCGTCTGGTTAAATTCATCCTCCGTCTTGTCTAGCTTTGTTCCATTTGGTCCATCCTTCTTGGGAACATTTGGCCCTCGCGTAATGATATGCCAGAGCTCTAGATCCTGATCAATGATGAACATTTTCATCAGAGATTTCCAGTGCATAAAGTTATCCCCAACGAAGAGAGGTGGACAGGAGATAGATCTTCCTTGACCGAAGTCGCCTTGTCCTTCGCCTGCCATGGTTAGTACTCACAGATAGTAATATCTAAATACATGAGTTAGGCTCTGATACCAATTGAAGTGCGAAATAGGCAGAAAATGAGCACGCAAATACTCTATAAGGGGGGGTTGGATAGAGTATGGAAACTTTTCGCAAACCAGAAAGGTAAGACCTTACAGTACGTTGTAAGACTTTATCTGAGAGGAGAAGAGCGACTAGTAACGAGCAAGTAAGCAAAGAACAATACCTAAAGCAAGAAAGTAAAGCACACGATACTTGTTAACGAGGTTCGGCACAACCGCCTACGTCCCCGCCTAGGGTTATCCAACCCGTAGGATTCAACACACTTTATTTCACTTTGCCTTATGAGTCCTAGATACAACCTCTAGAAGACTTACACACTTCTAGACTTCCTTACTATCTAGCAACCCAAACTCTCTAGTGAAACAAAGCAACTAAGGATACCGAAGTACCCTATACTTTTGGGTAAAGAAACCCTTAGTATAACCTAGATGAATTGTACTATAAAGCGTAAAGAAACCTCACACACACTCAAAGTAAATACAAACTCTTTGCGTGAGGAGCTGCGTGAGATTGATCGATTGAAGAAGACTTGAAAGCTGTGAACGATTGAGCGCTATAGGAGATGTGTATTCAGCACACCGTCTTCTTCTCTATATATAGGCTGGACCTTTGTAAATAGAACGTCAGAAGCGATTCCTCAAGGCTGTTGAGAGACGTTGCGCCAAATCCTCTTGAGAGATCTTCTAGCCGTTTGAGAGTCTAGAACCTTCTTGGTAGATATGTAGAGATCTCGAAAACTGGATGGATATACGTCTGAGCAAATCCTGCAGTATCTCAACCAACAAGCTGATCGAAAATAACAGAGAATTGTTCAAACAATTCTTATTCAAGCGAACAAGTCTAACAACCAAAAATAAGCCCAACAAAAATATTAGGCCCAATAAAGGCTAGAACTCAGATCCAACCGGAAAGGCCCTATAGTGAATGGATCTCGGTTTGGGTTAGAGTAAATTAGGCCCGTTTAATAAATAGGCCCATTTACCCTAAACCATTTCTGAGTCCAGTAGAAACCAATAATGTTTTGAGCCCTTTTTGGTAAGACCTTACCAAATTCAGGAATCCCGAGTTTTGGCTTTCATCAACCAAGGCCTTACATCCGTTAGTTTGATCTTATCATCAAGGTGGAGTTAACAGACTTCGTTCTTTATCGGCATCCTCAACGTTAATTTTGGTTTTAGTTCTGCTTAGTTTCATTCAATTCGCATGTTATGTGATGTTTGCACAATTTCTTTCTTTTCTTTTTATGTATTTTTGACTTGATTGTACTTTCAACGGTTCACCCGTCTGTCGACTTGTCGTCCTCGAGTTTCAAATATATCTGAATTGGAATTATTACTTAATTAAAAAAAAACTTATTTGATCAAGACGTAAAATAAAAGGAAGTGTTATATACACCCAATTTTTTTACTATCTACACCACATACTCTATTTTTTTTTATTTTTTTTTAAAAATAAACTCTGCTCCTTTTGAGTCACAAACGTGTGACTCAAATACCTTGCGCATCTTAAGTCATGTACGTGTGACTCGAGAAGAAGGGATAAATATTAGGGGAATTATTAGTAAATACCCCACTTTGATAATTGGTTTGCAAAAATACCTTGTTTTGAAAACAATTGCATCCACATTTGAAAATTTGAAAAAATACATTATTTAATTATCAAAACTACCCACCACTCTAAAAAATAAGGAAAAAAAGTTTAAATATTTTTGGTATTTTTTATTTTTCTTATGTTTTAAAATTATATTAAATAATAATAATAATAAATCTGGAATTAAAAAAAAATTCTCAATCTCAATCCCTACTAGACCCAGTGGAAAAAAATGACGCCATCAAAAAACCCTAAAAGCTTGAAATACAACGCGCTTCACGCGCTCTTCGATCCGCCTCCTTTCTGTCCTCGCCGACAGCCGCTTCTTCCGCCTCCTTTCAGATCCACCGGTTGGTGAACTACCCCTACCCTAATCGAGTGCTCCTTTGGCATCCATGGGAGGTAGCTCCCTCTTCATGGGTCTGTGTCCAATCTCCATCTTATTCTACTCGATCCTGCTCCTTGCAAAGTTCTGGTGGCGGGGCGGTTTTCGTCGTGCAGGCGGATTGTCACTCAACCGATCTACCCCTAATTAATGATAAAATATCCTTTGGCAGTGGGATTATGACCCACCTTGTCGGTCTGGGGTGTCTAGGTTGTGGGTCTATGCTCTTGGTAGGCGCTCTCGGTTCATCCGATGGAGGCGCTGGGTCTTCTCCATGAACGTCCACTCGTCCTGTGGTTTATCTTCTCTTTACCTAATGATTTCTTTACCCCAGGTAATTTCTAACCTTATTTTGTATTACATGCAATTGAGCAATTGAGGCTCCCTTACTTCGTATATCAACCCTAGTCGAGTCTTTCGTGAGAAAAAATTGGAATATGTACCACAGTGAAAGGAGGAACGACGTAATTTATGGAAAATGGGGCCGGTGTTTTCACTAGGGATTCCGATGGAAGCACATATGCAGGCAACTGGGGAAATGAGTTGGAAGAAGATCAGGTCTCGTCGGAGGCCAAATTTAGGGTTTCTCTGGATGGAAGAGTCAATTTTCCGAGGATCTGTATATGAGAGGAGGACGAGGAAGAGGGTGGGGATATTACTTGTGACATAGTCGATAATCTGGAGGTTTGTAAGATGTGTAGAGATGCAAAGACTCCATCTTGCAATGGCGAAGGTGATCGATTCACAATACTGCATTGCAGTAGCTTAAGCCCTAGGCCTTACTTGTATGTTGGTGGAGATGACCAGGTTGGAAACATGGACATATAATCTCCAGAGGCCATAAGAAGTATGTGTTGATGCTTAACTTGCAATTGGGTATCAGGTAACAATATGTCAGATGTTAGTTTTGATGCAAGGTATCGGAAAACCCGATTTGATTTGTATAAATGTGGCTGGCATTCAGTTGGTCGGGAAGCATGCGTCTAAAGCTAGAGAGCTAAAGCCATCCGATTTCGAGCCCAAAGAGAAGTACTGGACAAGGTTTCCACTTGAAGGATCGAAATCGACGCTTCCACATCAATCAAAGGACTTCAAGTGGAAGGATTACTGTCCTATGGTGTTCAGGTGGTTTACATTGGAATTTCATTACCTGTTTTTTGGAAATTATTGTCTGTGGATTTCATCTTCATTGTTGTTTGAATTTGTGCAGATACTTGAGACTGTTGTTTAGAATCGATCCAGCTGAATACATGCTGGCGATTTGTGGGAGTGATGCTCTAAGGGAGTTCTCTTTGCCCGAGAAGAGTGGAATCTCGTTTTATATAACGCAAGATGATCGATTTTTGATAAAGACAGCCAGGAAGTCTGAAGTTAAGGTTAGATGGAAATTCTTGATTTAGTGTAGTTCATTTCCATGGAATTTATTTCGAATCTTTGCTAAATATGATGCTGGTTATTCATCATACTAGGTTCTTATACGAATGCTTCTGAGCTACTACCAACATGTTTGCAAGTACAAAAATACCCTAGTGACAAAGTTCTTCGATCTGTTCGGTATAAGCCTAATCTCACCATCGAAGGAAGCTCGTGTTAACATGACTTGTGTTAGGAAAGCATGGGAAAATTAGACTTTGTTGGCTGTCGATTTTGCAGGGGACAAGAAGCTTGGTAAGGCGAAACAGGGCCTTGCTAAGGAGGCTGCAATACTGCTCATGGCTGCCTATGACGGGTTTTCGGCCCTTAAACTGTGCCCACACTATTTCCGCAACTAAGGTGGATGATATGGTGTTCTCGTGTACGATTAGCAAGCTGAATATCAATGAGATCTCCGGGTTGATTAGGTTCTTTTTGGAATTATTTTTTGTTTCCAGTAGAAGTTTAAGTCTCATGAAATTTTGCAAGTTATGTAAGGAGAAGATGAGGGTAATGCTATGAAATTGGTCTGTGTGGACATGAATGGACATAAGTTTTGATACAATATGATATCTAAAACTTTTATTTTGTGATTGAAGAAAGTGTTGTGTTGTATCTGAAATTGCCTGATTTCTTACTTAGACGAACTTGCATATTCATCATGTTCTAGATATTAAGACACCAAATGCAATACTCAGAGAAAACAATGTGCCAAAACTAGATTGTTAATTAGCCAGATGATCCCATAAACTATAGTTGTTCATATCCATGACTGCAATGACAATCAATCGATTGCACACATCCTGTCAATGTTCATAATTGGCATTGTCAACGTTGATATTCATTCTGTCAATTTAATACTATTATGGTTTCAAGACATATATTGACAATACTTTTGTAAATATGACTAATAATCCAGTAGATATGATTTACCGTATCTTTAGTCAATATCTCCCCGATTATAGATTCAATCCTGTCAACATAAATCTATAGTCTTGTCACTATAAACATTAATCCTGTCAGTGTAAATAAATAACTTTGTCATCTTGGATATGCCTTTAATTTATAGTTATGGTATGGATAAAATCATATCTTTATTTTCTTCCGTATTATAGACTCCATCCTGTCATTATTAGTTATTTGGTTTGTCATAAAAAACATATATCCTGTCAAAAACAAATATATTCTTGTCAATTTTTTATTCTCTTAATAAGACAATGATTTTTATCCGGATAGTTTTATTATTCTTAGATTTCCGAGAAAAATATATTAAAACATTATTTTAATATATATTATTTTATTTATATATTTTTTATTTTTCTTTTAATTCATGACTCTCCTTTAAATGATTTTTACATTTAAATTTAAAAGTAAAATCAATCATTATTTTTTAGCACAAATGACCTATTTTTTAGCACAAATAACTCACTTATTCTATTTTTGCTATTCTCAAAAAATGGGTATACTTTTGCAAACCGAACACCGATTTGGTGTATTTATGCAAATCGGCCGAAATATTAACACCCAAAATAAATCAAAACAAATCTAATAATAACGAGAACACGTATAGATGACTCATCTTAGGGCAATGAGAGTCCTAGCTAAACCGATTATTCCATCACAAAACAAGGAGGGATTTGTATTTGGACATGTCACAATTATCGAAAAATATGGACGGTGGATAAAATCATGGTCATGGGCCCCATCAGCGATCGGGCGGTGCCCGTCGAACACAATCATCCCTTCCATCCAGCCAAGGTGGAACGAGAGCCACATGATCCCCTAAAATGCAGTGCCTGGCGAGGGGTCCCACCACCGCCTCATCACCAGGTGGGGCCCAAAATAGCTGTTCTTCATTTGTTTGTTTGTAAATTAATTTCTTCCATGACCCCTTCCACTGCAAATTCACCTATATTTAGACTATAAATATATGTGACGCCCCGAAGGAGCCCAGCAACACAACTCACTCACTTCAAACCCTAGTAGATCGAGAATATTAAAAAAAAAAAAAAGGAAAACGAGAAAGAAAATGCCGATCACTAGGATAGCGATCGGGACCCCCGCGGAGGCGACCCACCCCGGTGCGCTCAAGGCGGCCTTGGCGGAGTTCTTCTCCACGCTCATCTTCGTCTTCGCCGGCGAAGGCTCCGGCATGGCTTTCAGTGAGTCCCTTGATCGCTCATTTACTCTTCGTATAAACTAGCAATTCATTTAACCCTAATTCATGTCTTGTAGAAGTACGTCATGAGACACATCACACATATTTGTTAATTGGGCTTAATTAATTTTGCTTTTACAAATTACAATGTTCTCGGCATTTAGCCCCATGCATCTTAGAGGAGACATGTTTTAATTTGTTTTATCAAGATTAATTTATAGATAAAAGCTATACTCCGTGTACTTGAGCTTTTTCTTTCAATTTTTGAAGATATGTATACATAATATTGAACATATTTTGGAACACAAAAACATAGTACTATCTAGCTAGATTATATAGTTTTTTTTTTCTATACTCCGTAGTATATTAATTAACTTCGATCAATGATATATAGTTATATATATAAAAAAAAGATCAATGATATATAAGATATTTTCACCCACTTCTTTAAAATGGAAAGATAAAAAAAAAATTAAATTCCAATATATAGGGCTTTCTTTTGAAAGATTTGTAAAAACATTACAAAGTCCTAGAATGACACATTTGGTAAAGTGTCTCTATTTTCATTTAAACTGTCTATTTTAAGCAATGAGATGAAAACTTTATTTAATAAAAAAGCTTAAAATTTTCTAAAAATTCAAATTTATCTAAAATGATCGAGAACCTACTAGAGATGCTCTAATTTTTTTTTATATATAATTTTATACTTATTAGTTTTAAAAAATTAAATAAAAAATATGTAAAAAAATTCAAACAATTTATATTTTTGAAAGAAGAGATTACGTTGTTGTTTTCTTCTTTTCAGTTCCATATTCTCGTAAGGAACTGAAAAGACTGACACATATGCATACACTAGAGACCTTCTCTTTTCTTTTTTTTGTCGTTAGTGTATGTCCATGTTCATCTATAAGACTTACCAAGCAATGCAATGTCACTTCATATACATATATTATAATTAATATATAAGTTTATATAAATAAATAGTCTTGTTATGTTCCACATAGATGCCTTGTCACCACGTAAATTAATAGCTAAAAGCCATAGAAAACCTTATCCTCTTGTAAGCAAGATGTGGCCACAAATGTCATTGTCATATAGTCCTTGGTTTACATGATTACATTAGTTTGTGAACAATAATGTAGCGTACGAATATCGTGCCTATTTTTCGCGTGACAGATAAGCTGACCGATAATGGGGCCGCAACGCCAGCTGGGTTGGTGTCCGCAGCTGTGGCCCACGCATTTGGGCTGTTCGTGGCCGTCTCCGTCGGAGCCAATATCTCCGGTGGTCACGTTAACCCTGCCGTCACCTTCGGCGCCTTCATCGGCGGTCACATCACCTTGTTGCGCGGCATCTTGTACTGGATTGCTCAGTTGTTGGGCTCCGTCGTCGCTTGCTTGCTCCTCAAATTCGCCACCGGTGGTTTGGTACGCTTTTTATTGATCGAGTTGCTACCTATTTAATTGGTTCGTTCGTAATATGGCTAATTAAAACTTAAAAGGTCCATTTTTCTAGTAATGTATAAAATAAATATGAATTTTGCTAGTGATTAGTAAAGTTGAAAGTCATAATTTTTGGTAATTCTTACTTTTTTTTTGGGTTAAATTTGGTAGAGCCACATAGGAATATAAATTGGGTTTTCTAAAAATATTTATCTAATTAAAATGCTTTAGTCATATTTTAAGTTAGGTTATTATGATTTACTATTTTTATTTGTATGATAGTAAATCGAATTTTCTAAAAATATTATTAAATTATTATGATTTACTATTTTCTAAAAATATTAAATCTTTTTCAATTTAGATTCTCATCATGCGCTCTTAGAAAATATAATAGAAAAACCGATGTTAAATTATCACTTTATTTATTAAAGATCGACATTCCTATCATAAGTCGACTAAAATAATTTAAAATAAGGTGATATTTTAACTTTTTTTTAAGAGAAAATTATAAATAAGGTTACAGAGTTATGTAATTTCTATGATTTTGGAAAAAAAAATTATTATTTTAAGAGTAGTTTTAAATAAATTTCCCTATAAAAAATAGGAACATTTTTCAACCATTTGCATCTTTGTTAGTTTTTGAGCAAAGGTGGTGAATTGACTAACAAAACTTCCATAATGTATCATTTTCTGAATTTTATAATATAATGGATGTTTAGGTGCAAATTCAAGAGAGTCCAAAACCTCCATTACACTTTACACTAACACAATACTTGTAAAATTTAGTCATGTGTTGATGAGTAATGTTTTGTAACGGGTACCAAAAGAATAAAACTTTTGTTACACTTTATACATTACACTTCTTTTACACCATTTTCATCGGCTATTTTCACTCTTTTTTTTCTTATTTTATTTCAAATAAAAGTTAATTTTAATTTATTTTGCAAAACTATGCGCAGGAAACATCCGCTTTCTCGCTCTCAGCGGGAGTGTCAGCAAGCAACGCGCTAGTGTTCGAGATAGTGATGACCTTCGGGCTCGTCTACACCGTCTACGCCACCGCGATCGACCCAAAGAAGGGCGAGGTGGGGATCATAGCCCCCATCGCCATCGGTTTCATAGTGGGCGCCAACATCCTCGCCGGTGGCGCCTTCGACGGGGCCTCCATGAACCCGGCCGTGTCATTTGGGCCGGCCGTGGTCAGCTGGACCTGGACCAACCACTGGGTCTACTGGGCCGGCCCACTCATCGGCGCTGCCATTGCTGCAATCATCTATGATCACATCTACATTGATGGCAATGGCCACCAGCAGCTCCCCACCACCGAGTACTGAAGCTGATGGATCGATTGTGTGGTTGAATCAATGAATGCAAATTTGGTGTTTGTAGTTTGGGGATTTGCGGGTGTTGTTGGTTCATTTGGTGTTAGTGTTTGGTCGTTGGGGTGAACTTTGTGTACTGTTTTGTTGTCAACTCTGTCAATTTCATGGTTAAATGTTTACAACTTCTTGGTATAAGAACTTGTACAACCATTTTTTATTTTTATTTTTGTCATTTTTGTGCTAATCATTTAATCAATCAACCGGTGAAATTGAAACATCACTAGGGTAAAATCATTTGGTAAATTTTAAACTTCGATGGCATTATTTGGTAAATTACTTTGAAGTGGATTTACAAGCACAAGTGGAGAGAACAAAGCAGAACTCAAGTATTCGAAACAAGAAGGTGTTTTGCAACCAAATCGAATAACAAAAAGAGAGAAGATAAAACGACAATCGATTAGCCTCAACTAGGACATCAATCACCAAGGCTAGAACCAAAAGGGCAACGACGCTACAAATCTCTCAGCTCAAGTGTCTCGATCAGTGTGTTTGGATGGAAGGGAGCTCGTTCAATGCTCACTAAGCAGCTAGGGAGATGGAACCCTAGAAATCGCCATAGGAGACAAGAACGGAGTACAGTAAACCGATACCCTAGCAGCTCTCTCACTCTGATTTAGGCTTTTTAACCCTTATATAATCAGAGCCAGGGGCGGACCCAGAAAGTTTTTAGCGGGGGGTCACCATAGTAGTCGACAATAAAATCGAGAAAAAAATCGCAAAACACAACGTGATCGATAGTAAAAAATGGTGTCAACCTATGGTTTCGAAAATACTACAAATATATAATACGAAAATAAGGATAAAAAACAAAAAAAAGATATAAAACGCAATAAATAAACATTGCATTATTAACATGTAATAATGTATAACTAGATATAAAAAAATTTAAACTTGCGTAACTTCTTACCATATTCTCAAAATAAGTAATATAACCTATGGTTTCGAAGCTCTCGAGATGAATTATAATATGTGAATGTCAATTTAAGTAAAATATTAAAGTATTATAGTATATTGAAATAAAACTAAAGTGATTAATACTGCTGTAATTTTCAAACATTCATAACTTTTTACTCAAATGTCGGATTAGGGCGTATTATATATCAAAACGAAGCTATCGACGAGGAGAATATACCTAGGTAATTTTTCGGATGAGGAGAGGATCACGTGACCCCCTAGAACCCCCCTAGGTGCGCTGAGCGACGTTGTCAGCAAATGGGAGAAGCCAAATTATAAACATGTGTAACCGAGTAGGCTTAAAGCCCATAGACTTCTGAGATCAGAGATTGCGCTAAGGCCCAATCTCCAATTCAATCCGATAGCTTATACACATATTTAATGAAATAACATTTAGAATTAAAACATATGCTACGAAATGAGCCTAACAAATATGTGTATGGGGTTAATAATTAATAACGTAAACTTTTTGTTAGAAAGTAGATTTTGAACAAACTGATGATGAGATAGTTATTTATATTTCACAAGGTCAAACTGATGGCCGAGCTAAATTAAGCATATCGAGTGCGTCGACTACCAAGACAAAGTCCGTAGTTAATGTGAGATGGGAGAGACCAGCGGAGGGGTGGATCAAAATTAATACCGACGGGGCTCGTCGAAGAGATGGTCAAGCGACGGCTGCAGGGGTTATTAGAAACGATGCTGGTGAGTGGCACCGAGGCTTTGTGATGCGTTTAGGCTCTTGTTCGGTCCCCATGGCTGAGCTATGGGGTATCTTCCAAGGACTTAAACTCGCTTGGGACGGGGGCTTTAGAAGGGTGATTCTGGAAACGGACTCACACCTTGCAGTGACGCTCCTAAGCAAGCATTTGCCGCGGTGTCATCCACTAGCCAGTCTGGTTAACAAATGCCAAGACTTACTTAGAAGAGACTGGAACATCCAGTTTCGACATGTTTTTCGCGAAGCGAATTGCGTGGCGGATTGCCTAGCTAGCTTAGCTTTTGTTTATAACGTTGGCTTGCTTGTATTGTTTGACCCTCCCGAGGGTGTTTTACATTTCCTGCAAAACGATGTTAGGGGTCGGGCTATCCCCCGCTTGAGGACTACTTAGCCTTTTTATTTAATAATAAAGCGCGACTAGATGCGCGGAGAGCCCCGCCTCTCCTTTAACCAAAAAAAAATGAAGTGTTATCCTCCTTTTTTCGGTCAAGGGAAACCAATGGGTTCAAGCTGCAGAGCCTTTTGAAGGAGTTGGGTCTGTTCTTCAACATGAACTTGGTAGAATCCGGTTGCAGTCGCTGCAGATGGTAGCCGCCCTACATATTTAACATCGCTCACATCTGATCCTCCTCGGCCTATTGCTTTCATGGCTGTTCGTAAACGCGTGCTGATGTACGTGTATGCCCCCATGTTCATCGGCTCCTCTTGGCACCACACGATTTCCGCGTCTAAAGATCATCAAGAAACATTCCAATTCACCACTCTAGCTATCAATCATTTTTTGTATGAAACTACAATGACTTGATTTTGTATTTACTTGGATATCGTCGCAGCTCTTGCTGGATGAGCTCATAAGGGAGAGGGCAAAGCTGTTCAATCCTACAAATCGCGACAT
The DNA here is from genome assembly GCA_963922045.1 of Persicaria maculosa. Classification (NCBI taxonomy): domain Eukaryota; kingdom Viridiplantae; phylum Streptophyta; class Magnoliopsida; order Caryophyllales; family Polygonaceae; genus Persicaria; species Persicaria maculosa. The sequence continues at coordinate 16,344,817 of OY998259.1, read as the reverse complement.
CATTCCTATTGACTTGTCTTCTCATATCATCAAGCTCATAGTAAACCTGTGAGAGTTTCATAAGTTAGAATAAAAACAGCATTTGATCACAACAAAGCTTAAACACATACCTTCCCGGAGCAGAAGATGACGCGTCTAACGTCTTCTTTGAGTACCGAGTAGGCATTTCGGTCCTCTATGAGACCCTTGTATTCGCCTTCAAACTCGGATATGTTAGACTTGCAGTCCTTGTGACGAAGCAAGTTCTTCGGAAACATCACTACCAAAGGCTTCCGAAAATCCCTATGCACCTTATTATGATCATACCAAATGAAGTGCTTCTAAATTGTTTGTTAGATCAAACAGTTGGAGTCTATATATAGATCCTCGAAACATACCTGACGACGAAGAACATGGAAGTAGTTAGCAGGGGTGCTGACATTCACAACCTGCCAATTACACTGCTGGATCGGATTGCAATCCGAAGAAGCCGCTGACATTACATAAGGATTGTCATCACACATCTGCAGGAACCGCTCTAGCCTGCCACTCGAGTGCTCGGGGCCTTGACCGTCGTACCCATGAGGGAGCAGCACCACCAGGCCACTCTGCCTCAGCCACTTGGCCTCCCCACTGCTCAAGAACTGGTCGAATATGACCTGTGCTTCGTTCGCAAAGTCCCCAAACTGCGCTTCCCATAGCACCAACGAGTTCGGGTTCTCAGTGGAGTACCCGAATTCGAACCCCAGGACACCATACTCCGAGAGTGAGCTGCATACAACAAAGATCACCTAAGATGTGCGATGAGATTGTTTCGTAAATTCGTTACCACGAAGTGCGAGTTTAGTACCTGTTTGTGATGGTGAACATTTCGGCATTTTGGTTCTCAATGAGATGCTTCATTGAGCAGTACTTGTCTCCGGTTTCTTGATCATGAACCACAGCATGCCTGTGGCTGAATGTCCCTCTCTCGACGTCTTGTCCGCTCAACCGAACATGGAAGCCTTCTCGTATCAAGCTTCCGAAAGCTAGAGCTTCGCTCATCGCCCAATCAATTCCCTCTCCCGTCTCAATCATCTCCGATCTTTGCTCGTAGACCTTCTTGACTACCCGGTGGGCCTTCAGGCTCTCCGGTAGTGTCGAAATTTTCTTACCAATGCTCTTCAAGATCTCCTTTTTCACCCTACAAAATCGATTAATTCAACAAATGGTTAACAAATCAATCTTCATATGATCAAATTCTCTTACCCAGTGTTTCGATCAGGAGAAGGTTGGTCGGGTGATTTGAGTCCGGCCCAAGATGATTCGAGCCAATCATGCTTTCTTGGGACATAGTCCTTGCTAGCTTCAAACTCGTCGCGCAAGATCTTGTTAACCTTCTTGTGCATATCATCAATCTCGTTTCGTGTTAGTTGCTCGGATTCAATAAGCCGATTCTCGTAGATTTCCACGACCGTTGGGTGATTCCAAATCACCTGTCAGTACAGATCAGTAGTTTAGTTCTAAGGTGCTCGATTTCTAAGGGCTCGAAATCGAGTAAGAGAGGAGTATAGATTACCTTGTACATATTAGGTTGAGTGATGGAGGGATCATCGACCTCATTGTGGCCGTACCTCCGATAGCATACCACATCCACCACCACATCCCACCGGAACCTCTGCCGCCACTCCACCGCCAGCTCAACGGCGCGCACCACCGCCTCCACGTCATCCCCGTTCACATGGAAAACCGGGGCGTCCAATGCCTTGGCCACATCCGTGCAATAATGAGACGACCTACCTTGATCCGGGTCGGTTGTGAAGGCGACTTGGTTGTTGATGATGACGTGGACGGTGCCACCGGTTGTGTAGCTGGCAAGGCCGCTGAGGTGGAGGGTCTCGTAGACGACACCCTGGCCCGCGAAGCTGCCATCTCCGTGGAAGAGTAGGGCCATGGTGCGGGCCCGGTTTGGGTCGTTGGAGTAGTATTGTTTAGCCCTTGTTTTGCCTACCACTACAGGGTCCACCGCCTCGAGGTGGCTCGGATTCGGGACTAGTGAGAGGTGGATGTTGCCGGTGGTGGAGGTGGCGGCGATGGGGCGGTTGCAGGAGGTTCCTAGGTGGTACTTGACGTCGCCCGTTCCGGTGTAAAGGCCGCCGTTGAGTGAGCTCTTGCTCTTGCCTGATTAAGGAAAAATCATATAATGTTAATTAATACAAATTTTGGGATTTTAAATGATAAAGTTAAATTGAAGATGAATAAAATCTTAATTTAAATGGTAGATTATAATGCAAAAAAAAAAAAAAATCATAAAACATTACCCGCCATAAATTCGTTGAAGATCTGGCGAAGAGGCTTCCCCATGACGTTCCCCAACACATTGATCCTTCCACGGTGGGCCATCCCAATAACGGCAGCCTCCATCCCCAGCTCCGCCGCCCTCTGTACCGCCCTCTCCACCGCCGGCACCACCGCCTCACCACCTTCCAACCCAAACCTCTTCGCCGTCGGCCACTTCCTCCCCAAGTACCCCTCCAACTCCGCCGCCCAAATCAGTCCCTCCACCACCTTCCTCCGCGGTCCCTGCCACCGCTCCTCCGCCACGCCCTCGATTCTGTGCCTCAACCAATCGCTCTTCTCCCTGCTATGGATGTGCATATACTCGAACCCGATCGATCCACAGTACACCCTCTCCAGCCGCTCTAAAATGTTGCCCAGTGTTTGATTCGACCACTCGCCGACGGAGAATCTCCGACAGAGGTCGGATTCGGTGAATCCGTAGAAACTCGGTTCCAATTCGGGTGGAACAGGGCTACGCCGGAGACCCAGCGGGTCGAGATTCGCCTTCCGGTGGCCGTTAACTTGGTAGGCTCTAACAAGGAGCAGCAATCGCATACTCTCCTGGATTGTTTGTGCTGAAACGACGTCGGATTGCTGACCAGTGAGGTTTCGGAAGAACCGATCCCATGACCCATCAACGCTATCCGGGTCGGACTCCCAGGCTCGGTAGAGTTGTTCTAGAAATGCACTGTTGGTGCTGTGGAGGAACTGCAATTGCCCGGTCGACTTCTGCTCAACAGAAGTCGAATGGAGTCGAAAATCGACAAGTGATCTAAGACCGCAGCGCTTGGCTATGGTGTTCGAAGCAGCTCGAAACCAGATCATCTTGATTCGATGTTAGATCACCCTTATCTTAAACATCTCTACGGGTAAATAGGCGAAGAAAAAGATGGAGATCGATCTCGTCGTGGAAGGCCTTAGAAACTTCTTGTGAATTCGGTTCAAGATTGGACTTGTAGGTTGGCTTTTAGGTGGGGTGGACCCTTCATCTAGAATAAGCTAGAGCTTCTCCAAAACAATGTAGTTGCACAAAATGGGGCTGGGCCTTTCTACTTCGGTTTGCAGCTTAATCGGAGTTGTTAGCGTCAAACCAACGTGGCTACGTGAGCAACACAGTTTCATCCGATATCGCAACTAGCTAGTGTCTAAACCCCATCAGTCACCAACTAGCTGTTAGGGTTTTGGATTCACTTGGTTAATCTTGATTGGACTTGTTTATAAATGGGTCAAGTATGGTTAAGGTTGGATTTGGATCATAGATGGATTAGCTTTTCTAGAAGCTTCTCCATTCCTTGCCTCTCCTCTCCAACTCTCTAGAGGCTTCCTTAATCCTCATCCAAATTGGAGAAATCTAGAGTCTTACTAAGCCTTATCCATCCCTACCCAAGTATATATGATGCCTATAAATAGGGACTCAAGCTTAGTCCCATGATGGATTTATCCCGTGGTTTCACTCCCACTTGGGATCATTCCCTTGAATCATCCCACACCATTCAAGCTCCATCCACATTAGTCTATCCAAGCCTCCACACAAAACCTTCATCATAGAAACACATTCTATTCCACTATATTGTAAAGAGAGAGTTTTGTCCATTACCCCTTGTATTTCCTACAAGGTTCGTTGTACTCTTTCTTATTTGATAGTGGATTTGTTGGCTCTTGCCGCTCGTGGGTTTTCCTCCCGGTACTCGGGTTTCCCACGTTAAATTTGTGTGTGTTCTATCTTGCCTTATTTCTCTCCATTCGTGACTCCGTTCTTCCGCTGCGCGCTCGTTGTTCTTATTACCACTAAATCCCTAACAAGTGGTATCAGAGCTTACTAAGATCGTTTTTGGAATCACATCCTCAATGTCGACCGTCACTAAGTTCGATATTGAGAAATTTGATGGCAAGATTAGCTTCTCTATCTGGCGAGTCCAGATGAAGGCCGTTCTCACTCAAAACGGCTTGAAGAAAGCCTTGGATGGAAAATCCAAGAAGCCGTCAACTATGACGGATGAGCAATGGGACGAGTTGGACGAGAAAGCTTTGTCAGCTATCCAACTCTGCTTATCTCGCGAAGTCTTGCGCGAGGTGATTCATGAGACCACTGCTTCTGAGTTGTGGTTGAAGCTTGAATCACTGTACATGACGAAGAGTCTTGCCAACAAGCTCAGGCTGAAGGAGCGTCTCTATACTCTTCGTTTGGTTGAAGGTACCTCTATTTATACTCATCTCCATGAGTTATTTTCTATTGTTGATCTTGAGAATCTTCTACCTCTCTTTATGATGATACTCAATTGTAGCATATGAGTTTTTGGTCACTTTCGTGAAAAGAACATGCATTGTTCTCAAGGAGAGGTCTTTTCAGCAGCCAGCTTTTTGAAGATCAACATTTGTGAGCATTCTATCTTTGGCATTCAGAAAAGGCCAGCATTGCCAAAGTTCGTCTACACCTGTCGGTGTTTTGGATCATGCTCATTCTCTTTGATGGGGTCCTTCTCGTGTTATTGATCTTAATGGGCGTTCGTATTTGCCGACCATTATTGGTGACTTTATACAAAGTCTTTGTGTTTGTTTCTACGCCCCAAGATTGCTAAAACGATCCATTCTGAATGCCCTTCGGGCTTTATGCGGCAGAGATCTCATTCGGATATTGATGCAAGGCGGAGTTTGTTGGGTTTGCATTCAAATCCTCATTTGGGCTTGATTGATCTTTATTGGGCTCGACTTCTATTGGGTAGAAGAAATTTCTAGAAGAAAGTGTTCTACCGGCTTCTCAATGCTTCTCGGAAGGTTCTTGAAGCTTCTCGAAGCCTTATCATTCCATCTTTCTCTAGAATCTTCCCAAGCCATATCCTTTCCCTTCCTACCCAAGTATGATGCCTATAAATAGGGACTCAAGCTTAGTCTCTTGTTGGATCATTCCCTTGAATCATCCCACGCCATTCAAGCTCCATCCACAAAAACTTACCATCCAAACCTCCAACACACAAAGCCTTCATCTCTCACATTCCATATCCACTTGTATAAAGAGTCTTTCCACTATCTTGTAATATCCTACAAGATCTCTTGTACTCTTTTCATTCTATAGTGGATTTTATTGGCTCGTGCCGCCCGTGGGTTTTCCTCCCGGTACTCGGGTTTCCCACGTTAAATCTTTGAGTGCTCTATCTTGCCTTACTTTCTCTATTTTGTGATTCCGTTCTTCCGCTGTGTGCTCGTGTTCTTATTACCACTAAATCCTAACAAGTGGTATCAGAGCGAGGTTAAGATCGTTTTGGGAATCACTGTTGGAGAGTTCGGTTGAAGGCCCTTCTCAAGCTTTGGATGGAAGTTGAAGGCCAAGTTGTTGGTTTGTTTTTGGAGCTTGAATTACTTTATATGACGAAGAGTTTTGTCATAAAGGAGCGTCTCTATACTCTTCGTTTGGTTGAAGGTACCTCTATTTATACTCATCTCCATGAGTTATTTTCTATTGTTGATCTTGAGAATCTTCTACCTCTCGTTATGATGATACCCAATTGTGGCATATGAGCTTTGGCCACTTTCGTGAAAAGAACATGCATTGTTCTCAAGGAGAGGTCTTTCCAGCATCTAGCATTTTGATGATCAACATTTGTGAGCATTTTATCTTTGGCATTCAGAAAAAGCCAGCATTGCCAAAGTTCGTCTACACCTATCGGTGTTTTGGATCATGCTCAATCTCTTTGATGGGGTCCTTCTCGTGTTATTTATCTTAAAGGGCGTTCGTATTTTGATGACCGTTATTGGTGACTTTATGCAAAGTCTTTGTGGTTCTTTCTACGCCCCAATATTGCTAAAACGCTCCATTCTGAATGCCCTTCGGGCTTTATGCGGCAGAGATCTCATTCGGATATTGATGCAAGGCGGAGTTTGTTGGGTTTTGCATTCAAATCCTCATTTGGACTTGGTTAATCTTGATTGGGCTTGTTTATAAATGGGCCAAGTATGGTTAAGGTTGGATTTGGATCATAGATGGATTAGCTTTTCTAGAAGCTTCTCCATTCCTTGCCTCTCCTCTCCAACTCTCTAGAGGCTTCCTTAATCCTCATCCAAATTGGAGAAATCTAGAGTCTTCCTAAGCCTTATCCATCCCTACCCAAGTATATATGATGCCTATAAATAGGGACTCAAGCTTAGTCCCATGATGGATTTATCCCGTGGTTTCACTCCCACTTGGGATCATTCCCTTGAATCATCCCACACCATTCAAGCTCCATCCACATTAGTCTATCCAAGCCTCCACACAAAGCCTTCATCATAGAAACACATTCTATTCCACTATATTATAAAGAGAGAGTTTTGTCCATTACCCCTTGTATTTCCTACAAGGTTCGTTGTACTCTTTCTTATTTGATAGTGGATTTGTTGGCTCTTGCCGCTCGTGGGTTTTTCTCCCGGTACTCGGGTTTCCCACGTTAAATTTGTGTGTGTTCTATCTTGCCTTATTTCTCTCCATTCGTGACTCCGTTCTTCCGCTGCGCGCTCGTTGTTCTTATTACCACTAAATCCCTAACAATGAGCATACAGAATCGACCTTGTAAGTCACAAGCAAACACATTTGTACTGTTAATGTGCATTGAATCATCGTTGACCGGCGACGCATAACCGTTTTTGACTTTCAATCCATTGTCTGTTTAGGGTTTCATGAGTCTCTATAAATACTCATGAAACGCCGACCCCTTGTAATCCTAATCTGGTTTTGCTTCCTCGAATACAAATCTGGTTCTTTGCCCGTGGGGCGTGGACGTAGGTAACGTATTGTTGTCGAACCACGTAAATCTCTGTGTCTTTCTTCGCTATTATCATTCTCGTTATAACATGTACGATAACAGACTACAAATGCAATCTATCTCATCTTTCATTGTCTGAATCAAAACTTTGGCTTTTGCCAAACCAGAGTTCTTCGGCTAAAAAACTAGTGTTGGCCACTTATTTTTTGTTCTTGCTTCACGTCGGCCAAACAACTCACCTTTAACTTTCAAGCCACGATGATGGAACCCATAGTCAACGTGGGATAGACACATCACCAGGTAAGGTAGGTGTGGTCGAAACCCCTTAGAAAAACTATAATAAGATGGAGGACGATCCGCGGCGAATGGGAGGCCGGTCGACTGCGGGCGGAGTTCCCATTAACTAGTTTCCCTCCTACATGTCCACATGTCACTCATACCCACATCCCACGGGTCACAGGATGCCCACGTATAATCCCTCTTGAGACACTTATCACTCGAGCATCCGTACAACTAAGATAGTATATAAGCCAAGGTTGGACACATTTGAAAGGGATTTTGGAATTTGATCGGAACGAGAAGAGAGAAAAATAGAGCGGAATTGTTGCCAAATACTAAAAGTTGCGAAGAGACGCAGACAAGGATAAACACACGCTCTGCGGGATCTCTGGCGTCCAATCTCAAAGTGAAGCCCTTGTGTAAATCGAGCTAGTTAATTTGGTGAGTCATTGCCATAGGTAACGATACGCAGCAGGGTTTACGACTGCGTATCTCAGGTAAGTCAGTTGACCAGGGGTGCAAAGGCTCTGACTATTCCAGTGTCCCATAACTAATGGGATCTTAGGACAGAGCATCTTCACACACAGGACCTTATTTCAGCTCGACCTACCCAAATCTTTGCAGATCAGTGGTTGTCGAAATGATAATGAGAGAACATTGTGGGTCTACAAACTATTAACACGCAAAAGATGAGGAATATAAATCAAGGACAGTGTCTACAAATACGCTCAAAATAAGATGAGAATGTCTACTACTAACAATGATTAACCTCAGAAAATTCATTTCAACACATTTTAATGTCGAGATTTCATCATCAACAATCATAGCAGCTCAATAGCTCATCATTACTGCCCAAACACAATACGGAGTATCTACAAGTTAACTATCAATACAAATTGGAAATCAATCTCTCGTTGACTAAGGGATTACCTCAAATCAACTTTAATTGGTGCAATAAAAAAACACAACTTTCTATCAGTATATCGTCTATAAAGATAAGAATCATTAGATGCACAAAGTAAAAGCATAAATCTTGCCCTTTTTTTTCCACAAATTTGACAGCAAATATGGTTGAATACTCGAATTTGAAAACCCAACGAGAAACAGCAAATATCACCTATAAAAGTGAACCTTAAAAGGCGAGTGCATCATGGATTCATCTGGTATGGCTGTTGATGATGCCTGTAAGGTTACGATTCATAAGTTGAAGGAAAAGAGAACATACTGCAAGTGATTGATGGTATTCAGGTAGAGCGCGCGAGCGACAGAGCCTTAAGAGATGGGCCTTGATGTTCTTAAAAGTGGTGTTGCTTGATTCCTCTTATATGCCCCTATATTGAACTGTCATCATCCACACAGGCTGCTTTCTGTTAAATCTTAATACCCTGTGGGACATTCATACCAGTTTGGTTCTCTCGGGCGTTATCCAGAAGTCGCTTTATGCTCGTCTCTGTGGGACTTGCTTGATTCTCCTTGCACAATGTTTATCTATATTCACTTTCGGTAGTCGCAAACCCAAGTCCTTTGATGCTCTTCATATTGTTGTTGGGAGTGAAAAGCAGCTGAGTTCCAAATTCCTCAATTGAAAGTGAAAGGAAGAAAATTGCATATCTTGTTCAGGTGCAGGTGTCTACCTTACATTGATGTATAAAGATGCTCAATCATCCATTACAGATGAAGGTGAAGGTCAAGTGGGGCTTCTTTTAGGACTTTTACCAGCTATAATAATTGGGGCTATGGCTTTGATTATGACATGTTTCAGATTCAATTACAATACATATCATACACACATCCAACTATATGTCCCCACCCACCTAACCTGAAACAGGTGAATTTTGGCAATGTTTTCTAAATTTGAAAAGGATGAATTTTGACAATAGAACTTAACCTAAGACAACCCAGTTTATCCTGCAATGAAGCAAGGTCTAAGTAATCGGGATATACGCACAAGGATGTTTCCGATAGAACCATAACAGAAACAAAAGACAATGGGGGAACGGGCATAATAAACAAACAAGGTAAAGAAATATCAAGGCGAAAAATAGGCAGAAAGGCATGTACAAACAAAATTAAGCATTTTCGGCCCAAATGTGACTCCTACGGTGATTCAGGGTAGTCAAAAACCGACATTGCACTAGCCCGAGAAAATGTTACCCGAGAATCCTAAAGGGGCATCGCTTCTCAACAAGCATGAGAACAGGAGGACGCGTTTACAATTGGAATTGACGTTTCGTGTATCCGTGTCGTTTCATTTCCATGTAACACAGGTTGGAGAACAAAACAAAGGGACAAAAAGAGAGCATAAAACTGATCAAACACACTCAAATTCTCTTCCTTTCACATATTAACAAAGGACAGATGTTCCATCTTTCAAAACAACAGAGTATGAAATCCTGCAAAAGAAAGCCTCAATTTCCTAATTCACTGCTACCAAACATCAAACTAGATGATCTCCTAATTTCAATGGACTGGCAGTGGCCAATTACTTCCCCTGTGCAATTCATTAGGGTTTGTGTAATGGGAGATGATCATTTGAGATTCAGAGACAGTTCAGTATTAGGTGATTTGGTGGGCATTTAGAAATGGAAGCGAGTGCCGTTGAGAAGGAAAGAAACTACCCGGTAACCAGAGAGGAGGGAGGAGAAGGCCAAGAAGATGAAAGCGACGAATCCAAGGGCCACGGAGATGTCCGCCTGCAAGCAAAACGCGCCCGTGGCCGTACACGTGTCCGTCCCCCTCATCGTCTTCGCCAGCGCCGTGCCGGCCGATTCCGCCGACAACAGCATGTACGCAAACACCTGCAATGCAACCAGACGCTACCTCAAAACGCTGCGTTTCGGGGAACTAAAAAAGATGAAAACTTCAAAGTAACAAAGTTCAGAGAGAGAGAGAGAGAGAAACAGTTGCCGCGCAAGAAATTCAAAATTCGAAAATTAGGGATTGTGGAGGTTTGAATCTGAAATTGAGAAAGGGAATTGCCTGATCGTGGCCGAAATCGAACCAGACTTGGAGGAATTCGGGGAGGAGAGTGGTGCTCCGGGTGATCTCCCAAACAGACGCGACCATTTCGAACAAGGCGTACAACGCAACAATCGCGCCGGCGGCGAGGACGAACCTGTTTCAGGATTCAAAAACAACACCTAAAGAATTCAAATTTCTCGTATTCATTGACTCCGTGACCGATTTCGAGCGAGAGCTGACAAATTTCGGAAGAGCGTACCTGAAAGCGTCGAAGTCGAACCAGTGGAGGGAGTCCTGGGAGTCGGAGGAGGAGCGGGAGTTGGTGAGCATGAAGACCGAGGAGGAGAGGGAGAAGATGAAGGTGACGGCGCGGAAGACGAGGAGGAGCGAGTTGAAGCGGCGGAGCTTCTGCAACGAGACGGTGGAGTGGAAGGTGGGGTGAGGGCTAGGCGTCGCCGTTAGGGGGATCGGGGGAGGCAGGCGGGGCCGCGGCGAGGAGGAGGGCGTGCTGCTGGCGGGGGCCTCGCCGTTACGCCGGAGGGTCTGCGGTGAACGCATCGACTGTGTCTGTTGCGGCGGCGGTGGCGAAGGACAAGAAGCATGAGAGTGAGAGAAGAAAGAGAGATAAAGGTTCGAACTTTGAAGATGGTGATCTCAAGGAAGGTCACGGGAAGTGGAGAGTAATGGCGGAAAAGGAGAGAGGGAGCGGCCAGAGAAGCTGAGGAAGAGAGTGTCTGTGAGAGACAGGGAGAGGGGTTCCTTTTCCATTTTCTATCTGCTGCTTTTTCTTTTTCCTTTTTTATTGGGGGAAAAAGAATTTTATTTTCCTTTTTCTTTTCACTTTTGCTGACAACTTTTAAACCCCTCTTTTTTCCTGTAACAAAAGGGGAAGACACTGCAAGCAACTTTCATCTTGTTCGCATTGGATGATTAATTACAGTGTATATAGTCTCTATGTTGGATTATTGATGCTTTGTGGTTCAATTAAGATGTTGATGGTTAGTGATAAACATATTGGGTATGGTAAAACATACATATATTTATACGCATTTAAGGAGAAACGATATATACACCTTGAATTTGGTAAATAAAGAGCATTAACATAAAAAGATGAGGAAAAACATTCGATGCAAAAGGCTAAAAACATCAAATCACATTCAGTCCAGAGGGCGGAAAAGGACTTGTTTAACACTAATGTATAAGAATAAGACACTGGGAAGAAAACGGGAAAAGGGGAGATCAAAACCGTGATAAGAGGTTCAGACAAAAGAAGCTCGTTCGTTTGGAGCGAGGAGCTTATATATGAACTCCTAGTAAGGAAGGACATCGCGGCAAACAAACTGACAAATCATTAGCATAGAGTCACAATGTCTTGTATATGAACTCGCCCTTGATAGTAGAACATAAGGATAAGAAGCAGAACCAACGCAAGATACGTGCCCTTTTAGCTGGCTGGCTCAATCACAACATTTCTTGCGATTTCCTCACACAGCGGCTTATTTTCCGCTTGAATTCGTCCCTGTTGTCCCTCCATTCTTTCTGCACACATGTATTGTATACCAAATCAGTGTTTTCACAGTGGAGGTAAACATATAACCGAACCAAAACTACAGTGCCTGATAAGGAATGTGTTGAAAATAAAGTTGCAGTATGTAAATTATGCTTCTTACCGCAGCTTCAACATTTGCAGGAGATTCGTCATTTGGGCTTGATAGCATTGAGATGATACTCAAAACTATGCTTTCAACCTGTGATTTCAAAAACCAAAAGAGGCGTAGAAATTGTTAAAGTATAGAAAAGCAGTTTAAAACAAGTTCAGCAATTTCTGGAAAAACATCATGTTGAATACAGAGAATACTATCGGGTTAAGAAACATCAAATGCATCCTTATGCCAAATCAACTTCCGTATTTACAGCATAGATCACAGAGCTCCAACGGTTACAATTCCAATAAACTCTAAATACGCCTATAACTCGTAAAAAGTGTGACAAAACTGCCAAGAGAGGTAATGCTCTAGCCACTCAAAAAGTATATATATTCAATATCCTAATCTACTGAAACTGCTTATACACTCGTAAAGCCCCAGCGTCTCACTCTTTTTGTTGTTGGGAAATTCCGTTGCTATATTGTGACTTAAAATGGACTACACTCAGCCCTTTATTTCAAATAATTTATCAGATCATTAGCCCAACATTTTTTTAAATTTCCTTTATTTTAAATACCAAAACGACAGACAACTCCCTATATAAAGTCGTGTTTTACTAAATATGCAATCTATTCCATGTCAACCATTTACTTGAATTACTTCCAATACACAATGACAAGAGTTAAACAAGCTAGCTCAATACTATAAAGTTAGGGGCCTTTGGGCATTCTAATCTTGAAGAATCAAGATGCATACTTTACTAAGTCGATGCCTAGTAAAACAGAATTGGCATCAGAAAGCACATTGACATCGTTAATAGAAAAAAACCAATCAGACATCTTGCTATCTATGTCTCATCCCAATAAGTACCGTGAGCACACTTTACCAAACTGTAAAGTCTGTATGCATACAGGCGGCAAGTCCTACCATAACAATTTGGTATAAAGTCTTCATATGGCATATTCATGAATCAATTTCATGTACGAAAGCCTGTCTAAGCACCTTTATTTGGATATATAAAGAGGGATCAAACTTGTTTCATGTCCCGGTACTAAAGGAAATGAATCTGCTCAATTGCATTTTCAGTTTCAAAGATAAAAGTATAACAAAGGGGAAGAATAAAAGGCAATATAAGCAAGTAATCAACAGTTAATCACAGTGCAAGAGAAATGATGTTCAAAGTCAAACTTGACTCAAATACATTACTCGAAAAGAACTTGCAACAAGCTAAACTCTTACCGTATGGACTGGAGACCAACGCTCACTTGCCAACTCATATCCATTTGGGTCATCACCAGGTGGATGGAGAATTGAAATGCAAACCTTTCCATCAGAATAAACTGCCAGCAAAGAAAATTGTATTCAGAAGACATTATTCAGTTCATAAGCTATTAGGAATGCCCATAAGCCAAGTAACACACAAAGGGAGATAATTCAACAATGGAATAGAATAGGTCCCATATTACTACAGAGAAATGACCAAAACAATTTAATAGCGCTATCAAATGTCTGAGTTAAGCTTCTGAAATGTTAGAACGGTGCTAAAGACACAGATGATCATATTTTTAACTACGAAAGCGAAAGATAACACACCATTAGGATGCCACATCTCCGATGTAAACCTTACAACGGGTGGGCTATTGGGATAATTAGCCGGGAAACTCATTATCGCATTGAAGAAGCCTCCTTCACTGCAATGTACAAGATGATAATATATATCATGGCATTTATATTAACAAAAAAGAAAGAAAAATGAACAGGAAAGCATGAACTATTTGGCAGCACATCCAGTCATCCACTTTGTGATTCAGTCATCTCTATAAAATATGAGCATATTTCATAGATCTTGAGCTTCACAGCAGATAAAAACTGAGAAAATTGCAAAATCAGTGTAGATGTATCATCACCAAATACATTCCTCCCCCAGCCCCTTGATTTTTTTTCGGACACTACTGTAAGTTCTTATCACAAAAAAGCAGCAAAGCAACTTCCATCTTACTTGTTCTTGCAAATATTATATCATATCAATTTGATGAGCAATGTTTATAAAAAGCCAATCTATATACAAAATTAATATAGCAGTCAAGTACATCTTGTAGCAATCTCATAGACCGGGAATCGGATTTCCAATCAATCAATTACTCAGATTCTTTAAAATTTAAAAGATCGGTCCTTCTTGCTAGAACCCCAGCCTGCAAAGACAAAATCAACCATCGAAGGTCTACCCAATCTCTGAAATCAATAAACATAAGACTTGCTCACTCATGAAAACAAAGCATCAATAATTCAATAAACTACCGACAATTTCAACAAGAAAAAAGGAAAGCACTAAATCAAACCAAACCAAGAACTTCAAGTTCAAACCCTAGAAACCCGAACAGTGACAAAATTAACAAACCAAAAGAAAAGGAAGCGTGAATACAAGTCTCCACAATAAGAAATCCAAAATTGAACTCACTAGAGAGTATCAGGCGGACCAATAATTGTGACACTCCATTCAAAGACGTTGCTTTCATCGACCAATCCCGCCGAGAACCCATCCACCGGGTGCTTACAGAGATCTAGCAAGAGAAAACAGAAATCAAAACAAAGAATCCATCAAGAAACTATTCAGATTGAGGAGATCGAGAAGGCAGGAAACTAGAAATGGGAAAGCTAATCAAGATTAGGTCTTGAATGATCTGGCTCGAAATTGTTGTATTCAGACCTCTGAGTTGCTTCTGGAGGAGGAGCGTTGCTTGAGATTGAGAACCCATGGATCGCCTGAGAGAGAGATCGGGTTCTACAATCCAAAGAGGAGGGGTTGATGAATCGGAATTGGGGGTTTTGAGTGTAAACGATAAGCAGAGTATATACGGAAGCCATAGGGGCCGACATAAGTTTTCCTTTTTCCTTTTTTTCTTTTTTTCTTTTTTTTGGTTGGAAAATGGGCCTAAACCCTTACGCGAGAAACAAGCGGCTCCTACCCAACAAAGCGCACCCTAGGCTTAGTAACCCCAGGCGCACCATCGAGAAGGAGACTAGTTACACCCTTCTTGAGCCGAGTTCAGTACAGAAAAAACAACCGAAAACGAAAAAGCAAGTTGAACAAGATAATCAACAAGACAATTGCCTTCACGGAAAGAATGACGGAGCTTGATATCCCAGCTCCTACTTATGAAGTCATGGCAAGTCTTCACCAGGCTAGCGCAGGGGTGTGAAGGCTTCACCTGCCCCTTAAATAATCTCAGCACGTCCTCCGAATCGGTATCACATTCCGCCTTGCGATGTCCAAGATCCCACGCAAGCTCGAGCCCCTTCACAATAGCCCACAACTCAGCTGCAACCACCGAGCAAGCACCAATATTCATGACGAAACCCACAATCCACTTTCCCTATTCGTCTATAATGGCTCCAGTAGCAGCAACCCTTCCAGAGCGTTTAACACCCCATCGGTGTTAATTTTCATCCAGTCTAGGCTCGGAGGGACCCAACCGATGTTCGTAGTGATCTCCTTAGTCTTTCCTAGTCGTCTGAATGCCCCCACCTTTGCAGTTCTTTTTGTATTCCGAGACCAAGCCCCAGCATCTCTCCGGGGACAGAGGAGGCCCTCTCATCCCTCCGTCAAAGACAACTTCATTCCTCCTCCGCCACAGCCACCAAAGGGCCACCACGAAGAAAGCATTCCATTCCTCCCCACCCCTACCAATATACTTGGAAAGAATATTTTGTCTCAACCAAGCTGCGAAAGGGAAATAAAAGAAATCGGTTATTCTTCAGGTGTCTTCAACATGCAGCCAAAACTTTCGCACAAGATCATAGTCCCTAAAGAGGTGCAAATCACTTTCACAAGAATTAAGGCAAATGTGACATAAATCACTATTACCTTGGAGTCGACGCAATCGTTCGACATTCGTAAGCCCCCCTTCTTTGCTAGCAAGCCAAATGAAAGCTCAGACTCTTTTATTGGCCTTTAAGTTCCATATAGCCTTGGAAAAAGGTATGTCCTCATGGTGAAGGTCATCCAAATTCTCCAAAGCATCATACCCCGACTTCACCAAGAACTCCCCATCCCTTCGGTGGCACCAGTTAAGGGAAATCCTCCCTATCAGACACGGCAACAACAGCAAGTTCAAGCACAATCGAGTTGGGGAGGGAGTTCAAGATCTCTCCCCATTTCTATCGGATCCCAAGTTCCCACAGATCCGAGACCAAGCGATTGTCATCAAGCTAAAGACCACCAGCATAAGCAATTGACAAGAGAGTCTCGCAGTCCAACCATTTATCATCCCAAAAGCGTATACTCTTACCATCTCCGAGATTCCACCTAATATTGGGTTTGATTACTAAGTTTACCGCCTTGACGAGCCCTTTCCAAAGATGAGAAGCACCCGAAGACTGTCCAAGGACTTTATTAATATATTTGTTGGAAAGGACTTCACTCCACAACTCTTCTTCCTTGGTCATAAGCCTCCATCCCAGCTTAGCAACAAGGGTAGTATTAAGCTCCTTCATTTTTCTGATTCCCAGCCCTCCTAACTCTTTGGGTAACGTCATCCCCCCCCCCCCCCCCCCCACCCACCACACCCACGCGACCACTCATATAGCATTTCTCTGGGGTAGAGCCACAGATAAAGTTTCTACAAGCCTTCTCCATTATCTATAATTTATCCACTATCAAATCTTCGTTTGGTGATTGATATCCCTGTTGTTGGCCCGTTTTTTCCCTTCTTTGGCGTTGAGTCATTGCCTTGACGTGGTACGTTTAATTTCGAGTTGGGTTGCAGTATCGGGCGTCCTATACGATCAAGAGGACAATGTTTGTGTTCGTGGTTTTCGAAAATCCCTCATCGAGATGAGGACAACGTCGGTGATCCGCATGCACTTCCCCATGTTTCGCCCTTTCCGGTGGTGGGTTACTGCTCTCCACCTTCTTGGCGTCAAGACGTCATGTGAGTCATCGCGCTCTCCTGTGTTTTCGACATTCGTGACTTGTCTTGGACTTTCATCGACTCTTGCGCTGATTGTCGGCTTTTATGAGTTATTAGGTTTTTCTTTCATCTTTGTTGATTTGTGTTGCTTACTGTGTTGTATGTTGACGGTTAGCCCGTCTGTCGATTCGTCGACCTCTCGAACTTCAAACTTGTCTGAGCTCGAATTTTTACTTAATAAAAAAAATTCTCCACTATCATAACATCATTCTCCACCACCGTATTGTGGCTGCTATCGCCTCCCCTCGTCAGCTCTCTCTCTCTCTCTCTCTCTCTCTCTCTCTCTCTCTCTCTCTCTCTCCTCCCAAACTATTCAGATCCGACTATCAACCCTTCCTCCAACTAGGGGTGTGCAGAAAAACCCGAAACCGAAAACACGACACGAAAACACGACACGAAAAAACCCGAAACCGAAAAAACACGACACGATAATGACACGAACCGAGAAATCACGGCTCTAAACAGTTCGTGTTCGGGTCGGGCAAATCGCCTTGTCGGGTACCCGACACGAACCATTTAAATTTTTTTTATAAAAATTTTAGGTTGGGAAGTGTAATACTAGTATAAGTAGAATCCCATGTGTATCAATAAGCTCCGCTAGCCCAACTGGTTCCATATATGTGCATCACTTAGGTCATTGCCAACAGGCCCGTGTTCGATTCCTCACGCCTACCCTAATTTTTTTTTTTTTGTGAGACAATACTAATCTAGTAAACCCTATCTAGTATCTGTCGACTCTCACTTTTTTAGACAGTTCACAATCACAATCGCTGTCGCTGCAAGCCTACAATCGCCAATCAGCCCCTCGTCGGCGCTCGTCCTCGTCGGCTTCAAGTCGTCGCTCGACAAGCAGCCCTATCTAGTATCTGTCGACTCTCTTTTTTTTTTTTTTATCGCTCGCAGCCTCCACTCTCCAGTACCAGTTTAGACAGTTCACAATCACAATCGCTGCCGCTGCAAGCCTGCAATCGCCAATCAGCCCCTCGTCGGCGCTCGTCCTCGTCGGCTTCAAGTCGTCGCTCGGCAAGCAGGGATGCCGGTAGCCCCTCTTGAGTCTTGACCTCGTCCTCGTCGCTCTGCCTTCAGCATATCTGAAAACGAAACAGTGAAACACCACGGTAAGTCCTATGTTTTCGAATCGATTTGTGGGTGTTTTTGCTCGAACCATGGTTGATTTTGTATAGTATTTGTGATGTCTGATTGTCTGCTCTCCGTTACTCCATTAGTGGCAGTACCCTTGAGTGTTGGAACTTCGAAATTTCGATTAGGGTTTGCTGGTTTAGAAATCGATTTGCTTTATTTTTGCTCTTTCAATTTAAATGTTTTGGTCACACTCCTCAAATTGTGTCCCCATCTTGTATGTCTGCTCTCCGTTACTCCATTAGTGAACTGTGATTCTGTGAAGGGAAGGAACACCGAAAACAGTCCCACACACGGACAGAACAGGAAAGAAAAAAAAATCGGTTCGTGTCGGGTACCCGGGTATCCGACACGGAACCGAATACCCTAACCGTGTCGGGTACCCGGGTTTAGACGGTTCGGATACGGTTTGAGGTATTTGGACTTAACGGTTCCGGATACCCGACACGATTAACCGGTTCGTATCGGGTACCCGGTTATGCACACCCCTACCTCCAACCCCCCTCTCCGCCTAATGGCTATTACAAGTAACCCTCTCCAAATCAAATTTAACCTCAACCTAAACTCAGCTTACAACCTTTCATTTAAATTTGATACAAACCCAAAACTCTAATCCAAAATTTCAACCCTTTATATGGATGGCCCGTTAGATTCCACCTCTCTCTCCTTGAAATTCTAAATCCCAAACAACCACCACCTCCAATCCCACCACCATCTACCTTCTTCCGCCATCTCCAACCCACAAGAATCGGTAAGTGTGAACTTGTCTGTTACCGCATCCGGAACCAAATCCGCAACCGTCTAAGCCATCTAAGCTAAATCCAACAACTAAATCAGCTTTCATGCAAGCCGTCTAATTCACCGGACCAAATTTTAATAAATAAGGATTCTAATTTTTTAGATCGCTTCAAAAAAAAATGGTGAATTTTCGAGGGAATTTACACATATTATTTGATTTCCTAAAAGTTACAAATGAGAGTCACCCTCCAAATACTGAATCACATGGATTTCCCCTATGTTCATTTCATAACAAATATGTAAGTCGCATATATAAACTGAAATTGTTAATTGATATCAAAATTCGAACCCACAAATAGCATTATCAAAATCCCTTTATGTACCCTTCCCAAATCATACAAACAACTGAATGCCTCAATAGCCACAGAAATCCGATGTGGGACAAAGCAATTAGAAGACAGAAATCAACAAAACGGAGAGAACTAAAAGACAAGATCCAGAAGCAATGAGGGCAAGCAGAGGCGGGAGCAGATCCTTGACCGTGAGGAGAAAAGCAATGGCGACGCAGGCGAATCCGAATCGGAGGCGTCGCAAATTGCCGTCGCCGGGAATCAGGCTGGAGAGCTCGCGACCTAGTTGGTTCCAGTGGAGGGCGAGAAATCCGGCACAGAGGAAGAGATTGATGTTGTGGAACGCCGGCGACGACAAGGGGCTTGTGCGGTGCTGCTTGTGAAGCGCGATGATTGCAGCGCATATGACAACCTCCATGGGGCGGATTCTGCAGCGGTACAATAGGATGAGGAGGAGGAAGACGATGATCATACCCATTTCTCGATGAGGAATGTTGGTGCGATGAAATTAAATAGAGATTTTATATTTCAAGTGTAGCTTCTAAGAAGCTGCAAATGATTATGATTATTATTAGTTGACAATTTCCACTAAAACGTATAAGTTTACTAGTCGATGTCATTCCTGGGTTTGAGTTGAAATTGACTTCCAGATTGTTGTCAATTTGATATATACCAATGTTGTGGAATATAGGTGTTGAGCTCCATGTGCTTTAATATGCAATATCATAGGCAACAATAAGGCAAGGTACAACCAAGGGTACTTGGAGGTATTTTGTGTAATAGTTGGAGACTTGGAGGTAATTGGTCATTACAAGTTGAGTCTAGTAGGAGTTAGAGAATTGGAGTTCAATTAGTTTTGATGAAGTGTCATGTGTCCTACAAGGTCAAGATTACTCGAGACAGCATTCATGGAGGTCTATACATGCTTTATGCTGCAGCCTGCAGAGAGGAAGCATCACAAACTTCCTTTGAAAAGAAGTGAATTCATTGTTGAATGCCCTTTTAAGCTTGTTCATATGGACTTATAGGGCATTTATAAATCATCAGCTTTATAGGGCGGTAAATACTTTTTTACCATCTTATGTCATGTTTATCAAGGAATACTAGGAATATTAAAAATATTAATTTTTTATTCTTCTCTTTCCGCCACATCATCCAAGTATCCCATTTTACATCCAAAAACTCATATTTTTCAACTACTTCAATTTACAAATATACACCTCTTAAATAATTATTTTCATTGTACGATTATGTTATTATAATCATTTTTAATTAGCAAACTATTATTTTTTATTTTTAAAAAAGAATAAAATACTATTATAATATTTTGACATTTACAACTGACTAGGGTATACGATTATTTAATGAAGTAAATTTAAAATAACAACCGATTTTATTGATTAAAAACGTAATAATTCGTAGATTAACCGCCCACATTATTAAAGGTATTATTACTACTTAAAGATAATTAAAAATAATCTTATATTCAAAATAATTATTACTACTTAAAGACAATTAAAAATAAATTTTTTGGGTATTATTACACATAATTGTTTTTAAATAAAAATATATTTTTTAAAATATGGTCAAACATATTCAAAATTGATGTCTATATGTAGAGAAAAATAAAACTAGTATTATGATATTTTAAAAAAAATTAATTTTTTTAATACCCAAAATTACATATATAATAATACAGTAGAGGTAATAGCATTGAATATACCAAAAAGTTGTGCCATTTGCAAAAATGACTCCCCCCTTTCAAATTTTGCAAAACTAGCTATTGGGCTCAAAAAATTGCAAAAGTAACAGGTGACCCCAACTGGATGTGTCATAGCAAGAAAGTTCAGGCGGGTGAGAGGGATTGAAGACAATTGGAAGTTAAGAGAAGCATCTGAACTCCCTATCGACTGCGAGGATGCCTACGCCCATCCATACCCTCCGTCGGTTGACTCTCATCCATACATCCGCCGCCGACCGCTGCCTACACCCATCACGAGGCTCACGCTGCCGGATCTGACGGCGCCGGAGAGGAGCAGCACCACAATTTCCTCCGCCCTCATATGCCTGGTTTCATCGCCGATCACATCCACAACCACCATGGACACCAATCCAAGGGAGGGCCTATCCCTGAGCTTCCTAATAGGCCCTCTGATAGGGTTTTTACCAAGGCTGAAACGAACTTCATGCTCGCGATTCGCGATGGGAAGGTCATTCTCGAACGGTCCAATCCCAACAATCCCACTCAGGTAATCGTCTTCTGAATTTTTATTATTTTTGTTCAAGTTTCATCCTTTCTTTTGGTGTTGTTGTCTAGGGTTTGTAGATTGAAATTGAAGCCTCATAATTGATCCTAAATTTTCACTGGGCCTTAGGGTTTTGTGTTTCTGATTGAAATTGAATCATCAAATTGATTTTGCTATTGATTTCTCGAGATGATTTTTTTACTGTCATACATTTTTTCTGTCACACATTTTTTCTTTACTGGCACGGATTTTATCTTTACTGGCACGAATTTTGTAATTGCTTACACTTGTTTTTAGCAACCTGTAAGTTTTAATGTACACACTTGTATCTCATGTTTAAAAATAAGCGAGTCATGGTTAGAACTAAAGGAGGGAAGTTTTTAGCAACCTGTAAGTTTTAATGTACACACTTGTACACACTTGTTTTTAGCAACCTATAAGTTTTAATGTACACACTTGTATCTCGAAGATGGGACTCCTTCGCCATATGAACGACGCCCTTGTTGCTGCTGCAGATTGAAAGAGGCTTCTGCCTCCTCGTGGTTGCCACCAAAAGTTGCTCTTTTTTTAAGATTGTAGGACTCGTACATTTGATTGCTTTTGTCGTTGTAGAACTTGTACATTTGGTCGCTTTTGATGGTTGTAGGACTCGTACCTTTGGTTGATTTTGCTATATACATTTACTTCATGGGTTTATTGTTATTGTAAAACTTGGTTTTATCTGCCCGATTCCTATGTGTTGGCAAGGTATACACCTTTACTGGCAAGTAAATACATGTTATTGGCACAAATAATGTCGAAATCGGCACATAATAAATTATCATAAACTTCAGAAGACAGAATCATTTCTCCAAGACGGGGCTCATTCGCCATATGGACTACGTACTTGTCGCTACAAATTGAAAGAGGTTCCTGGATAGCCCCCTTGGGAGAAATGTGCTTGTTTGTTGTTTGTTTTAGGACTACATGCTTTTAGCTGTGTTAGGACTTATACACTTGCTCATTTTTTTATGGTTTTAGGACACGTAAGAAACCCCTTAATGTTGTTTTATAACTGCAAGAGTATGTTGGCTTTAATTGATTTTAGGACTCGTAGAGATCTACCCTTGCTTGTTCTATTTGTACTATGTGTCTTTGTCGGATTCGTGGGAGTTGGCACGGAATATACCTATATTGGCATATAAATAGACGTTAGTGGCCAGAAGAACATCTTCACTGGCACGTAAGTCTTGTTTCTCGTTCTGTCCAGAAAATAATCTTACTTCGAAATATTTTTTTTTCCGTAAACATATATAAAGTGGGTGTCTATAGATAGATAAAATTAAATTAAGTTCAAAAATAAATTTATTTTTTAATTTTAACAAATGAAAATGGGTGAAAATTAGTTTAAAATGATTGAATTTGTCTCTCTCTCCACCTTCTTCCACTTTTCATGATTTAATTTTATTTTTTTTTGACCTTGCTTCTAGCCTCTCATGTTTACCTTCCACCGGTACTACAAGTCACCAATTATTTTGCAAAAGTAGCACATTCTTCTTTCCTTACTATTTTTCATATGACATTGCTATTTTTGCAAAGGTAAAAAAAAATTGGTATAGTTTTGCAAATTTTCCAGTACAGTATGTAATTTTATTCCACCCAAGTTTCATCTCATTCCTCCAAGTGGTGCCATCCCAACCGTTCCTTCCTTCCACCAACCAGAGCTCAACACATGTCCCCCACATGTTTGATTTGCTACAAAGTTGTTCAGATCCATGCGCTGAGTTTTGGCCCCCATAACGGCTAAACGACGTCGTTTTATTTTGTCTTTTTCGAAAAAAATACTCCATCCGTTAAGAAAAACATGTCTTTTTAGGAGTAAAATCTTATTAAGAAAAACATGTCGTTTTATGTATTTTGGGGCATTATTTTCATCATTAACATGATTAAACAAAAAATAAACACAATGAAATATTCTAGTTAATTAAGAGTTGATCAAGTATACTCAAAAAAAAAAGTATACTCAAATTAGGAGAGGGAGTTGAGAGTTTTCTGGCCACCTTCGGGGTTCCTTTCTTCTTTTCTGGTGAGGCTTGTTAGTGGTGACTCTGAGTGTGTGGGTGGTTTGGGATGTCCCCGATCGGTCTAGAGATCAAAATCTCTTGATTTTGATTGATAGATCTGATCATAACCAACTCCTAAACCTACATGCAATCAGTTCCTCTAACAAAACCCCCATTAAAACACAGCTTGAAATCTCAGCAAAATTCCCCAAATCCAGCCTTCCCAACAAATCTTCATATGTACAAATTAATCACCATAGCTCTACCCAATATCCCCCATCTCAACAAGTTTGGCAGGGTCCCAAGGACATTCATAATTGCTACCTCAAAACTACCCATCACAGTAACCCAGGGAGAAGGCTTGTTCCTCTCTCAACGGTGAAAAACCGAACAATCTATGATACAAATCTTTCTTTAATCCTTAATCATAACAATTCCTCCACAATTAACCCTATTAACCCTACAAATTACAACCCTAATCTTATTTACTATATTAATGATAGTCATGCAGGTTATCTGATTGGGGTTTACAAGATGGGGAATTGGCTTTCCAACCTCCTCCCTCTGGTGAGCTCCTCGGCAACTGCAACTTTAGCCACAATAGAGAAGCCGGATACCAAAGCGACTCGATCTATGAATGATCAAGGAAAAGAAGGGATGAATCTAGCATTCTAGCCGCAAAAGATGAGGAGCACTAGAAACGAAGAAATTTCATAGGTGGAAAAGGTATGATTAGAGCTATGTTTTTTAGAATCACTAGATGCCTAGATCTTTCTCTCCTTAGAAATGTTTGGAGTTATCAATCTATGAAGTATGCTAGTAATCATCTTTGCTCTATAAATTGGATGCTTAATGAATAGAATAACCCACGCCATCTCTTCCATTCTTCTTCCCTTCCTGTTTCTCTGATTCCCATTGATTCCATGGAAACAAACAACTCCTTCATGGCCGCTCTCATCAACACCAGTCATCTTGGAGTCTCTTCTGAGGTTCCCAATCCCATGCATGAGGAGAATCCCCACTCTTCTTCTGTTACCATGGCTTTGGTTTCTCCCCCTACTGAGAACCAAAACCTCCCTGCTTTACCTGTCAACTCTGCCCCTCTCCCTGCAGCCAACACTCACGACTCTAGCCGCCTTGCTGATCCCTTATCTGTTCCGGGGGTCAAGGATCTCCACACTAAGCTCAAGGAATTCAGCTTGATTGGCAAGTTCGTCCAAAACCACATCGACATCAAGCAAGTAGCAGGGAAGATGAAGGTGGAATGGAAAGCACCCAAGGGGACTTGGGGGATGGACACAATCGGTAATGATTGGTTCATCTTCCGATTCTCTAACAAAGAAGATAGAGCCACTGTCTGGAGCAACAGGTCGTATCATGTCCAAGGTTCTCTTTTGGCGATGTACCCCTGGAATGATAGCTTCAATCCAATGGAGGAGGATACTACCTCTGCAGACATGTGGGTGAGGATTCCCGGCCTTCCCCACCAATTCTACACATTAGAAGCAATCGCCTTCATCCTCCTAGAGGGTGGGGTGGGGAATCTCATCAGAATTGATCAAGCAGCTAACTTTCGCAACAAATTCAGCTTTGCAAGAGCCTGTGTGAATGTCTCCCTTCTCACTAAGCTCACTACTTTCATCCAACTCAAGAAAAATGAGTCTAAGTATATCAAGCTTCGCATTTGGTATGAGGATTTCTCGGAAGGTTGTGGTTGTTGTGGTGCCTATGACCACTCCTACGAGGAATGCCCATTGAATGCCCCAAGACCTAGAAGGTTCAATCTCATTCTTGAAGAAAACCCCACGGTCGATTTGCTAAACCCAAACCAACCCATCAATGTTCCCAGAAATGTTCCCGAGCCTAGGATGCCCAGCAACATCAGTGCCTTTGTCCCCTACACCCACCCTGAATCTGACATGACCCCTATCACCACCATGGTCCCCAGGATGGGTGACTATGGTCTGCTCCCTATGAATGCAAGACTCCTCGGCTGCCTCATGGTAACCTATCCTACTCCCCTGATCTCATCAATCATCTCATCACCTTAAACAATGCACATGTGTCTAGGCTTACTGGTGATTGCTCGATTCCTCCTTTAATTTGCTATTGCTCCGTCCATTCTTCACACCATCATGGCCCCTGACAACTCCAATGCTTCAGCCTCCAATCAACCTCCTGATGATACTCTCGAAGCTGTCATAGCTGCTCAAGATAAAGGAAAGGGTATTGATACCGGTAATGACTCAGAGGGCTCACAGCTCTCCCTGAAGTCGAATCATTCTGTGATTCGGAAGATGGGAGGCATTGTGATAAGGCCTCAAGATGAAGACAACAACTCCAGCCCGAGCGACCCAGGAAAAAGGAAAGATGATGAAGATCAAGCTGAAATATCCTCCCCGGCCAACAAGAAGCCAAAGAAGAAGAATATGTGATGATGATTGGTCGAGCTATAAAGATGCTTCGTCCTGGGCTATCTACCACCACCCTTAATCTAAATAATCACAGCCTTGCTAGGTTTTACTGTCTTCAGTTTTATGTTTTTATGTGTCTCAATCATGGTAACAGCAGACGCAGTGCTAGCAACCCCAGCACTGGTATTTTGTATGGGTGCTCTCAGCTGTTTTCAACTCTTGAGAGCTCCCTCTACCTCCAAACTATATGATTAGCGGATATATTAACTATTATAATGGGTGTGCTTCTTTCTTTTTTATGTTTTGGTGTTTAACTGATTGGTTTACTCCGATTGCTACTTGGTGGAATTCTGAGTATGAATGACCGAAGATGCCTAGCTGCTGGCTGGCCCTTGACACTCATCTTGGTGGGCTGATGTTCAGGCCGCTGGTTGGTATGCAGATTCCTTCCTTTCTCTCTACTCTCTTGCTCTTTACCTTATTGCAAACCTTCTGGTCCATACCCACCAGCTTTCACAGTTGTGTGGCGGGTGACCAACCCAAACCTTACTATCAACAATTACTACTCAAAACTAAATTCAAAAACATCTACCACTCTGTCATTCTCAGTGGAAGCTCTACAAGCAATAAGTTAATACTGCACCAATGCTTACTTTCAATCTTGGAACTGCACTACTATAAAAGAAAAAGGGAACAAGGATTCATGATCTACTCTAGCTGGCTTAACAGAAGATCTACCGTGACCAGCTGTAAGCATCTTCGATATAGGTATGAAAGAGTAATCTGTAACAAAACATCCTACAAAGTTGTAACATATAGAAATCAACTAAAACAGCCCCCCCTGTGGGCAGAATCATAAGCAATTAGATGATTAATATAGGTTATTGGAATATAAGAGGTTCTAGGAGGCCCTTCTTATGGCCAGAACTAAAACACATTCGTCTAAAAAACAAGCTAGATATACATGCAGTTTCTAAAACAAAGGCCATGTCCTCTCCCTCGGAGCTGCAACTTAGAGAGGCTGGCTTTCAAAAGCTAATTTTTATTCCATCTACAGGCCTCAAAGGAGGCATATGGGTACTGATCAGAAATGAAAACCTTATAGAAGACAACTGTATTCTAGAGAAGACAGATAGATTAGTTATGGTCAAACTTCTAGTAGAAAATCTAACTATCTTGCTTACAATTGTCTATGTCCCAACTTCGGAAAATGCTAAAACCCAATTATGGGAAGATATTTACATCAAGGCAAATCGGCACAGCTTCCCAATCCTTATTATTGGGGACCTAAACGACATAGAGAATGACACATAAAAGGTTGGGGGTCTTAACCCTTCCATTAATAGGTTCAGACGTCTAAGGGATGTTAAAGACGAACTAAACCTCCACACCATTCCTTTCCAAGGCTATCCTTTTACATGGAGGAAAAATCAAAACAAGATTGACAATACATATGAAAGATTAGACACCATTCATTCTCTTCTTCGGATCACTGTCTGATTACTACGAGCCTGGGAACTCCCTCTACTGAGAAAGGTTCCCCATTCAGATTCGAAATGGCTTGGACCTCCAATCCAGGTTATGAGAAAATTGTTGCAAATGTATGGAAAAATAAGCTTGTGGGCTCCTTTGGCTTCAAGCTTATAAAAGCAACTTTGACAGATAAAAGCAACTTTGACAAACAACTCCAGATTGTGGATCTGAAAATCCAGGAGCTTCAGCAAGCACTTCCTTGGGGAACCTTGTCCTCACATAATGTTAATAAGCTAAATAGATTAGAAAATAAAAGACAGCAGATCTTGAACTATAGCTACCAATTCTGGAAACAGTGGGTAAGAGCAAAACACCTTCAACTTACTGATAAAAACACCAGTGAAATGAAGGAACGATTTATAAGCCATAATTGGAACCGAATTGAACCTGATCAACTAACCTTTCTACAACCAGAAATCGCCCAAGAACAGAACGCTAATCTCATAAAACAGCCAACATCCAAAGAAATAAAGGATACTATACTTAGCATGGCTGAGGACAAATCTCCGGGACCTGATGGCTTTCCCCCTGAATTCTATACCAAATACTGGCACATAGTAGGTGATTTAGTGTGCAAAGCAGTTAAAGCGTTTTTTCACTCGGGAACTATACTTTCAGAAAAGAATCAAACATTCCTGGCGCTCATACCAAAGATAGATAACCCCACCACAATCCACCACTACAAACCTATAAGCCTATGCAACACAATCTATAAAACTATCACAAATATCTTAGCAAACCGGTTAAAACCGATCCTTCCGGGTATAATTAATCCGTTCCAAGGTGCGTTTGTGCAAGGACGATCTATCCAGGACAACACACTTATAGCACATGAAATCTTTCATTCCTTCCACAAACATAGAGGCAGGGCTGGTTGGATGGCACTGAAACTGGACATGGAGAAGGCCTATGAAAAACTCAGCTGGAGCTTCATTGAAGCCTCACTAACAAAACTAGGATTCCATAGCCAATGGATCAAATGGGTCATGAAGTGTATCACAACAGCAACATTCTCTGTACTAGTTAATAACAACCCTGGTCAAACATTCAAACCTGAGAGAGGGTTTAGACAAGGTGACCCTCTAGCTCCTTACATCTTCATTATAATCATGGAAAACTTGGCTAGAGAACTACAGAAAGAATCCCAACTAGATGATGCACTAGTAGGAATCAAAATAACTCCAACAAGTAATCTGATCCCACTACTAACCTTTGCGGACGATACTCTAATCTTTGCAAAGGCATCATATAAAAGCCTTGACACTATCAAGAATATGTTCAACCAATTTTCTAACAGATCAGGACTAACAATTAACTACCAGAAAAGTTCTATTCAATTCTCAAAGAACGTAAGCCGAGCCAAAGCCTTGAATCTGGCACAACAAATGAATATCTCTATTTCTAGAGGTATGGAAAAATATCTAGGTATCCCCATTGTTAATGGGCGAGTTAAAAATGAAGTCTTCAATGAAGCAATTCAGAACCTCAAAAAACAGCTCCCAAAATGGAAATCTGGTTCACTCTCTCAGGCTAGGAGATTGGCTTTAATCAAAGCAAATCTGAGCTCAAAAACAAACTATCTAATGCAAAGCTTCCTCTTGCCAAAAGGAATCCTAACATAGATTGATCAAATAAATAAAAAAATGTTCTGGAATAAAACGCAAAGCCAGAACTACAAGCCTCTCATTAGTTGGGAAAAGATCTGTGAACCAAAATGTAATGGTGGCCTTGGAATTAAAAAAGCAGAGGAGCAAAATATAGCATTGCAAATGAAACTGCTTTGGAAAATTTATACATGCCCTGATAATATTTGGGTAAAGGTCATAAATGAGAAATACCTCCAAAATCGTAAGGTAACTGATTTAAATATACATAACACCTCATGGCAGTTTGACCGCCTACTACAACTAAGAGCCAGGTTTCAGAAAGGACTTCATTGGATTATTGGTGATGGCTCTAGCATAAATGTTTGGTCAGATCCATGATTGGATGGAGTGAATCTTGAACAACTAAGATCTACCCACAACCCGGACATGAAAGTCTCAGAATTGATATCACCGTCAAAGGATTGGAATACTGCTTTGCTCAAAACCATTTTTCCCCCGGCAATAGTCCAACAAATCACCACGATCTCTATCCCAACCTGGGATTCACAAGATAAACTGATTTGGCGTTTTGATAAGGATGGTACTTATACCACAAAATCCAGTAGTGATAAATATGCAACCACGAACCCAAACAATGAAGATACTAGTTGGATTTGGAAGCTAAAATTACCACCGAAAACTCAAAACTTCATGTGGAGGGTTATCTCTGATAGTCTTGCAACAAAAGAACGTCTAAACAGATATTTCAATAGGGTCCCTAGCCAATGCAGTCTCTGTAATGCAGAGATTGAGGATACGGACCATTTACTCCTCAAATGCCCAATGTCGATGATGATAGCAGCAAAATATGAACAACTAAGTGGAGGAAAATTTTATGGTTTTTGCAACCCAATAGCAACAACGATAGACATGAACCACCTAAGAAGGAACAATAGTCAGTTTGAGCACCTCTGTATACTTTGGCAACACATGTGGGAATTCCGTAATTCTGTAATCTTTAAGGGATGCATTTCTGATAAATTTGAGACAGCGGTAAGGAAAGCTATTCATAGCACAAGAGAATGGCCAAAATACAAGAGGAAAATAAGAAACCAAAAAATAAAAGGAATAGGAACACCAAATGGGCAAGACCCCCAATGTCTGTCTACAAGATTAATGTAGATGGGTCGGTTAAACCGTCGGGTGACTGCCATATTGGGGGTATTGTCAGAGACTAGAATGGACAGGTTATTGATATTTTCTATGATAAAGTGTCACAGGGATCTGTAATCCACACAGAATCCCTTGCGTTTTGCAGATGGTTAGAGATAGCCCGCACTAGAGGTTGGAGTAAAGTGGTCATCGAAGGGGATAGTCTGGAAGTTATCAAGGCAATAGGAGACCCGAGATCAGCCCCTTGGGAGATTCTAAGAGTAATCGAGAGAATCCATATGCTTCAAAAGGATTTCGAGACAGCCAGATCTCAGCATTGCTATAGAGAAGCTAACTGTGCTGCCGATTACATTGCGAAGAATAGCTTAAGTAGTAGTTCTAGCTTCCCTTTTTACAGGGATCTTTGTAACAGCATCCGCCAGGATGATCATGAATGACCTTATTTTAAGGCATTCTAATGGTTGCCTACTGTAAAAAAAAAGTATACTCAAATTAGTAAGAAAAGGATGGAGGGGTATACCCCACCCAATTAATTTTGTTTAGGGTCTAATTATCTAATTAGATTTTAATAAGAGACTAGTTACCTAAATCACCCCTTTTAAATTCATGTTATTTTCAA
The DNA here is from genome assembly GCA_963922045.1 of Persicaria maculosa. Taxonomy (NCBI): domain Eukaryota; kingdom Viridiplantae; phylum Streptophyta; class Magnoliopsida; order Caryophyllales; family Polygonaceae; genus Persicaria; species Persicaria maculosa. Next base: position 16,314,086 of record OY998259.1, on the reverse strand, counting down.
TATATAATAAATCAGGTTAAACAAATACTTTTAAAGTAATTATAATTAGGAAAATTTATAGAAAACCACCAGTTAAATATAGGCTTTTATACATAACCACCCGTTAAATACGAAATTATAGAAAACTACCTATTAAATATTTTTGTTAACAAATAACCGCTCATTGATTATTTCTATTATGTTTTTGACAAATATAAATGATATTTTAAACTTTATATTTAAATTAGAATGTCAAATAGATTTAAATATACTCGTATATTTCAATAAGTTTTTAAAAAAGATTTTTAAAAAAGTTTGATGTATACATGAACAAATTCTCTTGTTTTGGTTATAAAGTTTAAAAATATTTTATAGATTACTCTTTCAACAAAATTAAAATAAGTTTATAAGTCATTAACATTGTTTAAATTTATTAGTATTTTTATACTAATAATTGATGTCTTATTTTCTTTCATTTGTAAGCACATACACTGTATATATGCTAAAAATGAAAAAATTATCTAAATATTTGAGGGAAATGCACAAAGTAACCCAAAAAACCGAAAGTATTACAAGGTTAACCCAACCCAGTTTTTAATTGGGTGAAATCGGATAATTTGGCAACCCATGGAGCCGGTAGCAGGTAAGGGAGGGGAGGTGCAACCTTCCAATGTGTGACACCTCAGAGGAGAGAGGCAGTGAGGGCGAGAAAAATAAAGGGAGGGAGAGAGAGAGAGGGGGGGGGAAGCAAGTCCCATCTGCAGAGGAGAGAGGCAGAGAGAGACAGAAAAAGCAATTGAGAGAGAGAGGAGTGAAAAAAAAGTAAGTTGCAGAGGAGAGAGAGAGAGAGAGAGAGAGAGAGAGAGAGAGAGAGAGATTAGTGAAGGATAGGACGGAGAGAGATGGAAGAGTCCTCTCTCCTCTGCAACTTTATTGTCGCTGTTTCACTTCGAAGAAGAAGCAATTGGGCGGGGATTTATTTGCAGGTAGACGTGTAAGCAGTTAGTTTTAACTGGACACCCAAAGCAAAACGACATGACACATATTGGAATCGACTAGACAAGATTTATCGGAGAAACAGATTCTCCATCGACTTCGGATAGAAAATGGGCAAGTTTGCTTTCGATAAAGGTTATGCGAGGGGTGTCTCCCTCAAATCTGAAGCAAATTTACCCATTTTCTATCTGAAGTCGATGGTGAATCTGTTTCTCAAATAACTCATGTCCATTCGATTCCAATATGTGTCATGTCGTTTTGTTTTTGGTGTCCAGTTAAAACTAATTGCTTACATGTCAACCTGCAAATAAACCCTCACCCAATTGCTTCTTCTTCGAAGTGAAACAACAACAGTAAAGTTGCAGAGGAGAGAGGAATATTCCATCTCTCTCTGTCCTATCCTCACTGATTTCTCTCTCTCTCTCTCTCTCTCTCCTCTGCAACTTTACTTTTTTTTTTTCACACACACTCTCTGTCTCTCCTCTGCAGGTTTTCTCTCTCCACTGCAGACTTTCTTTTACTTTTCTCTCTCTCTCTCTCTCTCTCTCTCTCTCTCTCTCTCTATCATATCCTCACTAATCTCTCTCTCTCCTCTGCAACTTTACTTTTCTTTTTCACTCTTCTCTCTCTCCCCTGTCCTCTCTCTCCTCTACAGACTTTCTCTTGCTCTCTCTCTCTCTCTCTGATTTTTTTTATCGAAAGCAAACTTACCAATTTTCTATCCGAAGTCGATGGTGAATCCGTTCTCTGATAACTCTTGTCCAGTCGGTTCCAATAGGTGGCATGTCATTTTGCTTTTGGTGTCCAGTTGAAACTAACTGCTTACACGTCAAACTGCAAATAAACCCCAACTCACTTGCTTCTCCTTCGATGATTTTTCTCTGAAACTTAAGATTTAATTCAAATTATATTAATGGTTCGATGGTTTTTCTCTGAAACTTAAGATTTAATTCAAATTATATTAATTCCCCCTTACCGTCACTCTTCCCCCCTCTATCTCTGTCTCTGTCTTATCCCTTCTATCCTCTCTCTTTTTGCCGCCTGGGCTTAGGGGGGAGGGCGACACTAGAACCAGGGAAACATTGAACAACACGCAAGATAGGAAACAACCATAGAGTGTCTAGTAGGAAATCATTGAGTGTCCAGTAGAGTACCAAATGGTGTCCAGTAGAGCACCAAAAGGTGTCCAGTAAGAAACCATAGAGTGGAAAATTGTTATATTGTTCATTCATCAATAAAAAAACAAAGCGGTTCACCAAGCCTCTGTGAGGGCTCCTCCACTTCGACTCCACCTTCTCTACTCCAAATCCGGCCTCTACTCGCCTCGAATTGACCTAGAAAAGCCATCAGAATGAAGGTGAAGGACGAAGGCATCCAAGCGGACGATTGCTTCATGTGGACGCTTGCTTGTAACTCAAAGTCCAATCGTCAATTATGGTTACAATAATTCACTCGTTATAATAATTTTAGGTATAAGTAATTAGTTACAAGAATCAAATATATTACCTACAACAAATTAGTAACAATAATGAGATTGTGTTGATTACAATTATAATTACATATCAAACGTTTCCGCATTCATAGCAAACTTTGTAAGCTTTTATAAGGTTCAACCGAATATACGTCGAGGTAGTTTCGAATTTCACATGACATGTTGAGTTATAAACATGACATCTGACTACTACAAACATGACAGAAATCAAAGTGTCGGCAAATCCATTAAATGTTCAAAGGTATCGCAAGATTAAACATATCCAAGTCGCCCTACTCCTGGTATTTCGTATTCCACATAGTCGTTCCCCCAATTTCCCCAATTCCCCCAAAATCTTCAATTCCTCCAATTTTGCCAATCCCCCCATTCCTCCAATTTCCCCATCTAACTACAACAAATATATCCATTTTTGGGGTGTGTGGCCTGTTTGATGTCCGCTTCTTCTCCTCCTCTGCAGACTTGCTCTTGTTCTTCTTCGAATTCCTTCATCTTCTTCCTTCCGTTTTCGATTTTCAGAGAGAGATATAGAAACTCTCGGCCTCCCCCTTCCCCTTTGTAAACCCTCTCTCTAATCGACAGTTGAGTTAACAAGTTTTTTAAAAACCTGCCAATTCTCTCCCCCCCCCCCCCCACACGTCTCACTCTCTCTCCTTCATAACTGCAGCCGGTCTCTCCCTCAATTGTAACCGGCTGTGATGCAATTTTTAAATGATTAGGGTTAACCTTTTGCAATTAATATGGATAGGGGATAGGGGGTGCAACACAACCGGTTTTTTAGGTTAGTTTTGCAAATGGCCCTAAATATTTTTTAAAAAAATGTTTTTCATGCTCAAAAGTATTTTTATTAAAGTATCTTTAATAAAGTTTGCCTATTTTTTTAAAAAAATTCAATAATATTTTTCACATATAGAACCTTCTCCCTCGAAATAAATATAGAATTTAAAGTTTTTATACATTTTTTGCCCCTTCTTTATTAATATTTTTTCCCTAGCATAAATATAATTTCAATATATTCAAGTTTAAACTTTAAATATGAAGTATAAAATACTAAAATATACTATATTTAATGGAATTCTAATGGAAATATGTGGTGGCCTAGTGGGTTGTGTTTTGTTAACAAAAATCATTTAATGAGTGATTTTATCTAATTTTGTATTTAATGGATAATTAGGTGTAAAAGCCTACCTTTAATGAGTAATTTTCTGTAAATCTCCCTTGTAATTATAACGTATAATCCCTTGAAAGTTAGGTAAGAAATAATTATTAAGTACTTTTTTTTTACAATGGGCAAAAAATAGATCGACACAGCAATCTTGAAGTTATCAAAAGATGACTTGGATGACCCTACGCAGAGGGTCGCCAGTCAAAAATAAATTTTTTTATCTAAGGTTACAATTACAAAAATTTAAAATTAAACATTTCTAGAAATTAAGACCCTAGATTCTTCCGATCAATAATTGGAGCCCTTGATTCTTGATTTCTGTTCTTGTGGGTAGAAGAGCGATGATGGTTGTTGTGTTGATTGTGGATACGGCCTCAGCAAGATTGTTGCATGTGATGGCTTGGACTCGAAAACTTGAGATCTGAGGTTGCACAATAATAGTCATGATATTATGGTGGTGGTGATGTCGGATCTAGACCCAGGGGTCGTAGATCCAAACACCCATCAACATGCTAATTTGGGTTTTTCAATTTTGTGAGTTTTTGATTTTTAATGGGTTTATCAACTTGGAGGAAGAGGGGAGGTGGGGGATATAAATAGATTTGGGTTATATCAAATTTGTTGAAGGAGATTTGAGTTTGCCTGTTGATAATGCCGGTTGGATTGGGGTATTTGGTTATGTGATTTGGGGTTTCAAATGGGAGAGGTGCAATCTGCGGTGAAGCCACGGTGGAGAGGCCAACACAGCCGACGTCATCAAGGGAGGCTGAGTAGCCAAGGCCCAGGAGGGCGAAGGCGCAGACGGCAAGGTCGGAGTTGCAGGAGCTTGTTCTTGGGGGAGGAAGGTCGCGTGAGCCTTCGGGGGAGCAGGAAAAGCCATGGCCCACGAGGGCTAAGGCGGAGACTGCTGAGCCGACGACGATGGGGAAGATCTAGAAGGTGGAGGGGCCACCAGTCACAGCGCGATGGCGGAGAAGGAGATCTGCAGTGCCAGGATAGGGAACCTAACTGAAGAGGGCGGGAGTGAGTCGACGAAAAGAGAGATGTCGTCGGAGATTTGCAGTGGGTAGATAGGGCGATCAAAGTGGAGGACTTGAGGAGGAAGACGGCAGATGGTGAGAAAGAACAAGCGAACAGGAGCACGAGGAGGCTAGGGAGAGTAGTTGGGGTTGAAGGCTGAGGTCGGCATGGAGCCAGCCAGGGGTGGCGCCGAACGGTTTTCTGATTGGTTGGTGGCGGCTTGGGGTTAGTAGGGGTGGAAATGGGGCGGGTTATGGGTGGATGAAGCCACTCCATCACCCGCCTCGCGGGTAAAAAATTTCACCCGCTCCATCCATCACCCGCAAACATTTTCACCCGCATCCGACCCGTGCGGGTGATGCGGGTGGAGTGGGTACCCAATGGGTGAAACAAAAGAAAAATCAAATCAACACAAGTGTTCCAACTCTAACTTAAAATTACAAAGGGGGGGGGGGAGTTTATGTATTTATATTTTTGATCGGCAAGGCACCGAAATCACGAGCTAATTAAAATTTGAAAGTGGAAGGGTATATATCTTTGTACTAATCATATACTAATCTAGTATATCCCTTGCTATAAAGTGGAAGAGCAAGCTGAGACCATATACATTCTAATTGAAATTTGGTGGGCAAAGCACTAATCAAGGATTAAGCTTTGTAGAAGTTAAACTTGAAAAGGGTAAAATAGTAAAATCAAACATATTATATATATATAAATTTTAGGGTTTTATGCGGGTTTGCGGGGCGGGTGTGCGGGGCGGGTTAATGGGTGGGTTAATGGGGCGGGTTATGGGTGAAAAATCTTCACCCATAATCCACCCATCACCCGCTTCACCCGCACCCGCTCCACCCGTCGCCCACTTTTTTGCGGGTTTTCACCCGCAAAATTAATGCGGGTAAAATGGGTAGAGCGGGTACCCGCGGGTTATTTCCAGCCCTAGGGGTTAGGGGTGTAGTTTGGGTTTTTTTTTGAGAGAGAGCGTTTATAGGTAAATAATTCAAAATGTTAATAGGTAAGAAATAATTATTAGTTAATTTTTTTATTAGGAAAAAATTCGGGGAGCCGAACGGTTTTCTGATTGGTTGGTGGCGGCTTGGGTTAGGGGGTGTAGTTTGGGGTTTTTTGAGAGAGAGTGTTTATAGGTAAATAATTCGAAATGTTAATAGGTAAGAAATAATTATTAGTTAATTTTTTTATTAGGAAAAAATTCGGGGAGGGCAAAAATCCTACCGAATAGGAATAATTATTTAACGGAAATTTCGCCTGGTACCCCTAAGGTACGTATAAGTTTTCTCGCCTGGTGTACAAGAGCTTTACCTATTTCACCCGATACCCCTCAATTTTATAATAATTTCGTTTGATCCCCTTGTAAACAATTCTGTGAGTTTTTAACTAAAAAAAAATGAAAATCTAAAAAGAGAAACACGAAAAAGGAACCTGACTCAACTCGAGCAGCTTCTGTTGTCACCTTTTGCCCTTTTGCCCTTTTGCATCTCCGTCAACTACGATGAAAATCTAAAAAATGAAAAACTGATGCTTATTGGAAGAGCAGGTTTTGCCACCGCCTCAACCCCACCAACCCCTCCGCATCTCCACTAGCTAAGGCCGCCATCCCGATAAGCACTTCACCAACTTTTTCCCTTCCCACCTCTTCGTTCTCCACATACTATCCGCCATGAATTCGCCTTCTATGCTTTAAAATCCATCTTCCGAGGCTCCGCTGCTGCTAATGGAAATCCTCCGATCCCAGCGAGAGGCCAACGTTTCGCACTCGACCAAAGTCATTTCTGCTGGATCTCTGGCATATTAAGCCCCTGTTTGGTATTGATATCAGATATGAGATATCAAATATGGGTATTAGATATCGACATTAGGGATATGGATATCAAATCGGATATCTGATATCTAGTATCCCTGTTTGATATTATAAGATATGGGTATCAATCCTAAATCCTCATTCCCCTTCTCCCCATTTCCTTCATTTCAATTCCAGATCCTTCCCACCCTCCATATTTGCAAGTTCTTTCTCTCCCATCCATGGCTTCCTTTTCCTCAATTGCATCATACTTCAACGAATCCCACTTCCAACAATCCCAACCCTAACCCTAAAATCTGGAAAACTGATTTCACTGCCATCTTTAACCTCCTCATAAATCCAGACATCCTTATACCTGGTCCAGATCACAAATCTGTGTTGTGAAGTTATACCATCTCCCTTCTGTTGGAAGCCATCCTCGACCATTTTGACTCATATCCAAAGCCTCTTTTCTCGCTTTTCAGGTGGGCGGAGAGTAAGTAGAAGCTCGGATGAAAGAAGTGGGGATGAAGATAGGAGTAGAGGAAGCGAGGCCATGAGAGCACTAGTAGCAACTCACATGAAGAAGAAGTCTATCCAGGGAAGCCGTGAAGAAAATAGAAGAACTGATATCTCAATTTTTTTTAGGTATATGAAGATGGAGAAATTTATAAAGGAAACGGATATGGCCGGGTTAGACCTATCAATCGGATCATTCGGGTCAGGTTATTTCGGATTTCGGGTAAAACGGGTCTCGTGGTAGATCCGGGTTGACTCGAACTCGGATTTGACCCGGTTTCGGGTCAATTTCGGGTTTGTCAATTGTTTTTTTTTTAAATTAAAAAAATCATGATTTAGTAATTTTGCGATAATTTTAAAATGCTAAAATTAAAGACGTGGTTCATATGTTCTAGTGTTTGTAATTATATACTATATTTGATCTAAAATATTTGATTTTTATTATTTCTCATAATTTTTAATAAAATTTAAAAATATATAAAATATCAATTTTTTAAATATTTTTTTAAAATAATTTCATGCAATTAGAAATAAGCATAAAATTGTTTTAATATTTTAATATTTTTAGAGTTTTTATCTTCTTAAAAAATATGATGAAAAATTAAAAATCAAATACTATCGATCGGAGGGAGTATTATACAATACAAATAAATATAAAAGTTGATCTGAAAATGAAAGATCAAGTGATTGGAATTATAAATGTAATAAATTACCGGATTTTCGAGTTCGGATCGAAAAAATTTCCAAGTCAAAATTTTCAGGCCAAAATTTTCAGGCCTTGACCCAAAATTTTCTGAGCTTTCGGATCGGATTTTGACAGGTCTAATATGGGTATAACAATTTGATATCCACATGCTCGTATACCAAACATGAATATGAATATGGGTATATGCAGGCGGACCTATTTGTATGAGGGGGATGCTCAAGCATCCCAAAAAAAAAAAATTGTTTTTTTTTTAGTGTTATTTTCTTCATTTTTACCTTCAAGCATCCCCAACTCCGGAAAAAAATTACAAAAGAAATTTTTTTTACCCTTAAATATTTTTGGAATGATGAAAATTTTACATTCAAGTATCTCCTGAATGACGGTCCAGGATCCGCCCCTGCTTTATGAGTTTGATATCCATACCCAATTACCCATACCTGATATCAAGATATGGATACCAAACCGGTTCTTTAGCAGGAAGAACGAAGTCGCGCTTGGATTCCCCCGCATTTTCAAGCAGCAACAAAAACCGTGCGACATTAGGTATCGTACCACGCCGTCGTCGCTCCTCAACCAGGGCGAATTCTCCATTGAAGCTGCTGCTTCCTGTTCTAGGTTTGGACCTAAACCTGTAGTTGGAGCTGATCGATCAGGTAGAAGTGCAATTGAAAGAGGAAAAGGAGTGCAAGTAAGAAATTGTATTGGAAGAAGAAGAAGAAAAACAAGAGCCTGTGGAGGGCCGGGAGTAGAATCAGTAGATAGGTTGCAAAGTGAGCAGGTGAAATTAAAGAGATTAACAACTCCAGTTTCCTAATTTTCATTCACATCATTCAGCAATTGGAGAAGAAACCGGAAGCCTCGGAAGGCGGATTTTAAGACGGTGATGGAGTTGCTTAGTCTCTTATCTTTAACTTTACAAGGTTACCATGAGAAATTGCTATAAAACTAAGGGGTACTGAGTGAAATAGGTGAAATTTTTGTACAATAGGCGAAAAAGCCACCACAAGGATCACAGGCGAAATTTCCGATTATTTTTTTTGGTGACCAAACGGGGAGGCCCCTCCCCCTGAGATAGGGGTTAGATTAGGAAGAGCAAATCAGTTACAAAGCATACAAGCGGGTAAAATTGACCCCTTGAGCATCGTTACGAAGCAAAACCTCCAAGAAAGACGGAGGAGAGTCAAGAACTCAAGATAAACAAAACCAAAAGGAATTGAAAAAGTAAATGAAGCAATTAAGAGAATATGTAGGGAGATTAGCTTCGCGAAAGATATGTCGAAACTGGACATCTCAGTTTCTACGAGTGAAGCCATGGCAAAGGACAACCAAGCTAGTCCATAAGTGAGTCGGTTTGAGCTTCTTCTTCAACATATTAATGGCGATGAGGGAGTCTGACTAACAAACCACCTTCTTTATCCCAAAATTTCCGATTATTTAAAATAAATAAGTCCGGTGGTGTTAGCTAGCCGTACAACTGCACATACAGATCTAGTACGTGTTGCATAGTCAGAAAAATGGTGGAAGATCAACACTTTGATAAACCAGTACGTAGATCGAGCTGGAAGAATCTCAAACAATGAAACGATTAAAAATCTCCAGACTATGGATTCTAAAAACAAAAAGGTCTCCGTCAATTACTGTATAATGTTTGATCAAGTCTTTCATTTTGCTTTGTTTTTTTGGCAGTCGAGTCAACGGTAAAAGTCATCCAAATAGCTGTCAATAGCAAGTTGTGAACGCGCAAAAACCGGTCCCCACCGGCCGCAGATCCTTTAATACTGTATAAAAACACGTACCGGCCTTATCGAGGTCTTGCAAATCGCCATTGAAGAAATGAATTAGAGGTTGAAGTAGCTGGAGCTTCAGTTCATCCAGCTGGCCTTAGCCATGGCGATCCCTTAATTTGAAGATATATAAGCTGCGTGCTAGTCACCGGAACTGGAGTTCTCTGAATTGAAGCTGGCTGCAGGCCGGGGTCGAATCTTCAAGACGATGTGCTCCCCCTGCATATCTTACGGTTCGAACCTTATACACTTTAATTTATAAGTTCCCAATATAAGTTTTTCGTTAATTAGATTGCATTGTTGTATATATAGTAGGTAATTTCAGCCTTAATTAGTTCGTGCTGCAATATATAAATAGAGCTAGCAATGGGTGCCTTCAAACAACATAAATTGGGTGGAACAAAAAACCCCCAAATCATAAAAGGATTTTCTATTATATGAGATAACTATTCGGATTTGAGAAATATTCCTCCTAAATATATATATACGCCTAATTTAGCAATTTTTAAAATTGATTCTATAAGTTCACCCATATTATTTAAAAAACAGTTTTTCATTTCAATTTCTTATTCTAGGTATAGACAAACCGAATCATAAATTACTTTCCATTTATCAAGTTTGAGCTCTCTCCTCATATATAAAATATAAGATTTCTGCAAGTATTTTAAAATAGTACTCCGTATAAAATATTAACTTTATTATTTGCTAAAAAAATCATTATAAAAAAATCATATTTATTACTAATAAATATGATTTTTTTTAAAAGATAATAATAAAGTTGATATTTTATACATTTTTTTAACTTTTTAAAATGCGTGTTTAAAAATTAAATCTATTTTATAATATCTTAATTTAAAAACATTTTTGATGAAGCCTACCTTTATGGTAATTGGTAAACAATTTTACCATTTTCTTACAGATTTTATGTCTAGCTTTATTATTTAATCTAACTTTTATTAATATTTCATAATATTAATTTGTTATGTTATTAAAATTTTATTTATTAAAAATTGCGTCATGGTGCGGGAATTGTACTAGCATCTTATATTTTAGATAGGAGAATATTGTATATTATATATATACATACATATATATATATGAAGATTAGGATTTACTCCGCAATATTTAAAGTGTTGCGAAAAATAGCATAAACTTCAGGGATAGATGCGTCCAATAGCGCCCAAACTTTTAAAATTTCAAATATAATCACTAACTTTGATGGGTGATTGCATCCAGTGACAAGAACTTACAAAGAAATCTAAAATAATCACTAACTTTGGTCTGATTGCACTTAATGACACATTTATTATTTTTTGAACTATCACCTCTAATTAGACCTGTCAAACGGGTTATTCGGGTCGGTCACTTCGAGTTTCGGGTAAAACGGGTTTCGGGTTTTTCGAGTTGACTCGAACTCGGGTTTGACCGGGTTTCGGGTCGATTTTGGGTTTGTCAATTTTTTTCTTTTTTAAATTAAAAAAATCATGATTTGATAATTTTGTGATAAATTTTAATTATATATAAAAAAATTTAATTATATATAATTATAAATCAACCGGGTCAAAATTACCGGGTTAATTGGGTCACCGGGTTTCAGATTACCCGGAAAATTTCGGGTTTTTCGGGTTCGGGTCAAAAAAATACTTCGGGTCAAAATTTCCGGGTTCGGGTCGGGTTGTGTTTTTACAGGTCTACCTCTAATTAACATTCTTTTGTGAAATATCTCCCAATTTTTTTGAAAAAAGATGCTCGATCATATTTTGTTTTTAAAAACAACCCATGTTTGTTATTCAGTTTTAAAAATATAATTTATTTTATAAAACATTACTTCCCCCGCCCCCTTTTTCTTCAACAAATACACTCATTATTTACACCTTGTTAAAAAAACTAATTCTATTTACTTCATAAACTAATATTTTTTCATAAATTAAATACTAAGTAATGTCTTTAAAATGAAAAATGAGTGTCTTAAACATATAACAATTTAGTTAATATCATAATTATATTTTTGAAAAGTAATGCTTTGAAAAAAATTGAAATTGAGTTTATAAAAATGAAAAATGAGTTTTTTTTTTAAAATAAAATTGTGAGTGGGTTCCAAAAATATAGAACACAGTTGGAAAATGTGATTTTTTTTTTGCAAATAAAATGTTAACAATGGGTGATTTTTCAAGATTAAATGGCCGTGCTATTAACCACCATTAATCCAAAGTTGGTGATTATTATAGAATTTTCAGAAATCTATGTCACCGAACGCAACCATCCCTAAAGTTCACGCTTTTTTTTTTTTTTGGCAATTTGCACTTTTTATAGCTTAATGATTCAATATTATAAGTTTCAATTCAAGAACCAAGTAAAAAGTTATAAACCATTGAAGATAAAATGGTGTAGATCACTTCACACATCATTTAACAAAATATGATGCTTTTACCTTTTAACACTCGATTCAAATTGAGGCTCTAACTAAAGTTTAAATAGCTCGAATTTTATTAAGTTTGTAATTTTTTTTCAAAATTATTATGTCATAAGCAAATAAAGTTGTTTTATGCTCGGATAAAGCTTGACTCGAACTATTTCATTTACTAAATAAGTTAAAGTACAAACATATTTTTAACCTTGAATCAAATTTTATGCTCGATTCAAACTCTACTCATTTCGAGTATAGTGGAGATCCCTTACACATATCGAGTATGCTATGGAGATATTTTTTTCCTGTTTACATCCCAATATAAATCTCCATCCATTTTATGTGGAATCCAAATGAATAATCATTCCATAATGGCTCACCGAAAAGGACTTGTGGGTAATATGAGTATCTATAGGTCCCCGACTCGAACTCCGGCTGACCGCTCTTTATTTACCAAATTTTAGGAATCCACATGAATACGTTCCATTGACTAATGTAATTGTGAAAGTGAAGCATTCAATCTCTTGGGCTTTTTATCAAAAAAATGATTGGGCTGTATTGGGCTTGGCCCAATACTCTTACCCGCATGAGATAGTCTATGTGTTCTGGCTTGGCCCAATACTCTTACCCGCATGAGATAGTTTATGTGTTCTGGTTTGGAAATAAGGTTGGCCCATTTCTACAGGGCCGAGACATTGGACCTAAGAAAATCATGATATATAATTTCAGTTTTCCAACCTCTATCAACAAGTGATGAAAAAGATATATATTCCGTAGTTTTCAAATTATTTTTGCTCAGTTTTAGAGAATACCATAACATTCTCTATTTTTTCTGCTTCTTTCTAATTCGGGAAAAATAGAAAATCTATTGAATTAAAATTTTTTTAAAATTCCCGAAAACTCTAAGAGTGTGTTTGGATTCCAATTGTATTATGTTTATAAAGCAAATAGATAGAGCGGTGTTTGGTTAACACAAATTTTAATGTGTTTAAGTTAAGATTTTTTTGGATTCTGCAATGTATAAATTATAATGAAATTATTTTTTCTTAATTTATGTGATTATTTGGTTAAATTACTGTTTTACCTCGGTTTTTACTAGATTTTTATTTGTATAATCAAATACTCACATAAAACACGAGGTAAAATAATTACATTTTAATTAAAATGCAATGGAATCCAAACACACCCTAAAATCACCAAAATGGAGAAGATGTTAGGATACTCTTAAGAAAATATGTGGAACTTGCATAGAAGGTAATGCCTGTTTTGGGAGGGGGCCATGGGGAGATTAAAATGCTATGTTCCACCTATTATCTCATTTGTCTAGAAAATTGGTTTGTCTATCCTATATAGTTAGAAGATCCTTAAACATATATATAATTTATTAGAAAAGAAAGCTCTAAATGAAAATGAGTAATTTTTTGTATGGTTAAATTGGTAAATATAGACATATAGTAACATCTTTCCTAATTAAGTTGACATTTGTAGAAAATTCGATGTAGAATAGCAATTTTATTTGGAATTTTGGAGTATAAAAGCTAATCTTTCCTAGGATGAGTCTTGTAAAATATTTCACCATATAAACATCATATACCTTATTTATTACGTTATAAAAATAAGATTTTGTAAGATAAAGACTATCTTCGATACAATAATTTAACCATTTTTCCAAATATTTTATGGTTGGAAAAATGGTTGTCAATTAAATTAATTTGGTCTCCTTATAGAGACCAAAATTAATAAATAACCCTTGCAAGAGGTCAAGGGTTCAAATCCCACTTCTTACACAATTTGTGTATTAGTGGGTGCTCAAGCCTTCATTGGCTTGGGTGAGCCTGCCTGGTGGCTTGCCGCCTGGCTAAACCGGTTCGCGTCCTTTGCAGGCTAGGGCCCGGACCCGTGGGAGATTAGTCGATAACCTCGGAACCCCCGACGTCCAAAAAAAAAAAAAAAATGACTATCCTTAACTTTACAGGGTTTTCAATCAAATTTAACACCCATAACTAGATTTTACAAGAATTATTATAGAAATTGAAAAGACGATAACTGACAAGGTAATTATGGTCCTATATATAATACGGTTTTTCTAATCTATATTTTAAGGGTATAGATTAAGAAGTTCAATCGAAACATATTTTTTAAAATTAAATTATTTTACTTTTTTTTTTGGTAGAAATTAATTTCGTTTTTCTTAATATTGCTATATATAATATTGTTGCTATATATGTTTTTCTTAATATTGCTATACTGGTGTTGCTATAATTTTTCCTAACCTATGCCCCGTTAGAAAAGTATATAATATAGGGTTATAAATCTAGCACAGTAACTGTAGAGCATTAACTTGAAAGTAACCTGAAAAATTGGTGATCTTTTGGGGAAAAAAGTCGGGATTTTTTAAAATAAATAAAATATGGCGATGGAGTTCCTCAAAACTTCCCTTAAATTTCCAAGCTGTGGGTAGGTAACGAAAGAAAAAATCCCAATGGGAATGGATGGAAGAAGGTGATGCGCGCTCTCTTACGCGGTTTACGCGTTCTCGATCACTTCTGAATGCCAAAACCAAAAACCACGTACGTGTGTGTATATATATTACATTCCATATATATCTTTCATATAAATTCCAAAATTATACTGTTATTAATAAATTTTTCTCAAAATAAAAATAAATTAGTTTTTTTTTGTTGTTGAGAAAATTAAGTTTAATATTCCGTCCTTTCCAAAGGTTCATTAAATACCCTCGACTTAATTATCATTACTCAAATATGTTAAGAAGTTTAGATACAATAATTGTGGTAGCGTATACCCGTCAATTTATTTAGGACACTTTGTTTTGGTCTTCTCTATTGAGCGATGTCCAGCTGAGATTGAGGATCTCATCGGTAAGGACATTGTTGGATTGTGGTTTGACCGAAGTTGATCACCTCCAAACTTTCGCTATATATATATATAATCAGGACAATTGAATTTTGGGCTGAAAACTCAACAAATTGGAGATCGATCTTTGCTATTGTGCACTATATGAAAGTTTCATACTATATTCGTTCAGCAAAACATGATGTTTACTATTTATAAATGTTTTTTTAAGATAATAAAATTGATATAAAATATTAACTATATTATTTTTCTAACAAAGTAAAGATAGTGATATTTGAAAATATTTTTAAGCCTAAAAAGGTTATAGTTCTTTAAAAGGAAAAACATAAAACTATAGGGTAGTTTATGTAATTTGGCCTAATTTACTTTTTCTATATATAGGTGGGTGACGTTAATTCAGTTTCCCCATCTCCAGCTTCTTTCTTTCTTTCCACTTCCAAAAGAAAGCTTATTTCTTTCCACCTCGTTCGTCGCTCTCTTTCAAGTTCAATTCCATAACTGATCCACTTCTAAGCTTTCTTCATCTCCACTTCCAGGCTCTCTTGATACCTTTCAAACATAAGTGATCCACTTCCAGGCCGGCTCTCTTCATCTCCACATAAAGCATCCACAAACCCTAACGGTCGCCTAGAAATTTATCGAATTGCCGGCAACAATTAACGTACCAGATCTAGTTTTAATTGCGACCACCTATCAACTCCTCGATCGATCTCATTCAATTCACTAATCATTCATTCAATCCACTTAATCGAAGGTTCTAGGTCAGCGGGTTGCAGTAATTAGGGTTTGGTCTCATATGTCTGATCAATTACCCCCAAATCCAACCACCGCCGTTGACCCAAAGTCAACGGATCAAGTTCCATTGAAAGGCGGAGTGTTCGACAAGCTGTTGCAGTGGTCCAGCCAAAGAAACCAGCGGCGCGCCAAATACCCAGCCCCATTTGATCGCTTCTTCCAGGAATTGGATTTCACGAAGCTGTGCTCGTTGCTGTTGGGGGCTATGGTGGCCGCCATGACCATCTTCGGCCAGAAATACTTCAACCTTGTTTCCAAGGAGTGTATGCGCGAGCTGATTCTTATGCTCGTCTTCGCGCTCTTCTTTCTGACGGGTGCATACACCCTCCAAGACATGATCCCGGAGATCGCTGTGGTCGCCATGCTTGCAGGGATTGCTTCCGTGGTTGCTGCTTTCCAAACCGCCGTCTTCAACCTCCTTGATCTCTCTCAAAAGCAGCACGATTTCGCAGTCACTGTGCTTGTGGTTGGATCTGTCATCGCGCTTTCACTCACACTATTCAGACTTTACAAGGAAGATGTTCGCGAGAAGGAGCAGACGACGGAGATCAATGGATCTGGCGACATTGCTACTGCTATCGTCTAGCTGTTTCAAAGAGATCTTGCCAAGAAGAACGTACAACCACCACGACGAAAAGAGAGAGGAGGGTTATGTTTAATTTTCCGGCAACAAATATCAACTTTTCTTAATATAAAATTATAAAAAAATTACTCCCTCCATCTAACCAATTGGTAGCCATAATCAAACACCACATGAAAAACTGGAAAAGAACTAAACAAGACGACTCAGATGAAGAAGATGAAAAAACAACGAGAATCAAACCTAGAGGCAACCCTCGCAAAAGGAATGCCATTAGATGGCGTAAGCCTGAGAATGGTGTTGTTAAACTTAATTTTGATGGCGCAAAATCTCTTTCTGGTTCTGCTTCTGCAGGGTTTGTTATCAGAGATGATGATGGCAGGGTGCTTGCTTGCGATGCCAGAAGATGCGGGACGATTTCTGCGATTCAGGCTGAGGCTGTGGGTCTTCAGCTCGGCTTGTTGGAAGCTCGAAGGCTAGGATTCCGAAGAGTTGCGGTGGAGGGTGATTGTCTCGCGATTGTGAATGCGATCAATGGTGCGTGGTCGACACCCTGGGAGATCGAAATCCTTATGTCGGATGCTCTTCGTCTGCTTAGCTTGTTCGAGACATTTTCTGTGACCCACATTTTCAGGGAGGCGAACAAGGCGGCTGATCGACTTACTCGCATGGCTTTGGAGTCCGCCTCGTCGTCCTGGAGTTCAGATTTAGAGTTCCAAACTCTCGTCCGTAGGGACGCTCTTGGGTGGTGGTACAACCGTAGTTGACACCCCCCAAATTCTCGCCTGTATCAAAAAAAAAAAAAAAAAAATTTCTTTTACTATTTAATTATGGAGGCTTTATGAGAAAATAAAAACTATATAATATAAAATATTAATTTTATATTAATTTTTTGATATATTTTTATACTTATTATTAGTAATAAGTATAAAATTATATTAAAAAATTAATAAAAAAATATAATATTTTATATATTTTTTAGCTTTTTAAAAAACATATATGAATAGTTAAAGATAAATATTATGGAATGGATGGAGTAATAAAAAGTTGATATTTTATATATTTTTTGTGCAGAATAAATATTAAATATTTTTAACTGGAGAGATTAAGCTAGGGGTACTCAATTAGGAGAATTGGGTTGAGAGAGTTACATAGGGTGTGCCTTCTTCACCTACTTTTTTCGGTGCAGTATGTATGTGTGTCTATGCTGAATTATATATAATTAATTTGAAGCAATTAGTGTATGGCTTAATTAAATATTAATTATCAATATATTCCAACTAGACTTAATTCGTATCACAATAATATTGTCTTTTTTCCCCTTAACCAAACATATATTACTATATAATGAGTTCTCATGAAGTTCCCATTGTGAAGTTTGAAAAATCGTAGCCATTAAACACCAGTTTAATTACGATAATTAAGATTGGTCCCTCCTTCTCACCCCATTTTTTTTTAAATCCAATTTTTTGTCTTGAAAAAAGACAACTTAATTTATAGTGGAATTGCTATATATGTTTATATTTATAAAAAAAATCATATTTATATTTTCTGCATATGTTTATAAACTTTTATTATAAAAAAAATTACGCTTTAAAAATTATTAATAATTAAAAAAATTAATTATTTACGAAAATAATTAAATTTTATATTTTTCTAAAATATAGATTTTTATAATAAAAATTTATAGATTTGTTAATATAAGTGCATAGATCAAGTATAAATATAACTAGTCCTTTTCCCGAACCTTGTTCGGGTTTTTTCAGTATATTTTCGATCGGACGTCGATTTTCAACTAATACACTGTTTTGCCCATACTTCTCACCTTGTCGTTCTTCGAAATCTTTGGTTGTCATGGTAAATTCTTTTATCTAGATAATCGATACTTAATATTTGTTCTCATGGCTATCCCATAAATGAACTGAACAATACAAATATTGTGTGTTATGAACCGTTTTGAGGCCATATTTTTTTTCCATCAGAGTCCAATGACACTATATCACATTCAATTAATAATATTTTTTTACGACCGTGTTCTATTTCATAACAATGTTGTGAAAATTTTCCATCGGAGTATTATTCTAATTATTGCACTAGTTATTTTCTTAGTATGGCTATGAAATACCAATAAAATTGACAAATTCAAGCAAAAGAAGACTGGGTACGATTGGATATTCAAACCATAAAACCTTAAACCCCAACTACCAAAATATGAATCAAAACCGTGACTTTGTTCAGACAATAACACTTTAAGCTGAAAGTAAAGATAAGCCAGCGAACGTAAATGAACGGTAGAGAAACCATAAAGATTTTCCACCTGAAATAAATACTTCTCCTATATAGTATTCAATTCAGCATGAATCGATGAAGTGTCTTCGTCTTGAATAAATAACGTTCATTGAAGCAATCTCAGAGAATATCTTCTCGCAGTTCAACATGCACGCCTCCAAAAGCTTCTGTTGGTGTGTCATGTAGGAGAATATTAAAGGGTATTGTATAAATACCCTATGAATGTATTGAACAAGGCATCATGAATCAAATACAAACCTTACCCTCTTTCTCTATCTCTTACCTTCTTCTCTTATCCCTAAACTCCTTCTTCCCTAACCTTTCTCTCTAATCTTTCTCTCTAAATCTCCATAAATCATGTTGGGACATAACAAATGGTATCTAGAGCAAGAATTCGATTACCAAGTTCCCAAATTTTTTTTCTTGAAGTTTTGATCAAGGTGACCTAGAAATTGCATATGTCTTGCGGTGGGTGGTCAGCCATGACGGTTGATGATTGGAACCGACGATTTCAAGAGGAATATCAGCTTGCAATGGATCGACAAGGATTTCTGCAAAAGGAAGAGTCGGATCGCCGATTCTACAAGAATCTCAACGAAATCAGAGCTTACCTTGGGATGCCACCGGTCGATTACTCGTGCGATTCAATCGGGAGTGGGAGCACCGCAATCATCGATCATGGCGGACAGGATGAAGAAAAAAACTGTGGCGTCCGACCTGCGAAAGTTGAAGCTCTCATCGTTCAGGATTCACGGTCGGGGCAAGAGTATGAAGCCTCAACTGTTTCCAAGATTCAGATGGAATTCCCAATTGTACCAGATTCAACAGAAATCATCGATCGGGAAGAAATTGAAGGTCAGCCTTTCGATTTTGTCGAATATTTGCCAGAATTCACAACCGATGAACTAGAAGAGTTTAGACAAGTCGAAAAGATCGCGATTCCGACTGTGGAAGTCGAACCTCCAGTCGTTCAGGATTCATCAAGAATCGTCGATCGGGAATACAGGGTGCTTTCGGAAAGTGTTCTTGGTGATTTGAAAGCCAAGTTGGTAGACGATAATGCAGTAGAATCAACACAATCCAAAAAAATTCCAATTCCGATCGAAGAGATGAACCAGCAAATCGATATTCCGACAAATCTTCTGGTCGAAGGGTGGAAGGAATCCTCAGACTCAGAGAATGAAGCCAACATAGATGAGCATCAGATTCGACCCAAATTTCATCAGGTAAATTCCAATCCTTTTGAGGACATGGTATATGGTAGTGCAGTCGAAGGATTGAAGAATTTGATTGTCCTTTTGATTGAATGGATGGAAATTAGATTAGCTAATTCCAAGGAGTTTAGTTGGGTTGATTTAAGATTGAACTCAACTGATGGTCTGAGAAATTTTAGTGCAGACAAGGTGTTTGTAAAAATGTCTAGCCATATTGAATCATCCTCTTCAAGGGCTATAGATATAGTCAAGCATCGGGTGCAAGATGGGAATGTGATTTTTGATCCTGGAATTTCTGAAATCTGTAAGGGGCCAAGTAGTTTCTTGAAGAATCATTTGAAGCAAGAAACAATTATGTCCACGTTTGAAGTTGGGGGGTTTTCTGCACAGCAATTCAAGGTGGTTGATAGTGTAGTTCTTGTTCATTATTTTGAAGAAAATGGGGAATTCTCGGATGTAGGCCACATCGATCCATTGCTGGTGAAAACTCGTGACCGAATTCATGTTCATTCTGATGTTTTTTTTGAGTTTAATTGAGGTATATCGAATCTTAGACATTATTCTAATTTTTTATCCTGGTTGAATCACTAAGGCACTGAATTGGGAATGTGCGAATGGAGTCTTGGATGATTGCTCATGAGAAAAGGCTTCAGTTTTGTTATTGATTCCAGTGGAATGGTTGCACTGTTATACGAAGACTGTGTTTGCTTGGCTGCTGTCATACGAAGACTGTCTTGCTCACTTTGCTGTCATAGTTGTTACCATGTTGAACTGAACTGATTGTTGGGAGCAGACTGAATTTTGTCAAATGTAGCAATGGGCAGCAAATTTCAGGAAGCAAGTAATCTGGGGCTGGATCACCTAGGATCTGCTCAAGTGGGGTTAACAACTGGCAAAATCTATTACAAAAAAAGCAAGAAGGCAAGGAAAAAAAAATATTGTCCATTGCTGATTTTCAACTCTTAGTACGTAGCTTTATAGAGTTCTAAGCTGCCAGGAGCTTCACTTTACGTATACTGAGCTATTAGAATTTTTTTTTTTTGGCATTAAATAAGCTTTGAGGACAAAGCTTGTATAAGAGAGGGGTAATGTCATGTAGGAGAATATTAAAGGGTATTGTATAAATACCCTATGAATGTATTGAACAAGGCATCATGAATCAAATACAAACCTTACCCTCTTTCTCTATCTCTTACCTTCTTCTCTTATCCCTAAACTCCTTCTTCCCTAACCATTCTCTCTAATCTTTCTCCCTAAATCTCCATAAATCATGTTGGGACATAACATGGTATCTCGATTCTCGAAGAACATCTTCCACATTGATCATCGTGCAAATCCGGAGGCTGAGCCCCCTAGTCTAGCGCCTCTATCATCAGTGACGTCGCCTGATCGACGATCTTTGACTCTGACATAGGTGCCTGGAGCATTTCCTTCACCCCCGCATCTTCAAGCTCATCATTCATCTCATCTGTGCACCGGCTAACTTCAAGCGCTCCCCAATCGAGGACAACTTCAATTTATCCATCGCCTTGCTATGGCATTCTTTGTCGATCTGAAACTTCAATGTGAAGAGCCAATTTGAAAGCAAAATCTTATAAACAATATAGCACACAATAATGCATACCATATTAGACTAAATTTGAGTAATTGTTACTTCATAATTCAACATTGTTTAATGAAAGAGACTAATTGATTATTAAGTAAAAGGAGGGAGCATATCCATTGAAAAGAGCGACATCTTAACGATTTCAAACACCTCGCTCGTAAAAGAATAGGAATTAAGTAAAGAGCCAAATGTATTTACATAACATTATGACTCTAGTAAAGAGCCAAATGTATTCAACATTGCTTAGTGGTCATTTGTTTGGTATATTCTACTACTGTACAACATTAGAAAATAACCCTATTTGAACTAAACAATTGCAATTTTATAACTAAATCTTGTTTTTGTTACCTATGAAACTTTAGACATTAGGAGCATGGACTAAACTTGAAGAATGAAGAGATATTGTTTGTGAATTTTGGCTTTTCAAACTGCAACATCATCGTGATTCATATGCAATTTGATTTATACTGAGTAAATGTCTCATGTTAGAGCATGGAAATGACCCAGACATAGATCAGTTGCCAGTGTGAAGATCGAAGGACTTACAAAACCGGCTTGACTCTGATGTCAGGTGATACGTACTCGACTCGGGTTGAGCGAGTACACCTCCCAATCGTCCGGTGTCAAGGTAAATCAACCCATCCTCATATCGTGAATAGGACTCGGTCTCAAAATTCAGTCCAACAAATCCACGTGCCTCCGTTTGACTTCGATTGAAATTGAACTACGTTGAATTGCCTGCAAATGGCAAATTTAACCAAGTGCTAATTAATTTAGGCCTTCAAATTGTTGATCGATGTGCACTGTACGTCTTCCGATCGGGTTGACTTTCGATTCCAGTTGCAATGGCGCCGAATTGCCTAATTAATTAGCAAGTAGTAGCTAATTAAATTATACGGAGTCTGTTTAAGGGCAGATCGGTCCCGTGAAATTCCTCCACTCAAACACTCGCGGCAATGCGAGGTCTCGATCGGCAGTGTGACGGTGAAGATGCGGCAACGGTGATGAGTGGTTGGTGATGCAGCGGTGGTGCGATAGCGAGGGCGGAAGATTAGGTTTTGTAGAACTCAGAGGAGAAAAGTTGAGGTGAAGCAGAGCCGGACCTGAGGCGAGGCCCAATTTACTCGGGGGCCCATAAATATATATATATATATATATATATATATATATATATATATATATATATATATATATATATATATATATATATATATATATAGGGGTTGGTTCCGGTGGGAACACCCCTTAAAATGAGAACCTAAGAACAAATATGAACCACACAATCCAAAGAAATCAAGGGTTAAGATTAATAATGGTTTTTAGTTTTTTAAGAAAAAAATATTAGGTAGGCCCTACCCCCAACTCACCCCACGCGCAACCCACAGTCCCCGCTGGCGCTCATTAATCCTTTTTTTTTTTTGTAAATGTTCTTTAATCTTTTTTTGTAAACGAATAAATACTTCCAAAATCCCAGGATTTCTTTGATTGCGTTGCAAATCCCACTCTTTAGTTACTTTTCTCAAATGTACAGTACGTATGGTACTTTTTGAGTTCCGTTTTTTTTAAATTTTACATTTGTTATCAAGATAATTGTATTTAAAGTCATTATATTATTCGGTTAAATTAAAAAGATAATTAAAATTTTAGGGAACTATTATTCGGTTAAAATTGATCTATTATTCGGTTAATTTTACGAGATTATTCGTATATAACATGACGAAGTTTTACATATTTGAAGCTACATTATCTGTTTAAATTTAAAATATTATTCATATTCAAGGGGACAATTATTCGGTTCAATTTGATATATTATTCGGTTAATTTTGAGTGATTATTCGGTTAAATTTGAGTGATTATTTGTACGTAAGATGTTAATTTTTTTTATAGATTTATTAGCTTTGGGGAGATTAAAATAATAATTAAAAAATTTATACATTATTCGGTAAAATTACAAAAAGTATTCATTGGAATAACTATATGCATATTATGTATTATTCGTAGAGTGATTTTTGAAAAAAAGTTATGCATTATTCAATTAATCGAGAGTCATTATTCGTAGATAAAAATCCATTTTTTACATAGAATTTATTAATTATTCATTATTATTCGTTGAACCGAGAATAGTTATTCGTACATATAGATTAATTATTCGGATAAATTATAGAGATTATTCGTATAAAAGTTATTATTCGTTGAACCAAGAATGGTTATTTGTAGATATAGAATCATTGTTCATATAAAAATATTTTCGTAGATATAGATTCATTATTACAAAATATAAACAATTGGGATAATATGAAAAAAAAAATTTGTTTGTCAAAAAATATTTTCGGATAACAATTTATGAACACTTTAACATAATTCCAAAAAAAATCTTCACTCAGATAGTGAGATTTAATTAAAAAAAACGCCTTAACTCAGCCACATAAAAAATATTATGGAGATTGTATTTTTTTTAAAGCCTTAATTATACAACCAAGGAAGTAAAAACAGAAATTTACACACGGGCCCACGACATTTCTATATGTTTGAATCTCACGCACTACACCACGAGGGTGGAGAATATTTTACTGTGGGTCCCACTATTTAAAAAAAATAAAAATAGAAATTTACATTTTAATCACATCCCTTAATTTCATCTAATCCTACGGCTCAGAATCGTTCCTACGTTCTCACCCTAAGGGGTGTTCTCATCCGATCCACATTCTATATATATATATATATATATATATATATATATATATATATATCCACTTAGAGCAACCCCAACAGCATCTCTAAAATAGAGAAAAGTGGAAAATTTGGAGAAAAATGAGTGTTTTTTGCCCCAACAGCTTTTGTATATCCATCTGCAAAATAGAGAAATTTGGAGAGAGACTACATTTTTCTCTATATTTGTAGCAAGACAAACTCACTCTAAACTTTAATTTCTTTGGGAGATAGAGGAAAAATTTAATGCTCCACCATCTCTTTTTTTGGTAGGATCCACCATTTTTGGGAGAGAGAGTGGAAAACATTAATTGTTTTGGGAGAGAGAGGGAGAAAACATTAATTGCTTTGGGAGAGAGGGAAGAAATTTGTAATTATTATATTATATAATTAATGTATAAATCTGTATAATAGAGAAGCTGTTGGAGTTTGAGGGTAAATTCTTTAGAGATTTTGATATTTTGATCTCTATTTTAGAGAATTTTTACAAAACCTGTTGGGCTTGCTCTTAGAAAAAATTGGAAAAGGCTTAGGGTTGAACGCTCCAAATGGTAAATAAGTAATCCGGCGTCTGTCTCCTCTCGTTGATAATCTCCGGCCTCCTCCTCTGCACTGGTAATCGTTGTTCTTCCTCTTCCCTCTCTGATTTTGCCCCTCTCTCCTTTCTACTACTCCAGACGCTCTTTTTCTTCCTCATCTCCTCTCCTCCACCGTCGCCTCCTTCGATGTGGGCATATGTGGCACCCAGGAGGAATCCTTTGTTTACTCAGCATCTCCACTTGCCCACCTCCGACAAGGAGCAGGACCACACTCGATCCGTCTCAGATCTGAGCGATCCATCCACCCTCTAATTAGGGAGGATTCCTACTCGTTGTTCCGCCGCTAGTGATTTTGTTGCTCCAACTCTCCTCGTCCCGCTCCTTCGCCGCCTTGTAGGATTTCCTTGTAGGATTTTGGAATTGACTTTGGAGGATTTAGGAATTGAATTTAGGGGATTTAGGAATTGAATTGTTTTATAACTTGTAAGAAAGTTCGACCTTTGTATAGATGAGAAGTTCGACCTTTGTATAGATACTTGTATAGATACTTCTCCTTTTGATTTCTTCCTAATTTGTGGTCCTAATTAGGATTTTAATCTAGGACTTGTGAGGATTTTGCAACCAGCGCTTATACTCTATCTATTGCATAAAGGGTCCGGCCCTGGTGAAGAGGGAGATTAACAATGTTCTTCTACGTCATGAGTTTGGGAGCAGTTGCAAGGAGAACGTGGGGGAGAAAGGACTGAAATTTTTTATTCTTAATTTTGCAAAATAAAAGACACGTGGCTCATTCTTTGTGAGATTGCTTCTAGTTTAATAAGTATAAGGGGTGGATTTTTTTTTTATAAACAACGTTTACACGAAAAATGAAAAAGTAACTGAATTTAAAGCGATAGCTGAATAAGCTGATACCAACAGCCGAACCTTACCTGCTTATCAATTTATCACAACTGCTTATATATAACTCCGAGACAAAAGGTAAAAACTAAATGACCGGAAATTCCATCAATCAGATACAGTAATAAGTTTACAAAAGGTTTTTATTTTTTATTTTTATTCCATCCATTATTTTATTTTTTTTGGTGGGAAAGCCCAGAGAGACCGGGGCGATAGCATAGCTCAAACAAACAAAGAACTGGGCTACACAACAACGGATCAGGGTAGCCCTCCCCCTAATGTCATCCTCGATCAAATTAAAACAATAATCGGGCGGATCATCAAGAAAATGCACACCCAAAGGAAAAGCAAAAGCAAATGAAGCAAGGGATCGTCGGCGACACGGTTCGCTTCCCTGAAGACATGGTGAAACTGGACTGACCAGTTCCTGTTATTTATTGCGTGAAAAAGAAAATCAATTATGAAAAGGGGAAAAAAGTGAAAAAAGGTGATTGATTATAAGAAAAAAAAAAGAGTAATAAAATGGATGTGACCATGTAGACGAATTAGCTCGCTCTGTGTATATGGTTTATTTGTCTTTGAACCATTCCGGAATGGCTCACCGGAAAGGACTTGTGGATAATAGTCATAGGTCTCCGGTTCGAACCCCCGGAATGGCCGCTCTTTATTTACCAATTCAAAGCTTATTTGTCTTTGTGTCCTCGACCAAGTCGGGAAAAGAGTGCATACAATTCGACCATGTTCTTTAAGCGAGATATACTGGGTTTGTTGTTGTTGTTGTTTACCTGGATTATTTATTTATACCTCTCGTTTTTGTTATAATAATCATTAATAATGTGTTTTTATTTTCCATGGAGTAAACACTGGAGGAAAAGGAGATGTAAAATAGAAAGTATAAAGGTTCACAATTTACAGTACTTTACATGTATGGAGAATGGAGTTGTGTAATATGTCTTGAAGGAAGTTACCTGGTAGTCACGTACGTCCCCAAACGCGTTGGGACGTGTTGGATATCGACTCCCTCCTTTAATTCCGAGTAACTCACTGAGTACCCTTCTTAATTATAAAAGCGTCACATTGCTTAATATATCACCCACATATATCTTCCTTCTTCCAATAACAGAAAACAACCTCCTCTTCTACCGTACCCTTTTTAAGTTAATTAGGGTTCAGCTAGCATCGATCCATGACCATGGTCTCCGCCGAGCCCTATCCCAACCAATTTCACGACGAATCTCTTACAAGCCCACTGAACCCTAGCCCTCACTCCCACCATTCTGTCGATATTCCCATTATTGATACCAATACTGAAGTGCGGAATAGGCAGTGAAAGAGCACGTAAATACTCTATAAGGGGGGGATGAATAGAGTATGTAATCTTTTCGCAATACACAAACGTAAGACCTTACCGAACGTTGTAAGACCTTATCTGTGACAATAAGATAGATTAGTAGCAATAATAAATAGGAAACGGTAAAGAAAATAAGAAACAAAGGGACACGATACTTGTTAACGAGGTTCGGCACAACCGCCTACGTCCCCGCCTAGGGTTATCCAACCCGTAGGATTCAAAACACTTTATTTCACTTTACCTTATGAGTCCTAGATACAACCTCTAGAAGACTTACACACTTCTAGACTACCTTACTATCTAGCAACCCAAGCTCTCTAGTGAAACAAAGCAACTAAGAATACCAAAGTATTCTATACTTTTGAGTTTAGGAAACTCTTAGTATAACCTAGATGAATTGTACTATAAAGCGTAAAGAAACCTCACACACTCAAAGTAAATACAACACTTAGCGACAAGAGCTGCGTGAGATCGAAGGCTTGAAGAAGACTAGAATGCAGAGAATGTTTTGAGCGCTGTGTAGATCTGTAATCCTGCAAGCGTCTTCTTCTTCTATATAAATAGGCCAAACGCCAGGTTTGAAACTTGAACGTTAGACCACCGATTACTCCGAATCTTCCGAGCGAAAACTTTGGCCAATCCAGAACCTTCTCTTGTTACGTCAAAGACGAGGAGATCTGGGAGTTTGTTGGGCAATAAAGATAAATACAAATCCCTGCAAAATCTTTAACCAAACAGAAAGATATGTAGCAGGAGATAGGATAGGACAAAGTCAATCCGAATGAATCAAAGCCCAATAATGAGCCTAACAAGGTTAGGCCCAAAATATTGTTAGGCCCAACATTAAGTTCGAGCATGAGTCCAACTGGACTGGCCCTTAAGCAAATGGATCTCGGTTTAGATTAGAGTAAATTAGACCCGTTTAATAAATAGGCCCATTTACTCAAAACCATTTCCGAGTCCAGTAGAAACCTACTAACATCTTGAGCCTTTTGGTAAGACCTTACCAAACTCAGGATTTCTGAGTTTTGGCTTTCATCAACCAAGGCCTTACCTCCTGTGGTTTGATCTTATCATCAAGGTGGAGTTAACAATCTCCCCCTTGATGAAAGACAAAACTTATGCACCTATATACCTGTAAAACACATCACAGCAATCTATATCCATATAATAGTGCAGAAACGATAAAGCAGCAATGTTGGATCATTGTTTTCAAAACACCACAACCGACACAGTAAGACCTTGCAAACCAAAAGTAGGCCTTACTTCAGTTTTACCCACACAAACATAAAACCTAAAAACCAGAGAAACCACCAGAGAGATATCTCCCCCTTTTTGTCTTTCAACAAGAAGGGAAGAGAAATTGTTTGAAAACCCAAAGTTTAGAGCAAGTAAAAACAAAAGAGTTCATGAACAAGAACCACCACAAGCACCACCAGCATCTTCACTCGTCATCAGAAACTACCACCACGTCCTCATCATACCACTGGCCATACTTCGGAGGAACTCCATGCTCATCAGGACGGTTGCGGTAAATCTTCTCACGCCAGCGATCCTTGGCGTTCTTGACATGATGAGCACCCCACATCTTGGCTTGAATCTTGGCGTCCTCATCTCGCCACTTCTTCACAATACCATACTCCTCAACAGTGAGGATGTTTGGTTCAGGGTAAAGAGGACGAAGCACGGGAAACTTGTACACCCTGCGTTCACAATTGAGGAGAACGTTCTTCGCCGTTTCCTCGACATGCTGCACAGAATCAGCATCCATGGGCAAGATGGAAGTGGTAGCCCGATGATTGAGACCACATAGCATGAAAAGCTGATTCAGCTTTTCATTGAGGATCAAAATCTGCTGGTGAGAGTTGTCCTGGCGATCCACAATATCAGCACGAGCAGCATTGACGTCTTTCCTTAGTGAATCCACCTCTGCCTCTAGTGCCTCAATCCGTTCTTCCAGCTTTACAGAATCTCCCTGAGCCTGTGAGGGAGGCTTCAAAATCCAGCCACCGGCCAGAGTTTGCTCAACCCCCAGGCGCTTCCAGCAATCTTCATCAATACGACTGGAGTGGGAGACAAATTCCTCACCTTGTGTGTCAATGTTGAAGAACTCAAAGATTTTGGGGAGGAAATTTGCGTAGGGAAGAGGTGCGGTCACAGGGGTATTAATGGTGTGAAGCATATAGGTCAGGATAAGATCTGGAATGTCCAACTCGTGGCCTGCCATGATCAGATATAGGTAATGCAGCAAGTTGTCGGTGACAAGCTCGCGGGAATTTTTCCTTGGCAGGACACAGCACGCAAGAATGGTGAAAACCATCTTAGCATCAAGAGGAAGGACATTGTGGGTGTATTTAGGCTTGGATTTTGAGGATTCAGCGGAGTTGGAGCGACGAACAAACAGTTCTTTCTGGCCTTTGTTAATACAGTAGGCTTTGGTGGGGTGGGAACTGGTGTTAACATTTTCAGGGATTTCAAGGATTAGGGCCAACGAAGAACGGGTAAGAGTAATCTGACGCTGCTTAACCTGAGAAGTGAGAGTAAGACTCCCATTCTCTCGGCTTGCAGTCAGATTGAGGAAGAAGAGTCTGGTCAAACGGGGGTAGGCTATAGTACCAGGGTTGAGAAAAGACCACACACGAGAGTTCTTCAACAGGTTGACGCAAGGGAGGTTTGTGGATTCTAGAAAATCTAGATCCACATGCTCACAGCAATTGATAGGTCTGTGAGCATAACCATCCCTCCACATTCCAGAAGTAGTGTGATTGATAAACCAGGCGTGAGGGATATCGGAAAATACCTCGTGTGGAACCAGAGCCTGGGGTCGATGTTGTCGAAGCGCCTTCTTGGGAGCACGGGGGTTGACTTGGGGAGGATGATTGGAAGGGTACCTGGGCTCCCTTTTGATGATCTTCCGTTTGTAGCGAGCCCCTTCTTGAAGAGTTTCTTCCTCTTCACTCTCGGAGGAGGTTTCCAGTTGACGAACAATGGCTTTCCCTTTGAAATCATCATCAATCGCCACCCCTTTTCCCTTGTAATCGGAGGAGCGATGACGCTTGGCTCCAGATCTAGTGCGGGGAGGCGAAGAGGGTTTCCTTGGAGCCATGATGAGAGAGAAGGAGGGGGAGTACTTGAGTGTTCTTGGGAAGAGATGAGAAACAGAGAGAGAAGAGAGACGGAAGAAGTGAAGTGATATGACCGGTGGAGGTAGGGATTTAAATAGGAGAGAAGAAAAAACGTTTGAACTTCCAAAAACAATCCAAAGAATCCGGCCAAATCTTTATTCAAAAATCCTAACCAATATTTAAGATAAACACAAGTAAAATCCGGGTAAAAGTAATTAAAATAAAATCCAAAAAAAACAAAAAGATCTTTAAGGATAAATATCTAAGGAGATATTTCCTAAAAGATTTGATCCAATATTTTTGTTTGAAATTCAAATTTAACATCGGACTATTTTAGGATAAGATGTTAAATTTTAAATCAAGATCTTGATGTAGGAGATAATACGAATATCATAAGATACGATTGCTCCCCCTACATCGATGCTTCCTTATTAAGCATTCCAAGTTCTAATCGAATGAAATTAAATCTGTCTTCGGGAAGAGGTTTTGTAAAGATATCTGCAAGTTGAAGCTCAGTAGAGATGAATGTCAAAGACACATCTCCTTTCTCAACATGATCTCGGATGAAGTGGTGTCTCACATCAATGTGCTTTGTTCTTGAGTGTTGTACAGGGTTTTTGGAAATAGAAATAGCACTGGTGTTATCACATTTGATGGGAATACCCTTATAGTTGATTCCAAGGTCTTGGAGTTGTTGTGCAATCCATAGGACTTGCGAACAACAAGCTCCCGCAGCAATATACTCAGCTTCGGCTGTGGAAAGCGCTACTGAATTTTGCTTCTTGGAGTGCCAACTTATAAGGGATGCCCCAAGAAATTGACAACACCCTGAGGTGCTTTTTCTATCTACTTTATACCCCGCAAAATCAGCATCGGAGAATCCGATAAGATCAAAGCTTGTTTGATGAGGGTACCATAATCCGAGATCTTTAGTTCCATTAAGATATCTCAAGATTCTCTTTACCGCGATCAGATGTGATTCCTTTGGATTAGCTTGAAATCTTGCACACATACAGACACTAAACATAATGTCAGGTCTGCTGGCAGTAAGATAAAGGAGAGAGCCGATCATACCTCTATATTCTTTCTGATTTACCTCTTTACCGGTAAGATCTTGATCCAGAGAAAGTGTAGAGCTCATAGGCGTTTTGGCAACCTTGGAATCAATCATCTTGTACTTCTTGAGTAACTCCCGTGTATATTTTCCTTGATTAAGGAATATGCCCTTAGAACTTTGATGTACGTGAAGTCCGAGAAAGAAATTCAATTCTCCCATCATGCTCATCTCAAACTCCTTGCACATAATGTTAGAAAATTCCTTGCACAACACATCATTAGTAGCACCGAAAAGAATATCATCAACATAAATTTGGACGACTAGTATATCCTTTCCATGAGTTTTGATGAAGAGAGTTTTGTCGATCAAACCTCTTTTAAAATTATTTTCCAGGAGATATTTAGAAAGCCGCTCGTACCAAGCTCTAGGAGCTTGTTTTAAACCGTACAGAGCTTTATCCAGCTTGTAAACATGCTCCGGAAATTCATCGTTTTCGAAACCAGGAGGTTGAGCAACAAAAACTTCTTCATCCAAAAACCCATTTAGAAAGGCACACTTAACGTCCATTTGATAAAGTTTGATATTCATAAAAGATGCAAAGGCAAGAAGCATACGAATGGCTTCGAGTCGGGCTACAGGAGCGAAAGTCTCCTCGTAGTCAATTCCTTCTTCTTGATTATATCCTTGTGCAACTAGTCGAGCTTTGTTTCGTATAACATCGCCTCTTTCGTCAAGCTTATTTCGAAATACCCAGCGAGTTCCAATAATCGATTTCCCCTTCGGCTTAGCCGTAAGAGTCCATACTTTATTACGTTCAAACTCGTTGAGTTCATTTTGCATGGCTATGATCCAATCTGGTTCCTTGAGAGCCTCGGTGTATTTCTTTGGTTCTGTAAGAGAGACAAAAGCATGAAATGCACACATATTTCTAAGATTGGAACGAGTTTGGATACCCGACGAAGGATCTGAGATGATGTCAGCCAAGGAGTGTGAAGATGCGTGTTTGAATTTCCTTCGAGTTGATCCTTGATTAGACGTTGGAGCACCATGAGATGAGGGTTCAGGCTCTTGAGGTTCAGGAGGATTTGTGGGATAAGGTTCAAGAGGCTCAGGAGGAATTTCGTTTTCTAGACTGACTTCATCGGTAAGGCCTTGAGATTGAACTTCAGAGCCTTGTGATAGCTCAGTAAGATCTTGAAATGGCTCCTGCATGTTTCTTGATTTGCTCTTTTCTTGACCATTGCTTCCTCCATCCGACTCATAGTCCTCATAAGTATTTAACTTGAGATCTGCAAAGCCTTCACTCAAGGTACCATTATCACTTTCATCAAACAACACATGTATGCTTTCCTCGACGAGTTTGGTACGTTTGTTGAATATTCGATAAGCCTTGCTTTGATTCGAATATCCAAGAAATATACCTTCGTCGCTGCGTGCATCAAATTTCCCAAGATTATCCTTCCCATTGTTATGTACATAGCATGTACATCCGAATGGTTTGAAATAAGATATACTTGGTTTTCTTCCTTTAAAAAGCTCATAAGGAGTTTTCTTTAAAATTGATCGAATCAAACATCTATTGAAAATATAGTTCGCTGTATTTACAGCCTCTGCCCAGTATGACTTGGGCAAGTTATTCTCTAATAGCATAGTCCTAGACATCTCTTCCAGGGTGCGGTTTTTTCGTTCCACCACCCCGTTTTGTTGAGGTGTCCTTGGAGCAGAAAAGTTGTGAGAAATCCCGTATTTCGCACAAAATATATCGAAGTTTAATTGATCAAATTCTCTACCGTGGTCACTTCTAATAGAAACGATAGGTAGGTTTTTCAATGTTTGTAACTCCTTACAAAGTTTTGAAAATTAAACCAGAGTTTCTGATTTATCTTTGAGAAAGAACACCCAAGTAAATCGTGAATAATCATCAACAATTACGAGAATGTATTGTTTACCTTTAGGAGATTTGACACGCATAGGTCCGCATAAATCCATGTGTAACAGTTCTAAAGGTCTAGTAGTACTAATGACCTTCTTTTTCTTGAAAGAGCTACGAGTGTGTTTTCCCCTTGAGCAAGCATTGCATAGATCGTCAACATTAAAATTCAGATTCGGAAGTCCTCGAACCAGATCCTTAGACAATAGCTTTCCGAGGGAATGCATGCTGATATGCCCAAGACGCCTATGCCACACCCTTGGATCTTCTGATAAGGCCTTGAGACACTTTAGATTTGAGGATGGAATGCGATCTGTATTAAGAGCATAAATATTAGAATCTCTTTTAGCCGTAAGAACCACATCTCCTGTCTTCTCGTCTTGAACGATGCACTTTTCCTTGTTAAAGCAAACACGATTGCCTTTATCACAAAGCTGTGAAACACTGAGAAGATTATATTTGAGACCATCAACAAGATATACATCTTTAATAAAATCTTTTGAATTAACACCAATGTTACCAATACCGACGATGTCGCACTTTCCCTTATCACCAAGAGTTATAGTACCGCTGGATTGCTTCTTTAATTGATGAAAAAGAGATTCTTTTCCACTCATATGCCTGGAGCAACCGCTGTCCATAATCAATTTTCGATCCTTAGCCTTGGTGATGTCCTGCAAAACAACAAATCAACCTTTCCGGCTTGACCAATAGACCGATTTGGATCCGTTGTGGGGGTATACCATATTTGGTAATTTTGTTCCCTTAGGGACCCAAACTTGCCTTATCCGTTCATTTAAACGTACAGGATATGTGTTTCGGATGATATAAGGATCTGTTCTCCTATAAGGACAGGTTTCCTTTACATGACCCTTTTTGCAACAAAAGAAACATGTAGGAGTTCTCCAACTTCCTTTAGCTTTAACAAACTTGGTAGTAGGCTTAACAGGAAAATTCTTGTTATAACCTATACCGTTTCGGTTTAAAGAAAGTTGTTGTTCTCCAAGCATCTTATCGAGATTAGCCTTGGATCTTGTAAATTGCACTAAGGCTTTTTGCTGATCTTGACATTTTTCAGATAACTTTGCCTTTTCGTTCTCAAGATCAGTGTTCTGACCAATGAGAGTTGAAAGTTTTTCCTTCAGTTCGGAATTTTCCGATCGTAAGGTCTTACTTTCATTGATAAGGTCAGAATTCCGATTGTCAAGATCTTTCAATTTCTGTGACAGCCTTTTAATGCAGGTCTCTTGATCCAATACCTTTTCTTGTAGACTGCTAATTTCTCTGCAGCAGCTTTCCTCATTTGAGATCATATTTTTGAGAAATTCAAAAAGAACAGCTTTGGAGCTAGAAAGAAGATTTCTTACCATTCCATTAAGGTGTTGATCTTTTTCATCGATTTTGGCCATGAGACATAGATTGGCTTGTTCATCCTCAGAGTCCGAGTCGCTTGATGCGTCTGAGTCACTCCAAGCTGCCATGACTTTCTTGTTGGATTCTTTCCTCTTTGCCTTGTTGCGCTTTTTGAGAGGACACTCCTTAACTAGGTGATCTGTTTCACCACATTCATAGCATGTTAAGACTCGGTTCCTTTTGGAGGGAGTAGAAGACTTACCTTGGCTCCTTGAAGATCCTCCAAATTCCTTGTTGGAAAATTGCTTCTTCATTTTGAGGATGCGAGCCAAACCCCTTGTTATAAGAGCAAAGGGATCTTCCTCTTCATCATCCTCTGAATCTTCAGGAGATTCTTCTTTCTTAACCCTTAGCGCTAAGTTCTTGACATTTGTGGAAGGCTCCCCATCGTCCTCATTGAGGATCATTTCATGGGTGATTAGTTTTCCTAACAAGTCATCGATAGCCAGCGTGCTAAGGTCTTGAGCTTCTTCAATGGCGGTCACCTTAGGATCCCATTTAGATTTAGGAAGACAACGAAGTATCTTTCTGACCTTTTCTTCATTCTGGAAGGTCTTTCCCAGGGAGTCGAGATTATTAATGATCTCCGTAAAACGGGTGAACATTACTTTCACAGACTCATCAGATTTCATCTTAAACAATTCGTATTGTTTGAGATAAATACTGATTTTAGATTCCTTGACCTGACTAGTTCCTTCGTAGGTCACAACCAACTTATCCCAGATTTCTTTTGCCGTTTTGCAAGAAGAAATCCGGTTGAATTCTTCTGTGCTTAGCCCACAGTAAAGAGCATGAACTGCTTTACTGTTTTTGGCTGTTTTCTCCAGATCTGTCTGGTTGAATTCTTCCTCAGACTTATCTATCTTCGTATCATTTGGTCCATCCTTCTGGGGAACATTTGGCCCTCGCGTAATGATATGCCAGAGTTCTAGATCCTGATCAATGATGAACATTTTCATCAGAGATTTCCAGTGCATAAAATTATCACCAACAAAGAGAGGTGGACGGGAGATAGATCTTCCTTGTCCGAAGCCGCCTTGTCCTTCGCCTGCCATGGTTAGTACTCACAGATAGTAATATCCAAATACGTGAGCTAGGCTCTGATACCAATTGAAGTGCGGAATAGGCAGTGAAAGAGCACGTAAATACTCTATAAGGGGGGGGGGGGGATGAATAGAGTATGTAATCTTTTCGCAATACACAAACGTAAGACCTTACCGAACGTTGTAAGACCTTATCTGTGACAATAAAATAGATTAGTAGCAATAATAAATAGGAAACGGTAAAGAAAATAAGAAACAAAGGGACACGATACTTGTTAACGAGGTTCGGCACAACCGCCTACGTCCCCGCCTAGGGTTATCCAACCCGTAGGATTCAAAACACTTTATTTCACTTTACCTTATGAGTCCTAGATACAACCTCTAGAAGACTTATACACTTCTAGACTACCTTACTATCTAGCAACCCAAGCTCTCTAGTGAAACAAAGCAACTAAGAATACCAAAGTATTCTATACTTTTGAGTTTAGGAAACTCTTAGTATAACCTAGATGAATTGTACTATAAAGCGTAAAGAAACCTCACACACTCAAAGTAAATACAACACTTAGCGACAAGAGCTGCGTGAGATCGAAGGCTTGAAGAAGACTAGAATGCAGAGAATGTTTTGAGCGCTGTGTAGATCTGTAATCCTGCAGGCGTCTTCTTCTTCTATATAAATAGGCCAAACGCCAGGTTTGAAACTTGAACGTTAGAACACCGATTACTCCGAATCTTCCGAGCGAAAACTTTGGCCAATCCAGAACCTTCTCTTGTTACGTCAAAGACGAGGAGATCTGGGAGTTTGTTGGGCAATAAAGATAAATACAAATCCCTGCAAAATCTTTAACCAAACAGAAAGATATGTAGTAGGAGATAGGATAGGACAAAGTCAATCCGAATGAATCAAATCCCAATAATGAGCCTAACAAGGTTAGGCCCAAAATATTGTTAGGCCCAACATTAAGTTCGAGCATGAGTCCAACTGGACTGGCCCTTAAGCAAATGGATCTCGGTTTAGATTAGAGTAAATTAGACCCGTTTAATAAATAGGCCCATTTACTCAAAA
The DNA here is from genome assembly GCA_963922045.1 of Persicaria maculosa. NCBI lineage: Eukaryota > Viridiplantae > Streptophyta > Magnoliopsida > Caryophyllales > Polygonaceae > Persicaria > Persicaria maculosa. The sequence goes on along the minus strand of OY998259.1, from coordinate 16,277,738 downwards.
CTATTTCCGAGTCCAGTAGAAACCTACTAACATCTTGAGCCTTTTGGTAAGACCTTACCAAACTCAGGATTTCTGAGTTTTGGCTTTCATCAACTAAGGCCTTACCTCCTGTGGTTTGATCTTATCATCAAGGTGGAGTTAACAAATACCAATACCGATACCAGTGCGACAACATTCCATCCCCTTGGCATTCAGTCCATATTGAGTCGGATTATGCGACGATGCAAGCGGCCTGCCAAGTTCCCGCCCCCTTTTAACCGATACTTGACGCAGTTGGAGCTGTGGAAGCTATGCGCCCTGTTTTGGGCCATCTTTGTGGCGACCTTCGTCGATCTCAAGCTCATGTCCAAGGAGTTTATGCGAGCGCTGCTCGTCCTGCTGACGGCCGCGACCTTCTCCTTGATGGTCGCCCACATCCTGCAAGACATGGTCCCGGAGGTTGCGGTGGCGGCCATGCTCACAGGGATTGGTTTGGTGATTGCTTTGTTCCACGCCGTGGTCTTTAAGATTCTCCATCTCCCTGAAAGGGCGTTTCGCCTCGCAGTTTCCGTGATCTTAGTTGCCTACAGCTTCTTGCTAGGGGTCACCTTGTACTATCTCTTCCAGGAAGATGTCCGCGAGAAAGAGGATACATACGAGAATGGACCTGGAATTGATACTGTCTAGATAATTCAGGTCGATTCGGTTAGCTATAGCTAATTAATCAAGATTTAGAATAACACCACACACATGTATCGAATCGATATGATGTATTATATATACCTGATCGTTGTTTTTGTAAGTTGTGGCTCGCTTGGGAGATCGAGTTATAGGGATTAAGGTTTTGAAAATATGGCTTTGGTTTAATTAATTAATTAATTAATTAATGGCTCCTCCTGGAATGCATATTTTGGTATATATGAATTCACGTGATGTCATGTACCATTTGATCTTGAATCGCATATATGCCTGCAGATGAAGCTCGATCCATCGGCCAAATGACTAATTTTCATTACAGTGAATTCAGCAATTAGTGATTTTAAAAAAGAAAAAGAAAAAGAATATAAAACTTATGGCGATGAGCCGTGTTGAACAAAAATGCGCGAATAATCGTACAACACATTTAATTTGATTTTTAATATTTGAGTTCGACCCCTTTTGGTTATCCTCTTGATTCGAAGTCGTATCGATACCAAGATTTGAGTGGTTTTGGTAATTTGGGCTGCACCCGAAATTTGACGGGTTGCCTACGTATCTCTTGGAAGAGAATCAAGCCTCACGTAGTTCAGAGTGGTTGGGTTTTGTGTTTGGTTTGGTTTGGATTTGGTTTCGTTTTCTTATATGCATCATAGGATGAAGTTCAAGCCCACCTTCTAGGAAGGGTAGCTCGAACAACACTCCACCCGAGTGACCTGAGCCCACCTTCTCGGAAGGGTAACTCAAGTAACCCGCCTATCATTTGCATAGAAAACGATTTGCCGGATTTGGTGTGGTATTTGATTTGACTTAGAGGTTTGACTTAAAGGTCAATTTGGGGATGGTGGAATTTGATTTTGATTGTTGGTCGCGACCAAACTCGACGAGCGAAAGCTTTATATCGAGTCGGAGGAGACACTTTGGATTTGATAGAAATTTGATATTTGGGACGACTTAGAGTCGAAAAGTGAATTTGAGGAGATTTGGTTGAAGGTTTAGGTGTGACTGGACTCGGTGAGAATTTGTTTTACACCGAGTATCCTACGTATCCACTCGTTTGGTGGAATCAAGTCGCCGTAGTTCGGGACAAAAGGAATTTTGTATTTGGTTGGATTTTGATCGTAAAGATCATTTGAGAGGGATGATCGAACTCGATTAGCAAATGCTTTGTATCGAGTCGACATGGACAACTTGATTTTGACCTCATATTCATTTAAAGGGAATTTAGAGGTCGACGACTGTACCCGACATATTTTTAGAATTTAATATCGGGTTACCTACGTAGCCGACAGGGGCGTCAAGTCTTTACGTAGTTCTAAATTAACCAATTTAGTTTTTATTTGACAATTGAACCCGACGAGCTTTTTGCTTTATGTCGAGCTACCTACGTACCCGTTTGGACGGGATCAAATCTTGCGTAGTTCTGTTTGGACAAACAAAGTTTATATTTGGTGAAACTTGATTTGAGGTTTTGACTCCGTTTTTGTTTAGGAGCCGACTTGAGATTGACCCACTCGAATTAATTGACAAAGAATATTTGACGAGTTTAATTTTATGCTTTGATCAAACTCGAATTCTTGATTTGTGTCAATTATAATTCGTATATTTTAGTGGGTCGATTTCACAATTAATTAAATTTGATCACCAAATTCGTTTCCTATGTGCCATGACATAAACACTGTACGTGTTAAATTTCTTATGTCTTCCAAAGTGGCATATTATATGTATTGTAAAGTTTACACACACATAACATACACACCGCACATTTTCTTGTTTGTCTTTTTCTTTTTTTCCTTATTTATATTTTAATTTAGAAATATAAATTGGTGGAAGTGGGCCCCGCTTGCATTGCTCTCTCTCCCTCCCTCTTGTTTTTGTTAATTGGAGATATCTGTACAGAGCAACGGAACTCAAGGTCAAGAGCCACCACCATAGCCGAGCATTTGGGGCTCCAAACACTAGAAAATTTGGGGGAGATTCAATTGACAGTTTGGGAAGGCTTTGTTTAGCCGTCTCCGTGCGAGGGAGCTTCGAAGACAGGGGCTATTGCCTGGAGAAACAGCAAAGAGGCAGCGACCGCCAATGTTCGACTGCGCTCGGGAAAATTTGAGTTCCCTCGGGGCTGAATTGAAGGTTTTGGTCTTCAATCAAGGAAATAGGAGTGGGCAGGAGCCTCGAACTCAATTAGGAAGGAAGGGAATTTGATCTCCCAGGTTTGTTTTACAAAATCCTTGTTGATTTCGGTCTTAGCTTTGCCCAATTTAGGGCTTGCTTTTCTTTTGCTATGGCTAGTTGAAATCCCTCTTCATCCCCCTTTGAACCCTCCAAAGTTGCATTTAATTCTGAATTTGAGATTCAATTTATTAGAATCTGTCGATTTCTCTTTTGCCATGGGATTTGGTACTTCATTGAAATACACCCTTTTTTCTGAGAGCACCTTGTGCTTTGATTTCATTTGATTTAGGTCTAAATTGGCAGTCTGAAACGATCGAATTTAGTGGCAGGCTATGTAACGGGAATCACAATCCTGACAAGTCTGAAGGGAAGGACAATAATCTCTTGCAACCGGTGGCGTGGCTGGAGCTTTCGACTTGCAATTTCGGTTCGTCGACCTTCCTACAGACCAACCGAGAGGGAGGACAGAGAGCCCTTGAGGAGTTGAGGAGGGTCAAGGCCAACTGGTGGATACCCCAGGTATGTTCGAACTTAGGTTAACATTACATACCCATTTTACTCTCAGCTTATGAGATTGATTTTTGCTTCAATCAGGATTTCAAGATTCATTAGGTTTCCTCAACTGTTTTTGAGATACAATGTGCTCTCTAGTTGAATTTGGGCTAGATCGAATGAAATCCAAATGCATTTTTTTCTTTGCAACTGTTGTACTGCTGTGCTCTGGTATATTGCCACTCAGCATCAAGTTTAGACTTAGCATTTTTACTGTTTAGCTTCTTTTTGTCAATTTGATGGAGAGTAAGGGCTACTTGTCTTCTCCTGTTTTCTTTTTGCTTTTAGGCATCTGTTTGTTAAGCTTCCTGAACTGCTTCATATTCAATGCCCTTTAGTAGAAAAATCAGCAGCACTTCGTTGCTATATGCCGATCCACTCCGGGATCGAAAGTAGCGACGAGAGACTAAACTCTCGAGCCGCTAAGTTTTGCCTTGAATGTTTGTATTCCTTTGCAATGATTCCGGCAGCGTTTCGGCGCTATGAGTCGATCCACACCGGGATCGGGGGTAGCGACGAGAGACTAAACTCTCGAGCCGCTGAGCGAGGATGGGCTAGCGACGAGAGACTAAACTCTCGAGCCGCTGAGCCAGGATCGAAGGTCGCGACGAGAGACTAAACTCTCGAGCCGCTAGGATCCACTTCACTTCCAGTTTTTTTTTTGCTTTTGTACCTGCAAAATAAACATAAAGAAAGGGAGGAAGAGTCTACCTTCGTCTGAACAGTAGTCTTGAACAACAATCACACACACAACACTGTTTCTTGCTTGATGTTTGCTTTCTTCTTTACTGCCTTCTTTGCTTTTGCAGATGGAACTGCCAGCAGCCAGCCGGGAGGAGGAAAAAGTTGTGTTTGGTGGACTGCTTTCTTCGTGCTTGCAGGTGGAAGTGCCAAAGGAAAGGGTTCCTGATTTGTATGTGTTTACAGGTAGTTATTGCATTCAGCCAGGAAGAGAATGAAGAAAAGAAAAACTCCCTGCACTCCTCCTTTTCTTTTCGGAAATTTCGCCAGGTACCCTCGAGATATTGCAATTTTCGCAAGGTATACAACTTTTTTGCATATTTCGCGTGGTACCCCTGGGGTTTTGTAACATTTCGCACCGTGCCCTTCCTCGGTTAAAATTAACTGATGCTCCAAACTCCGTCTGTTTTAATTAAAAAAAAACAAAAAAAAAAAAGAAAGAAGGAAGGGACGATTCAAGCGAAGAAGGCGACAAAGAGATGAGGAGAAGGCAACGTGATAAGCGAGAGAGAGGCCGGCGATTTTCACGTGGTACTCGACGCCGCTCGCGCCGGAGGGATAGACTAGAGGAGGGACGACGACGGCGATTGTGAGCTCTTGTAACGCTTGAATTATAGTGCCGGATTCATGCCCAGGAGACGACTAAATGGCCAATTCCCCAGAGGTAATAATTTACAGTGCCGGATTCTACTTGTTCATTAATTTGCCTCAAATTGCAAATCGAAAATCCCATCTTTAGGGGTTTACTGATTTAGGTTTAGCTTTAGGGGTTGTGTTTTTTTTTCAATTGGGGTTTTTAGGATTGGAATTGAGGGATTTATTATGTATTTATTTTCGAATTAGGGGTTTTGATTTTATACAAATGAAAAAAATTGCAAATTACAATTCCTCTGATTTTTATTCATGATACTTCATAAGAGTAAAAAGAGTTATGTAAATAAGTTTTCAAATTGTGAAATAGTTGGAGCAATGAAAAGTGTAGACATGGGTGTGTCATGTACTCGTGTGTCACTCTCTTTACTCTTGTGTCCATTTTTTAGTTAGTAAAATACTTCATAGCAGATGATTGATAGTTTAGTTACCTTGAATGGATTAACGTTCTAAGAGCAAGGAATAGTTGGGCAATGAAAAGTGTATAAATCAGCCGCTATATATTAATTATTTGAGATATAAAGTTCAGTTAGGATATAGATGTTTACCAAGTTCAGTCATTATGAGTACACAATGCAATATTTTGGTGTGGGGTTAGGGATGCTACTTTCTTCATTTGAGCTGCAAACCATATTCCTTGTGCAAGTTCTTGTATTTGAGTGCATTTACAAATTTGTATGTGACTTAGCCAGAAATTGGTGATGGCTGGCTATTTGATGGTTAATTTAGAAGCTTTTTTTTTATCATGTACTGCTGTTGTTTTTGACATTGTTAATGACTAGCTGTTTTTGAGATTAGTCATACATTGCTACTAGTTCTTTATTTGTTGTTTTCGTCCTCAATGCTTATTGAACATAACATGTAACAACAAAGCTAAAACGGCATTACTTGTAGCACTTTGCACTTGAATTGCTGGTCTCCCAAACCTATTAGCTAGCAAGTTGCCCTTAATTGCCCAATAACCATATTCATTGCATTTTTCTATCATGTTTGTCGTCTGATTTTATCTTACTAAGCCTATTAGCTCAAATGGTTGAGCGATGTGTTTAGACACAAATATGTGGGTTCGAATCCCACATAGGCTATCTAGTTATTGAGTTGAATATTGCAAGTCAACCAAGAATGATATATGCAAACAAATCCTTAAAACTTGCTAAACTACCTGCATTGATCTAGTTGACTTTGATTCTATGAATGATTTTAAAAAATAAGGAAAATAACATGTATAAAGTTGAACTTCCAATTAAATTGACTTTCGTTGTCTCTATACATGTGCTCATAGCCCTTTGCTGAGTTGCATGTTAATCCACATTTTTTGTGAACAACCAACTAGGTTTAAAGTTAGCCTATGTGGGAGTCGAACCCACATTTTTGTGTTCGATCGAACACATCGCTCTTCCAATTGAGCTAATAGGCTTATACAAATACAACACCACTCATTATTAATGTTTAGACTTGATTAGTTTATCTAAAGCATTTTAAATCGACTATAACTGAAATCTCAGCACCCTGCTACTCGGCTACAATTGGGGGAAATCCTCAATGGTTGGCTTTGTAGCTAACAGCTCTTCAAAAAATTTCAGCACATGCCCCCTTATTTCCCCTTCATCCTCTAACTTGGTTCCTGCAGTAAGATGTTCACTTCCTGTATTTTCTGTATTTAGATACTGCATTCAGACGCAAAATTCAAGTTGTATCCATGAACGAAACATGGAAACTGACTAGTAGCATACCGTTCATGAGCTTGAATAAAAACTGGAGGGTGATATCCAATACCACTGAAGAAGGCAACTCCAGCAGAAAGCAAAACTTGGTGGGCACTTGAGGCAGCACTATCATGAACAGGGGCTGTGAAGAATGCTGGCACACATCAACAACATCATCCATTGCAACAGAAAGAAAAATGATAAATTTATAGGATAGAGAGGTATATTCTCATAAACTGAACAACCTTTCTCATAAACTGAACATTCTTCATCTTTATTGCTCTCATAAACTGAACAACCTTTTCGGGCGAAGGGATATTATCTGCCAGCCTTCCATAGTTTATGCCATAAGTCCCGGTGAAAACAATTGCTGTGAAGAATGCTGGCACACATCAACAACATCATCCATTGTAATAGAAATAAAAATGATAAATTTATAGGATTATCCTTATGAAGGCAACTTATTACCAACCAAAAGTATTCAAATACCAAACCAAAACCATCCAATATATCAACAGGATAATCCTATAAATAGAGAGGTATATTCTCAAAAAAGGAACCTGTCCAAGGCTGATAGCAAATCAGATTTGCTAGAGAGTTTATAAAGCAAGTCCAAGCCTGTCGAGTGGTTAAGTGGGCAAAATTAACCATAGAAACACAAGCTAAGAAACGAAATTTCATGCAACTGTTGACACTAAGTTACTTCCATATGCATCAATTTCGACTTAATCTCTAAATTGAGAAACGAAACTGTAATTTTATTAACAAATCGGATTGCAATTGAGAAGCGAAATTTCCAAATGCATCAATTTCAACCTAAACCCTAAATTTCACATCACAAAAAAACCCCAAATGCTTCAATTTCAACCTAAAGGCAAGAATTCTGTAAATTGCTAACCTCTCTGCAGACTGCAGCAACTTCTTCTCCTCCACCTCCACCTCCGGTCGCCGACGAGGCAATGGGCCTCCACCGCCTTCGTTCTCAGGCACAACGACTCCGTCTTTTTCTCCCATGATAGCCTTCATCCTCGGCGGCGGTGGTTTCACCTGGCGCAGCCTTCGTCCTCGGCGGCGCTCGGACTGGTTTCGCTTTGCTCTGGTTTTCTCTTCGCTCGCTCTCTCTTTCTTCGTTCGTTCTGCAGGTGAGTTTTTTTTTTGGGGGGGTTTAAATCTAACGTCGTTAAGAGCTCTGTTAAATTTTTACCATTAAGGGCACGACGTGAAATGTTACAAAACCTCAGGGGTACCACGCGAAATATGTAAAAGAGTTGTATACCTCGTGAAAATTGCAATACCTCAGGGATACCTCGCGAAATTTCCGTTTTCTTTTTATATAGGGATCTCGGTGGAAGTTATCAGACCCACTTCCCCACTCTTTCTCCTGCACAGTTTTTTTTATTAACCGTAGGAGACTAGGAGTTACTGTCAATTTAGCAGTTGCTGAACTTTTGTAGATGTGCTTCCTTTTTTTTTATAACTACCCATTTCATCCGGGCTGGGCTTGTTCAGATTGAGCCTTTTGTGTGAGCCCATCAAATGCCACATCTTTTGTAGTGGACTTACATTTTAATCTAGGAAGTCCAATCTCATATTGTCCAATTTTATGCTTTAATGAACCAAATTGGCAACATTTTAATATATATTCAATGTGATGAAGTCATTTATGAAATCATCAAATTTTGCCCTCCAACAAGCCGGATTCCTCAAAATTTCCCTTGAATTTCCAAGCTCCTCAATTGAACTCCCAGTCCATAACTAGGGTGCGTGCGTGTACATAATTCGACGAAATTGTTCTTGATTTGAAATGATTCTGTTGTAGAATTGATAAAATGATTTTTCTTGATAAAATCATATCAAGAAAAAAAAAACCATTTTAAAAATTAGATTAGATTTGTCCCTAGCTTCTGCGTTTCCTCTATACACCGCAAATACTTCGTCGGATCCAACATTGTAGGAACGTTGAATTAGACGTTGCTACAACGTCCAATCCGACGTTTGCTAATTTCACTTCTCGGATTTTATAACAACGTTGAATTTGACGTTTTACAACGTCAAATTGAACGTTGCTATAATACGGGCCAGATCGGGCCTAATATAAGATATTTAAAAAAACAAATTTTTTTTTATTTGCAACGTCCTTTTGGACGTTGTTTTTTTTTTTTTTTTGTGTGAGTGTGTGTGGGTGGGTGGGAAATTTTATTTTTTACCCTACCAACGTCGAATCCGATGTTGTTAGCCCGGTTCGGCCCGATCCAATCCTTCACTTCACATATTACAACGTTAGATCCGACGTTGCTAAAACATTAAATCCAACGTTGCTAAAACGTCACATTCGACGTTTCATTAGCAGCGCTAAACGCGGATTTGCGGTGTATATAGGGAGACCCTTCTTTTAAAAACTTTACCTTAATTAGAATTATACCGGCCACCAAATCCATAGAATCCAAATCGCTCAATCAGCTCCCCGCCCCAAAACGTTACTCCGTAATTCGATCTATTATCTATCTATTAATCTATCTATCTATTAATTAATAATACTAATTCTGTTAGCATTTTGCTTACGTGTCAGACTAAGAATTAAATTTACATTTTTATTCAATTTCTTTTTTCTTATTGGCCGATATTATTAATGAAAGTTTTAAATATTTGTTTCCTATATTAAATATATCACACTTGTGTTTAAAAAGACTAGGTACATTGAACCTAATTAATGTAAGTTTTTTCATTATTTTATATGCATGTAAATAATCATCTTACTCGATCTTTATTTTATTTTCTAAGTAATTAAATAATCACCAACTTTTTTAAAAATATTTTTTTTACGATTTTTTTATAGTATATGTTAAGCTTTTCGATTATGCAAACGTTCTCTTGAATTCATGTTATGTTTTTTTTTATTATGTCAAGTTTAAAAAAAAACATTTTTACAATCTTTATACTCTCATTTATTACATTATTTTTTATACATTCTTTGAAATATAACTAAAATCTTATTGATTACTATAAGATATAAACTTTTAGGAAATATTTTTACGACATTCAGTCAAATTTATCGATGTCATCTTTTTTCCTAACAAAAATATATAACTTTCAAAATGACGTTGTTGGACCATAAAATTTTATAAATGAAATAAAAATAATCATGCTACGTGGTAGTTCTTTCTTTCCTTTTCTTTGGGAAGAAATTTTCTTTTGAGGGTCCATCTGCAAATGTTAATAAATCAGCCCAGCCCACACAAAATAACCCATCACATAAAAAATGAAAGAGGATCCAAAACTACTTAATATGGCAGTTGAGTTAGAGATTTCAACTGCTCCCCCATCACCTCAGTACGTGGAAGTTATTCCCATCTTTCTCTCAAAAAGAAAAGGGAAAAAAGGGAGAAATAGAATAGTGGGTAGTTATCAATAGATAGGTAACTGCTACTGCTCCTACACCCTATAAAAGGAGGCTCCTAGAGGCAGAGAAGGTCTTAGCCGAGAGTTAGCTGCAAAAAATCAAAGAGAGAGAGAGCATTCTGAGAGAAAAGAAGAAAGAAAAGGAACACCCTTTGGATTCTTTTGTCAAGGTTCAGTGTCGAGAAAGTTGAAATAGGTATAGCTTTATACCTACAACTTTTCTGGTTTATTTTTGCAGGTACATGGAGAGGAAGCAAGGAAGATCAATGGCTTGGACACCAGTACTCTCACCTAAGCGGTTGAGCCCGATAATAGGCTCAAGTACAAGATTACTTTTGCCTAGGGTTCAACCTTATAATAGGTTGAGGGTACTCTCTCGTAGACGGCTCGAAATTTATTTTCGCCGCTACACTCGATCCCGGCGTGGATCGGTTTACAAGAGCGAAATGCTGTCGAAATGGAAGCAGGAGCAAAGGGTGGCAAGGCAATGATAAAAGATGGAATAAAACTGTCTGTTAAAAAAACCACTGGATTCTCACTTGAGACTCTAATTAATGGGTTTTCTTTACAAAAGGAGGATTACTAAAATTTGACACTAAGGTTCAATGCCTCTGCTATGACAGTTGCTCCTCAAATGGCACAAGTTCTCCTAAGCCTTACCGGTTCTCCTTTGTATGATTTCCAGAAGAAAAAGCTTAAGTATCCTTACTTAACCCAAACCCAAATCAAGATAAATTGCAAATCAAACTAATGCAGTCCCAAACAAATAAAAATGGACTGAATTGCACTCTGAGCAGGTTTGCATCAATAGCAAAAAGAGCAGCCAGTTCACAATTGAGTGTAACAAATCAGAGATGTAAATTAAACCTATCATCTCAGTATATCAGACTGCCTGTACTCCAAAATATATTCAGTACAAAGGATTGAGAACAGATCCTAATCAAAGAAAGTGTGCTGAATCTCCAACAAGTGAGACAAGATCAGTAACACAGCCTCAAATCACAAAATCTTGAGGCAAACAAAAAAAAACTGAACTAAAGCTTAAGCAAACCTGGGGAATTCGGTCTATGGATTCTTCAGATGTCTTTTGGCGATTGCTCTTGGTCCAAGAGTCCCCGTTTAGCAGTTGGCAGGCCAAATGCGCGAGTCGCAAACCCCCGGATGCAGTCGACGACAGCTGCGGGTACAAGTTAACAACCTCCATCATCTTCCCTTGAGCCCCGGTTGAAATTAGCCGTAACGTGCCTTGCCCAAGGACACCAAATTCAAGTCTGACTAAAATTAAACCAAATGTGTCCCAGATTTGAGTGTCAGAGAAAATTTGAAATGGGGGGAGAAGAGAGCCAATTCAACAAACAAAGTGGCAGGCTTTAATTTTGGGTAAAAAAAATTGAAATTGACTGGGGTTTCAAAGCAAACCTTAATTGCCCTTGCCATGGCTGTCCTCGACTCCTTCCTAGTGCTCTCGAACATCTTCATTTCCTCTGGGTGGTAGCGGACACACCGGATCGGAGCTCGTCAACCCTGAGCGGTGGTGGTTGAAGCTCGTCCGGGATGGCTTCTGCTAACCGGGTTGGATTCGGGCTCCCACCATCAAAATCGCCCACCAAAATCTCCCTCGACCATGAATGTGGGGAGTATTTACCTTTGAATCAGGTTGAAGCCCTCTTAGTTTTAGCTATGGAGGTTCTTCGTGCCACTGATAAAAAAAAAAAAAAGGGGGAAGAAGAAGGCGATGTCTGTTGCTGGGCAGAAGCAATAGAATGAGACAAAACATGAGGTTGAAAAGTTATACAGATAAAACAAGTGGGCCTGACCAAAAATAAATTGTACATGTGGGTTGATCGGCCCAGAGGAGGTCATTGCATCTGTTAAGTTTTAACTTAACAAAATGAAAGCTAACAATGTATCTAATGTACCCGTATGGCCGTATATGCTTTCTTGGCATATTTAAAAAAATTTGCCTAATTACATAACTCACCCACTAAAGTATACAAATTATAATTGACACAAATTAGAAATTGGGTTTAACAAAAATCATAAAGTTAAACTCGTGAAATTTCAATGTCATTTTATTCTAGTGGGCCGAGTCTCAAATCGGTGGCTCCTAAGTAACAAAAGCGGAGTCAAAAGCTTAGACCGAATTTTCCTAAATTAAAATCGGTTTAAGTAGAACTACGTAAAGACTTGACGCCGAAAAAACGGCTACGTAGGTAACCCGATATTAAATCTCAAGAATATGTCGGGTACAGTCGCTGACCTCTAAATTCACCTTAAAAATGAAAACGGGGTTAAAATTAAATTTAAATTAAACAAACATGATTTTCCGTGTAAGTGATAGCCGTTGAGTTGGGAAACCCTTCCGAGAAGGTGTGCTCAATTTATTCGGGTGATACACGAGAAAATCTCATGCATATGATAGTGTGATTTATGTTAGGGCTACCCTTCCGAGAAGGTGGGTCCTAATACGATCCAATGATGCATGAAAATCTTTAAGATGTTAAAACACACAAACTTAAATACTCGGAACTACGTGAGGCTTGATTCTCTTCCAAGAGATACGTAGGCAACCCGTTAAAATTCGGGTGCAGCCCAAATCACCAAAACCACTCAAACCTTGGTATCGATATGACTTCGAATCAAGAGGATAACCAAAAGGGGTCGAACTCAAATATTACAAATTAAATAAAATGTGTTGTACAATTATATCGCGCATTTTTGTTCGACAGACGTATTTTGGTAAATGGGGTATGATATTTAAAATGACGCTAAAATTTAAAATATAGTCAAGTAATGCTTTTAAAAAATCATGTGTCTGGGTATTATACTAGTATATAACTAGTTTTTTTGATAAACGATCTATAGCTAGTTAATTATGTGCAATTTCAGAAAAATTATAAAGGTGTTATATTTTGGGATTATTTTTACGTATAGATGTTTAAAAAAAATTATTTTAATAAATATTTTTTGATTATAAACTATGAAAAATATTTTTTTTATAGATTAAAAAATTATAAATATATCCTCTTTTAATCACATACTTTTTTATTATTAATTTTCTGAAAAACAACAACTAACCGTCAAGATTCCCACCTTGAAGTGATTAATTAGTAATCATAAAATAGATTACATAGTCTTCATATTGTATAGTGAGCCAAAAGGCCCAATCCATTGTAACCTATATATATATATATATATGATTGATCAATGAATGAAACCCTTAAGGAGGACTTTACATCAATTCTATCATTCTACATGGTATCACAGTCTTTTCTTCCTCACAGAACCCTAATTTGATCCTCCCGCCCCACCCCTCCTCTTACCGCCGCTGGCGTCGTCCCCTCGCTGCCGCTCTCTTTCTTCCCCTCGCCTCACCGGCCCACCCCTCCCCGCCGCAGACCGGCCTCCCTCTCGGCCTCCGTCACCGGCCTCCTCTATGTCCAGAACCCGCCCTAACCGGCCTCCCTCACAAGCCCCATCCCCTACCTTCCTCTGTCTCACCAACGCACCCCTCTTCTCCCTCCTCGCCCAGACCTAGATCCGACCGCCTCGATCACCACCGCGCCGCCACTGCCCAGGTCCGAATTCCCAGGTCACCCAGACCCTGGATCCGCTCCCGCCGGCCACCTGCGAGCCCGCCTCCGGCCTCCAGCAGTCCCGCCGCCCCACCTTTTACTCTTCTGGAAAAAAATGTCCTCCTCCTCACACGACATTAGCTGCGGCCGCGGGCCTAGACAGCGGCTTCGAAAGCAGCAGCGGTCGCGACATACGTGGACTGGTGGCCCTCGTCCTTGAACCGCCGCTCCTCGATGGTCCCCGGTGCCTGGCTTCAGCCCTCATTGGATGCACTTCGGCTCTCCTGCCCCTCGACATGCCGGTTCTCAGGCCTATCTGACATCATCTGATCAAGGCTATGTTCCGTCTGATGGGCATCACGCCTTCTCCTCTATGCAGCCGACATCTCCCGACTCTTCTTGGTACATGAACACTGGTGCCACCTCCCACATGACGAACTCCTCAGGTAACCTCTCATCTATTTCCTTTAAAGGCCCCGCACACTCTATTATCGTCAGAAATGGTGGTCATCTTTCTACTTCGGGGATTGGCCACGCCAAATTACAGACCCCAACCCACCCACTAGACCTTAATAATGTCCTCATTGCCCCAAAGATTGTCAAAAACCTTATCTCTGTTCGTCGGTTCACTATTGGCAATAACGTTTCTGTTGCGTTTGATCCCTTTGGTTTCTCTGTGAAGGATCTTACTACGGGTGTTATTCGCATGAGATGTAACAGCACCGGGGAGCTCTACCATGTCACAACACCTCTTGCATCTAGTTAGTCGTGCCCAGTTGCCCTCTCGAGATCGTCGTTCAGCCTGTGGCATGCAGGCCCGAGCCATCCCAGTGCTGCCGTTCTAGATGTCCTCCGTTCTCATAGTCTTGTCACCTTTAATAAAGACCTACGCTCTAGTTTATGCTCTTCTTGCCAGTTAGGCAAACATGCGAGACTGCCGTTCCAACGGTCTTTGAACTCCACCATTTCTCCTTTTGATATCATTCATAGTGACATTTGGACCTCTCCTATGCCCAGCAAGGAGGGTCACAAGTACTACCTCTTGTTTCTTGATGATTACACTCCTTTCTTATGGGTCTTCCCCTTGCATTTCAAGTCCCCAAGTGTTTCCTATCTTTGTCAAGTTCCATGCCTACATCAAAACACAGTTTCAAACATCCATCAAATGCTTCCAATGTGACAATGGCCGTGAATTCGACAACAAAGACTTTCACTCTTTCTTCGCCACAAATAGGATCTCCTATCGGTTGTCTTGCCCCTATACTTCCCAACATAATGGCAAGGCTGAACGAATCATTAGAACCATAACCAACATGATGCGCTCTCTCCTCTTCCGCGCATCTATTCCCCTTACCTATTGGCCTCACGCCTTATCAACCACATGTTATCTCCTCAACATTCTCCCATATACTACCCTACACCATCGCTCGCCAACTCAGGCACTCTATTGCACATTGCCTAGGTATGATCACCTTCGTACATTCGGGTGCTTGTGCTTCCCAAACTAGTCATCCACCGCCCCACATAAGCTTCACCCGCGCTCCACTCCATGTGTCTTCCTAGGCTATCCATCAGATCATCGCGATTACCTTTGCCTCGATGTTCGGAGCCATAAGCTTATTGTGTCACGTCATGTCACTTTTGATGAGTCTCGCTTTCCCTTCTCTTCTCCTCATCTCTTATCTTCGACACCTGTTATGTCTCAGCCTGAGTCAAAGTCTTCCTTTCCTTACTTTCTCCTTCCTAGAGCTCTACCGGTGCTCCTGCCTCTCCCCCTACACCGCCCCCACCACCACCTCCTCCTCTTACCACCAGACTGCACACCCGTAGCATCTTCGGTGTATTCAGACCTCGTCAGTTCGTCTCTACGACCTCCACCCATCACCCCGCCATCCCCTATCCTGCGTCCTCCCGACTACGCCCCCCGTCATACCAGATGTCGCGGCCGTAGCATCGATCCGCGTCTGCGACAGATCAACCCGTTGCGGGTACCTTGCCGCGACCCCATCATTTTGCCGCGCCCGCCGCACCGTCTACTGCCACCCCCACCGATTCCCACACCCCTCCTGCCTCCCACCCGACCTCTCTTTCCCCCATCCCCGCCTCCCACAAAACATCCCTCCTCGATCCGAATTTGCAGGCGGCTATGCTCGACGAATACAAGGCCCTTACAAGGAATGGTACATGGGTTCTAGTTCCTCGCTCTCCTGAGGTGAACGTCATTCGCTGTATGTGGCTCTTTTGCCACAAGTTCCGCTCTGATGGGTCATTGGAACGCTACAAAGCCCGTCTTGTGGTTAACGGTGGATCTCAGCAGACATGTATTGATTGTGATGAGACATTCAACCCCGTGGTCAAGCCTGCCACTATCCGAGTGATGTTGAGCTTAGCGTTATTGCGACATTGGGCTATTCATCAGCTAGATGTCAAGAACGCCTTTCTGCATGATCATCTGAATGAGACAGTTTACATGTTTCAGCCGCCGGGGTTCACTGATACTGATCATCCCAATCACGTTCGTCTCCTGAAGCGCTCTCTGTATGGTCTGAAACAGGCTCCGCGGGCTTGGTTCCAGCGCTTTGCTTCTCATCTGCTATGCTTGGGCTTTGTTGGCAGCCGCTTAGATACGTCTCTGTTTATCTATCGCAAAGGCACAAGCATGGCCTTTCTGTTACTATATGTCGATGACATCATCCTCACAGCCTCTTCTGATGCTCTTCGAACGTCTATTATTTCCCAGTTGAGTGCCGAGATCGCCATGTCAGATCTGGGTCCGTTGTCTTACTTCTTGGGCGTCACCGTGCAGCGTCATGCGTCTGGGCTGTTTCTCTCTCAGGGTAAGTATGCTGCCGAGATTGTTGCTCGAGCCAAGATGAGTAACTGCAAGCCAGTTGTGACCCATGTGGATACTTCCAACAAGCTCAGTGCTCACTCTGGTCCTCTGTTTGATGATCCGACGTTGTACCGGAGTCTCGCTGGTGCGTTGCAGTATCTTACGTTTACTAGGCTAGACATCAGTTACGCCGTTCAACAGATCTGCCTGTTCATGCATGCGCCCAGGGAACCGCACTTTCAGGCCTTGAAGCGGATCATCCGGTACATCAGCGGTACCCTCGAGCTGGACACCACGATCACCCCTTCCTCTCGGCATGATCTCGTCGCTTACACTAATGCGGATTGGGGTGGTTGTCCTGACACACGTCGCTCCACGTCTGGCTACTGTGTCTTCCTCAACGACACTCTTGTGTCGTGGTCAGCGAAGCGACAGTCTGTGGTGTCTTGCTCTAGCGCCGAGGCTGAGTACAGGGGCGTCGCCAACGTTGTCTCCGAGTGCTCATGGCTGCGCAATCTCCTATTTGAGCTCTGCTGCCCTCTTCAGAAGGCCACCTTGGTCTACACTGACAACGTCTCTGCTGTCTATCTGGCTAGCAACCCAGTCCAGCATCAGCGTACGAAGCACATTGAGCTTGATCTCCACTTCGTACGGGACAAGGTTGCTCTTGGACATGTTCGTGTTCTCCATGTCCCGTTCTCCTATCAGTACACTGATATATCCACCAAGGGTTTACCTCGTCAGTTGTTCCTTGATTTTCGGTCCAGTCTCACTGTACGGGACCCTCCACTTTCGACTGCGGGGGTTTGATAGATATTACTTAGTCTTCATATTGTATAGTGGGCCAAAAGGCCCAATCCATTGTAACCGATATATATGATTGATCAATGAATGAAACCCTTAAGGAGGACTTTACATCAATTTTATCATTCTACAGGGAGTATACAATTAAAGGAAGTTACTTGCGTTAAGTACCATCAAGATTCAAGAATCAAAAGTATCTTTAAGCTGAGTGGTTGTAGATAAAGGGGGTGGTAAGAAGGTTCTAGATTCGATTCTTGTCTCCGCTCTTTTTTTGGGTGAAAATTTAAGATTTATCTCAGTGGATCGACCAAGTCAGTCGGCGCAAACCAATTGACCTGATGCCAAATGGTGCATGACTCTTGTTGACTGAGTCACTTGTCCGAAAATGGGGGGTTCATCGTCATTAAATAAACTGTTCTAAAAATTTCGTCTAGGCGCCGCATAGGTCCCGTCTAGGTGCTAGACGACCCTTCACCACCAACTAAAATCTGCCTAACACTTTTTAAAACACTGACTAAATAAGATGGGGAAAAGAGATTCACGAATCAAGAGTCCCGAATTAAACGCGGGGAAGACGTGCTCGACTCTTCACTCACTTCTTACCCCCTTTTGACTTATAAATACAACTAGAGGTGGTATTTGAGTCGAACGAGCCGAGTATCTAGGTGCTCATGTTCGACTCGTTTTTTATCGAGCCGAGCTTGAGCCGAGCCTGATTTTTTACGAGCTTAAAATCCTGTTTGTATTCGGCTCGCGAGCTGTATAAGGAGCTCGAGCTCGTTTTTGTTCGAGCCGAGCTCGAGCTCGCGAGCTCGTTCGAACTCGTTTTTGCTCTTTTTCAAGTTTCCAGCTCATGTTAAGCTTATTTTGTTGAAAGCTCGAGTTGAGCACGTTTTTAGCTCGTGAAACGTACATTTTTTGTCTGATTTAGCAAACAAACATATCTTTGGTGCAATGCAGTATTACACTTATAAACATTCAATACAATCTCAAAAAACTTCACTCCAAAGATTTTACACTAAAAGACAGTAGAAGCATATATAAGTTAACCTGAAACTGAAAATGACATTACAACTTTTACATAGCACATATTACAGATTTTATAGATTACAATTGTTTTTACCAAATGACAGATTACATATATTTTTTCAATACAAATTCAGCAAATTACAGACAAATTTTACATATCACAGATTTTACAGATTATAATTTTTTTAGCAAATGACAGATTACAGATTTTTTATAGAAAATGATAGATTACAGATTTTAGCAAATGACAGATCTACAAATTTCTAATCTTAGTACAGATTTTACAATTTCAATTTTAGTTTTCAAATTTCAGATTTTAATATAGATTTAGGTTTATAAATATGTTGAACACACATTCACTAGGTTGGAGGCGGTGGGGGTGGTGTTGAGGGTGTGAGATGGGTACGAGTATGCGTCGTTATGTCGAGCTTTGAAGGGCACTGCAAGGACGAGATCTGATAGGACGAGATCTGAAGGGTGAGAAGGGCGAGATTCGAGAAAGACCCCAAAATCAAAAAGGGAGAAGGGCGAGCAAACCTGGGCTAGAAGAGACAACGCAGCGTCGACGAGGCACCGAGGTTGGAGGAAGACATGTCGGCGAGACGAGATCTGATAGAGCGAGGCTTGACTGCTTGAGGACGAGATCCCAACGAGTAGTGGAGGCCTGGAGGCTGGAACGCCTTGGAGCCGAGAGAACGGAAGTCTGAAAATGATGGAGATGGGAGGCGGCATCAATCAAGAGAAAACCTAAATTTGGGTGAAATACGCTAAGGGAAATTACGAAATTACCCATTAAATATGAGTTATACGAGCAAGCTCGTATAAAGCTCGAGCTCGGCTCGAGCTCTTGACGAGCTCGAAAATCTGCTCATACTCGCTCGTTTTTAAATATGATCGAGCTCGAGCCGAGTTTTATACGAGCCGAATCCGAGCCGATCACGAGTAGCTTGTCTCACATAACACCCCTAAATACAACGCTCATAGCACCCATGGGCCATAGCTTCTCATCCAACAAGCAAGATCAAATTGCAGTGAGTCCCATTAAAGTAGAAATCAAGGCCTCTATATATCTACTTGGATGTACGTTTAATTATGCACATGCGCATATATAAGTCGAGTGAGTTTTTATCTTAAAATTAATTAATAATAGGAATTTGGAAATTGGAAATTAAATTAATTAATAAATGATTCAAAATTAAATTAATTAGAAACTAATTAAGTTAGAATTATGTGTACGTGAGTGATATATATTGCAGTTAGAGTATTTTTAGAGTTAATCAATATCTATTAATATTAATTCTGCTAGCATTTTGTTGACGTGTCACGCTCACAATTAAAGTTGAATTTTTTATTCAAATGAGCTTTTCTTATTGGTCAGTATTATTATGGAAACTTTAAAATATTTGTTTCCTATTTTAAATATGATATGAATCCATTCCCTTTTTTTTTTATTTTCGGTTATATTGTCGTAAATATTGAGACATGTTTCCATTTTTTTTCCGATTGCAATATATCTATAATCTATTATCTATCTATCTATTAATCTTATATTAATATTACTAATTACTAATTCTGCTAGCATTTTGCTGACGTGTCACGCTTACAATTAAAGTTGAATTTTTTATTCAAATGAGCTTTTCTTATTGGTCAATATTATTATGGAAACTTTAAAATATTTGTTTCCTATTTTAAATATGATTTGAATCCATTCCCTTTTTTTATTTTCGGTTATATTGTCGTAAATATTGAGACATGTTTCCATTTTTTTTCCGATAGCAATATATCTTCTATCTATTAATATTACTAATTCTGCTAGCATTTTGCTGACGTGTCACGCTCACAATTAAAGTTGAATTTTTTATTCAAATGAGCTTTTCTAAGGTCAGTATTATTATGGAAACTTTAAAATATTTGTTTCCTATTTTAAATATGATTTGAATCCATTCCCTTTTTTTATTTTCGGTTATATTGTCGTAAATATTGAGACATGTTTCCATTTTTTTTCCGATTGCAATATATCTATAATTTATTATCTATCTATCTATCTATTAATCTTATATTAATATTGGGTGATGATATCTTCACCGCTAATTTTTACTATTTTCACCGCTAATCACCGCATAGATATGCGGTGGGTTTAATGACAGTCAACGATCCCACCGCATAGGTATACGGTGGGTCACCGCAATACTATACGGTGGGTCACCGTACACATGCCAAAAACCGTCGCCATAACGGTTCAAAACCGTCGCCATAACTCACCGCATAGGTATACGGTGGGTTTGAACCGTCGCCATACAGCCCAAAACCGTCGCCATAACAGTTCAAAACCGTCGCCATAACCCACCGCATAGGTATGCGGTGGGTTATGGCGACGGTTTTGGATAACTTCTACAACCATTTCCAATTGTCAAAAACCCAACGCATGTATACCGTCGCCATAACCCACCGCATAGGTATGCGGTGGATTCGTATACGGTCAACGGACTCACCGCATGTATATGCGGTGGGTTTGGGAAAAAGTGGATTAAGACCACCGCATACCTATGCGGTGATTAGCGGTGGAAATAGTAAAAATTAGCGGTGGAGATATCGTTTCCGATTAATATTACTAATTACTAATTCTGCTAGCATTTTGCTGACGTGTCACGCTCACAATTAAAGTTGAATTTTTTATTCAAATGAGCTTTTCTTATTGGTCAGTATTATTATGGAAACTTTAAAATATTTGTTTCCTATTTTAAATATGATTTGAATCCATTCCCTTTTTTTTTTTCGGTTATATTGTCGTAAATATTGAGACATGTTTCCATTTTTTTTCCGATTGCAATATATCTATAATCTATTATCTATCTATCTATTAATCTTATATTAATATTACTAATTACTAATTCTGCTAGCATTTTGCTGACGTGTCACGCTCACAATTAAAGTTGATTTTTTTATTCAAATGAGCTTTTCTTATTGGTCAATAACTCAATATTATTGTGGAAACTTTAAAATATTTGTTTCCTATTTTAAATATGATTTGAATCCATTCCTTTTTTATTTATTTTCGGTTATATTGTCGTAAATATTGAGATATGTTTCCATTTTTTTTTCCGATAGCAATATATATATCTATCTATTAATATTACTAATTCTGCTAGCATTTTGCTGACGTGTCACGCTCACAATTAAAGTTGAATTTTTTTATTCAAATGAGCTTTTCTTATTGGTAAGTATTATTAGGGAAACTTTAAAATATTTGTTTCCTATTTTAAATATGATTTGAATCCATTCCCTTTTTTTTATTTTCGGTTATATTGTCGTAAATATTGAGACATGTTTCCATTTTTTTTCCGATTGCAATATATCTATAATCTATTATCTATCTATCTATTAATCTTATATTAATATTACTAATTACTAATTCTGCTAGCATTTTGCTGACGTGTCACGTTCACAATTAAATTGAATTTTTTATTCAAATGAGCTTTTCTTATTGGTCAATATTATTATGGAAACTTTAAAATATTTGTTTCCTATTTTAAATATGATTTGAATCCATTCCCTTTTTTTTTTAATTTTCGGTTATACTGCCGTAAATATTGAGACATGTTTCCATTTTTTATTCCGATTGCAATATTCTCATAATTCGTCTACATACATTACCTTATTAATTCATTTTTAAAATTTGTATCGTATATGTTTCCAACTAATTTATAAATTATAAAAATACTTTATACTTATTTTTGTTGTAAACACGTATATATATATATTAATATAGTATTATATAAATATATAAAATGATGTTCAAATTAAAATGGATCAAGCTCCCGTGCCTTCAAGGCACGGGTATTACGCTAGTTATAATACTAAAGGAGAAGTCGCCTAAGACATGTGGCGACTTCTCCTTTAATGTAGGATATTCTTAGTTATGTAAATTAATTAAGTTATTTTGTATAAGTAGATTTTCTTTTAATTCCTTATAATACGAATCGGTTGAGATATTCTTGATGATGTAGGATTTATTAGTTACGTAATACTTAATTAAGTTATTTTGTATAATCGGATTTTCTTTTAATTCCTTGTATTACGAGTCGGTTGAGATATTCTCGATAATGTAGGATTTTTTTAGTTACGTAGTAATTAATTAAGTTATTTTGTATAATTGGATTTTCTTATAATTCCTTACAGTACGAATCGGTTTAGATATTCTCGATAATGGAGCAATTTTTAGCTACGTAATAATTAATTAAGTTATTTTATATAATAGGATTTTATTTTAATTCCTTATAATACGAGTCGGTTGAGATATTCTCGATAATGTAGGATTTTTTAGTTACGTAATAATTAATTAAGTTATTTTGTATAATCGGATTTTCTTTTAATTCATTATAATACGATTCGGTTGATATATTCTCGATAATGTAGGATTTTTTTAGTTACATAATAATTAATTAAGTTATTTTGTATAATCGTATTTTCTTTTAGTTCTTTATAATACGAATCGGTTGAGATATTCTCGATATTATGCCAATTGCTTAGTTTAGATATTCATTAGATAAAATTAAAATAAAATTATATTTATTTTTCAATATAAATAAATAAATATGAGTTTATCTGTTCGGATTTTTACCTGATACTCAACGCTTCAAAATCTTATTTACTTTTCTTGTATTGTTTCCTAAAGTTATTCATTTTTATTTATTTTTTGTCATGATATTTTTATAATCAATAATGATGGAATGGATTTAATTTATCCATGTAATTATTTCTATATTAGTGTGATTCATGAAGAAAATCCATTCCACCACTCGATTACCGAGACATCATCTACATGAAAAAACATTACCACTATTACATACTTTGATCTATTTGAAAGACTCATTTTTTTAATTAATTTGCTCAATTGTATCTCAAACGTATTCTTTAGTTTTATTTTTTACATTTCCTTATTTATTTGGTTTCATCATTATTATAATATTTATTAGCATCATTTTGATACTAATAAAGTTTACAAGCTTTGCCAATATTTGCATAACTTTTATCTTATATTTGATTCTAATGCTTAAAGTTTATTATTATTTAGCATATTTATTTATTTTAGTATTCAATTTGTTAGAGAATGTTTATTTTTATTACTTTATTTGTGAATCTGTGACACATATAATATTTATGTCAAAAATAATGAATGATATTATATAAACACATATTTTAAAACATAGATCCGTGCAATGCACGGGGTACTGAGCTAGTTAGTTATTAGAGGAGTGGGTTAATTAATTAATGGAGATGAAAATGCCTCACAACTGCCGTTCATTTTTAGATTTATGTTTTCTATAAGAGCATATCCAACAATTTATTCATTTTGGAGATTTTGGACTTTTTAGGGAATTTTAAGATATTTTTTGTTTCAACAGATTCCCCATCATATTTTCCAAATTGAAGAAGTATCAGAAAAAATAGAGAGGATTCCTTAGTTCTGCAACATTCTCCAAAACTAAGTGATTATCCAAATCTTTGAAATAGGAAAGCTGTTGGACTTAAAACACAAATAATATGAAGAATATGTATTTTGTTTCCCATTTTGAAGAAATTTTAGAGAAAATGTTGGAGATTGTCTAAATTGTAATTGTCTTTATCAGATCAATTGAATTGAGGCTGACTCAGAAAACACTGTGGCTCCTCTTTTCCAGTCCTCTCCAATCATAGTGTTTGTTGTGTTATTGTTTAGTGCAAAAGTTGGAGAATCCTTGTTGGCTAGTTGAGCAGCTGAAATTTCATTTTTTGTAGGCTGTACGTGCAGCTGCCTTTGCTGCTGATGCCGCGGCTTTAAAATGCATATCACTTCTACCTGATAACCTAGTTTTTAAGACCAAAAAATGAACAACATTTCTATAACACTTTTTTGATTGATTAAACCGCCTAATTAAGATAGGAAAATTTACATCACATTAGTTTCAAGAGTTTGATACATCATTGGTTTTACGGTTAGGCTTGACTCACTAACAACACAAAGACATTCCCATTCATCATCTTGCAAAGGTTTTGCAATTTCCAATAATATGTTACATGAGTAAATGAGGAGAGTTGCATACTATGCGCTCTTCTTGAGGATTGAGAAGCTCTTGCTCAGTCTCTGTCACTTCCCATTCTACCTGATACTCCTTAGCTATCTCCTTCATGACCTTCAGCTTCAACTCACTTGAAGGGTTTCTAGCAGAGAGCTTTTCAATTAGTTGTAAGTGTGGAAAAAGGGGGAAAAAGGTTAGATGTTTGCAGTGAATATCAGACATATTAGTTCTATCTCGGATCACAAGTTAGAAGTGGGCCACTAACTTATATCCTAGACTTGTTTTATTTCATACTTTCCATACGGGATTTTTATTTATTTAATTTTCAAATATTTTATATATAGATCTAATTATGAAAAGGATTAAAAGTGATTGGGTAACAGATTCACAGTCTTAATATTGAATAGTTGTTTATTATTGAAGTAGCTGTTGACTTGATCAGATCGAAGGATCAAGCTGTAGAACAGCTAGAGAGAGAGATGAAGAACACGAGAGAGAGAGAAAAAGAGAGAGGGAATCAAACTGTGAATCTGTTACTCCAACAACCTTGCTGTAACTGAATGTGGAAGAGGCTTTATATAGCCTTAGTACATAATGCCTTATTAACATATCCTAAAGTGCATTATGTATTATTCTAACACTCCCCCTCAAGGTAGGAGTTCTATGTAACATCAAACAAATTTACAACTCCTAACTTGCTCAAATTCCTCATGTACTGATCATAGGAGATAGCTTTTGTGAACACATCTGCAGGCTGATCTCTAGTGTTGATGTAGCCGAGCTCTATTTCTTTGCTTAGAACTTTATCTCTTACTAGGTGACAATCACCTTCGATGTGCTTTGTTCTTTCATGGAAGACAGGGTTCTTTGCAATATACATTGCAGATTGATTGTCACAGTGTAACCTCACAGGATTTGGTTGCTCAATTCCCAAATCTTTTAGCAGTTTCACAAGCCAAGTAATCTCACAAGAGGTTGTGGCCATGGCTCTATACTCTGATTCTGCAGAAGACATGGCTACATATGTCTGCTTCTTTGTTCTCCACGAGATCAGTGAACCACCTAGCAGCACACAGAACCCAGTTAATGACTTCCTTGTCATAGGGCAGCTTTGCCAATCTGCATCACAGTATGCACTCAGCTTCAAGTCTGACTTGGATGAGAGCAACAATCCTTTCCCTGGAGCCTGTTTCAAGTATCGCAACACATGTTTCATGGCTTGCCAGTGCTGATCAGTTGGATTGTGCATGAACTGACTTAAAATCTGCACCCCATAGCATATATCAGGTCTAGTAATTGTTAGGTAGATCAACTTACCCACAATTCTCCTATATGCTTCTGCATTCACACTCTCATAGGTGCCTTCATTGTCTAGCTTGACTTTAGGATCTAGAGGAGTATGCATAGGCTTGGCATCTTTCATTCCTGCACTCTCCAGAAGTTCAAGTACATACTTCCTTTGGTTCAGGTGTATGCCATCCCTATTTCTCTCAACTTCTATACCCAAGAAGTATCTCATTCCTCCTAGATCTTTCATCTGAAATTGCTGATTCAGATGTGCCTTCAGTCTTGCTATTTCTTCTTCACAATTTCCTGTGATCAACATATCATCTACATATACTAGTAGAGCTGTGATGGATCTCTCAGTTTTCTTGACAAACAAGGAGTAATCTGACTTGGATTGCTTGTATCCTGCTCCTTTTACAGCTTGAGAAAACTTAGCAAACCATTGTCTAGGTGCTTGTTTTAATCCATATAAGGATTTCTCCAATTTGCACACAAGTTTCTTATTCACCATCTCACACTCTCCCCCTGAGGTTGATGTCTCCCCCTGAGTGGGAGAGTGAATAAGCTTGAGCTTGTGATATGCAGGAGGAAGATCCATATACACCTCCTCTTCTAAATCACCATGTAGAAAAGCATTTGTGACGTCTAGCTGGTGAATGCTCCAGTCCTTTGCAGCTGCTATAGACAGTAGAGTTCTCACAGAGATCATCTTGGCCACAGGAGCAAATGTTTCACTATAGTCAATGCCATACATTTGAGAGAATCCCCTGGCCACAAGCCTGGCCTTGTATCTGTCTAAAGAGCCATCAGCTTTGTACTTGACTTTATAGAGCCACTTGCAACTGACCAAGGACTTCCCAGGTGGGAGAGTAGTCAGCACCCAGGTGTTGTTCCTCTCAAGAGCACCTAGTTCTGTAAGCATTGCTTCACACCAAGCAGGGTGTTGTAATGCCTCAAGGATAGAAGTAGGTTCAGACACAGAAGATGCATTGCATATAAACTTGTGATAGGATGAGGAACAGGCCGTGTAAGATAGAAAAGAATGAATTGGATAGGGTGAAGTGGACTTACAAGAGAGTGCAACAGTTGATGAATCCTTTGAGACCTTGCACACATAGTCCTTCATCCAGAATGATGGTTTAGAGTTTCTTGTGGAGTGTCTTACTGGTGGTGGTGACACATTGTTTGTGACAGGGATGTCATCAAACATGGGAGGGACAGGAGAAGGAGAGTAATCTCCATGGGACTCATTTGTGTTTAGAGGGTTGAGAGGACAGTTGGGAGGGGCTTCATGAACTTCAATGGGAATGAAGTCATGATCAGTGTTGTGAGAAAAGTGATCAACACTGTTGGTAGGCCAATCAAGAGTAGATAGACTTTGTTTTGTGGTGAATTCAGGACTAAAAGGAAACACATGCTCAAGAAATTTGATGTCTCTGCTGATATGTGTTTTATGAGTGTGCAAGTTATACACTTTGTAGCCTTTGAACCCAAAAGGATAGCCTAAGAACACACAGGCATCAGTCTTAGGGTCAAGTTTCTTTCTGCTGGAGCTCAGGTTTGAGACAAAACATAAACAACCAAACACTTTGAGCTTATCATAATCAGGTGTCTCCCCAAACAGACACTCATAAGGTGATTTGGTTTTGAGAATGGAGTTTGGTAATCTGTTGATTATGTAGGTGGCTGTAAGGACACAATCACCCCAAAATCTCACCGGTAGGGAGGCATGTAATCTGAGTGCTCTTGCAGTTTCCAAAATGTATCTGTGTTTTCTCTCCACACGGCCATTTTGTTGAGGGGTTGCAGTGCAAGAGCTTTGGTGGACAATGCCTTTAGATGTGAAGAAAGATATGACATCAGAGTTAAAAAACTCAGTGCCTTGGTCACTCCTCACAGTTTTCACTCTAGCTTTGAATTGGTTTTCAACCATGGTAATGAATGACTGAATATGAGAGAAGGTTTCAGTCTTAGATTTCATAAGGTAAGCCCACACTCCCCTGCTCATATCATCTACTATGGTTAGGAAGTATTTGTGGCCAGTATAGGTAGGGGTTTCATATGGTCCCCATAGATCACAGTGTAACAACTCAAACACATTATCAGCATGAGACATACTAGAATCAAAAGAGGGCTTTACTTGCTTTGCCAAAGGGCATATAGTGCATACAAAGTCAGAAGCTGTGTTTACAATAGAATGAATGCTAGGAACACCTTTGATTTTCTCAATAGGTGCATGACCAAGACGTAGGTGCCACAATGCACATTTATTTTGGACACTATCAATTTTAGGCAAAAACATAGGTAGAGACACTGAATTACACCAGGCAGATTTGGAGATGACCTCATTCATCCTGGATTCAGGAACCAGGTAGTACAGGCCTTCAAATTCCTCACCAACTGCAATCACTTTCTTCTTTGCAGGGTCCTGTATGAACATGATGTTAGACACCAGATGCAGGTCAACAGCAAAGTCATGGACAAGTTTGCTTATGGAGATTAGATTGAACTTAAATTTTGGAATGTAAAGGGTGTCAAGAAGTGTTAGGGAGCTCAGTACAGGGGCTGTACCTAGCATAGTAATGGGGTCTGAAGTGCCATCAGGTAGGTGAACTTGTATTGGTTTGGTTACAGGTTTAGGTTGTTTTAGGAAGGTAATATCACAAGTCATATGGTCTGTAGCTCCTGTGTCTAATATCCATACCTTTGCACTATTAGTGACATTACAACACAAGAATTTACCTGCAAGGTTCACCTCATAAGATGGCTTACTTCTTTGCTCCATTAGTTGCAGTAAGGACATCATCAGCTTTTGGTTTTCAGAGGACAGGTTCTTGAAGGATGATTCACCATCACCTCCATTCCTGTCAGTGACACCAGCTGCATTCCCTGCTTTGAACTGTCTTCCCCTTTCTTCTTGTCCATCATTCCTGGATTGCTGTGGCTTCTGATTTGCCTTAGAATGCCAGCTAGGATAGCCATACACTTCCCAGCACCTGTCAGACTTGTGATAGCCTCGACAGTGGCTGCATTTCTCCCTCTTAGGCTTATCACCACGAGCATCTGTGCGAGCATCTGATCTTGAATCAGTTTTCTCACCCTGCTGCTTTCCCATTAGAGCAGTAGATTCAGTGGTTTGAGTATCTCCTCGAGTGATTTTCAGGCTCACCTCATCTTGAACAAGCAATGAGTGAGCTTCACTCGCAGTTGGCAATGGCTTTGACATCAAGAATTGCCTCCTTGCAGCATCGTACTTCTCGCTTAGCCCCATCAAGAATCTCATCAACTTGTCTTCTTGCTCAGCAGCTTCGAGTCTTTCTGCAATTTGGCACTCACACTTTCCACATGTGCACTTGATTGGAGTCATAATTCCCGTCAGATGTTGCCATAAGCCTTTGATCTTGGTGAAGTAATCCGTGACTGATGATGAGCCTTGCTTACACTCGGTGATTTCACGTTTGATCTGGAAAATCAATGGTCCATTTTTCTGGCCAAAGCTTTCTTGAAGATCATTCCACATCTCCTTGGCGAGGTCAAACTCATCGATAGTCACATAAATCTCCTTTGATACTGTGTTGAGAATCCATGAGCACACAACATCGTTGCATCGCTGCCATTGCAGCGAGTTTTCTGGAGTTTCCACCAAGGATCCATCGACGAAGCCGATTTTGTTCTTGACTGAGAGCGCCTTTGTCATTGCTCGGCTCCAGCGTCGATAGTTGTCGCCAGTTAGCTGCAGGCTTGTGAGAATCAGTCCTGAATTGTCGGCGGGATGAATGAAGAATGGATTCTGCAAATCCATCGCTGTGATCTGGTCTCTCCTTCGCTCGCGATCTCGCTCACGATCTCCAGGTGGAGTGTTGCCAGCTTCAACGCGATTTGCCATTGCGATTTCGATCTGAATTCGTCAGAGCTCTGATACCATGTTGACTTGATCAGATCGAAGGATCAAGCTGTAGAACAGCTAGAGAGAGAGATGAAGAACACGAGAGAGAGAAAGGGAGAGAGGGAATCAAACTGTGAATCTGTTACTCCAACAACCTTGCTGTAACTGAATGTGGAAGAGGCTTTATATAGCCTTAGCACATAATGCCTTATTAACATATCCTAAAGTGCATTATGTATTATTCTAACAGTAGCGTACTGTGTTTAACATTACAAGATAGAAAAACATATATTAGAATATTAGTTATGGTGGAAGAGCAGGACACGACACGACATACGTATATATACATACACATACGAGAATGCCAACTGATGGAAGTGCTGTATGCGTTCAAGCAGTGGCAGTAAAGGAAACTTTGCCGAACAACGCTCCAATGGTCGACGGAGCAGCCAAGCAAGTGAAGATTCCGCCTGCTAGGATCATCGACGAAACAGAGACGAGTCTACATAACTCAGCGACCTTGGGATACAAGTGATTGAGGAAAACGGTCATCACACCTCCAAAAAAGGCGAAGTTGAGGCCTAATACGAAGGCTTGGAAGGAGGAGGGTCTGCCTCTAAAGATGATCGTCGGGACAGGGCTTCCGTCTATCTTCTCGTAGGGCAATTGTAGCAACGAAAACACGGTGATGAAGGAGATGGCGGATATAATTTCTTCCGTAGAGTGTTTTCCCATGATCGATCGATCAATCAATCAGGAAGAGCGAAAAGATCAAGAAACATAAAAGCTCTTATAATTTATTTACTTTTTTCGGTAGAAGCTCTCTTGTAATTTATTGAGCAAAAAACAATTCATGAACAGACAATGGACACAGATGCTCTGATACCATATAAAGTCTCCTGATCTAAGATATTTCACCTTCGAAGATCAAGCACACCTTACACTTGATCTCCTACGAGCTCAGATCTGTATTGAGATAGAATTGGTTTGGAGGATTTTCTGTGTATTCACGATGAATCGATTAATCTCTTTAAAAGCTAAGCAATCCTATATATACAAACTCAGAGCAACTAACTAGAGTTCTAACAACCTACTAAACTCTAATCTATGCCGGCAACTATAGTAACCCACTCGAGTTAACCACATTACAAAACAACGTACCATATACACCTCAATAATTTAAGGTCAGAAAGTTTAATACTCCGTAGATCCCTTCAACTTGAATGCTTACGCGCAAACAATTCAAATTAAAGGGTACGTACAATTTCACATTGTGGACCCCAATAATGTGAAATTATGCTAATCTGTCAAGAATTTAGAAATTTACATGCAAATAAATGGAAATTTCTCCGACGACTTAATGTATAAAGGACATTGACCAAGGGATAGTTAGTCTTAAGCTCTCATTTGATTTTTTTTTTTTTACAAAGACTTGGAAAAAAATGATAATTTATTTTGGTATACAATGGCTTAAGCTTTTACATATGTTAAAAAATGGATCTTAAAACTTATAATCATGAAAATTAATAATACAAATATCAACATAATTAACCCGACACCTATTGAGTTATTGCCCATACACGACCCAAAAACTTTCCCATGACTAGAGTCTAGAGGTAACAATCGGGTGGGTTGTGGGTTGGGTTCTGGTTCAAACATGCATTCGAGTTATGGGTCATTTGGATTTTGGATAATGTCAAATAATTTAGTCATTCTGGTTTTGTCGAGTTCAAACTCCAAAATAAACCAAAGGTCATCCCATTCTTTATCGATATACGTTAAAGATAAGATTTTACCAAATTTTTATCTGACACAACTTAATTAATATAGCAATTGCTTGAGATAAGATTTTACTAATTTATTTAGATATCGATATATTTTTACAAGATTTTACCCAATTTCATTATATATGGATATATTGTCTTATACGGTTATACCTCTTTCATTTGTAGCCAAATAAAAAAAAAATATTTTTATACATTGATGCATTAAATAATCTATCACAATTTTAATTGATATATACAAGGATAAACCTTGATAAAAAAATTTAATAATTAGATTATTAATTGATTTAAAATATATCGAATATTTTGAGGCAATTAGTTAATAAATTAATTTATTAGATTTATTAATAAAAATAATTAGTTTATTTTAATTAGTTTAGTTTTAAAACATACTAGACTTTGGAATTTATAATTAATATATTATTGAATTAATCCAAGTATATAAGAGAATGATAAACTTGCAAAGAATTTTATTAAAGGAAAATCATGAGTTGAATGAGTGTTAATACAAAATTTATTTAAATTAAAAAAAAATTAGATAAAGTGATATTTTCTCCTTTTATTATCATATTTGATTTTAATTAATTAGTTTGAACCAAATCCTAAGTTAATTAGGTTATTTTGAAAGATATTATAAGAATCCTTGTTAATTCTATTTTAACTCATGCATAGTGGGCTCATCTCTTTGTAAGGAAATTAAAGCATTTTTTTCACTCTAGAAATCTACTATTAAAAATCAACCAGATCTTTATTGTCCTACTCCCTAAAACAGATAACCCTACGAATATTAATCACTATAGACCCATTAGTCTGTGTAACACAATATATAAGATAATCAAAAAAATGTTAGCAAATAGACTTAAACAAATTCTCCCAAAAATCATCATCACTTTCAAGGGGCTTTTGTTGAAGGAAGATCAATCCAAGACAATACATTAATCGCTCAAGAAATATTTCACAGTTTTCATAAGAAAAAAGGCAAAAAAGGTTGGATGACGTTAAATTTAGATATGGAGAAAGCTTACGATAAGATTAATTGGAATTATATTAAAGCAATGCTTATTCAGTTTGGATTCCAACCCAAGTGGATAGAGTGGGTAATGAAATGCATTACTACTACAACTTTCTCAGTTCTAGTAAATAACTGTCCAGGTAAACAATTCAAACCAAGCAAAAGTATTAGATAGGGGGATCCCCTTAAACCCTATATATTTGTTATATATTGTCATGGAAACTTTAGTAAGAGAACTACATGAAGAAGCTCTCCTGGAAGACGTACGTTTTGATTGAAATCAAATTAACAAAAAATGGAACACTGATTTCCTTCCTCATGTTTGCAGACGACACTATTATCTTTGCAAATGCATCTCATAAGAGTCTTCATACTATCCAAAATATGATAAATAACTTCTCAAATTTGTCTGGACTAGTGATAAACTATAATAAGAGGTCCCTTCAGGTTTCCGTGCATGTTAATATGGCACTGGCAAGATCTCTAGGTCAACAAATGCGAATTACAATAGCAAAAGTGTTGGAAAAATGCCTAGGTATACCTCTCATTAGTAGAAGAGTGAAAAATTGCGTCTTTAAAGAGGCTATCGACAACCTTAAAAATCAACTATCAAAATGGAGAGCATCCACACTTTCCCAGACAAGGAGAGATGTTCTTATTCAAGCTAATTTCAACTCCAAGACAAACTATCTAATGCAAAATTTCTTATTACCAAAAGGAATACGCAATTGAATTGATCAAGTAAATAAACAGTTCTTCTGGAATAAACTATATTCACAACGATATACCCTTTGATTAGTTGGGAAAATATATACAAACCAAAAATTCAAGCGGGTCTTGGATTCAAAACGTAATGCTGAAGAAATGAATATAAGTTTGCATATGAAGTTGCTCTGGAAATTATATACGGATCAAAATAACATTTGGGTTAAGGTTATAAAAGAAAAATACCTCCAAACCGAAACAATTAGAGAAAGAACAAACCAACATACTTCTTAAGGCAATTCGGAAGACAACTACAACTATGGGATCAATTCCACAGTGGCTTCTTATGGATAATTGGAAATGGGGAATCTATAAATGTTTGGGAAGACCCCGAGATCCCTGATCAAGATTTAAATAATCATCATAATCACCATGACCCCGAAATGAAAGTAGCACAATTAATCACTCCACAAAAACAGTGGAATTTAACAATCCTAAATCAATTATTCCCACAACATATAATTAAAAAAAATAGAAATTCAAATCTTGGAGTGGGATACTGCGGATAAATTAATTTGGAAACCAAACCCCAACGGAAAATTCACAACTAAATCCACAAACAAAATAACAAGCCTCAAACAGCAAGGTGAAACCGATTATAGCTGGATTTAAAAACTAAGAATACCACCTAGACTAAAGAATTTGGTATGGAAAAATGCAATTGATGGTTTACCAACAAAGGTAAGGCTAAACAGGTACATTGACAGAGTCCCATCTCAGTGTTGCCTCAGTGACTCTGAGGATGAGGATACTCATCATCTATCTATAAATTGTCGAATCACCAAGCTAGTAATCTTGGGTTATAAAAAATTGAGAGGTAAATCCTTTCTAAGTTTAAGAGGAATTAGAACTATCGATAGAAGATATTATGATAATTAGACACGAAAATTCACATTTTGAAGACCTTTGTTTCATTTGGCAAACAATATGGGAAACTAGAAATGGAGTCATTTTTAACAACAAATATCTGGAAGCTGCGTCATCTATGATTCAAAAGACTCTATGTAATATAACATATTAGAACTTGACAAGTGTAAATATGGAAAAACAAAAAGGAAAACCAAAAGATTAAAAGCTAAATGGAACAAACTATAAGGAGCTATCATCAAAATTAATGTAGATGGCTCGGTTAATTATATTGGTGTGTACGTTCCATGTAGGGGTAGTCATCAGGGACTCCGATGGCCAGGTTATCGATATTTTTTATTAGGAGACACGAAAGGTTCACTCTCCATCAGAGGCTTTTGCAGTTTGTGTTGGAATGCAGCAAGCTATCTCCAGAGGATTTCGAAATGTCATCATTGAAGGGGACAACTTGGAAGTTATAAAAGAAATTAGAGAAAACAGTAATACCAAGTGGGTAATTATACGTCATGTTGAGAAGATCAACCTACTCTCAAATTCATTTGATTATATTCAATTTAGACATTGGTATAGAGAAGCAAATAAGGTAGAGAATTATATCGCTAAAAGCAGAAGAAATTATAATTTGTCCACACTCCCTTTTAATAGGGATCTTTTGTAACATTATCCAGTAGAATGATCAAAGAAGTGCCTTGCTTTTTTAGCAAAACCTTCCTACTGTTTGTCTGTGGAAAAAAATTCTATTTTAAATCATATAAATGTTTTATATATGTATAAAATTATTTTCTAAAAAGCATCGATACAAAAAAATATAGGTACTGAATTAGTTACATGTATATAGCTAGATACACCAATTAATTAGGTAGACGATCCTCATTGAGATGAATTGGTACTTCATGTATATAATACCGGTGGCATGGGTGAATTATACAATGCATGTGAGGGGAGATTGAATAGAGTATGATAACTTTTCGCAGTTTTAAAGTCAAGGTCTTGAAATGTGTTTCAAGGTCTTGTAATTCAACTCAGGGTCTTTGACAATTCTTCAGGAAATGGTTAAGACACTTTGCGAAATTTTAAACACAAAAAGATAAGAAGGTAAAGCAAGGACACACGAAATGTTAACGAGGTTCAGCATTAACTTGGTCTACTCCCTGCCTAGGGTTCTCCAACCCGTAGGATTCAAAAACACTGCTATTTCACTTCTTATGGATCCTAGAAGAACCTAGATACAACCTAGAAGAACTGCCTTTCTTCTATCAACTCGAAGCCTCACCCGTTTCTATCTAGTCAACCCAAAACCCTCGTGAAATAATAACTTAGTGAATACGTTTGAATAGATGTATCATTTTAGTATAACACTTTTAGACTTGTACAATACGCTCAACAAAACCTCTCAAAACCTTAAAGATAAAACAAAGAACAACAGAGAGCCGAGAGATTTGAGTAGATCGAATGCAGCTGGCACTTTGGAGATCAATTTGTAAGCTTCGTATCTTCCACAGGCTAACCGTCGATCTATATATATATATATATATATATATATATATATATATATATATGTGTTGCTGCCTTCGCTGTTCTTCATTGGATCTGTTTGAACTCAAACGTTCAAAATCTTCACACCGAGATAGAAGGGCTGAAGATCTATGGGTGTGTATGGATGCAATTTTAGTAGTTAATAAACTAGGAAAATTGGGGGTTGAAAATTTTAACATGGTATGAGGAGGGGTTATTTAGTATATTTTAGTTTATTTGGGGGTTTATGTAATAAGCTATTTTTGATAGCTTTTTGGGAGTTTATGTGGTTTATTTGATTTGAAAATACCATAATACCCCTAATAATAACAAAATAAACTACACTCTTTACAAATAAACTGTTTTTCACCCCATACAGAGTTTATATTTTTTCATAAATTTTTAACTACTTTTTAACAACAGTTTAGAAATTTTACCCTGTTTATAATTTTAGTCAGTTTATTAACTCCGTCTCCTACTAACCCTATATCTTATAACAACATGGATACTTTGAGAATCTCCTTGAGCGAATTTGAATCCAGTCCTTCTTGAAGCAGCCGAGCTTGGTTTGAGCTAATGAGCTTGGTTTTGGGCCTTTTCTGCAGATAAGTTCAATATAACACAATAGAGGCCCAAAAGCTAAGGCCCAAAATTTATTCAACCCAATGAAATAGGTTTTGGCATCCATCAAACCAATAGGCATATATACTCGTATAATGTGGTGACCAAGGTGGAGTCAACCGCATGCACTATTTTATTTGGATCAAGTCTTCTTTTTCCCCCAAAGTCTTCTTTTTTCAGTACAAAACCGGCCTAATAATCTCAGAACGCATCCTACCGAGATCTGATGAACCAATGATAAAACACTTTACATTTGTTTAGACTAGAGCTTGACTAATTATCTGATCCAAAATAATCCGACTCAATTCGAAATTGATTGGCATGTAATTGATCTTGAAATAAAATTATAATTTTCACACTTTGTTGGAATTTAAGTTATATTTTATTATTTTTTAATAAAAATTGGGGTCATTAACGTGTTAGCACACACTCTTATATATGATGATTGAGAGCCCAATATTGAAATAAGATGGAAGACCTCGCCATCTATATATAGATCGAATTGTTGAATTCGATCCTTGTGGGATCGAGTTCCATAACAGCAAATAAAGCTTGTGGTTTCTCGCGCCATGGCTGAGCAGCAGTTGATCACCATCCTCAGCATCGATGGAGGCGGCATCCGAGGCATTATCCCCGCAACCATCCTTTGCTTGCTCGAGGAGCATCTCCAGGTGAACGATTTCTCCGCTTCTTGAAGTAGTATTGTGAGATTCTGAGAAACTCCGGTCGGGTCGTATGAAATCGGGAGTCATGTCGGATTTTATCTTGTTTTTAGTTATAAGGTCGGGATCCACCCTTCTAACACAACACAAAAGCTTAAACCACTGTGTAGGGGCTTCCGCTCTCCTTATATTTTGTTGTGTTTTCACCCATTTTTCAATGTGAGACTTTTACCCACAAACCCCAACATGCCCCTCAAGTGCAACCCACCTGCTCTGATACCAGGATGACAGATTCTAAGAAGCTCTGATACCATGATGACAGATTCCGAGAAACTCCAGTCGGGTCGCATAAAATCGGGAGTCATGTCGTGTTTTTATCTTGTTTTTGGTTATAAGGTCGGGATCCACCATTTTAACACAAAAGTTTAAGTTATTGTGTAGGAACTTCATTTCTCCTTGTATTTTCGTTGTGTTTTTCACCTATTTTTTAATGTGGGACTTTTACCCACAAACCTCAACAAGTATTGTTGTTGATCGGATTCTTGATTATTGTGTAAGCAGGAAATAGATGGGGAAGAAGCAAGAATCGCAGACTACTTTGACATCATAGCTGGGACGAGCACCGGCAGTCTGATTACCGCGCTGCTTGTTGCACCCGAGAATGATACTGGCCGCCCTTATCCTGCCTCTCAAATCGTCGAATTCTACAAGACAGACGGACCTAAAATCTTCTCTAAGGAATCCGAGTTGGCCTATCAAGCAACACATTACAAGTACTATTCTTTCATTTGCTGACAAATTATTCATTAAACATTTGTAGTAGATTGTAATGTATTACATATTCGTTGATCTTTTAACAGGCCAGGCGAAAGCCAAGAATCGTCCAAGAAGGAAAAGATAAAGCATTATACGGGGTTCAACCATGGCAAAAAGGTTCTGAAGAAATTAGTGTATGCCAAATACGACAGCGAGCACCTTAAAAAACGAGTCAACGATCTGCTTGGGGATACAAAGATCGCTGACACTTGTACAAAAGTTGTGATCCCTGCCTTTAGTACTATGGTCAATGCCCCTCATGTTTTCTCCCATTCACAGGTACTCTAATGACACTCAACTTGAGTTGGATTCTTATTGTATGTACATTAATTCGCTACACTATATGATATGATACATGCAGAGAGATCCCGATATAAAGCTAAGAGATGCTGTAATCAGCTCCAGCGCAGCTCCATGTTACTTCCCTTTGCATCGGTTCTGTGTTGGGGAGCAAAACCATGAACTCATTGATGGAGGAATTGTTGCTAATAATCCGGCAAGTAGTTTTATAACTTGATCGGTTTAGCCCTAAGATTCTTTATGAGCTAAGCTGGCTATAACAGCGTGCTTGTTGATCGATCGATGCAGGTGATACTAGCAATAGGCGAGGCAAAGAAGGCACACCTGAACCACGCTGAAAGCTTCCAATGTTACAGGATTCTGTCACTTGGTACCGGCATAGTAGATGGGAGAAGCTTGCCAGGATTGCTGACTAGACACAACGGCATTGTGGATTGGTTCAACCCGATAAGGGGCACGCCGCCTTTGGTAGATGTGATGTTTAGAGCTAATGCTCTCACCACTGACATTTATACTTCAATCATGCTCGGCAACTGCAACCAATTCCCTTATTATTTGCGCATCCAGGTAATGCATAGGTTATAAATTGGCGAACTACTCATCTCATTGTCAATTGGACGATTTTTGAAACAAATAGTATGTACAATATTGGTGAATTTGATCAAGTTGTTTTGATGCATATGAATAGGAATATAACCTAGAGAAAGAGTTGGACTCAATGCATGTGACGAGTCCTGAAAATCTCGAAGCTCTACAGAAGGTTGCAAAGAATCTCATGGAGAAGCCTGTGAGGGTCACAAATGCATCCACCGGCTTGAAAGAAAAGCTGAATGGCGCAGGTGCACCAAGCAACAATGGTGATGCCCTTGTCGAGTAAAGACCGAAACATTCATGA
Source organism: Persicaria maculosa (assembly GCA_963922045.1). Lineage (NCBI taxonomy): Eukaryota > Viridiplantae > Streptophyta > Magnoliopsida > Caryophyllales > Polygonaceae > Persicaria > Persicaria maculosa. Next base: position 16,239,129 of record OY998259.1, on the reverse strand, counting down.
CCGTATAATTTCATACCTTAGTTTATATATAAGAACCGGTGTCCGAAGTGAATAGATTGGGTATATAGTATTTTATAACAGTAATTGATGTTCTATATCATCAATATTAGTATAATAGAAACCGGTTTGACTATAAATTTATGACTTTTAAATTCGTATTATTTTTGGTTGATCGTTGCTACTCTATACAATACTATTTTAATTCATTTTCTCTGGTTTTAAAGCAAAAAATACTCCTAAGCTATCTCAAATTCTTTATTTGCGCGCAGATTTGCACGTATATTGGCTCGTGAAAAGAAAAGGTCGACCAGTCCACCGATGAACTAAGCTTTATGTACCAATGAAAAAACATTCATATGGTACAAATTTAATGTAACACAGTGTGTTTCTTCCTTTTTCACCAAAAAAAAAAAAGTGTGTTTCTTCCTTTTGCTCTATTGTTTGCCACCAGTGTTCGATTCCGTATAGGCATAGCAACTGTGTTCTTTATTCATATGTACTTCATTTCTTTTCTTGGTTAAAAACCCTCACTGTCCCATAATTGCTTTAACTTTATTTATTTTTTTGTACGTTGAGCTGTTTAATTTGGATTTAATTTTTTTTTTTGTCTCGTATAGCAACTGTGTTGAATTTGGATTTTTTTTTTTGTCATGTTTTCGCTATGTTTTTCTTTTGCTTGCTCCGTGACTAGATTTGTGCTCATGCTTTACTAGGATTCTTGTTACAGTTCGTTCTGGATCTTTCAGAAACACTCTCTCGGGCTCCCCGGGGTAAGCGTGCGTACATCCTGACCCCCCAGACCCTGCTTAATTGCGGGATACACTGGGTTGTTGTTGTTGTAATTGTATTTTCATAAAAAAAAATTCAAATAAATGATGTGGTACGTGCATAATGTCGTGTGTTCTACACCCCAAATATGAATTCTATACCTTCAACTAATAACTAGTATTAGCAGCAAGTACATGTCAATCTCACAGAGAGTGCGTGCGACTTTGGTCAAACGTATTAAGCAAGCGAGCAATTCGTAATAAAGGTGAAAGTAATGATGAGCAAAAATAAAGTAAACGAGCAATGATTGCAAAGTAAATAATAAGAAAGAAGATATAGTTTCACTTATATTCGCTCATTGTCTTAGCTTTCCTCTGTCTCCTTTAGCTTGATCCTTAGGAATATGCATAAATAGCCATATAACGCGTAGATTCCGAACTTTGCAACTTTCAAGGCAATGAGCGTACTTTATGATAAAAACATAACTAAATGCAGTCTAAATGACCTAAGAATGACCTAAAATACCTATACAAATCACGCATTATCAAATCCCCCACACTTACATGATGGGAAGGTAAGGATTATCCAAAATGTCAGGTGGGTGCCTGCTTTGAGGAGAAACCTTTTGTCTGAGTCAGTCTTTGATGATTTAAATTTTGACATTAATACACGTAGGGGAACTAAGGTTGTCATCAAAAATGGTGTCACCCTTATTAAGACCATTAATTAAGAAAGGAGGGCTATACATTGTTATAGGCTCACCTGAACTTAATGTTTCTACCCATGTGATTAATGATGCAAATCTAAATCAAACAAAGATCTAGCATGAAAGGCTAGGCCATATAGGAAACATAGGCATGTCATATTTGTTTAAAAATGGATTGATTAACTTTAAACCTTGCAACCTTGACTTTTGTGAAAACTGCATTTTTGGTAAAAAAAATCTAAGCATCCCTTTAGCAAGTCCATCTACATTGCCTTCAGTCCCTTCGAGTATGTACACTCTGATCTGTGGGGGGCAGCACAGGTAGAGACAATTGGAGGAAGAAAATAATTCCTTTCTCTAATTGATCACTACTCTAGGAAAGTATGGGTGTACTTGTTAAAATCAAAGGATGAAGCTTTTGAAAGTTTTAAAGTATGGAATGCAATGGTTGAAAGTCAGTCCAATTTTAAATTAAAAGTCTTGAGAAAAGACAATGGCCTTGAGTTTTGCAATAAAGCCTTTGATGAATTTTGCCAGAAAAAGGGGATAAAAAGACATTTAACTATCCCTGGCACCCCTCAGCAGAATGACACTGCTGAGAGGATGAACAAGACCTTACATGAAAAAGCAAGGTGCATGCTCATTAGTGTTGGATTAAAAAGTTCCTTATGGGGTGAGGTTGTTACTACTGCTGGATATTTAATTAACAGAACCCCTTCATCTGTTGTGGACTTCAAAACTCCACAAGAGACGTGGTCAGGTGTCAAACCTGACATCACACACTTGAGACCATTTGGTTGCACTGCTTACTCCCACATATCACATGGAAAGTTACAACCTAGAGCTCAAAAGTGTGTGATGTTAGGATATCCTGAAGGAACTAAAGGCTATAGGTTGTTGGTAGTTCAACTTGGAGCTTATAAGTGTATCACATCTAGAAATGTTACTTTTAATAAACAAGATTTTCATTTAAAAAATGTGACCTATAATTGAGACTGCAGGTACCCCTAGAAGCAACCATACTGCTGGACTGTTTTATGAAGCAAATGACCAAGTTAACCATGATGAAGAAGAATTTGATAGTGGCTTCTCTCATTACTCAAGCCCTGGAAACTCAACACCTACTGATGAGCTGCATGAATCTGTTCCTGGGGCTGTTGAGAGTGAAAATGGGACTGACAAGAGCCTTGACAATTCTGATCAGCAAGGGAGTACTTCTCCCTCAGCCCATCATTCCGGTGAGAGCGTAAGTGCAACCTCCTCTTCTCCTGGAATTTCATCTTCATCTGAAACTTCACATGCTAATCATCAATTACTGCTTCTTCTGCTGTCGTGAATGATAATTCTGAGCATATTGTGCATGATTTGGCTGATTATCAACTGGTTAGAGATAGAGAACCTAGAGTTAGGATACCTAACAAAAGATTCATCTTCAACATTGTTGAATTTGCTTTCTTAGATGCTGAAACTATTAAGCATCTTACACCTGAATCTTATGAACAAGCCATGAAAAGCCCCATGTCAAATGAATGGTTAAAAGCTATGCATGAGGAAATTCAGTCTATGTATGCTAACAAAACTTAGATGCTTGTTCCTAAACCTAGAGGAGCTAAAGTTATAGAGTGCAAATGGATTTACAAGTTAAAAGATGGTCTTATTCCCACTGATCCACCTAAATACAAAGCTAGGCCAGTTGTCAAAGGCTTTAGGCAAAAGGAGGGAGTTGATTATAAAGACATATTTGCACATGTTGTTAAGCACAAAACTCTAAGACTTATGCTAGCTATGACCACGGTTAATGACTGGGAATTGGAACAAATGGATGTTAAGACCGCTTTTCTTCATGGAGACATGAAAGAGACCATATACATGAGCCAACCTAAGGGTTTTGTTGATAAAAGAAAAGCTGAACATGTGTGTTTGTTGAGGAAATTTATTTATGGTTTGAAACAATCCCCTAGACAATGGAACCTCAAATTTAATGCATAGGAGCAAATATGACACCTGCCTATATTACAAGAATGTTGTTTCTAAAAATCTGGATGTGGATGATATACTTCTGATTAGTAGTTGTAAAGTGCTCATTTCTGGTGTGAAAAATGATCTAAAAAGACATTTTGACATGAAGGATCTTGGTTCTGCTAAAAGGATTCTAGGGATGAACATTATTAGAAACAGATCTGAAAAAATCATGTGGATGTCTCAAAGTCATTACTTGCTTAAAATTCTGGATAGATTTTGCATGAACAACTCTAAGCCTACACCCATTCCCATAGGAGGGCATTTAGAGTTATACAGAGACCAGAGTATTAAAACCACTGAAGAATCTAACAAAATGAAAAACATTCCATATGATGTTGTTGCTGGTTCCATCATGTATGCTATGTTATGTACCATGCCAGATCTTGTTTTTGTTGTGAGTATTCTGAATAGATTTATGTCAAATCCCAGGGAGAAACACTGGACAACAATGAAATATCTACTTAGATACTTATGTGGCACTAAATCTATGTGTCTTATGTTTGCTGAACACTCTTCTAGAAATGATCTCCATGGATTTGTGACTCGGATTATGCTGGAAATAGGGATAATAGGAAGTCTACATCTGCATTCTTTTTCACCTGGGCTAGAAATTGTATAACTTGGAAGTCTCAATTGCAATCTATTGTTGCTCTGTCTACCACTGAAACTGAATATATTGCTGCAACTGAGGCTGCTAAAGAGGCCATATGGTTAAAAGGAATATTAAAAAAGATTGAAAGAGAGACTTATATCCCTGTTGTGTATTCTGATAGTCAAAGTGCTATATATCTTTGCAAGGATCCTGTGTATCATGAGAGAACCAAGCACATCGATGTTAGATTTCATTTCATTAGAGATGAGATTGAGAAAGAAAATATTTCTGTTGATAAGATCTTAGGAGATGTCAATCCTGCAGACTTTGGCACCAAAATTGTGTCTGCTAACAAATTCACTTTCTATAGGAATTTCCTAAAGATCTTTGATGTGCCTTGATGCATCAAAGGCACTTGGGTTGATGACTAACGGGAGAGGAAGATCCCTGGTGAAGATTCACTTGCTAGAGGAATGAAGATACTTGAACAAGCTCAGCATTAGGATGACATTTGTTGTAATGTAATCCTAAGTTTGTATTTGTTCATGTAAAGTTCTTGGATAACTAAAGCTTGGATTGGATAACTAGTAGAAGCACCACAGGTTAAGCAGTTGATGAGCCAAGGTCTCCAGCCTATGGTTCACCTATGGGACCCCAAGCTGGTCTTGGTTAGGACTCTTGGTAATGCCTTAGACTCTTGAAGACTCAGCTCTCGTTGAATGCAAGTGGGTATGTATCATAGTTGTTGTTGAAGGTTGGGCCGACCCACATCCAAGCCCATCCTTATTGTTCAACAACTTGTTACCGTTGTAGCCCTAGTCTTTGTGCTCTCCTATTTAAGTGATTACTATACGTACACAACTCACGAGAAGAGAGAGAAGCTCTGACGGCTAAAAACCCTAAGCAGAGAAAGGAGAGAGTGCGAGAGATGCTTCCTTGTTCTTCCATGGCGGCTCGGGTCCTGTTCCTTGGAGTCTGAAGATCGCCATTGCCATACGAAGAGCTGTGAAAGGGGGCGCGCTTAAGCCCTTTCGACTCTCTCTGAACCCTTTCTCTCTTGTTTTACTTGCTTTGTCTGCTCATCTGTGGTGATTCTCGTTTGATAATCCAAGCTTGTATCCAGACCTTGTATCTTCGTTCAAGTTAGTGGATTTTTCGGGATCGGGTCTCCCCTCTTGAGACCCCGCAGAGTAGGGCAACCGAACCGCGTTAACAACTCATGTGTCCTCTTTGTTTTTCTTTGTTGAATCGAACCGAATCTCGGAGTTGTTATCACGATTATTACATGTCCGATATGAGTACTGTCGGGAGACAAACAGTCCAGGCAAGCAGCAGTCGAAGCCGGCAGAATAGAGTCAGTCGCCGACTCCATGAGAGTGCGGTCGAAGTTTGAAGAAGTGGGCTCCGATGGGGAGAGTTCGGCTGAAGAAGGCAATTATGAAGGCAGGGGCTCCGACGAGAGTCCATCCGAAGAAGTTGAAGGGCTCCGATGATTTGAGTTGGGCCGAGGAAGAAGGCAATTATGGAGATTAATAAAGTGCTCCATGAATTTCAAGAAGATGAGATGTGCATCAAGAATCGAAGAAGATGAGAAGTGTATCAATCGATTATGATTCGAAGACGAACATCAATCAAGATTCGAAGTGCATCGATCTGAAGAATTTGAAGCCGAAGGGTCTGAAGACGTTGAAGACGATGAAGTGCGTCTGCTGGTAGAAATTCAAGGCGAAGATTAATGCGAGCGCCTCTGAAGAAAATTAAAGGAAAAAAAAGTGATTTTGTGGAATTTTAAATCAAGGGGAGATGTTAGATTAGTGATTTAAAATTAGGAAATTAATTAATTAAGAATTTGTGGATGTGTAGGCAATTGGGTAGTTAAAATATTAGTGTGCTGAGATTGTGCAGCAACAAGTGCCGGTTAGAGTTAGTTTTTTTAGGGTTAATTAGTGGGGATGAAAGTGCCTCACAACTACCGTTCAATTTTAGGTTTAGGTTTTCTATAAATTGTAATCATGTTTATCGGATTAATTGAATTGAGGAGTTGAAGTCAATCGCTCATCTCTTCCAACATAATAAACTATCAATTGATATTTTTATTGAATTTGAAGGGTTGAAATTCATTCAAACGTGTTAAATATCGAGTGAAATTGTAAAAAAAAAAAGAGAAGGAATTCCCCATTAATGGAAAATGGGTCTGTGCGGCATGGGGGAAGAAGCATGTTTTAACCATTCCGGAATGGCTCACTGGAAAGGACTTGTGGGTAGTACCCATAGGTCCCCGGTTCGAACCCCGGAATGATCGCTCTTTATTTACCAATTCAAGGAAGAAGCATGTTTCTTTTCTTTTTGGGACTTTTTAGTCGGGTTCCTAAATGAACCGAGCTAAAAAGTCCTTTTTTCTTCAAATGACCTTTTTTAGCTCGGTTCAGTACCGGGCTAAAAAACCATGGTCTTTGCGACCATAGTAGGACATGTCATATACTCCTTGGTCGTTGCGAACTACCCCACATGTGGTCGTTGCGACCATAGTCATTACGACTATGCACTAAATAAAGGGAAAAAATATTCTGCGGTAACGGAATTCGTGGGAAATGAAAACATTATTAGTCCGAATAGGATAGTTTAGTTTTATTATGTATTAAGAGAAAGTGTGAAGATTATTCGTAGAAAGTGTAAAGATTATTCGTAGAAAATGAATACATTATTCGGAAATAATTAGTGTTTGTGCAAATGGTGTGAAATTCGAAATATGATTCATCGACCAAAGAAAGACGTACTATTCGTAGGAAATCATAAATTATTCGTCCGAATTGATGTTACAATTATATTATTCGGTTAAATTAAAAAAAATATTCCATTAAATATGATGAATTATTCGGTTAAATTTGAGAGATTATTCGGGTTGATTATAAATATTATTCGTATGTAAGATGAAAATTATATTAGTAATATTATTCGGTTAAAATTATATTATTCGGTTAAACTTGATTTATTATTCGGTTATATTGTAGAGATTATTCGTGTGTAAGAGATTGATTATTTACATATTTATTTATTTTGGAATGTTAAAATAGTAATCAATAAACTTGTACAATATTTGGTAAAATCAAAAAGAGTATTTATAGGTACGAAGAAGTTTGAAACAATTATGTATAAAAATTATACATTATTTGGTAATTATTATTTGTAGATAATTTAATAATCATTAATTGGTTAATTTTGAGAGATTATGTATAAAAATTAGGAGGAAATGGTACTAAATACCACTTTTTCAAAAATCTTTGCAAAAATACCATCGTTTTGGAAAAGTTGGCAAAAATACCATTTTTCCCCAAATTTGCAAAAATGTCCAGGTTAACACCCCCTAAAAACCTGCTATCCTAGGTTATTATGCCCAAAAAAAAAATAAATTAAATTACAGATCTGGTCGCCGTCGGGGCGGATTTCCATTATCTTTTCTATTGGGTCCCGGATCTGAGTGGTTGCCGATGGTGTTCGCCGGGGGGGCTTGGTGGAGGGGGTGTGTGGTGGTGGGTCTCGGCCTGGATCTGGCCGGAGGTGGGCTCTGGCGCTCTGGGCTGTTGCTGTTCTCTCTCCTCTCCCTCGCTCTTGCCTTTTTCTCAGATCTGGACGTTGGTAAGGATTTCTCCGCCGCCGCTTGTCCGAGCTATTGGTTCCCGGATCTGAGCGGTTGCCGATGGTGTTCGCCGGGGGGCTTGGTGGAGGGGGTGTGTGGTGGTCAGTCTCGTGTCACCAGATCCCGATTTTTCAATGCTCCGAAATCTCCAAAAGTTCCGATTCGTCGAGTTCTTTCTCTATCCTCATGGCGATGGCTCCAATCGACGAAGAAGGTACGGTGCTCTCGAATTTCTCTCCTCTTCTAGCCCTAATTCGTTTAGTTTTGCTTAGATTTGCTTTTTCTAGTGCGTTTTCCTCTCAGATCTGGGCAGTGGTGGCTCGGACCCGCTTCCCTTTGCTCGCTATTGGGCTCTGCGCTTGTGGTGGCGGCCATGGTGGAACCAGTGGAGTCGTGGCTTGAATTCCGGCCGGTCCTGGTTCGGCTCGCTCCTGTGAAGGTGGTCCTAGTGGGCTGGTGGTGGGTTTGGGTGCTTCCCTGGCTGATTTGGGAGGATGTGGTGGGTGCTTTTCCGGATCTGGCGGTGCTCATCTCCCAGATCTGGTGGGTATTCTCTGGTTCGGCCTCGTTTCTGGCCGGTGAGGAGGTGGTGGGTTGGGGGTTTGTGAGTTGGGGCCTGTGGGGTGGGGGCTGAAGCATCTTGGCTCCTCCGGGTCTCGTCATCCCTTCCCCGTCGTTCTCTTTGCGTGGGTGGTTTCGAGGAGGTGCCAGTAGGGTGCCGATGACTCCCGCTACGCCGTCATCTCTCTCTCTCTCTCCCCTTGGGACAACCTGCAACCGGCTAAGCAATTCCCCCATCCTATTTGCACTAATACCACATATGGTATTTTTGCTATTTTTGCAAATTTTCAAAAAAAATGGTATTTTTGCAAACACACCAAAAAAAGTGGTATTTGTGCAAATAGCCCAAAAATTAGTGCCTTGTGCGCGCTTAAAGTCTTAGACACTTGTGGACCCCCAAGGATGTGAAATTGTACATGTGCAAATTAATTTGTCAAGAATTTAGAAACTTCTAAATTTACCTGCAAATTTAAGAAATGGAAAATTTCCGACGACATAAAGACATTGACGAAGGACTAGTTGTATTAGAGTATATGTGTACTATTGTGTATAATATATAGGTTCAAAAATGTAAATCTTTTTAGATATTTGTACACAAATTAAGGAAATCATAAACTTATTCCATTTATACCTGTAATTAATTATCCACAACCCTTATCGACCAATAAAATTTGACTAAAAAGTCAAAAAAGTAATAATTCTCATATATAAACACCTAGAAAATCTAAAACGACTTGTATTTTCAAATAAAAATCTAAGTTTAACGGAGGGTATTCTACTAATCATATATGCGGCTTAGGTAGATAGGGATTCATTGTTACGTTTTAACCATTCCGGAATGGCTCACCGGAAAGGACTTGTGGATAATAGTCATAGGTCCCCGGTTCGAACCATTCCGACAATTTAAACCAGAGCTGTTCTTCGATCATTGTAACAACTTTTTCTGAATATATCATATCAATATACAGCTCATCTTCATCTTCTCCTTCCTCCTCCGAGCTACGTTTGATCAGCAATTAAGTTGCACTAGTCTTAAGCTTTACATTTGAATATTTCATTACGCAGATCGACTTGGAAAAAATCTGTACTTTCGATTGATTGAATTTGAGTTTTAATTTAGACAGCACGTTCTATTTATACATCATGAAAAGTAAAACTTGATCACAAGCCACTAACTTTGATCAAACCATACGTGTTGACCAATGCATGCCTCAATAGACTTCATGTATAAAGACATTGACAAAGGGCTAGTTGAACTAGTCTTGAGCTCTACATTTGAACACTTGAGCTCTAGTAAGGAGCAGTTATGATCAGCATCCTCAGCATCGATGGAGGCGGGATCCGAGGCATTATCCCCGCAACCATCCTTTGCTTGCTCGAGGAGCATCTCCAGGTGAACAATTTTTTAGCTTCTTGAACTCGCTCCTGATTCCTGATCGAAGTAGTTGTTGATCGGATTCTTGATTAATGTGTAAGCAGAAAATAGATGGGGAAGAAGCAAGAATCGCAGACTACTTTGACATCATAGCTGGGACGAGCACTGGTAGTCTCATTACCGCGCTGCTTGTTGCACCTGAGAACGGCACTGACCGCCCTCATCCTGCCTCTCAAATCCTCGAATTCTACAAGACAGACGGCCCTAAAATCTTCTCTAAGGAATCCGAGTTTGCCTATCAAGCTACACATTACAAGTACTATTCTTTCATTAATTTGCTGACAAAATAATTTATTCAGTAAATTTGCAATAGAACTAGTTGTAATGTACATATATATTCATTGATCTTTTAATAGGCCAGGCGAAGGGTCGTCGAAGAAGGAAAAGTTAAAGCGTTATACGGGGTACAACCATGGCAAAAAGGTTATGAAGAAACTCGTGTATGCCAAATACGACAGCGTGCACCTTAAAAACCGAGTCAGCGATCTGGTTGGGGATACAAAGATCGCTGACACTTGTACAAAAGTTGTGATCCCTGCCTTTAGTACTATGCTCAATGCCCCTCTTGTTTTCTCCCATTCACAGGTACTCTCATCGATGACACTCCTCTTGAATTCGATTCTTACTTTAATTCGCTAAATACACATATATATATGCTGCAGAGAGATCCCGGTATAAAGCTAGCAGATGCTGTAATCAGCTCCAGCGCAGCTCCATATTTCTTCCCTTTGCATCGGTTCTCCATTGCGGAGCAAAAGCATGAACTCATTGATGGTGGAATTGTTGCTAATAACCCGGCAAGTAGTTTTAATTATAACTCGATCCATTTAGCTTAGCCTTTATGAGCTAATTAAGCTGGCTATAACAGCGTGCTTGTTGATCAATCGATGCAGGTGATACTAGCAATAGGCGAGGCGAAGAAGGCACACCCGAACCACGCTGAAAGCTTCCAATGTTATAGGATTCTGTCACTTGGTACCGGCATAGTAGATGGGAAGAGCTTGCCAAGATTGCTAACTAGACGCGGAGGCATTGTGGATTGGTTCAACCCGATAAGGGGCACGCCGCCTTTGGTAGATGTGATGCTTAGAGCTAATGCTCTCACCGCTGACATTTATACTTCAATCATGCTCGGCAACTGCAACCAATTCCCTTATTATTTGCGCATCCAGGTAATGCATATGTCATAAATTGACGAACTACATACTCCTTTCATTGTCAATTGATCGATTTTGAAACAAAATATATGTTATATACATTGGTAAATTTGATCAAGTTGTTTTGATACATATGAATAGGAATATAACCTAGAGAAAAAGCTCGACAAAATGAACGTGGCGAGTCCTGAAAACCTCGAAGCTCTACGGAAGGTTGCAAAGAATCTCATGGAGAAGCCTGTGACGGTCACAAATGCGTCCACCGGCTTGAAAGAAAAGCTGAATGGCGCAGGTGCACCAAGCAACAATGGTGATGCCCTTGCCGAGTAAGGACCAAAACATGCATGACCTTATAATTTCATACCTTAGTTTATATATAAAACCGATGTCGAAAGTGAATTGACTGGCCATATATTTTTAGTTTAATAGAAACTGGTTTGACTATAAAATTATGACTTTGAAATTTCGTATTATATATTTTTAGTTCATCGTTGGTAGTTCAAATTATTTAAATTTACTTTTTCTGGTTTACAAGCAAAAAGCACTCCTAGGCTATCTTAAAATTTTGATTTGCACGCAGGTTTGCACGTATGTTGGCTTGTGAAAAGAAAAGGTCGACCAGTCCACCGATGAACTATTGAGCTTTATGTACGAATAAACAAACACTCATAAAAGCAAGGATTCAAGGGTGAATTGGACTTTGCTACCTCTCACCCAAAAAATTGTACAATTTAAGAGAAATGAAGGATATAGTACAAATTTAATGCAACGTTGGTTTCTTCCTGTTGTTCTATTGTCTGCCACCAGTGTTCGATTCCGTCTAGCAACTGTGTTCTTTATTTTTCTTATGTACTTCATTTCTTTTCTTGGTTAAAAACCTTCATTGTCCCATAATTGTTGTCTTTATTTATTTTTTTGCATGTAGAGGTGTTTAATTTATATTTCCATTGCATTTGGATTTAAGTTTTTATAATTGTATTTTCATAAAAAAAAATTAAATATATGATGCATTTTAAAGTGTTTATATATTTGTATATATACATTGAAGCGTTCTTAGAAAATCATCAACATTTATTATCTCATTTTGATGACACATTCCTCATTTTATAGGAAAAGGCGGATAATAACTGCTTAAATATAATTCGAATGAAAGTGTTTAATATACTTCTTGGATTTAAGAACTCGATGTGCGGTCTAGTCTAATTGCTTCGTGATAAATTAGGATCATGATCTTTGTCTTATTCTTCATTACTATTCAATTGTCGTATTTGAGGTAACTTATGAGGTGAAAAGTATATTCTAGAAGTGTTTCTTCTTCGTTCAAGAGATCGATATGAGAACTCAACTCCGAGGGTTTTAGGTCTAGGAGGCCAGGTAATTAATTTACCGAGCTTGCTTTTGTATCTTGTAAGATCGGTCCCTTATTTCTGAAGCGGAAGGGATATTTATAGAGTCAAGTGTGGGTGGTCGATGAGACCTCATGGTAAGAACGCGATACGTGGACCAATAGGGTGGCGCCAACGAGATGGTGCATGATGCCCACTCTTGACCGCACGACATAATGTCGGCATAGTGCAAGTGACATCATTTGGCATGGCGGGCGTCGCAAGGGGTGAGCCAATGAGTGCTTGATAGTGAAGCAAAGTAGGTGCCCTTATGACCGACTCCCTTTCATCTGATCACAAATATCAAGAAAGAAGTGAATTGAGTGTTTGTAGATCGCGATGTTTCGAGTGAGTAAGGATCCTGACCATAGAGGTGAGGAAATGGTACAACTGATGCGATCGTGAACCACCATCACATCCTACACTTTGTTAATATGTCAAGCAAAAGCAATGAGGTACAAATAGAGGAATATTTTCTAGAGTTCTTGAATGTGAATGATACATCCGGTTTGGGGCTTTTTAATGAATTGATCGAGGCATTTAAATCTCTTGAGCTAAATGTTGCTGATGTGAGGGGTCAAGGATACGATAATGGTTCTAATATGAAGGGAAAACACCAAGGAGTCCAAAAACGATTACTTGAAATAAACCCAAGAGCGTTATATATGTCATGTGCTTGTCATAGTCTTAATCTCACTCTTAGTGATATGGCACATTCTTGTGTGAAAGTTGTTTCCTTTTTTGGTGTGGTACAACACATATATACCTTATTTTCTAGTTCTACAAAAAGATGGAAGGTTTTATTAGATAATGTTCATGGCTTAACACTTAAATCTTTGTGCAATACTCGTTGGGAAAGTCGAATAAAAAGTGTTAAAGCTATTAGATTTCAGACTCCTCAAATAATATTAGCTTGATTGGAGTTATGTCAATCCTGTGATGATGCTAAGTCAAAGAGTGAAGTTGAAAGTTTATGTAAAGCACTTGAAAGTTTCGAGTTTTTGCTTGGCATGATTATTTGGTATGATATCTTAGTTACTATTAACATGGTGAGTAAGAAATTGCAATCTAAGTCTATGTGTATTGATACTACCATGACTTTGATAGAAGGTATAATGTCTCATTTTCAAAAGTATAGAAATGAAGGATTTGTTTCAAGTATGAATATTGCTAAGAGCCTAACATGTGAAATGAATATAGAACCTGTTTTTGAAACTAAACGCCGAATCTATAGAAAAAAGCAATATGATGAGAATGATAATGAAGAAGTACAATCACCCGAGGAGGCCTTTAGATTAAATTACTTCATAGTCATTGTGGATATAGCAATTTGTTCATTAGAAAAAAGATTTGAGCAGTTGAAGTTGTTTGAAAGTATATTTGGTTTCTTACTTGATTCAAAGAGATTGAAGTTCTTGGATGAAAATGAACTTAGAGAATGTTGCATCAAATTTCATGCTACCTTTTCTCATGATAATGTTTTTGATGTTGATTTAGAGGATCTGTATTCTGAGCTGAAAGTGTTACAAACCATTTTACCGGATGCCCCAAAGACAATATATAATTGAGATTATGAAATTTGTAAAAGATGTTGGTTGTTATCCAAATGTTGTAATTGCATGTCGTATTTTATTAACTATACCTGTAACTTTAGCATCAGCCGAAAGAAGTTTATCAAAGTTAAAATTATTGAAAACCTACTTAAGGTCATCGATGTCACAAGAAAGATTGAATGGTCTAGCCATTTTAAGTATTGAAAAAGACATGGTGGAAGATTTAGGCTGTGTTTGGCACTAGATGGAGATTATAGGGATTATGGGGATTTCAGTAGATGTTAGGAGATGGAGATTATTTTGGTAGATTAATGGGATTGTGGGGATTGAGATTATGGAGGTCGGAAATCTCGTAAAAGGTGTTTGGTTGGTATGAGATTGTGGTGTATTATAAAGTAACAAAAGGTCGGAATTGCCCCTAAAAAAACCCCTCATACCCCTCCTTCTTCCTCCCAAACCCACACTGCGAATAATCAGAGTTCACATTCGTCGGCTCCCACACGACACCCCGACAGCTTGAGAACGTCCTTGCCGAGGAACAAGGCCAAACCGAAAGGAATGAGGATTGAACCCAGGGCCGGAACCCGAGTTGATTTGGGTGCTACACGAGAGAAGTCGGGAAAAGAGGGCACTCCGACAAGAAACCCGCGAAGACATAGGGGAACCCTAAATTAATTTGACAAAATCGGGATGAAGAAGGCTCACCCCAAAAGTGAACTCGAAACAGTAGGAGGGAGGGGGCCGAGCAGAGGCGGAGATGGCGACCACTGGATAACACAACAGTTGGTCGAACAGATATAGAGGGAGGCGAAACAAGGTCGAGGCCAGCGAGAACCTCACCGGAAGAGAGACCAAATCAAGAGGCCAGAGGCGTCGGATTGGTAAGCGATGACAAATAGATGCCAGGTCGGAGACGGCTGAAGCCAGATTGAGGCGGCCGAGGCCGAGGTGAGGTGGCCGGAGCCTTGGTGGCAGTGGTGGCGAAGTGCCGATATCTCAGGCGCGGAGGCTCTCCTCTCTCTACTTGCGCTCTCCCAGTCCCAGATCTGAAATGGAATCGTAGAGGAGAAGAGGGCAAAATTGGATCTCATATACCGAAATCCCCCCACAATCTGCACAATCTTGGGGTCCCAAGATTGTGAAAGAATCTCCCAAAAACCCCATAATCCCCAATCCAGATTTTGCACAATCCCCCCGCCGAACACCATCGCAACCCCTCAAATCTAATTTGTATTTTAGAGGAATCTCCCAAAAACCCCCCACAATCCCCTACCAAACACACGCTTAGAGATTGATACTATTATTGATGATTTTGCATCAAAAAATGCAAAAAGAAATCACATAACATGATCATTTGTGTATTTGTGCATGTGACGGGTATTCAAACAATGTTGGAGAGGATGGTACAAGCTTCTGTTGCTCGCTTATGAAGAGTTCTATTGTGATGTGCTATGCTGTGCAAGTGTGTTGCTGCTACTACTGAAGGATCTGCTGCTGGCTGCTAATATGTCTCGTGTTTTGCTGATTACGAAGGATCTGCTATTGCCACTACTATAGGATCTGCTGCTGCTATGTTCTACTGAAATGTCGCTTATGAAGTGTTCTACTACTTTTTCTATTCTTGTCAATTTAGCCTTATTATTATTCTAAACATTGTGCTTCGTTTTATTTCAGAAATGATATGAATATTAAGTCATTTGTTTGTGATTATTATAAATTTCAAATTATTAGGGCCCCTTAATTTTTATTCGCCCCGTGCCTCAATTATATAAGGATCGGCCCATACTCTATGTACCTGTTATATTTTGCGTTGGGTAACCTATTTATGACGTATAAGCGATAATTCTGAGATGGTCATTTATTGGGGTATCGTCACACATTATTAGGTGATATTAATAACTCTTCCAATTGTGTTCATTGTATTAGGCGATTTTAGCCTATCCTAACTTTTATTTTTGGTTCCATCTCTATACGTATAACAAATGTGGTGCGATATTATGAATATTACCTCAATGTGAGATTTGATCATATCATCATCAAATTTCTATGCTAAAGCATTGTCAATTGTCACTATCAAACTACGACATCAATTTTATTATTCAAATAATGAAAGGTCGCAAACAAAAAAAAAATCATGTATGAAAGTTTTGCAAAAAATATTTATGGGCTAAAGGAGCATGATTGAACTACCCGATGGAGGGAGTGCAAATTGTGCAATCAAGCGGTGGCAACAAGGGAAGCATTGATGAACAAGGCACGTATAGCCCACGGAACAGCCAAGCCAGTGAAGACTCCACCGGCTATGGTGATCGACAACAACGAGATGAGTCTGCAGAAATCTGCGACCTTGGGATACAAGTGTTTGAGGAAAACGGTCATCACACCTCCACAAAAGGCAAAGTTGAGGCCTAATAAGAATGCGTGGAAGTAGGAGGGCCTGCCTCTGAAGATGATCGTCGGAACAGGGCTTCCGTGTATCTTCTCGTAGGGAAATTGCAGCAACGAAAACACGGCGGTGAAGGAGATGGCGGATATAATCCCTTCCACAGAGTATTTCCCCATAATACTATATCATATGATCGATGAGGAAGAAGAAAGACGAGTTAGGTTGTTGGATGGCACCTACAAAAGTTTGAACACCAGAAGGAGAGTTTATACTTTATATAGATGGGCCATCTTTGGGCTATTTAAGAATCCACGAGCCCATTTGCATCAAGAAGCAATATATAGCCCTTAATTAAGTCGTCGTATATGTACAAAATGCATGTGAACCCTGTGGAATATAGTAGATGAGGATCATCTTATTCATAGCATTTTATAAAATGCACATTTACTTTTCTGTAGAAGGGTAGATCTGTCATTTCACACCATAACAGAATTCCCCTTCCCTGTACAAATGGTGGTTGGCGCCATCAGTTGAGCTTGATAAAAATTGGTTGTAACAAACTGAGATACAGAGAGCTTGAGCTCTTCTTCCTCAATCAATGAAATTCTGAAGTTTCATAGATTCTCTATTGTTCAAATGGTATCAGAGCGGAGTTAGATCCGGCGTTGCTCGCTTTGATTTTCGTAAGCGATTTTACTGGATTGATTCTAGTGGTGTGGGATCCGGTCGCATCGCTTTTGTTATTTGCGAGTGCCATGGCTGGAAGAGGATCGACACCACCAAATGGACAAAGCTTTGCTGATGTCGTTAATGGAGCTGGAAGAGGAACTTTTGTTAGCGTCACACCGCCGGCGCCTGGAACTGCAAATAGAGGTATTAATGGCGGATTTTATGGAGGATTGCAATTTGGGGATCTGGCACAAGGTATGAATGTTGTGCACTACAATCCTTTATTTCTGTCAAATTCGGACCATCCAGGGGCTCAATTAGTGTCAACGATGTTCAATGGTTCCAATTTCATAAGTTGGAGCCGTGCTGTACGAATGGCATTAGGAGCCAAGGCAAAATTGGGGTTTATCACAGGCAGTTGTGTCAAACCTCCTTTGGAAAGCGAAGATTATGATAAATGGGAGCGAGCCGACTATATGGTTAGATACTGGCTTTTCAATTCAATGACTAGTGATGTATCTGAGACACTCATGTATATCGAATCTGCAAGAGAGCTGTGGGATGAAATCAGGGAGCGTTTTTACGAGTCTAATGATCCATTGATCTATCAACTGCGCAGAGATTTAGGCAACATCAGGCAAGAAAATCTGTCTGTTGGGGCCTATTATGGGAAAATTAAGAAAGTATGGGACGAATTGCAGCTACTGGATGGAATTCCTGGATGCACTTGTGGAGGAATTAGTGGATGCAGCTGTGGATTGTTGAAGAAAATCATTGAGAGGGAGGAAAAGGCAAAGGTAATGCAATTCCTAATGGGATTGAATGATGTCTATGAGCCAATGCGTAGCAATATCCTATCCAAAGATCCCATGCCTGGTCTCCTTAAGGTGTTTCAAATGGCTGTACAGTTAGAAAGATCTAAGGGAGTTACTTCTGCTCTTCCTACTGATGTGAATGCCATGGCTGTTGGCAAGATGTACCAGTCTGAGTTGGAGGCCAATGCTGTGAATAGATATGCTGCTAGTAGACAAACTGACAACAGACAGTTGGACAACAGGTTTGCAGATCAGAGTAGATATGAGCAGGCTAAAAGAGAGTTCAAGAAGGCTAAGCTGGAGCGGTTATGCTCCTATTGTGGTGAAAGAGGGCACACAAAGGATACCTGTTTCAAGCTAGTAGGCTATCCTGAGTGGTTCAGAGGCCCTAAGGAGGATGATAAGGGTAGGCAAACTGGGAAAATGGCTGCTCAGTTTGAGATACCTCAGCATGACAGTCCTCTTGACCAGGTTCATCAAGAGATAAATCCTGATCCAGCTATGGTTAATGCCATATATAATGAGGTGGTGAGAATGATGAAAGGGAAATCACACATGGATCATTCTGAGAGCTCGGTTAACCAGGCTTTTGTTCACTTTGCAGGTACTTTGAGTACCTCCTTTCTTATTGGTACAAATAAAACTGACAGTAGCACTTGGATAGTTGATTCTGGTGCTACAGATCACATAGCATTTGATACTACTATTTTTTCTGAAATTGTTCCATTACACAATGCTATCTCTTTGGGATTACCTGATGGTTCTCACATTTCTGTGACCTCTCATGGGACAGTCATGTTGCAATCCAGGCTTGTGTTGAAAAATGTTCTTTATGTACCTCAGTTTCAACACAACTTGCTATCTGTTTCTAAAGTCCTTGGTGATCAGAAATTAGTTTTCAGCTTTGATGATAAGCACTGTTGGTTACAGGACCCTTTAACTAAAGCAGTTGTCACTAGAGGATGGGAGAGTGCAGGCTTATACAGGATACAGAAGCAGATAAGCACCTGTCAGTATGTTCAGCCTCACTTCAATGGTAATTCTAGCTGTAATAAAATTGACAATGTTCATGTTCTTCATGCCAGATTGGGACATATGTCTCTCTCCAAAATGAGACATTTAGATTTTTGTAAAACTGAGAATGTATCTCAGCTTGATTGTGATGCTTGCAACATGACTAAGATTCATAGACTCAAGTTTGATAGGAGTGAATCTATGGCAGATCATCCATTCCAGTTGGTACACATGGACTTGTGGGGTCCATACAAGACTCCCTCAATCTGTGGTGCCAAGTATTTCCTCACTATTCTTGATGATTGCTCAAGAACTACTTGGACCTACCTTCTTCAAGACAAGTTGCTTGTCTTAAGATGTGTTTCCAATTTTTTAAAATTGGTTGAGACTCAGTTTATGACGTCTGTTAAGTGTATTAGGACAGACAATGGTACAGAATTTACTCAGAAAGGATGTGTTGAGTTGTTTAGTAACCTTGGTATTGTTCATCAGAAATCTGCTCCTGGAGTTCATGAGCAGAATGGGAGAGTGGAAAGAAAACATAGGCATTTAGTTGAAACTGCTAGAGCTATTAGAGTGTTTGCTGGTCTTCCAATTAAATTTTGGGGAGATTGTTTGCTAAGTGCTACATACCTGATCAACAAAATGCCATCTGCTGTCCTTAAGTGGAAATCTCCTTTTGAGGTTCTATTTCATCAGGCTCCTGCTTATGATCAGCTCAGAGTGGTTGGCTGTTTGTGCTATGCACTTCAGCCTAATGATCATAGGGACAAACTTAGTAGTGTGGGTAGAAGATGCATTTTTCTGGGATACCCACCAGGACAAAAAGCTTATAAGCTTTATGATCTAGACAGGCAGTGCATCATCATCAGTAGGCATGTGAAATTTGTGGAATCTGTCCTTCCATTTAGGAATTGCTCCCAGTCTCAAGCTCCTAGAGTGCCTGCTTTCCCTTCTATCACCTTGGATGATTTCCCTGAAGGTGATCCCATCACTGCCACTCATATACCTCCTACTGAAGGGGAGTCACCTGTGAGTGATCATCTTATTCCTGACCAGTCAAATGAAGTGGCTCCTGATAGTGCTAATTCACTATCCTCTCAGAATTCTGTTGCTCCTGATATTCACCTGGCCAGTCCTCCTATCCTTCCTAAAAGGACAGTCAGGCCTCCTCCTCGTCTTCATGACTATGTTTGCTCAGGTTTGCCATCTAGAAGCTGCAGTTCAGATGAATCCATGTCCCAATCATTTGCTGTCTTTTCCACCACCAACTTAGCTCATCTATCCCCAGCCTACATTGAGTCATTTGTAAACATGTGTGCTTCTTTTGAACCAAACAGCTATGCTCAAGCCAAAGGGGTGGCTCATTGGGAACTAGCTATGAAGAATGAGCTCACTGCCTTAGAGAGCAACCACACATGGTCTCTCCTTCCTCTTCCTGATGGGAAGAAAGCCATTGGTTCAAAGTGGATCTACAAAATCAAGTATAGGCCTGATGGATCCATTGAAAGATATAAAGCCAGACTAGTTGCAAAAGGGTTTAACCAAGTCAAAGACAAAGATTATAAACAAACCTTTTCCCCTGTGGCTAAACTATCAACTGTGAGAGTCATCCTGGCTTTAGCTGCTGTCAGAGGTTGGGTGCTCCACCAACTTGATGTTAATAATGCTTTCCTCCATGGCTATTTGGAAGAGGAAGTGTACATGACTCCACCTTTGGGATATGAGGTTCAGAAAGGGTTGGTGTGCAAGCTGAACAGGTCTCTCTATGGCCTCAAGCAAGCTAGTAGACAATGGAACCATGAACTCACTAAGTTCCTTACTAGTCTAGGATTTACTCAATCCAAGCATGACTACTCTCTCTTTGTGAAATCTCAGGGTTCATCTATGACAGTTGCTCTTGTTTATGTAGATGACATGCTACTTTTAGGCAACTCCTCTCAGGAAATCAGTGACACTAAGCAAGCTTTGCACACAGCCTTTACCATCAAGGACTTGGGTATTGCTAGGTATTTCTTAGGCATGGAAATATCGAGATCATCATCTGGGATCCTGCTCAACCAAAGAAAATACATCCTTGACATTTTGAAGGATGCTCACATGGAAGGATGCAAGCCTGCATCTTTTCCTATGCAGCATGGCACAAAGCTTTCAGCTTCTGATGGTGAGCCTATGGACAATCCTGAGTGTTACAGAAGGATCATTGGCAGGCTCCTCTACCTCACACTTACTAGGCCAGACATATCATACTCTGTCCAACAGTTAAGTCAGTACCTCCAAAACCCTCTTACACCTCACTGGAATGCAGCTATGTACCTATTAAGATACCTCAAGGGAAGCTTCAACCTGACCCTTTCATGCCCATCTTCGTCTTCCCTCAATCCAGTAGCATACAGTGATGCTGATTGGGGAAATTGTCGTGATACTGGCAGATCTTTAACTGGATTTTGTGTCTTTCTGGGTTCAGCTTTGGTATCCTGGAAAACTAAGAAGCAAAAGGTTGTTTCAAAGTCTTCCACCGAGAGTGAATATAGGAGCATGTCAGCTGCTGCTAGTGAGCTGGTTTGGCTTCATGGGTTGCTATCTGATTTGAAGATTCATGTCCAGCTTCCCATCACATTGAATTGTGACAATAAATCTGCCCAGGAACTAGCTGCTAATCCCATATTTCATGAGAGGACTAAGCATGTCCGCATAGATAGCCATTTTATCAGGGAAATGGTTCAGGCAAAGTTCATTCGCACAGCACATGTTTCATCTGCTTTGCAAATTGCTGATGTGCTCACTAAAGCCTTAGGAGCCTCTCAGCACCAGTTCCTTACTTCCAAGCTTGGCCTAGTATTACCCATAGCTAGTCAAGCTTGAGGGGTAGTAGATGAGGATCATCTTATTCATAGCATTTTATAAAATGCACATTTACTTTTCTGTAGAAGGGTAGATCTGTCATTTCACACCATAACAGAATTCCCCTTCCCTGTACAAATGGTGGTTGGCGCCATCAGTTGAGCTTGATAAAAATTGGTTGTAACAAACTGAGATACAGAGAGCTTGAGCTCTTCTTCCTCAATCAATGAAATTCTGAAGTTTCATAGATTCTCTATTGTTCAAAAACCCCCAACCAAGAATCAGAAATTTCGAGGCGATTACTTAAGGGAGAATTTGAATTCATCAAACCACCTTTAACGATAAAGATAGAATATGTTACTCCATCTCAAAATATAAGTCATTTCATTTTTTTGACATATGTTTTTAAAAAGTTAAAAACTACGGAGTATATAAAATACTAAGAATTTTTTTTTATTAATTTTTAAAAATAATATTATACGCACCATGTGTGCATACAGTTCAACTGTTACAGGTGTATGCACACAAGGTGCGGTTCGGCAACCCAATCTACAATAGTCCCTTTTGAAATATATTATTTTCTTTACCAAATATATTTGGATGTATCTTTTGAAATATATACAAAAGTGACACAAACCATACATTCGTTAAATTCAAATCGATCACGTACTAATCGCACTCTACATGATTCACCCGATCAGTTACCCATTTACCCTGTGTCTTAAAAAAATCGAGTAAGTCAATCATCCATGTGTGATTTTTGCCATCAACTCGATCTACCTGTGTAGACATGGGACCACCGCGTCCAACTACCAGCCTTGACACCTAGTGGACATTTTTGTATATAAGTACGAGTAGTCGAGTAATTTCATATTAATTAATTAACAAAGTTAAAAGCTAGACTTTGAACGTTGACCCCAAAAGCCATATATATATATATATATATAGAGAGAGAGAGAGAGTTGCGCTCCGGTGAAAATCAAAATTATGGTGAAAATCGTGAGGAGTGATTTGATTGGATGATAACAATGTAAGTACACGCGCGCCACTAGCCCGTAGGTACCAAAAATAGTGCGCGTCCACTGTAGCGTTTAAAAAACAAAATCTATATTATAATACTAAAGGAGAAGTCGCCTAAGACATGTGACGACTTCTCCTTTAAAGTAGGCATTTTCCATTAATAATTAATTAACTTATTTTTACAAATTCCATTAACAACTTCATTCATTTAATTAATTTATTAATAACACAAAATCTTAACAAATCTTATCCTAATTAAGTATTGATTTTTTTATTTTTTATTGTTTGCAGTAATATTTTGATCAAATCTTAACAAATGCAAATTAGTTAAGATATCATAATTTAATTTTTTTTCTTTAACATTTCAAAAAGATTTATAATATCTTTAGTCCTATTTATTTTCAGTATAAAATTGTGTCGTCTCCATCTTCGGGCAACATTGTATGTATTAAACTTGCTTAATTACATTGCCCGCTAACAAAATATCTTTCTTTAATAGTTATATGCTACTATATATATAATTGGTTTAATAGCTCATCTATGTAGATTTGTAATTTTTTGTTATATTCATTCATCTTTAATATTATTTTTATTTCTTATGATGATTGCAAATTGATATTCGTTAATGTCTTAGAGCATCCACAACCCACATATTGTGGGTGTCTTAAAATTAACAAAAAAAAATGTCAGAATATTTAAATAAAAGTCAGATTATTTGTAGAACCAATGTGAGAGAGTATATGGAAGAAGAAACCCACGTACTTTCTTGGTTCAAGTGCAATTTCTGATATTTTTTTTTAATAAAAAAATGGTTAAGACACTCAACTTGAGTGTCACCAATGGTGACTCACCATTGTGGATGCTCTTATGTATTCCGACAATGCATCATTAGCTCTTTTGAATTTAGGAGATGCAAGAGGGAGAATAAATGTTGCAATTCTGTTATAAATAAACATTTAGTATTATCTCAATCATCATCGAATCTATCTATCTATATTTGTGTGTGTGTGTATAATACTAAAGGAGAAGTCGCTTACGTCATGTGACGACTTCTCCTTTAAAGTGGCTTGTTTTTATTTTTTATTTAGGATTTGTTACTTAATTAGATTAATTACATTAATAATAAAAAAGAATTAGATTTAAAAATTAAAATATTAATTGATTGTCATCCCACTTATCCGATTAGTTTTAAGATATGCTGATTAATTGATTGTTAAAGTGGTTTTTTTAAATTTGTTAATTAATTAATCTAATTAATTTAATTAAGTATTCTAATTAATATATGCCGATAGGATTTGTTAATTAATTAATTTCAAATCAAATTAATGTCCTTATAAATGATAGAGTAGACATGTCAATCAGATCATTCGGGTCGGGTTCGGGTTCGGGTCATTCGAGTCCCGGGTAAATCTGGTTCCAGGTCAATCGGGTTACCGGTCATTCCGGGTCGAGCCAAACCGGGTTTGTCCCGGGTTTGGGTCGACTCATCGGGTCAAAAAACTTGAACTTTCTGAAGATTTTTTAAAAATAATAAAATTAAATAAAAATTAAATTGTAATATAAATATGTCAAATTAAACTAAATAATAATATTATAATTAAATTTATAGATATCATAATAATAATAATAATAATATATTGATATTTTAAGCATAAAAAATCATATCTATACAAATAAGTGTTCTAAACATACTATAATTATAAAATATATAAGTTATTTAACTTATGAGTGTCCTTAACGAATACAATTGCACGACAAATCTGTGTGGGGTCAATTTGGTACCTTTGTGGTGTCTACAAAGTGATGACTCACCGGGTCGATTTTGACCCAATGGGTTACCGGGTCTTGACCATAAAAATACCGGGTAATTCGGGTTCGGGTCGATTTCGGGTCTCGGGTCAAAAACACCGGGTTCTAACCCGTAAAACTATCGGGCGTACAGGTCGGGTTTTTTGGGTCGGATCATGTTTTGACAAGTCTATGATAGAGTAATTAATAATTAATAAATAGAAATAACCATATATACTGATATGATACATACAACTAATAATATATACCGATAGGATTTGCCAATCAGGTGGTTATGATTTGCCAATCAGGTCGTGAAGAGGTGAGACCACATGGTGTAGGAGCTAGATTCATGATCAAGGATGATGGGGATGCATTTTTTGATGTTGGAGATCGTGAGATCAGTGGAGTGGAAGGGCGGCTTGGTAGGAGTTGGTTCGGCCATTGGGACAAGAGGGAGAGAGGAGAGTCGAGAGGGGGGAGGTCGGCGGCAAGGGGAGGCCGAGAGGGGTGAGGTCGGCGTTGGCTAAGGGAGGAGGTGGCCGGCGGCTAGGGTTAGAGAAGAGGAAAAAAATTAGGGTTCCAAGGTTTTAGGTTGTGATACCATGTAAGATCATGAGATTGATTGTAAAGTCCTCCTTGAGGGTTTCATTCATTAGACAATGATATATATAGGTTACAAGATATTGTGCCTTTGTGCCAACTATACAATATGAGACCTATGTAATCTATCAATATGATCATTTAGCTTCTCGGCTACATCATATCGTCAATGACAGATGCTTGATATTCTGACGGGACGTAGAAATCCTCCACCGTTCTAGACTGGAGGAACATCCTAGGGAGATACAGAGGATGTCCTGATTCCCCTCTCTAAATGAATTGTGGTCCGTGGCCATCTACGATACCCATTCGACGAAGGCACGGTAGGGATAGCCTGAATTCCCCGTCTTCGGTCGAAACAAGATCGTTGCAATCTATCCAAAGCCATCCAACAAGTAAGGATATAAATCATATAAGTCCTCCAAAGCTGATGACTTGATTGGTGTAAGCTGGTCGCGAACAAGCATCTATGAACAGTCCCACCTAATCTGGAATGACGTCCGCCTCCAGAGTTAAGGAAATGGTATAAAACAAAGTAAAAAAAATTATAAATGCATTATTTAACTTTTTACTAAATTTATAACTGAAATAGTTTTTCCTAGGGGTGGGCACAAATCCCGTTCCATCCAGCATCCCGTCCCGATCCCGGTGGGATTTAGAAAAATATTTTTCGATCCCGTCCTGCAAATAATATGCGGGACGAGACGCGAAATGAAGAGTTCTCGTCCCGCAAATCCAGCCCCGTCCTGCACACACGCACACATGCACACACATGATTAGAATTAATATAAAAAAATACTTAAGATTATATTTATATTATATATAAACATTTATTTGAAACCAATATTAAAATAAATAAAAGGATTGAAAACATTTAAGAGTTTAGAATAAAAACTTGTTGTAGGAATGCAATTTAGAATAAAAACTTGCTCAAGGAGTACTTGCTCAAGGACTAAATTAAATAGTACTGTGTTGGAATTTATAACACTTCTATAACTTTGCTAATTGCTATTTTATATGGGATTATGTAAGATTTGGTGACTTTAATTTGTACCTACTTGCTATTTTTTGAGTTAATTGGATTATTTTTTAATATATTTTTTTTACGAGAGATAAGGCCCATCTCGTCCCGTGAGGGATAAGATCTGGTGGGATTTGGGGGAAAAAAAAATTTAATCCCGTCCCGCTTAAAATACGTGGGACGGGACGTGAGATTATCGCAACATCTCCGAGCCTACACCAACGGTTGAATTTAAGTTTACCTGCAAATTAATCTGTCAAGAATTTAGAAATTTACCTGCAAATTTAAGAAATGGAAAATTTCTGACGACATAAAGACATTTTTTGATTTTAGTCCACTTCGATCGACTCAGTCCCTCTACATCTGGATCGAATACTGTGTGACCCATTTAAGGGTTTACGAAGGGCTAGTTGTATTAGAATATATATATGTGTACTATTGTGTCTAATATATATTATATAGTTGTGTAATATGTATAAATCAGGAAAGGGACAACAGCTATTTAAACCAGAGCTGTTCTTCGATCATTGTAACAACTTTTTTCTGATCGAATCATATCAATACAGCTCATCTTCATCAATCATCTTCTTCTTCCTCGATCCTTCTCAAAGCTACGCTTGATCAGCAAGTAGCACTAGTCTTAAGCTCTACAATATTTGATTACGAAGACTTGGAAAAAATCTGTAATTTCGATTGATTGAATTTGAGTTTTACACAGCAAGTTCTATTTATACATCATGAAAAGTAAAACTTGATCACAAGCCACTTGGGCCACTTGGTTATAATTACTAACTTTGATCAAGCCGTACGTACGTGTTGACCAATTCCTCAATAGAGTTCGAAAATGGATATTTGCAATATTTGATGAAGACATTGATGAAGGGCTAGTTGAACTAGTCTTGAGCTCTACATTTGAATATTTGATTACAATGGCTTAAACTTTTACACGCGTTCGAAAATGGATCTTAAAAACTTACCATCTATATATAGATCGAATTGTCGAATTCGATCCTTGTGGGAGTTCCATACGTAACAGCAAATAAAGCTTGCTGCGGCCATGGCTGAGGAGCAGCTGATCACCATCCTCAGCATCGATGGAGGCGGCATCCGAGGCATTATCCCCGCAACCATCCTTTGCCTGCTCGAGGAGCATCTCCAGGTGAACGATATGATCGATTTTTTAGCTTCTTGAACTCGCTCCTGATTCCTGAAGTAGTACTGTTGTTGATCGGATTCTTAATTGATTATTAATGTGTAAGCAGAAAATAGACGGGAAAGAAGCAAGAATCGCAGACTACTTCGACATCATAGCTGGGACGAGCACCGGCAGTCTGATTACCGCGCTGCTTGTTGCACCCGAGAACGGCACTGACCGCCCTCATCCTGCCTCTCAAATCCTCGAATTCTACAAGACAGACGGCCCTAAAATCTTCTCTAAGGAATCCGAGTTTGCCTATCAAGCAACACATAACGAGTACTATATATTCTTTCATTTGAATTGCTGACAAATCATAATTCATTAAATTTGCAATAGAACTAGTTGTAATGTATTACATACTCATTGATCTTTTAATATATAGGCCAGGCGAAAGGTCGTCGAAGAGGGAAAAGATAAAGCGTATAACGGGCTACAACCACGGCAAAAAGGCTCTAAAGAAACTCATGTACGCTAAATATGACAGCGTGCACCTTAAAAACCGAGTCAGCAATCTGCTTGGGGATACAAAGGTTGCTGACACTTGTACAAAAGTTGTGATCCCTGCCTTTAGTACTATGCTCAATGCCCCTCTTGTTTTCTCCCATTCACAGGTACTCTGATCAATGACACTCCTCTTGAATTCGATTCTTACTATATATACCTACTTTAATTCGCAACATTAAATGTATAAATACACGCATATATATATATCCTGCAGAGAGATCCCGGTATAAAGCTAGCAGATGCTGTAATCAGCTCCAGCGCAGCTCCATGTTTCTTCCCTTTGCATAAGTTCTGCATTGGGGAACAAAACCATGAGCTTATTGATGGTGGAATTGTAGCTAATAACCCGGCAAGTAGCTAGTTTTAATTACAACTCGATCGATTTAGCCTTTATGAGCTAAGCTGGCAGGCTATAACAGTACATGTGCTTGTTGATCGATCAATCGATGCAGGTGATACTAGCAATAGGCGAGGCGAAGAAGGTGCACCCGAACCACGCTGAAAGCTTCCAATGTTATAGGATTCTGTCACTTGGTACCGGCATAGTAGATGGGAGAAGCTTGCCAAGATTGCTTACTAGACACAGCGGCATTGTGGATTGGTTCAACCCGATAAGGGGCACGCCGCCTTTGGTAGATGTGATGTTTAGAGCTAATGCTCTCACCACTGACATCTATACTTCAATCATGCTCGGCAACTACAACCAATTCCCTTATTATTTGCGCATTCAGGTAATGTATAGGTTATAAATTGACGAACTACTTCTCTCATTGTCAGTTGGCCGATTTTTGAAACAATTTGATCAAGTTGTTTTGATAACATATGAATAGGAATATAATCTAGAGAAAGAGCTGGACACAATGCACGTGACGAGTCCTGAAAATCTCGAAGCTCTGCAGAAGGTTGCAAAGAATCTCATGGAGAAGCCTGTGACTGTCACAAACGCATGCACCGGCTCTAAAGAAGAGCTGAATGGCACAGGTGCACCAAGCAACAATGGAGATGCCCTTGCTGAGTAAGGACCAAAACATGCATCACCATAGTTTATACTTACTATATATATAAAAACTGGTGTCCGAAAAGTGAATTGATTGGCCACATTTTATAATACTCCGTAGTAATTGATGTTCTATATCAATATAATTAGTTTAATAGAACCCGTTTTGACTATAAATTTATGCATGTGTTTTATAAAAAGTTCGTATCATTTTTAGTTCACGTAGTTGATCGATGCTATTTTAATTCATTTTGTCTGGTTTAAAAACAAAAATCACTTATATCTCAAAATCTTGATTTGCCCGCAGGTTTGCACGTATGTTGGCTCGTGAAAAGAAAAGATCGACCAGTCCACCGATGAACTATTGAGCTTTATGTACGAATGAACAAACACTCATGATAATCTATATGTGAATGTACGCATAAAGGGACGGATTCAAGGGTGAATTGGACTTTGCTACTCCATCCCACCCAAAAAATTACATACGGATATGTTACAAATTTAATGCAACACACAGAAGCGTTTCTAGGAAATCATCAACATTTATTATCTCATTCTGATGACACACGTTCCTCATTTTATAAGAAAATGGTTGATAATACTTGCTTAAATATAATTCGAATGAAAGTGTTTAATATACTTCTTGGATTTAAGAACTCGATGTGCAGTCTAATTGCTTCGCGATAAATTAGGATCATGATCTCTATCTTATTCTTTATTACTATTCAATCGTCGTATCTGAGGCAACTTATGAGGTGAAAAGTATATTCTAAAAGTGTTTCTTCTCCGTTCAAGAGATCTGAGAACTCAACTCCGAGGGTTTTAGGTCTAGGAGGTAATTTGCAGAGCTTGCTTTTGTATCTCGTAAGATCGGTCCCTTATTTCTAAAGCAGAAAGGGATATTTATAGAGTCAAGTGTGGGTGGTCGAATATGAGACTTTGTGGTAAGAACACGATACATGGACCAATAGGGTGGCGTTAACGAGATGGTGCGTACGTGATGCCCACTCTCGCTCGCACGACATAGAGTCGGCATAGTGCGAGTGACGTCGTTTGGCATGGCGGGCACCGCATGGGGTGAGCCAATGAGTGCTTCATAGCGAAGCAAGTAGGTGCCCTTATGACCGACTCCCTTTCATTTGATCGCAAATATCAAGAAAGAAGTGAATTGAGTGTTAATTTGTAGATCGCGATGTTTTGAGTAAGGATCCTGATCATAGAGGCGAGGAAATGATACAACTGATACGATCGCGAACCACCATGAAAGGAACAGATCCTACACTTTGCTTTGCGAAGTCGACTCTATGTACCTGTTATATTTTGCGTTGGGTAACCTATTTATGACTTATAAACGATAATTTTGAGGTGGTTATTTATTGGGGTATCGTCACACATTATTAGGTGATATTAATAACTCTTCAAAAATTGTTCATTGTATTAGGCGATTTCAGCCTACCCTAACTTTTATCTCTGGTTCCATCTCTATACGTATAACAAATGTGGTGCTATAGTATGAATATTACCTCAATGTGAGATTTGATCATATCATCATCAAATTTCTATGCTAAAGCATTGTCAATTGTCACTATCAAACTACGACATCAATGTTATTATTGAAATAATGAAAGGTCGCAAACAAAAAAAAAATCATGTATGAAAGTTATGCAAAAAAACATTATGGGCTAAAGGAGCATGATTCAGCAAACGTCATAAATAGGAGGGCCTGAAAGTTGAGGCCCAGGGACCAGGCCGGGTAACTTCCCGATGGAGGGACTGCAATCAAGCGGTTGTAACAAGGGAAGCTTTGATGAACAAGGCACGTATAGCCCATGGAACAGCCAAGCCAGTGAAGACTCCACCCGCTATGGTGATCGACAACAACGAGATGAGCCTGCAGAAATCAGCGACCTTCGTGTAGGATTCTAAAATTGATGTAAAGTCCTCCTTCAGGTTTCCATTCATTGATATAAACATATATATATATATAGGTTACAAAGGTATCGGGCCTTAACGGGCTTTTAGCCCACTATACAATAGGAGACCTATGTAATCTATCAAACCCCGCAGTCGAAACGGGAGGCGTCCGTACAGTGAGACTGGAACGAAAATCAATGAATAACTATCGAGGTAAACCCATGGTGAATATTTCAGTTGTGTTAAAATAAGTTCAATATACTCTGTTCTTCCTTATCCTCTCTATGTTTTCCTCTATCCACTGGCCACTATCCACGCGGGCCACACCATGTTAAATCCTTCTTTATCTCCCCCTCTCCATGCACCACATGGCATGCCACATTTCGTAGGGGCTTAGTCTTTTTTTTTTTTTACTTTTTTATGTTTTCCATAAAACTACAAAATGTTCACATCTGATACGGTCGAAAAGACAAAATGGTATATTAAAATACCCTATACGGACAGATTGGTATATTAAAAGTCACGAGGGACAAATAAGTAGTAATATTAAAGGGATTAATGAAGACCAATGCCCCTTTTTTGCCTCATTCAAGTTGATTTTAAAAATCTTTTCTCTCGAGCAATTTGTTTGTTTACAATCTATACAGATCTTCAACACAACCAGCAGAGAAACAACAATGACTAAGAGCACAAACTGGACTCCAAGATTTCAAGATCTCAGCTACAAAATAACAACAGTGATTACAAGGAAATACTGCAAGCAAGAATGGGAAGGAGTAATCTACATTTCACCATCACATAATAAATCAAATAGAAGGGGCCTTTGGAAGGTTTGCAGCTGCAGTATATTTTTTTATCTTCCATGGGTTATTATAAGCAACTGCCACATAAACTGTCTCCAATTTTCGACTTGTGAAGCATTTGCTCTGACTTGCACAGAAATTTCTAAACTTGTAAAACAGAAACAGGGGACACTACATACTCTCAATCATCTATATTTCTCTGCTAAGGATTTGAGATTTTATATATGTATTTGCGAGCAACTCATTAGGTCTGATGTACCATTTGTTATAGGTCAATCTTCTGGAATACAAAACACAATCATTATCACCTCTTATCTTCGAAACCTTGAATAAAAAATTCGAACAAACAACCCTCCGAAACCTAGAGTAATTCAAATCAACTACAACCTTACAACACTAAACTTTACCTCTCCGACTAGAAAAATGAATCCTGAAACCACCAGTAATACCAACACCAAAATCCAAACTAATACAAACCATTTTATAAATCAAAACCTCTATAAGTATGGTCCTAACTCTTTAAGGTACCAAAACCCCCAACTGGTTTTTTATGAAGTTTAGCTTCTGGAATGTGAGGGGACTAAGTAGGAAAAATGTCTGGACTCAGATTGAATCCACTGCTAAATCGGATCACATTAAAATTTTAATGTTAGCCGAAACAAAACTAACTAACCCACCCCCGGAAAATTGTTGGAGAAAACCAGGTTTCGACAAGATGTTCTTTCGTCCCTCAAATGGCATGTCTGGAGGCCTCTGCCTCTTTTGGAAAGAATCGCAATTCCAAAATGAAACCATCACCATTAGAAACTCCACTGACAGGATTATTCAGGCAGACTATACCAACACCAAACTAAACATCACAATAGAAATCTTATTTATCTACGCAACTCCCTATGCAAACGAAAAAAATGCTTTTTGGGCATCTATTGATGACTACATAAGCAAAGCTAAGGACTCTCTCATCATTCTGGGAGATCTAAATGAAATTTTGGAACCAAATGACAAGCAGGGTGGTAGAACGCCATCTATAAACAGATTTACAAGACTTAGAGATATAATTAGTACTCATAATCTTGTTGATTCTCCAACTTGTGGTAATAACTTCACATGGAGAAAACGAGAACATGGTAGCGATAACATTTATGAAAAATTGGACCGTGCGATTATAAGTCACTCTATCCTAAAAGAATTCCCTAATCTTTGTACTAAAAATCACGCTTTCTTGAAATCTGACCATGCACAAATCACACTGGATCTAATGGATAACCAAAAACCAAAATTGCAACCTTTTGAATTTGAAATGGCTTGGACCACAAGACCAGACTATGAAAACATTGTACGATCGGCTTGGAGAGTTGACTCTCCGGGTTCCCAAATGTTTAAATTAACAAAGAAACTGCAAGAAGTAAAAAGAAAGAGTAAGCTTTGGAGTAAGGTAACTTTTGGAAACGTTTTCCGCCAAATAAAACAAGTTGAATCACAACTCTTGGAGCTGCAAAACACGCTCTGTAACGCTTATAATTGTGATATAGACAAAAAAAATCAAAAGGCTCACAGTAAAGCATGCTTCATTTTTAACCTATCAACAAAAATATTGGGGACAACGAGCCAAAAGAATACATGTCAAATCCATAGACGCAAACAGAAAATATTTTCACAAAATTGCAACTGGAAGACGTAATAGAAATATAATAAAACAGATCCAAACCACAGCTGGCATAACAATCAATAGCGAAGATGAAATAAGAAAACTAATCAAACATGACTTCAACCTAAGATAGTCACTTCAAAGGAGGCAACATATCCCTAGCAACCTATTAACCTATATAGGAAACGAAATTTCGATTGAAGATAATAACTGGCTAACTAGACAAGTCACAAACGCAGAAATTAAAAATGCGGTATTTGGTTTAGCAAACGACAAATCTCCAGGGCCTGATGGGTTCCCTGCGAGATTCTTTAAAAAATATTGGCATATTGTTGAACCTTCTGTAATCAAGGCTGTAAAAAGCTTTTTCCTTAGTGGACGGATTCTGAAACAAACGAACCATACGTTTATCGCTTTAATACCAAAAACAGACAATCCAACAACAACATCACACTATAGACCGATAAGCCTTTGTTCAACAACTTATAAGGTAATATCCAAAGTATTAGCATCAAGACTCAAAAAAATCATTCCTAAAATAACCAACCCTCTACAGAGTGCTTTCTCATCTGGTAGATCTATACAGGATAACATTTTAATTGCAAATGAAATTTTTCACTCCTTCTCTAAGAAAAAATGAAAAACTGGCTGGATGGCGGTTAAGCTAGACATGGAAAAGGCCTTTGACATGGTGGAGTGGGACTTTCTTCTTTCCACTATGCTCAAACTAGGCTTCTCCAAAAAGTTCACGGATTGGATCAAGGAATGTATAACCACGGTCACTTACTCAGTATTGGTAAACAATAAACCCACTGATGTTTTCTTCCCCGAAAGGGGTCTACGCCAGGTCGACCCTTTATCACCTTATCTATTCCTAATTGTTTCGGAAATCCTCGCTAGAGGTCTTTACAATGAATCGGAAAAACCCCAGAGCCATCTAGGAATAAGACTAACAAGAGACGGAACCAAGATTCCTTTTCTAGCTTTCGCTGATGATATTGTTATCTTTGTGTCGGCTACAAAAACGGGTTGTGACCAAATCAACAAAACATTAAGGGAGTATACTGCGTTGTCAGGACAACGAGTAAACCGACATAAATCCCAATTCCAAACTTCAAAAAACGTTTTGACTACACAGAAAAATCTAATCCGTAGTGAATTAGAAATAGCACACACACCTAATTTAGGGTGCTACTTAGGATGCCCGATCATCGAAGGAAGAGTCACGAAAGATGATTTCAAAGACCTTATAATGAATAACAAAACTCAACTACAGAAATGGAAGGCGAACTATCTCTCACAAGCTGGAAGGTGTACTCTAATCAAGTCTACGCTTTCAGCAAAACCTTTGCATTTAATGCAATGCTTCATGTTACCCAAATCTGTCCACTCAGAGCTGGACAGAATCAATAGACAGTTCCTATGGAACAAAGGGCCTAACCATAAACCACTCATCAGTTGGTTTGAAATATGTAAAACAAAGGAAAATGGTGGGTTGGGTCTCCGTTGCTCAGAGGATATGAATAAGGCATTGCAGATGAAACTGCTCTGGAAAATACTAGCGGAACCTAATAGCCCGTGGGTTAAGCTAATAAAAGAAAAATACATCAAGATGAGCAATATCCTGAATTATCAAAAGCGAGGGGGATCCTCGTGGCAATGGGCGCAACTTATAAAATTAATGCCTCTATTCAAAAAGGGTCTCCAATGGTCTATTGGGGATGGTTCAGCGATAAATTTCTGGAGAGACCTCTGGATGGGTCAAGCACCCCTGAAAACATTTATCCCAAATACTCAACAAATTGATGAGTCAATAAACATAGAGGAAATGCTAGAAAATAGACCAAAAAATGGGCCTATTTGCACAACTAGACTACAAGGCATAAAAATGAGCCAAAATAACACCTCTACCCCAAGCAAAAAAAACT
The DNA here is from genome assembly GCA_963922045.1 of Persicaria maculosa. Classification (NCBI taxonomy): domain Eukaryota; kingdom Viridiplantae; phylum Streptophyta; class Magnoliopsida; order Caryophyllales; family Polygonaceae; genus Persicaria; species Persicaria maculosa. Next base: position 16,204,161 of record OY998259.1, on the reverse strand, counting down.
TCCGGTTTTTTGGCACTGTCGGGAACCGGATGTAGAAGGTCACCTGGCGAAATTAAACCAGTCCCCCCGAGGCCCATGGAGATGGAGCAAGCAGCGACCTCGGCGATGCCGACGGTGAGAACGATAGAGGAGGGCCGAGATTCAGCTTCAGGAGAGAGATCTCCGCTGCTCTTGCTTGGCTTCAATTCGCCTTCATCTCCGCTGCTCTCGCTTGGCTTCAATTCGCCTTCATCCAAGCGAATATGGATTTCCTTGACTTCGATTCCGACCAAGTAAGTTTAGTGTAGGTATGTCATCCCTCTTCACCTTGATTTAATTGAAGAGGGTCAGTGTTGAATTTACCTGAGTTTAGTTCCGATCCTATCTCCATCTTCACCATCGGGACGCTTCAATTGTCATACAATTGCAGACGCTGATTTCAAGGGTTTTTCATTTTCCCTAAATTTATATTTGTAAATCTGTAGGGTCCTTTCCTTGTGGAATTGTGTTCAAATTCCCAATTCAACCGAGAGATTTACTCCATCTGTTGCCCAGACAGGTCTCCTGGCCGATTCTAAATACTCTAGTTTTTGCTGATGTTAATATGCATCCTTATGTTATTTTTTGCTCTTTTGCTGATGTCAAAGGATTTTTGAGTCTGTGCATAGTGTCCCTAATGTTAATATGCATCCTTATATACCTAGTTTTTGCTGATTATAATTCTTGAAGGGCGGATTCCCGTCTGCTGACTCATTATCATGTGACGTATGTTTATGATTTATGAGTAGCACAATGCATGCTGGGATCCTTTGAATGCTTTACCGATGCATAGGTGTTTGAGTCAAATTCTTGACCTTTGTATGAGAAGAATTCTGAGGGTCTTCTCTATTATTCGTTTTTTCGGTTGTTCCACATTTCAGTTATCATGAGGGTCTTTATCGGTAAACATATGCAAAATTATCAGGTCTGGTTCATCTGCACTTCTTCTCCTCAGCTGATCAAAGTGTGCTTGTATTCTGGAAATTTCACATATGCATCTATTGTACTGCTTCGTGATAATGCCAGTTTTCTTTTGCCCCCTGTATGGGAAGAGGCAATGGATTTGCAGTCACAAAGCCGTGTGTCGCATGTGTGGTTTCAAGAAAGGGAGTGAGGTTGTTTGTTGCATAATGGAGAACATAAAGGGAGTAATGTATACTCTTAGGGAACATTTATATATCATAGTTCTATAAATTTAGAGAAGGCTAATGTGGTGTTATTTTTAGTTTTTATTCACATGTAGATGCAGAGAAGGAATCAAAGACAATGGGAATCAAAATGATCAAGGAAATAAGAGGATTTGGATTGGGGGGTCACCTAAGATATGTTTTAGTGATAGTTACTAGTGGGAAAAGAAATTCCAATTTATTTTTCCTTCCCTTGTACCAAACAACCTAGAAATGCTAGCTTCTTTGAAGTTCAAAGTTGAGAAAATCTTTTGGAGTATTATCTAGATAGATTGTTTTATTGACTTTCTTGAAGGCCTGTCTCAGCGCCACTGCTTGCACAAATTCCTTTCACTGGGAGGGATTTGATGGTTTTACATGTTTTTTATTCAGGATGTTGTAAATTACACTAAAAAGGCTTTTGGTTTTGGTCATATGATTAATGAAAATGAGCACGGGAGCATGGGACTGCAAACCTCAAATTTAGCAGGAAAATCATTCTCAGTTCCTAGCAGTACAGGTGCTGATGATTTGAAATCAGATTCATCCTTGAATGCTGATGATTCAGAAAATTCCTTGTCAAGAACTTTGTCTGATGAAACCATTGAGTATGAAATGTTATTCTCAAGACTAGACATAAGTGGAAAGAATTTATCAAAGCCATCCAATCCCTCTAGGATTCGGTCTCACAGGTAATCCTCCATTGACTAGTGTAGAGTGTATTAGTAGGTGACATCGGTAAGTTGTTGAAGGTCTCGGTTAGTTATAGCTGTCAGTAGAGGCAATAAGGGGTGATGCTGTTGTAACAACCCTTGGCAATATATAGCTTAATGTATTTGTAAATAGCCTATTAGCTCAATTGGTAGAGCATTGTGTATGCACACAAAGATGTGAGTTTAACTCTCACATAGGCTAATAAAGAGTATGCGTTCATATCTCTATGGACTCATACGATTGAACATGGTAGGAAATATATACACTAATGGCCGAACAAATTTGTGAATCTGGTACGACAAATTTATGAATTTTCAATATCTCTGAACTTATAAAATTATGAACTTGGTAGGAAATATATAGACTAGTGGTAGGACAAATTTGTGAACCTGGTAGGATAAATATATGATATTGGTATGATAAAAATGTAATCACCGAAATTCCTAAGTGTATAACTTGACACTAATGGTAGGATAGATGTACACGATTGGTAAGATATATTTGTACTATTGGAAAAGAAGTAGAATTAATATTGACCAATTCACAAATCCCAGACTAGTAATCATTGAGGCGGGAATTGACCCTAATCTCAATCTCAATTACCAATCCATAAATCCCAATCTCAATCCAATTTCTATCAATCAAAATTCACGAATCCAATCTAATTCAATGCTAGAACGACTGAATTAGAGCATCTACCCTTGGATATAAAGTTACTTAGGTTTCCTTCACCTTCTGTTGTAGACTGGAAACCCTCTATCCTTGGTTGTTTTTCTGAAAAATGTGGAACATAATTTGCTACGGTTTGTAGCTTGATTTTCCTTGAACGCAATTTAAATTGGTATGATAGATGCACAAAATTGGTAGGATAGATGAAAACTAATGGTAGGAGAAACCAACGATATTGGTAGAATCAGAATGGTAGGATTGATGGAAACTAATGGTAGGAGAAAACAACGATATTAGTAGGATCATAATGGAAACCCAGTAATTCTTGTATAACTTGACACTAATGGTAGGATAGACGCACACTGATGGTACGATATATTTATACTATTGGAAAAATGTAAATGCATAATTGACTTTACGAAAAAAATTTACTTCCACATGAATCTCAGAAAAGCAAAAGGAGAAGGCAGGCTCCACAGGCAGAAACTGAAGTTATATGAACCACAGATGCAAAAGCTATACATGGTTATATCATGTGTGATGATGAATCTCAAGCTATGGTCTCTATCCTTGATAAAGTTAGTGCTGCACTGAAAGACAAGATCCAAGTAGTGAAGATTGACACTCAGAAGTACCCAGTCATCGCTGACAAGTTCATGATCATCATTTGGAGAAAGAAAATTGAGTAAAACCTAAACTTCGAAAACAAAAGGGGGAAAGTGAGTCAGTGGAAAAGAAAAGGGGGAATTATCCCTACCAGATCCATAAATTTATCCTACCACTAATGTATATATTTCTTAGCAGGTTCATAATTATACAAGTCTGGAGAGATTTATGAATTTGTCTTACCATGTTCACATATTTGTCCTACCACCAATGTATATATTTCCTGTCATTTTCATAATCGTATAAGTTCAGAGAGATTTATGAATTTGTTCTAACATGTTCATAAATTTGTCCTACCATTAGTATATATATTTTCTGTCAGGTTCATAATTGTATAAGTTCAGAGAGATTCATGAACACATACTCCATATTAGCCTATGTGAGAGTCGAACTCACATCTTTCTGTGCAAACACAACGCTCTACCAATTGAGCTAATAGACTATTTTCAATGGGTCCTTATGATCGTCTAGGCATCAAGAAGTGATAATTTCGCAGGAAGCAAAAATAGCGCTTGAATTTGTAATCTTAATTTGCAGGTTATGCAATTGATCAAAAAGAGAGAGTATAAATTACGAACTCTCTGCAACTGGTCTCGTGAAACCGCCACCATGGGGTAGTTCTGTTATAAGAAAAAAGGAACAACTACAAAGAATAGGTACAAGATCACTTACCCATCGTTGCCACTGCCATCGAACAAACTTCTTGCACTTTTTCAGGTATGAAAGGACAATTGTACACTATTGGTAGGACGAAAATATTCTATTGGTAGGATGGGGACTGTATCGTTTCCTGGAATGAACGAGTAACTTTTTCCCTGTCCTTTCCGCTTCTCTCCTATTCTGCCTCACTTTTTGCAGAGCATGTTATGGTGTTTCAGATCCTCCTCTCAAGCTTATATATGTTCTTGGGGGACACCCATCAATGCAATCATTGCATTTTTTCCCCTCATAAATGCTCCCCCCTTTCCCCAAAGGAGGAACCCTGTTTTGGCGCCAAAACTACACTGACAGCCCGCCAAATCAGCTACAGTGAATCCCCTCCAGATTCTCTCCAAAATATCTCCAGGTATGGAAAGACAGGTTTAGCCTATTGGTATGACAAATTAATTTTATTGCTAAGATGGGCAATCTACAGTTTTCTGAAATGAACGGAGGATGTCTTATGGTGCCACATGTCACTGACAGCTACAATGTAGCTACAGTGTCGCTCCCCTTCACCTGCAACTTCCTCTCCCGGTTGCATTTTTTATTTGCAAAAATAGACCACTTTCTACCCCTAGCAAAAAAAAAAGGGGACATGTTTAGTTTAGCAAATAGGCCCCTTTTTTGGTCTAGTTTAGCAAATGGGCCATAAACATACAATACTTCATAAAAGAAAATAAAAGATGGGATCGGAATAAATTATTTGGGGAACTGCAAGGCTTATTACCGAATGACTTAATAGAGAAAATCACCACATTACCATTACCCGAGAACATCCATGTTGACAGACTATATTGGAAATGGAGTAAGAATGGGTGGTATACAACAACCTCTGCAATTGATATGATACATAAATCCAAAAACCACACAAACTCGGATATAAGCTGGGTTTGGGACCTAAATACCCCACCCAAAATAAAATCATTCCTGTGGAAGGTCCTCAAAAATGCAGTACCAACAACGATCAGATTAGCATCTCGAAGGCTAGGGATCCCGACAAATTGTCCTCACTGCGACTCATGCTATGAGGTAGGGGTGGGCACAAATCCCGGGCCCGTCCCGGTCCCGTCCCGGACCCGTCCCGATCCCGGTGGGATTTGGAAAAAAAATAGTGAATCCCGTCCCGGTCCCGTCCCGCAAATTTTTTGCGGGACGGGACGTGGGACGAAGATTCCGTATCCCGCAAATCCCGTCTCGTCCCGCATTTATATTTATATTTATATTTATATTTATTTTATATAGTGTATTTATATACTGATTGTATATATTGTATTATTGTTTGTTCATGTACACTTTCACAGTGTGTACGGTGTGTATATTTTTGCTGTTTGTGGTTTTAATCAAGGGCTTCCCCAGTTTTTTCAACAAAAAAAGTGTGTACCGTGTATTAGTGTACATATATATATAATATACAGTGCTATACAGTGTATACACCACTTTTACAGTGTGTATATGTGTATTAGTATGTCAATATATATATAAAGATAAATCATAAAATTATATATATATGTTATGCCTTTGAAAATCGTAAAATATATCGGAATTTTAGAATTTTTTTATAATGTTTTTTATTTGAGGGACAGGGCCCGTCCCGTCCCGTCCCGTGAGGGACAAGGCCCGCGCGGGATTGAAAAAAAAATAGTGAATCCCGTCCCGGTCCCGTCCCGCAAAAATTACGCGGGACGGGACGCGGGACGACCCTCATCCCGTCCCGTCCCGTCCCGCGCCCACCCCTACTATGAGGATTTATATCACTTATTATGGGACTGCCCCATTACTAGGGGCACTCTGATGGCAAATGACCCAGGTTCCTTTATGAAAATGCATGGTTGTTTTGATAAAGGAGACCCGATCAACGATACTATTTGGAATATCAAGAACACAATTGGAAAAGCAAAATTTGAAGACGTAGCATTTGTCTGGTGGGGCATCTGGTTCTCTAGAAACAAAACGCACTTTGACAGTATAACACCAGATATAAGAAAGATACTAGCTTTCAAAATAGATCAAAAATTTATCTGGACAACCTCACAAGCAAAGGAAAACACAAGAGAAAATATAACAGTTATACCAAGCAACTCAAAACCCAGATTGATTTCAAAAAGAAAAAGAACCAAATGGGAACCACCTCCTCGGGATACATATAAACTTAACTTCGATGGCTCTCTCTCCTCTAGTAATAAGGGCACTTTTGGGTTTATCATTCGTGACTTCAAGGGTTCCCCTATCTACTGTGGCTGGGGAACATCACCAATCGATTCTGTATGTGGATGTGAAAGCCATGGACTATGGAATGGCATACTCGCTGCAAAACAATTGGGAATTACGAAATTGACTGTAGAAGGAGATAACCTAACAATTATTAAGTGTTTAAAAGGTTTGGGGAAGCCTACTGGAGACTCGGATATGATTGTCTCAGACAGTCTAGTCTCGCTGGGCTTCTTTTGTTCGGTCGAGATTCGTCATGTCTATCGGGAAGCAAATCTAGTGGCAGATCGCTTGTCACGGCTTGGTTCTGCTTCACTTGGTCCATTGACTCCTGATGATTCTCTTTTGCGTAGTCTCATCCGAAAGGATGCTCTTGGCTGATAGGGCTAAGCCCTATGGTCAAATTTTTTCCGTTTCAAAAAAAAAAAAAGAGTTGATTTAAAAAAAAATGGTTTGGTTCTTTATTAAACCGGTTAAATACTTAGGGTGTGTATGGTTGCATATAAACAAGTTAAAAAGTGTGAAATTATTAGCTGTTAAAAAAATAAACGGGTTTAAACGGTGTATGAGAACAACAAATAAGCTTTAGTCAGTTAAAAAAAAAGTTTATAAATAAGCTGCAGATTGAAGCTTATTTTGAGGTTTATATTCCATAATTACTATTTTACCCCTTATCTTTTATCTTATTTGGTTTGAAAGTACCACAATACCCCTAATAACAACCAAATAAACTCCACTTTTTACAAATAAACTGTTTTTCGCCCCATACGGAGTTTATATTTTTTCATAAAATTTTAACTACTTTTACCAACACTTTATAAATTTTTACTCGGTTTATAATTTTAGTCAGTTTATTAACCCCGTCCCATACGAACCCTTAAATTATCAAACCAACCTTAAAGAAAAAAGAAAAATAATCAAACCCCCCTTTCTTCTTCCTTCCCCAATTTCACTCCTCCCCCCCCCTCTCTCTCTCTCTCTCTCTCTCTCTCTCTCAAACACTCATCTCACCGGTATGTGTTGGATTACTGCGGACAATTGTAAATTGCTAATTATACCTTTTAATATTTTGAAATTATTGTCCTTTACAGTTTGACATTAATTCTAGGGTTGTATGATGGACACGCGATTTATACAATGCAATATTGTGCAATTGTAACCGCAAGGGGGCACTTTCCTCATTTCAAAACCCACTCGAGTATGGATCCGCTTATTAACATTATCAATCAGCCGGCATCTAGACGCTAAATATCCAGTCTTTTGAAGCAAAATTAATGGCTGAGGTTGAATTCGACAGTACGGTGTGCGGCGTGTGCCCATCAGATCCGTTCGGCATCAACCTGTTTTGTGGTTGTATGCATAAGAGGTAGCAGAAATTGGGGTTTGATTTTTTTATTTTCCCCTTATGTGTCAATGAATGAGAGAGAGGAGCGAATTGGGAAAGTAGGAAGAAAGTGGAGTTTGATTATTTTTTATTTTTCCTTCGGGTTGATTTGATAAAAAAATGCAGAAAATAGCCTAACCTTTAGGGGTAGTTGCGCTCAATAGCCTGAACTATAAAAAATGCAGAAAATAGCCTCAAGTATTTAACTGGTTGCGGAAAATAGCCTCAGGCTACATTCAAATTCAAATAATTACCTTTAAATTCAAATTAATGATAAAAAAAAGTCTAAAGTTGTCATTATATTCAAATTAATTACAAACCTTCTCCAAAACAATTTTTATTTAAAAAATCATCACTTCTTATATAAAAAAAAGGTTACACTTAATTGTTGTTATCTAAACTCATAGCTAAATTAATTATAAAAACTATCTCAAACCATATAAATATAATTTAAATTTATTATTCTAAAAAATTAATTAGATTATATACATATCATTAAAAGTAAATAAATACTTAAGCTTCTATTTACAATTGATCTAATAACTTCTATTCACAATTACTTAGATTTTTTTTAAAATTTATTTATTTACACAATTTATATGGTATAAGGTAGTTTTTGTAATTAATTTAATGATGAATTTAGCTAATAATGAATTAGTGAGAACAAAAATTTATGAGAAGTGGTAGATTTTAGGAATAAAAATTATTTAGGCCTTTTTTTTTATATAAGAAGTGATGATTTTTTAAAATAAAATTTGTTTTGGAGAAGGTTTGTAATTAATTTGAATTTAATGACAACTTAAGACTTTTTTATCATTAATTTGAATTTAAAGGTAATTATTTGAATTTTAATGTAGCTTGAGGCTATTTTCCGCAACCAGTTAAATACTTGAGGCTATTTTCTGCATTTTTTATAGTTCAGGCTATTAAGCGCAACTACCCCTAAAGGTTAGGCTATTTTTTGCAATTTTCCCTAATTTAATCGGTTTAATAAAGAACCGGATTAATTTTTTTTTTAAACCAACTTGAATGAGATAAAAAGGCATCCTAGGCTGATGCATCCCGTAGAATGCAGGATGAACCTGACCACCAGACCCATCTATTAAGATTAAGCAACACTAACATTCGGTTCTTTGCATAGAAAGCCATTTCCAGATTGGATGAGACATTCATGCAGACGGGTAAAAAGACCAGCCACATGATGCACTGCTTTAAAAATAGGCATATGCTTTTTTTTTTCTTTTTTTTTTGATTAGGTAATAATTCGGATGGGAAAACCCTAACCGAAAGCATCCTGCGGATGAGGCCTAAAAGACCTGTGTTAAGATATAGATCTGGCCCCCTGGTAAAGTAGCAAAGGTGTGCAACCTTATCCGCTACCTGGTTACCAATACGGGGAATATGAGATATTTCTACATTCTTAATTTGTTGGAGAAAGGCTTGGATATCTGACATAATCATTTCTATTTCCCAGGGACATCCGACTTGGGTGCGTAAATAGTCCGTGATGATTTTTGAATCTCCTTCTATTATTAAGTCCGTTATCTTTAATTCTCGAGCTTTTTTGACCCCAAGGCGGAGAGCTAGCGCTTTTGCCATAAGGGGGGATTGTCCCCCAGTAGCATTACCACCAATGTTGATGGGATCACCTTCCCAATTCCTGATGATGAAACCACAAGAGCTGTTCGAAGCCGATATGAATGATCCGTCAAAGTTTAGTTTGTATTTACCGACAGGCGGCTTCCTCCATCGGTTGGCCTTTTTAGTGCTTTTGGTGAGGCCCTTTTCCCGGTTCTGTTTTGTCAAGCCCTCTTGTTCAGTTGCGCTCCATCTGCTTGCTCTTTTCCAGTTTTTTATATTATCCATGATCATTTTCTTGAGGCCCTCTGCCGAGGGGATTTTTTCATTTATGAAAATGGTTTGATTCCTAACAAACCATATCGTCCACCATCTAATTGCTATGTTTTGTCTCTTCTCTATCGGAAGAGTGGAGCCTAGGATGTGTAGAATTTGGTCCATGTCTCTGTTCTCGGATAGAATTGTATGGACTCTTTGAGATATTTCTTCTGGGAATTGTTGTTGGAAATTATTGACAGGGCATTCTACAAATAGATAAATATCATCTTCCTGAAATTGGTTGCAAATGATACAAGTGTTTGGTACTGCAACCCCTCTTTGTGATAAGCGGGCAGCCGTGGCAAGCCCTTTTTGTTTTATTTTCCATATAAAATTTTTCACTTTTGGGGGCGCATCAAGTCTCCAAATCTATGAGTATTCATCCGTTGTTCTTTGTGAAGTATGTGAGACTAGTTTGTATGCACTTGATGTTGTAAACCAGCCTTTTTTGGCGGGCCGCCAATACAGTCTGTCTCTGAAAGGGGTGATTGGTAGGGGGATTTTCAATCTTTCCTTTGTTATAGGTCCTGGGAGAACGGAAATAAAAGTTTCTCCCTCCACCATTGCCCACCTATAATGAAATCACTTACAGTATCATGTGGATTTATGTTATGTTGAGAGTATATTCTATCCAGAAGTGGTGTTGTTGTTACCCAATTGTCTGTCCAAAACTTAATTGATTTCCCATCCCCGACTAAACAAATGAGCCCCGATTTGAATTTTGGGATTAGAGTCCTTAGTTTCGACCACTGCCAAGATGCACTGCCTTTTGCAGAGTAGGTAAGGATGTGGTTCTCTTTTAAGTATTTGTACTGTATGATTTTGGCCCAGTAATTCTCCGGTTCTGCCAGAATTTTCCATAAGAGTTTTAATTGTAGTGCTTCGTTCATGTTTCTGGTTTTTCTTATTCCCATTCCTCCCTCCGCTTTTGATTTACATATTTTATCCCAACTGATGAGCGGACTATGTTGAACATCTTTGTTCCAGAAGAAAGTTCTGTTGATTTGATCTAGTTGATTATGTATTGAAACCGGGAGCATGAAGCTTTGCATTGAGTATAAAGGTTTTGATGATAGGTTAGATGTTATTAAGGTTGCTCTACCTTGTTGTGATAGGACATTTGCTCGCCATTTGCTTAACTGGTCTTTAGATTTGCATATTATTTCACCAAATGTTTCCTTAGTAACTCGCCCATTTATGATGGGACAACCCAAGTATTTTTCCAGATTTCGTTCTAGGGGTATGTTAAGTATTCCCTCAAGGTCTCGTGCTTTTGTTCTATGAATTCCCGGGGAGGTTTGAAAAGATGATTTGTGATAGTTTACTTTTTGTCCTGAAAATTTACAGTAATCTTCAATTATTTTTTTTACTTTTGAGCAGGCAGAATTGCTACCCTTGAAAAAAATGATTATATCATCCGCAAAAGCCAAGAATGGGACACGAGGGCCATTGTGACCGAATTTGAATCCAATGCTATTGTAGTTTGTCTCAGCCTCCACTGATAGTTTGCGAACAAGAACTTCTGCCCCGAGAAGGAAGAGGAACGGGGAGAGGGGGTCCCCTTGCCTCAACCCCCTCGTTGGTTTGAAAAGGTCTGTAGGACCGTTATTTACTAATACAGAGAAGGAGACTGTAGTTACACATTCCATTAGAATGTCCACAAATTTTTGGTGGAATCCAAATTTCTGAAGAACTGATTTTGTAAATTTCCAATCTACTCTGTCATATGCTTTTTCCATATCGAGTTTTATTGCAGTCCATCCTTTAGAGCCTCTTCTAGAGCGAAAGGAGTGGAAAATTTCATGTGCTATCAGGATATTGTCTTGGATAGCTCTGTCGGAAACAAAGGCTCCTTGTAATGGGTGAATAAGTTTACCCATTACTGTTTTTAGTCGTTCTGTTATTATTTTGGAGATGATTTTGTACAGCGTAGAGCATAGGCTAATCGGTCGGTAATGTGTGGTCATAGAGGGGTTGTCATTTTTCGGTATTAGGGAGATAAAGGTGTGGTTAATTTGTTTTAATAGATTGCCGGAGTGGAAGAAGGCTTTAGTAGCCCTGATGATGTCAGAGCCAACAATGTCCCAATATTTTTTATAGAATTCTGCCGTCATACCGTCGGGACCCGGAGATTTATTGTTACCCATTGAAAATACTGCTTTTTTGATTTCGCTATTTGTTGGTTGTTGAGTGAGTGATTTGTTTTCATCTTCTGTTATAACCGGATTAATTGCTGATAGATACTCTTGTAATTGGGGGGTTGTATACGTTTGTTCTCGACTAAATCTTTTTTCAAAGTCTCTTTGGATTTCTTTTTTAATGTTTTCATTTCCTGTAATATAGGTTCCTTCAGCAGAGGTAATTGATCTGATTATTTTCCGATTTCTTCTTCATGTGGCTACCCTATGGAAGTAGGAGGAGTTAGTATCTGCTAATTTTAAGTGTTTAGATTTCGCTCTTTGGTTCCAATAGGTTTTGTGAAAGAGGAGTAAATTTTCTCTTTTTGATAAGAGGTTCTCTTCTTTAGTGTATGAATCTGTATTGTGATTAGATTGTGGGGTTGATTGTAATTCTATTAGGGCTTCATCAACGTCTTGAAGCTGGCGAAAGATGTTTCCAAAAGTTTTTTTATTCCAAATTTTTGCTTTCTGTTTGAGGATTTTTGCTTTGTGTGTGATTTGGAACATAGCTGAGCCTACACAAGACGCTCTCCAAGCCTGTTTAACGATATTTCTAAAGTCTTTTCTTTGTAGCCATATGTTCTCAAATTTAAATGGGGGAGGTTTGAAGGAGTCGGTTTTGGACATGTTAATTGAAATTGGGCAATGGCCGGAGTTTGAGAATGCTCCATTTTTAGTTGCCAAATCGGGAAACATATCAATAATGTCGTGGTGGACTAACACCCTGTCAAGTTTTTCCAATATGTTATCTGGGGCGAATTGTTTTTTTCTCCATGTAAATGGGTTGCCGAAAGATGGTATTTCCACCAAGGAACATACATCTTTGAATTCTAAAATTCTTTGAAATCTGTTTGGAAGTGTTTCTGCACCACCGCACTTATCCGATGGTTGACTAATTTCATTTAAGTCGCCCATAATTAAACAAGGGATGTCGCTTTGGGTAATCAGACTATGTAGATTTCTCCAAAATTCATCTTTTTCTGATGGATTAGGAGGGGCATATACAAAGAACATTAGACATTCAAAATTTTCCTTTGTGTTCTCGTATTTTACTCCGATTATTCTGGGAAGATGAATAATCACCGAGATGGTTTCATCAATAAATGAGTTTTCATTCCAAAGTTGTGCAATTCCCCCGGCACGGCCCGAGGCCGGGGACCAACAAATATTTGTGAATCCTGCGTTTTTCCATGTCGACTCTTTAGGTTCTGTTTCAGTTTTTGTTTCTGCCAAAATAAGCATTTGTATATGGTCTAATGTGCGCCATCCATTTATATTAGTCCAGAAAGTTGTTTTTCCGATTCCCCTACAGTTCCAATATCGTATAATCATGACCACCTTATTTTAGCATGGGCGAACATAAGGTGAGTCCTCCCATGCCCAAGCGTTACCCCTCTTGTGATTTCTTGTCGCTTCTGAAGGTTGGTTTTTAGTTTGGGTATCTTATGACATTTTTTAGTCTTAATGTATCTTTCAGTTTCTGTTAAACTGGAGATGATATTTTCATTGAGGTAGATGTGTTTATGCCCATGGTGGTCTTTCTTAGAGAATTTTCTCATCATTAACCCAAAGTACTTTAATGTCTTATCTCGGCTAAGCTTATATTTACAATTGTGGTCTCCCATTTATATCGATATTTTGTGATCAATATTAACTCAACATGTGTTCCATCCAAATTGTTCCAATTATGGTGTTTCACCAAGATGTTACTGAGTTTTATTTTAATTAGTATTATATGAAGGCTAGTGGTCATAACAAATTGGTGTAGTTCAAAAGAGATCCAAGGTGCGGCTGTATTTGACCTGTTAATAGGTTCCTTTGATCTTGGCTTTGAGTGGTACCTAATGCTAATTATAAGAGGTGATGTTGTATGCTTGGAATTCAATCTAATCAATTGCTCAGTCTCAGCTTGGATGCTAACTGACAGCTTCATGGCGGGGACCCAAGTTCGTGCTGAATACGTTAAGCTTTTGATCAGCTTGCTTAGAGGCACCACAATTATTATGATCCATATACTGGGTAGGTAGCTTGTGATGGGGTTTATAGTAGATTTGTTTTTTAGAAGATTTAGGTGTGGGTTTTGGGGACGCAGCTCACTAAGCCAACTGAAAATGATTCGGAAGGGAAATCTTATAATCAATCCGGGTTTGAGCATGGGTTGCATCCTCTTTGAAACATAATATGACTCATTTTGATGATAATAAGTTGACCAGTATTGACAAGCATAAAAAGGTTTCCCTTTAACATACTTGTCGGTGCTGCAAGTCCAAGAGATGCTAATGGGTTTTGCTTGAGGAAACATGGAGTTCAGTACTTGAAATTGGGGTGTCCAATTAAGGTCCCCATGAGATTGCAAATTGTACCTATGCTATTTAATTGCAGAAATACAAAAATGCCAAACATGGAGAAAAAGAACTGAAAACAAAATGCTTCCCAAAAAATAAATGCATGGTTAGGCATAAATAACAGATCATCAGTGACCCACCAAGGGCTGAGCCGCTGAGGTCCATATGCAGCCATCATTCCTCCATAGTACATATCAGGATAAGGGTTTGATGCACAAGCCTGCAAACAGAAATACGTAAGCACTTTAAATTCCATTTCAGCGCTAGCTGAAGGTACGAACACAAAATTGCTCATGTACATATCTATAAAAAGATATGTTTGAAATATTAAATAAAGGAAATGAGGCGTGATCTGTTGGCATTAAGACAAATACACGGTTTAGTCAAAGCTTAATAAACTTTTGTGTATGATATAAATAATGTAATTCAACAAAGCCACATGTTGATGTTCATGATTTGTAACTAAGATAAAGAAACAGAGATAAACCTATTGCAGACAATGACGGGTACTGCAAGAGGAGGATTTCAGGTAGGGATTTAACATGGATATCTGTTATGCTAGAATATATGATGAAGAGGAGATGAAGGCACAAGCTTATAAGTTTCAACAAGTCCACACTATGAAAAAGGAACCAAATTCATAGACTCAAAATGTACGAGCAGATCAGAGCTTCCAAAACTGTATAAAAAAGGTTCAAACTATATTGTCACATACTAATGTGCATCAACCATAAAAACAAGATAAAGCTTCATTATATATGAAATTTACAACTGCTCAAAAAATTTCTCATATCGTGCTGTAACCAGATGACATCAAATGTTTAAGGCAAATTAATTTAGCCTAGATAACATGCCTTTTTCAGGAAGTATTGACTATGTTGCCCTTAATGACCTTGAAATTATAAGCGTAAACTGCATCTTTGAAGTAGCCTTAATGACACCATAAAATTACCACCACTATACAGAAGCATTGTCAACGGACAAATAAAAAATCCGATCACCAAGGCAGTAAGATTTCACCCACCCCATATATTAAATCTAGGACTCCAAATCAACAAAAGAAAGAAGTTGAGATATACCTCCCCATTTCTCAGAATCCAAGATCCAGGAGCAGTATTCTTGATTTGGCTTACCAAGGAATGCTTCATAGAACTTTGCAGGGTCGCTGAAACAGTTGCAGCTATAACCTTTAAGATGCATCAAGCAGATGTTAGGATTTCAATACATACAGTACAAAGCAAGAGTATATGAATCAACACAAGTTTGCAAAAGCTTCCCCAATCAGACAATCCAAAACCCTTAAAGCACTTGTTTTCGCTATTGCAATTTCATCTTTTTGGTTCAAACAGGCTTGGGTTTTCCTGAACATGTGTATGCCAATTATCACACTCCAGTGATAAAGGAACTCACACTTTTCGAATAATATTACCCATCAAGTTTCAAGTACTAATTCATAATTCATACAATGTCATGGCCTCCATCCTCAATTTGAAGGCGTAGATCCTCAATTTCATGGCACTATCTTAAATTTGAAGGCCTCCATCCTCAATTTCAGGGGTGGAACTTCAAGATCCTGATCCAATTACAATGTCGTGGGCCTTAAATTGGACGGTCCCACTTGTAATTTTAAGGGACCGCAAATTGAAGGCTCCCAAACAAACAAAAGAAAAACAAAAAATCTGGAAACAACTATACCTAAATTAGCTCACAAAGTATAAATCAGGGCTGAAATCAAACTAACCAGATCTAAATTCAAGCACAAATGAAAAAGCTAGATTGAATCAATATAGACCAAAGGTGAAAAATATACGACAAACTAAACCCCAATGAATTGAACTTGTAGAACAACATTGTTACATGTACAAATGAAAACATATATATGCTATGGATGAAAGTCATGTCTGTTGAATCTAGCTCAACAATGAACCACAGAACAAACAACTGATAAATGATACTCCCTCCGTCCAAAAATACATGGACTTTTAGGATTCACGCACGTTGTTTTAGGAGTTAAAAACTATATAAATATTAACTTTTTTTATTCAATATTTTTAACAATTACAAACTTATTGTCAATAAGTTTATAATTGTTAAAAAAAATTAATAAAAAAGTTAATATTTTATATAGTTTTTAACTCCTAAAACAACTTTCGTGAATAGTAAAAAGTCCATGTATTTTTGGACGGAGGTAGTATTCACTTGCAGGGGGACTAAGGGACAACTGAGTAGACATTGAGGTTGATTATGTCAGCTAAAGAGTTTGAAGTTTGAGCTCCGGCTCAGTTATGTATCTCAATTTTATGTCCTTTGGCCTTGCAGCTGACTGCCTATTTGTCAAGATCTTGTTACAAAGCCATGAATAAGAACTTCCGTTATGATTCTCTAACAGCTAATAGAGTATTCAGGTGATGAGGATGTGAAGTTGAAATTTTGTCAAAGAAAAGAAATTTCTGCAACACAAACAGCTCAACTGCAGCAGGTATTTCTGTATATTGAATAAGCATTCAAAAGCAATACCAAAAGAATAAGCTTATTTTACTCAGAGTGTTAGTAGTGCACAGATGCTTTTTGTCATGGAACAAGTATTCAGTGTTAGTAGTGCACAGATACTTATCCCGTTTTATTCGATCCGGGATATTGCAATGAGATAATAAACCTAATATTCCGGGCGTGTGCCCTATTTTTAAGTCCGGGATATTATATTTTATCCCATTTAGGCATTCTAACCCTAATATTCCGTTTTTTTTTATTTAGATCCGTGATGTTTGATTTTTGCCCATTAAAGTTTTTTTTTTCCAAGCTTAAAGGGCATAATATCACGGATATATAGGGTCCGTGATATTATAATTATGTGATAAAATTAACATTTTGTACTAGTGACTCTATATGAAATCTATTATATAATACCACATTTCACATTGAATATAATAAGGATGTTCGGAGTGATTTATAAAGTATTAAAGCCATATCCATGTCGCAAGAGCTCTTCCTTTTCGAGCTTCAAGTGAGAACAACGGACTTGTATAAGAGGTTTATGTGGCATGGGTTGACGCCTCTTTATACCCCGGGTGTTACATATTAAGTTTAAACCTATCCTCTCTCCGGTCTAGAATGGATCGAACGATTTTCTTTAAGTTCGAAACGACTTCACTTCTGTTTAGAATGGTGCATTTGGACATGTGGACCCCTTAAGCCATATGTCACATCGATATTTCACAAAACTCAATTTATATGTAGCACCTAAAAAAGAGGGAAAAATCGTTGATAGGACAAAACTTCTCCTAAAGAAAATGATTGATACTCAATCACTTTGGATTGTATCTTGTCCTATTTTTTTCTTATTCTTTATTATATTCACAATAGAGGTATTTTGCTAGACTTCTTGTTTGTTTGGACCTTAGGTGTGAATGGATAATATTTTTTTATTACACCTAAAACATGATTTGTAATGCAGTTTTGAGCTTGATCCTTATAAAATTTGTTCATATCATCCAGAATGTTGAAATTCCTCTTATTAGCTATCGCCGTTGTAAACAATCTATGGTGTTGGACACTTCAGTTCTGTCCGAGTCACTAGTAGAGTTGAACATGAAGGCAATAAAGAAGTTTTCTCCATTTGACGAGTTTTTCATCGGTGAAAAGTTTTCCAAGTTTGATAGAGATGAAACAGGAACTCAAATATATTTGTATGGAACTTCGATATGTGGGGATCGAGTTACACATTGGAGTGGAAAAGTGAAAAGCTTGACTTGAGCACTTTTCAACAAGGTGACATATTTACTTGTTATATAAAAGTTAGAACTCGCTCTGGACAAGTGAGCAAAAATGTTGGACACCCTTCTCCAGATGTTTTTAGTAACACGTTTGTTATTTTTAATATGGGGATTTGGATTGAGAATAATGCCTTATAAAATTCGGATAGTAGCAACTTGTGTTCTTATAAGTTTACTAATTTATAAAATCATGGTTTCATGTGCCTTTGGATAATCCACTCCACGCTTACTTGGAAGTGATCTTTATGAATCCTAGAATGACGATATATGTTCAAGGTTCAAAGATGATTAGATTTTCAGTTGTTTATTTTGCTATGTACTACTTAGATTTGCAACCTCTCAAATTGACATTTCTACTACAACAAAAACATGC
The DNA here is from genome assembly GCA_963922045.1 of Persicaria maculosa. Taxonomy (NCBI): domain Eukaryota; kingdom Viridiplantae; phylum Streptophyta; class Magnoliopsida; order Caryophyllales; family Polygonaceae; genus Persicaria; species Persicaria maculosa. The sequence continues at coordinate 16,186,067 of OY998259.1, read as the reverse complement.
TTTTAAATTCTATGTTACTAAACTACTCCGTAGTTTTTAGTATGATGCTCCCTGGAGATGGCAACCAAGGATGTAAGCAGAATACTCTCTATATGATTTCTAGATGAAAAATATTTCTGCACAAATGATGTTTGAAACACTAAGAGCACCTGCATTGGGGTTCTTTAACCCATAGTTTAAGAAACCTAATAATAAAATAATAGGAGAGAGATAAAAAAACTTAAGCAACGATGTGACGGGTTGCTAAGTAAGCAACCCTTAAAAACCGGGAGAGAGGAAAAAAAATACAAGGGAGTGGGCCAACCGGGAGAGAGGATGTGAGAGAAAAAAAAATATAGGTGGGTCCCAATAAAATAAATAAAAGGGTTTTTAAGGATTGTAGGGATGTGGGTGAAAATTTATATTGGGTTGTTTAAGGAAAGAGAAATATAAAAAGTTGAGTTAAGGAACCCGATTGGGTTCCAGGGATGCAGATGCTCTAAAAGCCATCATAATAATTAGGGATGTAAGCCATTATGTGTTTTATTGACTAGCTAATCTTTCGGCAGGTTAAGAGCCATCCCTTGGCAAAATTTCTCAGCAAGATGGTGATTGAGAATGGTATCATTATGGGGAAACATGTTCAGTTAATTCTTGGTCGCTATCAGCTAGAGTGGAAGCAGGCAAACTGTGGAATATTTTTGTATTGGCCGACATGGTCGTTTGATTGAAGTAAGTAATTGTTCACATAATCATGTATGTTATATTCATTACAACACAATGTGTTATGCGTCAGACGTGGTTAAAAATACCAAACAGATGTGCTATGTTTGATAGTTACTTGTTTAGTAGATCGTTGTTCAAACTAAGTCCAACAAGTGTATTATCACACTTAATGTTTGATAGCATGCTTATAATCTTAACAAGAAAAAGAACCTTAAGAAACAATCAGAAATGGAATGACTTATATAACGATGAACTCGATCAATCCAAGCCTTAAATGTTTGAAATGAAGGTATCGTTTTTTACTATAAGAATGGTGTTTGAATCTTGTGGATGATTACTTGTCTCCCTTTCTTTCTCTTTTGCATCTTATAATTCTTCATTTTCCTCTTATATTTTTATATTATTGTTCTGTTTATTTTGGGAATTTTCTTCCTGAACAATTGTGTAACGGTTGTTTGGACCGAATTGGAAGGTTTGGTACAAGGTTCAAGGTTGGCTTCTTCTCGCTAAAGCCTGCCTTGGTGGCATACGACCATTTCATGACATCTTCATTAATTATTTGACTTTATATGTTGTATGTGAGTTTCATTTAGTTTCATCTTTACGATATATTTTGCTAGCTTCAGTAACATTTTTATCTTTGCTTTGCACTTGACTTTTCATGGCACTTTCCTCATGTTAACCTTTCCTTTTCTAGATCGGAGTTATGAGATTTGGGAGGGATGCTTTAGTTCTCACACAAACTGCCCAATCCTGATCTATTGCCTTCCTTTCACAATCCTTAAACGAAGGAAACGATGTAAGCTGTCATTTACTTGTTCATACTACTACAACATTGAGTTTCTTATGCTATCCATAATCCACATAATGCAATTTTTCCTTTTGTGGTAAAAATTTTGTGGCAAATTAATGCTCCTTGATTTAAAGGTATGAATCCTTTATATTCAAGGTTCATGGCCTTTAGTTCTAGTGTTACTATAAGTGACACAAGTTTAGTAAACTAGTTTTCACATAGTTCACATTTTGGAATATAAACTTCATATATGTGTGCTTCTAAAAGTCTGAAACAGTTTTACAGTCTGAATTGATGTTCTCGAACCAAACCCAATATTTAAATATACAACTATTCTATATCACTATGTATAGAGATGTTGGATAAATAAGGTCACATTTTTAAGAAGATTGTTTTTGACATATAGAGGATTTGTATTCTGATTTGAGAGGTATTTCTAGAGATTACAACATCTATACAAGTTATAGTAGTACTAGTGTAGATCCCGTTCCGTGTACGGAAAATACATTAATACAATATTTTAAATAATCTATATAGATTCTAATAAATAAAAAATAATAATATAAATATAAATAATTTTCCCACAAAAAATAATATAGATATAAATAAAGTTAGTTCGACATTATATATAAATAATTTTTTTTCTAACCTATGATTGATTAATTCTCATGTAATATAATAGACATAAATATAAATAATTCTCTCACCAAAAAATAATCTAGTTATAAATAAAAATATCACCTATCAGATACTACATATTTATCTATTAATATTTTTGGTAACTATGACTAAGAAATATTTTTTATTTATATTTTTGTCAATTAACTAAAACATATATATACATGGCCACGGGTCGGGCGGGTTGACCCGTGACCCGCCGGGTCGGTGACCCGTCGGGTCCAAGGGTCGGCTCGGGGTGAGGGTCAGGGTTAGGGTCAGGGAAAAGATAACCCGTTACTCGGCGGGTCGACCCAGCGGGTCCAACCCGGTTCGACCCGTCGGGTCAACCCGCCATTTTAAAATATTTTTATTTTGAAAAAATTTATTTTTAATAAAATAAATTTATAATTATTATATAATTATATAAATTATTCTTAGAATAATTCATAATATTACATAATGTAATATGCAATGGCAATGTGAGACTTAGCACCTCATGCTTCTCCTTTTATAGACTTAGCACCCCCCATTTCCTCTAGTTTTCAATGTGGGACAAGAACAAGGGTAGAAACTAGAATCTACACCATGTCTTCAATTTCTACCATTCGGTTTTTAATGTCAATCCATACTTATAAATCATTCTATATCATTCTATATGATACTAAGTTAGGAGTCTTTATGATATAATTTCAAATAATACAAATATTGTTATTGATAAAGTCGTTACACTTGTATAGTATCCTTAATGTCGAGTTTTCGTTTATTTTCAAAATGATATAGAACTTCGGATTTTCAAACACAAGAATGAAATATAATATTGGCAATACTTTTTCAATGTGTCTTTTCATGTACGTCATAACAAGCAACCCAAGTATATAATTCTAATAACATCATCATTAAGTGTATACACAACATGTGGCTAATTCAACTTCAAACGAGAAAGTTTAACATATCTATATGAAGAAGAACCTAGATTTGAAATCATTGATCAAGAAATTAACATAATAATGCAAGTAAAATAAAATACTTATGATTGATTAATGGATCAACACAACTATCAATTAAATTAAATAGAAAGATTAATCCAACATAACTTGATATATTGTATCATGATGTTTCATCACCATGTGTTATTCATTTCATTAAATATTAAGAGGTAAACACTTTAATTATATTATTATATGTTACATCATATAATCCAAATACTTAAATTACATTATATTCCACCATATAACCCAAAGACTTTAATTACATTACATTTTACATCATATACTTAAATATCAATTTCTCACATTTTCTTTCATATCTCATATTTCTGTCCCACATCGAAAGTGTGCTCCATACCTCTATTTTCTCTATATATAGATCCTCATACCCTACTTGTCATTCCCATTATCCAACCTTTTCTTTCCCACATCTAAAGTGTGATGAAATGATGGGAGTGGAATGAAGATATCTATATATATCTTCCCACATACCATGTTTTGTCAACCTTAAATCTTTTCATTTCGAAAGTGTGGTGAAAGACTTGAGTTGAGTTTTATTTTGGGTTTAAAACAATTTTTTTTAAAAAAAAAAAAATTGGTTGACCCGGCGGGTCGACTCGCAAAACTCGTTGGGTACCCGATTTGGTGTCACGTGGCCGACCCGGCAGTCTGACCCGCCGACCCGTCCCAACCCCGGGTTAGGGTTAGGGTCACCCTCCCCGGGTTGTTGACCCGGCGGGTCCGACCTGTGGCCGTGTCTATATATAGGTAGATTGTGACTTATATAACTTTCTATACAATATGACAGCACATTATTTTATTAATTTTTTTCTATAGGATCAACTACAACACGCGCCACGTAATATTTTTTTTCTCTAAGATCAACCACAACATGCCACCTAGAACGTTATGCATCGGTTTTAACTAAAACATATATTGGAGTCAATTGTGTTTGGGTGCTACTTATGGTACATCACGAGACTTAAGTAGCAACAATTAGATGAGAAACACCAATGAAGAGTGACTCATCGTTCGGGCTTAACGACACTCCAAATAACCTATAAAAATGCCAATGCATTGTTTTATCTCATAAAGCTCCTCGGTGGAGTAAATGTTGATGAAATCTTCATGCTCTCAAACCACCAGAAGTACTCCATCAGATGAGAACTTTATCACGTCGCCTTTAGTAAATTGAGCGGAATTGTGGTATCTCTAACATCTAATACATGAAATTTACCTTCATTGTTGTTGGTTGCAAATACTATACCATTCGGGTGCCAAGTTGACCCATGACATCACCCTTCGAAATATGCAGCTTCTCAACTTGCCCCCACCACCCACCCACAATTTAGTTAGTAGGCATGGTTCAACACTTCAACTTAACCACCAAACACATGTCACTGCACAATGAGATTCATCACCACCAACAACTCAATGATAACGTGTGCATGCGATTTTTTTACACACACAATGGTATTTTAGGGGTATGTGTACTTTAACTTCATTTGAGAAAAACACTTATGTTCACTGCTAAAAGGAGTTTGAAGGTTTCCCGGAGCCTAAATCCCTCCACATCATACGCTCTCACCACATTGTCATTATTTAATTAACACTTTCTACATTTATCTTCTCATGGTCCTTTTCTTACCGTCGGTCAAGTATGTCAACCGAAGTTGTAATATAATCTTTCGTGTTTGTCATTTTCGCCCAATGAGTGACACTAGGCTTGTCAAGACCTACAAATCCACACGACAATGCAAAGTCAATATCTAAACAATCACATCTGTTAAAAGCAAAAGAACAACACATATTCATACCTTACATATCAAGTCTCCATCAATTCCTCCTTTAACCAAAAAATTGCCCTTCATGACAAATGTACTAAGGGAGGATATTAGCATTATATTATTTATACATGTACAGTTACCATTGTACTCTCATATTTTCACTCATTAATATATACAAAGGAGTAGACCTCTGAGATCCGTCAATGACTCAGTTCTCCAAACACTTACACTAAGGAGTGTAAGGAGAATCTGACCCAATTAAAAGGGAAATTAATATGATAACGAAATAGTTGAAGTTGTTTTGTTGAAAAATCTAACAAAGAGCAAGAAAGGAACTAATGACATAAAAACTTATTAATTATGAATCATATAAGCAAGAGATTAAAAAAGTATCTCTCTACTAGCATTGTTTATGACATCATTAGTCAATTGGCGAGAAGTTGATGGCCACTTACTACCAACGGAGTTTTGGTTTATGACACATACCTCATCTTGATAGGTTGTCCATACCAAATAAGTGAGTTGCACAAAGAACACGATAAAATTCGTATGTACATATGCATATAACTCCTCCAAAGCAAGTTTGGAGTCAGAAAGTAAGGTAATAAAAGTCAAATATGATTATGTGTTCTTCCGGTTTGACACGTCTAATATTGACAAATAACTCAAAGTAATCCTTCGGTTATGACTTTAGTATTGAGTATTACAAATGTATATAACGCAACATTATTTAACATATTTCATATAACAAAAAAGTACTACGACGATGATGATTGAATTATAATACGATGGTAATTTATTTTACAATCTTTAAATAAATTACATAATATAGAAGATATGTCACTACTACAATTAAGGCCTATTGTGGCACTAAATTGTAGCTGTTGGTCTAATGAAGCGATTTTTGCATCGGTTTAGCACTTTAGCATATTGTGTCGGTTCATGTGGCGGTTTTAATCATGATATATATAAATTCTTAATTTAGAAGAGTTTAGGATGATGTGTCAATCTTAGAGGCATTTTAGGAGTCTTAACTAATTTTCTTTGGGTTATTTTGGCAACTAACACATTATAAATATCTAATTAGCTAACTAGCACCCAAACAAAATTAATTAACTAACCTAGCACCCTTCCCAATTTGACTATCAAGGTCAACGCCGGTCAACGTTGACCGTTGACCGGTCACGCTAGTCAACAGATTTTTTTTAAAATTTTTTTTTTAAACCAATGATGCCATTTTTTGTCGTTTTGATGCCATTTTTTTTTACATTTTATTTTCGCTTTAATGTCACTTTTCTAATAAAATGGATTGATGACACTTTTTTAATGCCACTTTTTTCAAATCTTGCTGATATTTTTTTGTTTACTGTGATGCCACATTGACCATTGATGCCATTTTTTTACCGTTACTACTGATGACACTTTTTTGATATCAATTTTTGATGATATTTTTTTTTACCGTGATGCCATATTTTTTTAAGGTAATGTTTTCGTGATGCCATATTTTTTTCAATGTAATATTTTGATGACAATTTTTTCTTTAATGTGATGCAACTTTTTCAAATCAGTGTTTTGATGCCATTTTTCTAATGTAATTATTTGATACCATTTTTTTAATCAAATCGTTTGATGCCACTTTTTTTTTAATTTAATCAATTGTATATCGATATATTTTTATCGATTCTACTTTTATTCACTGATGACACGTTTGTGATTACACTTTATTGATCTAAAAAGGTAAATATATAGATGTGGTGGTTAAACCAAGAAGGACAAATCGTGAAACCAAACTATGGGTCTCACGAACAAAAATATGCTACGAATCCACAATTGGATTTCCTACCACTATTTCTACCGCTATTTCCCCCAATCCAATAACAAATATCCGAAGACCATTACAGACTATGCCCACCATATTTTAACCCATGTATAACAATATAAAGATATATATGGGTTGAAATAAAAGCAAAGCCTTATATCGGACATCTTCTATCAAGTTGGGGGAAACAACCCAACAGTTCTAGACTAGCTCCGGCGCACACAACAGGCCCAAAAGAACATAAGATGATGCTCTCACACAAACTAAGGCCCGGTACTGCTAATACACCACTACACGACAAAATTACTATGACAGCAACTTGGAGATCTTGACAGCAGCGTTGCCAAACAGCTCGGTTGATGGCCAAACAAAATATGCCCCCTTAACTAAATTAATAGCTATTCAGACGCCAAAATGATGGGAGGCAGCCAGATAATGCACCCCTTTAAACTCAGGCGGGGTAGGTGCAACCAACGTATGTTATGACAACAAAACATACTAGGCCACACCACCCAATTTATGTTACGACAGCAAAAATACACGTCCTTGATGTTCATATCGGTACAACACACACATATGCCAGCAGTTCCACACAAGAGACAGCAACAGCTCTGATGGAAACGTTAGACAATCCCACCAAAGCACAGAAACGGGAAGTAGCAACCAGCACCAACAGAAAAAACCTACCAACAGGACACTTCATTGATGCAATGTAAAATGTGATTAAACTTGATTGATGATATATTTTATTGATGGCCCAAGCGCCAAGACCAAAGAAAAAACAAAGTTCATCCTCTCATGCAAAGATGGCCTTTACAGATCTCGGCACCAACTTAAGTTCAAGCCCTTTTGACCATTCATGCATTTTATTTACCCACGCTTCTTAGAGGACACATAAGAAAGAACTTTTTGTTATGATGAAACAAGTTTAAAAAGATTCAAATCTAAACAGCATTGTAGACCATACCCAACACCAGGAACCGGCATCAGTACTTGTGGAGGGACATCGTGGCCAAATGGAGGACCAGGCATCCGCTGCCCACTAAAATTGTCAAACATTGGTTCGTCATCATTCCCCTTCTCTAGATCATCATTATTGGACTGAAAATCTGTTTCTGGTCCATTCCCTCGACGAGTGGCTCGATCATCTTTCAACCGGTTCTCTAGAGGATTTCTACGCCTCTGCATCATCTCTTTCTGAGAACGAATAATGAAAAATGTAAGACACCATACTACGCTTCTCAATTCTTAACAAGTGAAAAGTACATAACATCAAGGTAATATATAGATTATGAGAAAATACAAAATCGCATTCAGATGCTAATTTTTTTATAAACCAGCACTTTGTTTCTGATTGATTTAAAGATCTAAAGATCCATGATGCATTAACTCAAGGGTTGAGTTAGCGGAACCTCTCTAGCGATAATATTTAGAGATGTTTCAATCCAAATTTACTAAAAAAAATTCAAAGCCATTAACAATGAATGATTTATTTCAACTAGAAGTTACCAAGAAACAACAAAAACATAGTCAATTCATCTAGGCATTTCATCGAACACCTTGGAGGCAGTTTTTCAAAATAGTGAGTTGATATCTATAGGATTTTCAAAATAGCGAGTTGATTAGTAGTGGAATTGGAGAACAAACTAATCACAACAGATCATATACAAGTAGAACCTAGATGCCAAAGCCCCAATTTTCAGATGCTGAAGTGATCAAACAACATTTAATCCACATTGTCATAGAATTCTCATAAAATTGAAAGAACTCATCATACCGATGCCAACAGATACAATTGAACAAAAACTGTCCAGCTGAGAACTACCAAACCCTAACAGAAAAATGAAGATGGAGAGGGGGAAGAAAGAGGACAATACCAAATGACTGGAGAGGGGGAAGAAATAGGACAATACCAAATCGAATACACAGTATGATTGAACGAAAATCAAATTAAAACATGGAGACGTACCTGAAGAACCTTCCATCGCACAACAAATTCAAGGAAATCGCAAAAACCGAACACCAGTAGTACACCCCGATTGCGATGCAAGAAAAAGAAGAACACTGAGAGCAAATAAGCATCGGAGTAGATATGGAAGAAGCAGAAGAGGAACAAGACAGAGAATGGAAGGAGAGGAATCGACGAAGATGCCGAACTCGCCACCTGAAAGCGATGAAATCGCCATCTGAGACTGAAAGCGATGAACTAGGGCACGCAAGGAGCCGAGTGAGGAGAGAGTAAAGAGACCAGTAGATATGAATGATGCTAGTCAATTAAAAAAAATTGAATGAGTGCTAGAACGGCCAATAAATAAAATTAAGGTACTAATAACCTAATTAGATTAGGAAAATGTGATATTTCACCAAATTTTCTCATTTTCTTTTTTACCATTTTTTTTGGATTTTCTTTAATTCTCTTTTTTTCTTCTTTTTCCTTTAATTCTCTTTTTTCTTTAATTTTACTAACTATCTATATCTATATCTATATATCTATATAAAATCCTAATTTAGAAGAGTTTAGGACGATGTGTCAATCTTAGAGGCATTTTAGGAGTCTTAACTAATTTTTTTTTTGCCATTTTTCTTGGATTTTCTTTAATTCTCTTTTTTTCTTCTTTTTCCTTTAATTCTCTTTTTTCTTTAATTTTACTAACCATTGGGCTTAATTCAAAACATTGAATTCAATCTAATGTAATTATTGGGCTTAATCAAATTTATTTACTAACTATCTATATCTATATAAACTCTTAATTTAGAAGAGTTTAGGACGATGTGTCAATCTTAGAGGCATTTTAATTAGGAGTCTTAACTAATTTTTTTTTTGCCATTTTTCTTGGATTTTCTTTAATTCTCCTTTTTTCTTCTTTTACCTTTAATTCTCTTTTTTCTTTAATTTTACTAACTATCTATATAAACTCTTAATTTAGAAGAGTTTAAGATGATGTGTCAATCTTAGAGACATTTTAGGAGTCTTAACTAATTTTTTTTTTGCCATTTTTCTTGGATTTTCTTTAATTCTCCTTTTTTCTTCTTTTTCCTTTAATTCTCTTTTTTCTTTAATTTTACTAACTATATATATATATATATATATATATATATATATATATATATATATATATATATTAAAACAGAAGCACTTTCGACACATGTCATCTCCTCGTGCGAAGTTATTTTAGGCAATTCGTTTTAATTTTTTCTTATATATCATATCCACTAATTATGGTAACTAAATTATCTACTATTATTTACATATTATCATTTCATACTATATTTTAACCAGTGGGATTAATTCAATATTTTAACCAGTGGGATTAGTTCAAAATTAAATGTCAAAATAATAATAATAATAATAATAATAATAATAATAATAATAATAATAATAATAATAATAATAATAATAATCTATTACTAACTATTAAAACAAAAATCTTACCAATGGCGTAGCGCCATCCCCTTAATCCTAGGCCTTTTAACCAATCACCTTAGCTTAAATTACAATTTTGGTAGTTTAAAAAAAATAACTGGATTAATTCAAATCGTTTCCTATATATACTACTTTAATTGTTTTTTTCAACCATCTTTTACTTTTGCCCTGCTGTCTTATAAATAATACACTCGATCGATACTGAATATTGTCAGTCATCCCAACCGTTTTCTATTATCCTCATTTGCTATAGGTTGAAATGACAAGAGTAGTTGCCTTGACTGAGGAGTTTTTAGGCATTTACGAAATTATCCCAACTGTTTACATACTACGTATTATACACTTTACTTTATTACGTATTTTCTAACCGCTAATATGTGTATTTTTGTTGGTATATTTTTTATATTATTTTATATTCACAACTTTACTATTAAATTGCACGTCATTGGTGCGGGTATAAAACTAGTAAACTCTTAATTTAGAAGAGTTTAGGATGATGTGTCAATCTTAGAGGCATTTTAGGAGTCTTAACTAATTTTTTTTTTTGCCATTTTTCTTGGATTTTCTTTAATTCTCCTTTTTTCTTCTTTTTCCTTTAATTCTCTTTTTTCTTTAATTTTACTAACTATCGGGCTTAATTCAAAACATTGAATTCAATCTAATATAATTGTTGGGCTTAATCAAATTTATTTACTAACTATTGGGCTTAATATATTCAAAACATTGAATATAACTATTGATTATGACATATTACATTTAAACAATGTTATAATGATGTTGATATTATTATTATTGAGTAATTTAAAATATCTATATTTATGTATTATACTTTACATAAGATTTAAAAAAAAAATTCTGAAATAATTATAAGATACATTAATTGTAAAGTTTTTTTATTTTTATTTTAACATTTATTAATATTTATTAATATTTATATATATAATATTTTAGTTTATAAAAAACGCGCCATGTCGCGGGAATCGTACTAGTTACTTATAATACCTATTGTAGCGGATGTGAAACCCTATTGTGGCGGTTTTTTAAGTTATTGAAACGCTTTTGGAAAACACGTTTTTTTTTTGTTTTTTTTTTTTATTAGGAAAAACTTCGGGTGGGCTGGCCCTACCCGGCAGCATCCTTGCGGATGAGGTCAAGAAGACCTGGATTATTTTTAATATCGACTCCTCGGGCAGAGTGGCTAAGGTGTGCAACCTTATCCGCCACTCTATTGCCCATACGAGGAACATGAAAGAAATCTACTTCTTCCACAGTCGATAGCAGGACTTGAGTATCCGAAAGTATTAGTTCGATCTCCCATGGGCAATTAGTTTTCTTATTTAAGTGATCAATGATAATCTTGCTATCTCCTTCAATTTGGATCTTTTCTATATTGAGTTGCCGCACTTGTTGGATCCCTATCTTAAGAGCTAATGCTTCCGCTGTGAGGGGTTTTTGTTTGCCCAACCGTTTTTTGGAAAACACGTTTACTAACCCTACTGAAGCGGTTTTTATATAATATTTTTTTTATATTTTGTTTGACGCTCTCTTTGGTTTTAGAAAATGATATGGGGAAAGAGAGAGAACATGAAACCAGAGAAACCCTAGATTCAAAGCAGAGAAAGAGAGAGGGAGGTCGTCGATCTTCATTTGGAAAAGGAAAGCAAGCAACAAGGAAGAAAGTCGAAGCAAAGAAGGAAAGAACGATTAAAGGTAGATCTGCTCGCAGTTCAAGCTTCTTCAAACCGAATCGAAGAGAAATTTCCGCTCAGAAATTTCTGGCTCAAGCATATATTTTGTTGCAATGGATTCAGGTTGATTCCTCTCTCAATCTACAATTTCCTTTTGAGGTGTATTTCTCTTTGTAGTCAGCATTAGCTTTGATTCCTTTACAAGAAACCCTAACTCTCTAAGCTTCTTGGATTTGGATTTAACAACCCTAGCCCTGGCTTGAGAAAGACGGAGTCAGATCCCACTCCTCATCTCAGCTTCATGGTCCTCAATTCGCAAATTCAGTCGCCCAAGGTTACAGTTGGATCTCTCTGCAGTCGTTAAGTTGTTTACTACTTGCTAATTGCATTTTCCCCTTCTTTGTTAAGTCACGTTATTTTTTGTGGTTGATTTGATTTGGAGCAGTTCCAGCCCCAATTTTCCCCGCATCATCTTTAGCCTCTTTGATTTGCTCGTTACTACCCCTTTGGAATAAATTGATGTGGAAACTTTTGTTAATTTGTCATATTAGGTCAAATGAGATAAATTGTTTGTCTATGTGTAAACTTAATCAATTGGCATTGGTTCTGTATTGATATGTGGAAACTAAGATTTAATGCTTGTGCTTCAGAAGTGACTGTTTCATACCAATATTTTTTTCTGGGATTCTTTTGTCAACACCCTCTAATCACAATTCACAACCCATTAGGGTACACAAGTAGATAAGCATTAATTCTTGGTTAGGGTGGCTCATCCGGGCCGACCCGACTCGACCCGAAAATTCTGGGTGGGAGTCAACCCGAAGGCCCGGGAATTTATAAAAATGCGACCCGCCACCCGACCCGAACTTGAGATTTGTAATTCCGGGTTTTCCGGGTCGGGTGACGGGTTCACCCGAAAACCCGAGTTTTAAAATTTTGTTAGTTGTTACAATATTTAAATTAAATAAAAAAGATTTTTTTTTTTACTTTTCACGCATATTAGCTATTTCCTTGATGTTGTTCTATTACAATATATATGTAGGGTGTATATATATTTTCCTATACCCTATTACAGCCCATATTAAGAGGCTAAGGGTACTGTAAATTAAATATAGGATCATCATTACAGTAATTGACTTGATCTGTATTGAAAATATATTGATAAAAGGAGCATTTCTATTTTAAGGAGCATTTCTACTTTTAATTTATTATTACACTTTTAACAGTAATTGACTAATTAATACAGTATATACGTAGTACTACGGAGTAGTTAAAATTACTTAATCATCGATCAAAATCTTAAGAAAGAACAATTAAAAGTACACACAAAAGTGACAGAACAATAAAAAAAAAATAAAAAAAAAATCCGGGTCAACGGGTCAAACCCGAGACCCGTCGGGGTCTGACCCCGACCCGCCTGCTGACCCGGGATTTCCTAAAATTCGACCCGAGATCCGACCCGTAAGGGTCTCGGGTCAACCCCGACCCCGCATTTTCCGGGTCGGGTCCATTTTGAGCCACCCTATTCTTGGTGTATAATAATTTTGGATTGCTCTAGTTTCTATTCGTAGGTGTGCACGCGCCTGTCTCCTAGAAATAGTTGAACATTTTTTTTTTTTTTTTGCACATGTTTAGAGTCGTATCATAAATGGAGCGAATTACGCGAAAACCCCTTCCTTGAGAATGAATGCGCTCCCACGCGCCTGCATCTTCCTCGACAAACCTTCGCTTCAAACCCTAATTCTCAAATCCAAGTGTACCAAAATCTCTCAGATTACCCCTCTTCATCCCAAAATCGGCGAGATCTGCGACAGTTTGTTCATCTTCCGGCTATGGATCCCTATTTCGAATCATCCGAAAGTCAAAATTAGTTGTGTGTGGCGAGTCCATCCTAGCCTTGTCCCTTCCGTCGATAAAAAAAAATTCGCTCGTTTCCTTCTCTCTCGGGCGGATTACCCCTCAAATCTCCTCTAAATGGGTTATTGAGAAGGGATCCCCATGGCTAAGTAAGTTTGATGGCCGAACATGGAGCGACAAGAAGGGGATTTGGAAATTGAGAGAGCCCGTTCGGAAGAACTTCAGGAAGAGGAAGAAAGTCCTCGACTATGGGTGGTGGTGTTGCAGCGCAGTCCTTGCGGGATTGGGGACTGTCGATTACCTTCGTGAGTTCATGGGAGGTTCTTCCTCTGAAATCAAAGCAAGCGCCGGAGGACACAAGTTCAAGGCGATGTGTGCTCTGGCTTGTCGATTCTCCTCAATTGGTGCGAATATGAAGGGTCCTCCTTGGATCTGCTGGCCAAGAAATCGAAATCTGGCGGCGAAGTGGGCTGAGCGGAAGGTTTTCGTTCAAGCTTGTAAGAATTTCAAAAGAAGAAAGAAAGCTGTCTGGTTATGGGGATGGGGACGCCTACCGACTTTAGTTTGGTGGGATTGTTCTCGGTGTCGATCGAAGTCCAGGTTCCTTCTCTTCCTTTTCTTTAATCAAATCTTGTGTCGTGCAAAAAACCTCTCCTTCTGGATGAGAATCGAGCAAAAACCCCTATTGAAAGGGTGGTCTATGCGCCCCCGCTCAGGCGAGGTGAGTTTAGGCCACATAATTTCAAAAACTTTACATGTTACTTGTTTCCTCAGTTGTTTGAATCTAATAAAGGCTTGATCTTTGATGGTTTGGCTTTGAGTTCGGACGACTCCGAAAAACACAACTCTGTGGTAAGCACTGTCAAAAAACCTATAGGGCTCGGTTCCGCCGAGCTCCTATCAAACACCTCCCGAAAGGGCCCTAAATCTCTCTATGTGGAAAAAAATCCCAGGGATTCTTTTGTCCTTGGTGATGGTGGGAGCAAAGGTAGGAAAGCAGAGGCTGGAAAGAAGGCCAAGAAACTGGCTGTTAATCAGGATATAATGGTGCCTCCTATGGCATCTCTAACTGAATTGTTGAGGACAGCAAGGGTTGCGACCTTCCGGGTAAAAATTTCTGCTAATTACTATTGGTTATTAATTCAAGCGTTCTCAAATCAGGATTATATCCCCTATAATGAAAAACTAGGGCTTATGATGCCAAGTTCCATGGAAAATTTCCAGTTTTTGCACATGGCGTTTCCTTTGTGTATCAAGTCTAGTAGATACAATAGCTTGGCTAAATGCTTAAACTATCTAGGTGGCTATTGTATTGCTTTGTTCCGAGCATATTGTTATATATTGTGGTGGATTAATCATGGCCGACACAAATTCAAGTGCATAAACTCGCTTATGATCAACTCCTTGCTCGAGGATTACAAAGGGTTCTTTTCTCTCTCCTACACTTTCAGTAAATCTCAAGTAATGAAAAGTCTGGATGTGTGGGTTGTAGTGAATAGGCCTTATCACATGCCTATTAAAATGAAAGAATACATACGAATGCAATACTTGCGACAATTATTCAAGGTGATAAAGCTCTTATATAAATACCAGGTGGTTAGGTGGTACAATAGCTACTTCCTGGGCCTCATTTTCTGCATAGCTCAACTTAGTTTAAAAATCAATCTGTGGTTTGGGTTGTATAATCCGCTGTCATGTATTATCATCTGCTGGCGCTTATCCTGCCTTTCTTGGTGTTATATGTTGATGTGCTTGCTTCATATTGGCTACCTGAGTTCAGTTATATGGAGTACTGTATTTTCAAATTTGTGTATTAATGAAAAGCTCATTCTTGAACTGTATAGCTTTTCAAAACCTTTGGACTCATAATCTTTTGCGTGATATAAATTTGAGTTATATAAAGAGCAGAATAATGGCATACAAATATGTTGGATTCTCTCCTCATCCGGTGTGTATCATTTTGTGGTTTGGCATGTCTAACTCTGGCAAGGACCTAGAAAAGGCCAGTGCGGTGGTGCTTTCATTTCCAATGTCAATCATACTTTGTTTGGGCAACAACGATAATGCTGAGAACAACTTACTCGAGGAGCTTCCCCGCCCTAATGATGAAGGAGGAATCACAGGCATACCCTTCCAGGTAATATACTATATACAGATGAGTGACCCTTCCCTTGTCACACTAAATATCTCTTTTTTCCTGCTAAATGTTTATACTGCAAAACATTGCCTTTGGAATCATA
Organism: Persicaria maculosa; assembly: GCA_963922045.1. Classification (NCBI taxonomy): domain Eukaryota; kingdom Viridiplantae; phylum Streptophyta; class Magnoliopsida; order Caryophyllales; family Polygonaceae; genus Persicaria; species Persicaria maculosa. The sequence goes on along the minus strand of OY998259.1, from coordinate 16,170,108 downwards.
CACTCCCTCATGGGATTAATGCCCAGAAGAAAGAAAAAGTGGGAAAATACAACATCTTTAGGAAAATTCGAAAGGAAAATACACAAAAGTCACATACGAAACAGAAAAGAACAAACATCAAAAGAGCAATAAATGGGTATGAGAGAGACCACCTTAAGCTCGACCATACCACAAAGAGGAAGTCATGATTATCCGCTTCTGGAACTGTAGAGGTATCGGAAAAACAACTCTGTGGACAAATATAAGTGCATGGAACAAGGTGGAACACATTCAAATGGTTATCTTGGCAGAAACCAAAACTGATAAAGAACCAAGCGACTCGTTGTGGAAAAATGCGGGATACACTAACGCTTGCTGGTCTCCAGCTGTAGGGAAGTCCGGGGGAATTGGACTCATTTGGAACGAAAACTCACTAAATAACGAAACAATTTCAATCACAACTCATCTACCGAGAATAATTGGTGTGCAGTACTCAAATCTGAAAACAAATTTCAAGTGCAGAATGTTCTTTGTCTATGCCCCCCCTAATGCTAATGATAAGGATGCGTTCTGGTCTGAACTCTCGGTACTCATTAACCAACAAAGCACACCCTGCTTAATCATGGGAGACCTGAATGAAATAGCACAACCCTCAGACAAGAGTGCCGGGGCGGAAACCCTACTAGGTAGATTTCAGCGGCTTTGGGACTTCAAAAATGCTTGCTCACTATTCGACATCCCATCATTTGGAAACCCATTCACTTGGAGAAAAAAAGCTTCAGGGCCAGATAATATTCATGAAAAAATTGACAGAGTATTAGTCCATCATGACATTATCCAAGCTTACCCGGATCTCGCAACCAAGAATGGCGCATTCGCCTCCTCGGACCACTGTCCAATCACGATCTGTCTATCACAAAATTCTAGTTTCAAAGCCCCTCCCTTTAAGGTTGAAAATGTTTGGCTTGAAAGAAAGGATTTTAGAAACATTGTTAAGCAATCCTGGAGAACATTGTGTGTCGGGTCGGCCATGTTCCGGTTGGTCCAGAAAACAAAAACCCTTAAGAAAAAAGCGAAGTTATGGAATAAAAAAACCTTTGGAAATATCTTTCGGCAACTACAAGAAGTTGAAGACGCGCTTCTTGAAATACAATCAGCAAATAACTACCCCCAAAATGACAGAGAAAGGATTAAAGAACAAAATTTAATAAAAAAGAAAGAACAATTGCTCCTGTTTCACAAGACCTTCTGGCTACAGCGAGCGAAATCAAAACACCTTAAACTAGCAGACACCAATTCGACCTACTTTCATAGGGTAGCATCAGGTAGAAGGAATCGAAAAATTATTCGATCAATTACGTCAGCAGAAGGAACGCAAATCATCGGTGAAGAAAATGTGAAAGAAGAAATTAAAAAAGACTTTGAAAGAAGATTTTCTAAGGAGCAAACTTACTCAAACAACAGTTTAGAAGAGTATATTTCCCTAATCAACCCAGCAATCACAGACGAGGAAAATAAAATGTTAATACAACAACCTTCAAATAGTGAAATTAAATCCGCCGTCTTTAGTTTGGGAAATAATAAGTCCCCGGGCCCGGACGGAATGACAGCAGAATTTTACAAAGAATATTGGGACATAGTTGGAAAAGATATCATACGAGCAACCAAAGCTTTCTTCCATACTGGAAAACTTCTCAAGCAAATGAACCATACATTCATCTCGCTAATCCCAAAAAATGATAATCCTTCTACAACAGCTCATTATAGACCAATAAGCTTATGTTCGACCATTTACAAAATCATCTCAAAAATAATCACTGAACGCCTGAAAACCATAATGGGAAAACTAATTCATCCCCTCCAAGGGGCTTTTGTGTCTGATAGAGCGATTCAAGACAACATACTCATAGCGCATGAAATCTTCCACTCCTTCCGAAACCGTAAGGGTGTCCAAGGGTGGATTGCAATGAAGCTCGACATGGAAAAAGCTTACGACAGAGTAGACTGGAATTATACAAGACACATACTGCAAAAATTTGGCTTCCACCCACATTTAGTAAATATGATTATGGAATGCGTGTCTACTGTCTCCTTCTCTATCTTAGTAAACAATGGCCCTATAGAGCCGTTCATACCCACCAGAGGGCTACGCCAAGGAGACCCCCTCTCCCCATTCCTATTTCTCCTTGGGGCTGAAGTTCTAGCTAGGAACTCTCACTAGAAATGAACATTAGTAACAACGGTGTGGGATTCAAATTCGGCAACTCCGGCCCTAGAATTCCTTTTCTAGCATTCGCGGACGACATAATAATCTTTAGCAAAGGAAATAACTCGTCATGCTTAACAATTAAGGAAATTATTGAAGACTATTGCAGATTCTCAGGTCAAAAAGTTAACTATCACAAATCCGCATTTCAAACCACCCCAGGCATCTCTAGAACAAGAGCACGAGAAATTGAAGGCGTCCTCAATATCCCTTTTGAGAAAAGCCTAGAGAAATACCTTGGATGTCCTATCATCAATGGACGAGTAACAAAGGATACATTTGGCGAACTAATCTGCAAATCAAAAGACCAACTAAGTAAATGGCGAGCAAATGCGTTATCTCAACAGGGCAGGGCAACTTTAATAACCTCCAATCTGTCATCAAAACCGCTTTATTCTATGCAGAGTTTCATGCTCCCTGCTTCGATACACAAACAACTTGACCAAATAAACAGAACTTTCTTCTGGAATAAAGATGCACAACATAGCCCACTCATAGGATGGGATAAAATCTGCAAGTCAAAAGCTGTTGGGGGACTAGGCATACGTAAAACCAAAAACATGAATGAAGCACTTCAATTAAAACTTTTGTGGAAAATACTAGCGGAACCAGACAACCCCTGGGTTCAAATTATCCAATATAAATACCTAAAAAATGAACACATTCTTAACTATAAGAAAAAAGGAAACGCTTCTTGGCAATGGACCAAACTGCGCTCATTAACAGAAAAATTCAAGTCTGGGCTTATTTGGTCTGTAGGCAATGGAAAATCTATCAGTTTTTGGAAAGACAACTGGATAACAACCAACTCCATTAACAACATAATGAATATCCAAAACTCTGAAAATGAAACTGTAAGTGATTATATTATGGGTGGTCAGTGGTGGAAAGAGAAATTAGAATCGGTCTTACCAGAAAACATCATTGAAGATGTTATTAAGATTCCACTACCGATCAACAGCTTCGAGGACAGACTCTATTGGTGGCCAGATAACAAGGGATGGTTTTCAACGAGTAGCGCCTACAATTTAGTTTCAAAATCAACAAACATAACTACGACGGACTATAATTGGATATGGAAGATCGATGCTTCTCCGAAAGTTAAAATTTTTTTATGGAAGATTAAGCAAAATGGGCTCCCAACGGCTGTGCGACTAGCTCAAAAGGGTATAGCAGTGCCCACTACATGTACACTGTGTAACCATGGTCAGGAGGACGACATTCATCTTTTCTTGGAATGCCCCTACAATAACTTCCATGCACAATTTCCCCAAAATATTGCTCGGGCAATTGACACACTTATATCCCAAAACAGAGATATGGACCAAATCATGCACTTTCTTAGTACCAATCTTTCTAAGGAAACCAAGCAAAATCTAGCTTTCAGGTGGTGGACCATATGGCATACAAGAAATCAAGCAATCTTCAGAAATGTTCCAATTCCGTCCGCGGAAAGTATTAAAAAACTCATCTTAGGAAACGTAGAAAATTGGAAGAGTGCTGACAAACTACATCCACCCAAGAAGAACACAAACATGCCAAAGGAACAAAAACAGTTGAGATCCCAGGGAAAAATGAACTTATGGAAAAAACCACCCATTGGCTGGCTTAAATTAAACTTTGATGGCTCATCCATCTCGACCACAAAAAGCTCGACAGGTTTCATATATCGCGACTGTCTTGGGAACCCTGTCTGCATAGGAGGAAAAATGATGGGCGGCCATACGCCACTAATGGCAGAAGCAATAGCGCTAAGGCAAGGGATCGAAAAGGCAAAGGAACTCAACTTAAACAATTTAATAATTGAAGGTGACTCTAAGATAATTACGGATGTCTTACGATCAAATACCAAATGTCCCTGGGAAATTGAGCTTGTATTGGCTGACATTCGAACCCTTCTTATGGAATTAGAAAACGTACGAATTTCTCACATTCCCCGCATTGGTAACCGAGTGGCAGATAAGGTTGCACACCTTAGCTACTCTACCAGGGGAACTAATTTCTATACCGATATAGGTCTCCTTGACCTCATCCGGCAGGATGCTTTCGGGTAGAGGGTCCCGTGCCCCACCCGAATTTTTACCTAATCAAAAAAAAATAAAAAAAAATAAAAATAAAAATAAAAATAAATGGAGCGAATTAGCTTATGAGGTGAGGATTGCGCTCAAAAACTATCCTAAGCTCTGTTTATCACAATTCACAAGGAAGATTGATCCACACGGCAGAAAATATCAAAAATCATCCTTTCTATTAAGGAGGTACGCACACTACAACAAAAATAATTTTGGGTGACCAAATATTAAAAATAAAGGTGACAAGTTTTTTTTTGTCGCCCAAACTAACTCTTTTGTGAGAAAAAAAAATTTGGTCGCCCAAAACATATTTTTGTGATGAAAATCGAAATCTGTCGCCCATACGAACGCCTAGGGCTACAAAAAGAAATCAATGTTTTTTTTTATTTTAATAAACGTCATTTCTCCTCTCTCATTCTCATATCTGAAACCCTAACAAGCTGATCGCGGTTCTCCTCGGCCGCCATGGCGAATCCTACCTTAGCGTCCACCATAGTCTCTCCTTCACCTCTACAACCTCTCCTTCTCTCTGACAAAAAAAAAAAAAACAACCTCTCCTTCACCGATCTCTGATGCCTTTCAATCTCTCTCCTCTCCAGTCTCCCCATTTCTGAGTCTCGATGAGCACTTCTCCTACAACTTCAATAGCTCAAGTACGAAATTGTTCCGGATTTCGCTGCGGACTTCCAGGAGATCGAGTAGCTTCTACGAATCCTCCGTGGATTCATAACCTGTATGTATAATCGCTCAGTTTCTCCCTCAATTTCATTTCCAAAGTTTAGCCTGGTTTGAGACGTTGGAGTTCAACACTTCGACAGTGATTTCGATCACTATTTTCTTCTCCCTCTGTGGATTAATAGCTTGTATCCCTTTTTCCTTCCTTTTTGTTTTTGCCTCTTCTCGAATACGGATATTGGACTGGAACGGACGATTAGCTTTCCAAGAGTGTGTGGAATGCGGATTGGAGGTGCTCACATTGTTGCATTTATAGATCAAAAGAAACTGATTTCAATAGAGAACATGAATGAGCCAATACTTTCAGTTTATATTATTGATTGCAGATTTCTACAACAATTTATTTGAATTTCAATTCGTGCAAAGTTTATGATGATTTTGCCAATGTATAAATTAAGCTTGATTTTTCTTTGGCGGAAAAAAACAATGGAAGACATAAATCTTGTTCCAAATGGAATAAGTACTTCTGAAAACTTTGTCATCCTTTGTCTGCAATTACTGAAAATCCTAACTTCATTTTAATCTTGATAGTTTCATTTACTTGTCTACTTGGTAGCAACTATCAATCCTTTAATTTTTTATATGTTTCCGATGGTTGCAGGGATTTTGGGAACAATAAAATGACAAAAATTGCTGGCAATTCCAGAATGTGAGGAGTACCTAATCTCTGAGCTTATTTGAAGCCAGAACAACTTAATATTAGCTCCATTGTTTGGCAAGAAGGTCCTCGATTGAAAATGGATTTGAAGCTTCCTGAAATATATAGGTTTAATCTGAGAATGAGAGATGTCTTTAGGTTTAATCTACAATGTCGATTGGTTTATTGCTGACTTTATTTTCCTTACATTCTTAGGTGGGTACTGACTAACCTCTCCGAAAGAAGATTAAAATTTTTATGATGAACAAGTTTCCTAAAATCGTGTGGGTAAGTTTAGTCATTATCCTTGTCCACAATTCATTAATTTGAAACTAAAAATTTGTATTTGGTTTTCCATTGCTGAGCAGCAATGCTTCATGGGGCTTCAATCGCAATTTTCTCCCAGGTAAGAATTTGAGAAAAATATTTTACCTCCCTAACAATAATTACAGATGTATGTCATATTACTTGTGCCCCAATTTCATACTTGTGCATCATTATAGTAGCAAAGTAAATAATCACTTCTATGTCTTCGTAAATGAGAGGGATTCAGGTATTGAACATTTGTATCCTTTATAGATATGAGTCTATTACATTTATAGCTTGTCCCCAAAACATCTTATAAAAATGACCGGAGGGAGTAGTATATTAGTGTCTAAAGCTCACTAATCACTTAAATAGGCCACATGTTATTATTTCAATGCTTGGGACGATCGCAGCACCGTGGACTGTTCCATGGACCGGATTAAGTATATTGCAGGTAGGCATTGCTCCTTTTTATTTATCATTGTACCCACCTTTCTTTGATAATTGGTGATATTGTGTTATAGCTACTAAATGAGATTAAATGAGAAAATTTCAGTAAATTTCAGGTGAGACAAGATAAGGCTGCTTCTTCTTACAAAGTCACTATCTCCCGCTAACCAGGTGAGATATGATAAAACTGCTTCTTCTTGAAATAATCCAAGACAAGTTGAATGAGATTAAATGAGAAAATATCAGTAAATTCTTGTAGGCATTCATGAATTGTAGCAGAAAGTTCTTTGCTAAAGAGTTCTTTCTTGTCTTTTGGTTTGATCTCCTGCTTTCTTGCTAGCAATTGCAGAATGATACTGAATTTTACAAAGCACTAACTTCTGTATATCTAGCAAGTGTTAATCACATAAATTTTGTTTGAAGGGATTAGCAACCGCAAGAGTTATTTGTGATAAATTTTACTGCCAAAAAGTTGGTTTAGAAAATAAAATACCATTATCATTCGATTATTCTGGTACCAACTAGTAGGATTAACAATTTTTATATTTTTAGACTTACAAGCTGCTAGCTCACTCTATTTTTTGTATGTGCTTTGCACTATGAGCTTGACTCCGATATGTATCTTCACCGGTCTCAGATACACTTCTGTTGCCATAGGAGCTGTCATTGCCAATCTGACCCAGATTTTTACATATCTGATTGCAATTTGCTTTAGGTAGATATTCTATATTTGGTCTTCTATTATCTTACTTGATTGCTTTAACTTAAAGCTCAATCCTTCTCGGTGTTCAGGATGGAGAGGCTAGATTTAAGGAAGTCCACAGGTCAAATAAAGGCATTTGGAACCATTGTTGCAGTGTTAGGAGTTTTTGTCGATACTCTCTCTAAAGGCCCAGCTTTGCTGGCACCTAATGGTGCTTATAAATTGGAACTGACACTTATCTCCGAGCAGTCTGATTGGCAGCTAATCAGCTATGATGCCTTTTTTCACCCTCGGATATCTACAAAGAGCAATGTGGAACATCTTTCAGGTACGGGGCATTGTGAGATTAGATATCGTCGAATTGATTTAGTATCACAACTGCAAGGAGAATGATTTCAACCGTCATTTCAGGCTAATACCGCAAAGTTATATCCAGATGCAGTCACCACAATATTCGTCTACAATTTGTTTGGGACCATCCAAGTTGCCATTTCGTTCGTTTTGGTGAAACGTCAAGCTGCTTGGAAGCTACATCTTAAAAGTGAGATCATTGCTATTTTCTATGCAGTAAGCACAACTCTTAATTAGCCTCTGGTCTGTTCAAGATTTTTTACATCCGAAAAATCATCTCCTTAACTCGGTACTCCACTCTTTTGACTGTAGGCAATCTTGTTGAGTGTACTCACCAACACCATTCTCATATCATGTATAAGTAGGGAAAAGGCCTGTGTTTGTGAACATGTTTGACCCTTTTGAACATTGCAATCGCAGCTGTCATGGGGTTCGTGTTTCTGGCAGATGGTCTTTATCTTGGCAGGTACGTTCATTGCCCTCAATCTTCTTACTTTACATAAGCCAGTCATAGCAATATATGCTGAAGGAGACCAAATGCATATATGCTTGCAGTGTTGTTGGATCAGCCACAATCATCGTCGACTTTTATGCAGTATGTGACATACTAAATCAGGAGCATTATGTTTTTCTCCATTGAGACAAGTTGAAGGCATCGACGTTCTACATGAACCAGCGATTTGAAGCTCTGAACAATTTTTGGTGGTATAGATTTTGATATTGTACTTATTCGAAGTCTCATCCATCAAAGGTTGAGAAGAGTTTTTATTGCAACTTGTATGTGTTGCATTATGGTTCTCTTTAGTCTAATCTTGTCCTGTTTTCTTTGTCTTTATTCTTAACGCTTCAGCAGGTTTCGTCTAATAGGTCTCTGAAGATGGAATCTTGGGATAAGAAAGCATTATAGGTTGCTCTATGTATCAAGTAGTGATATTTAATGGGAAATCAATTATGGATGTAGATAATTGCTATGCCCACTGAAATAAGTTTGATGCATGTTTTATCAGGAAGCAGTGGGTGGAGTTGCACACGAAAGAATATTAGGCCAAGGAAGAGCAGCAACAGCACAAAGAAGATCACAACGGAAACAAAGATCAAGCCATGATGCTGCCCAGTAAGAGTGAGGAGCATGTCAAGACGAACCAAAGGTGATCATATGTGTAGGATGTTAGAGCCAGAGGTGTATTGCAGGTGATAGCTACAACCCGGAAATTCTGGTAAGTTTTCAGTTGAAACATTCTCAAATTTTTTTTTTTCTGGGGTTTCTTAATTTGGATAGTTTGTGATAGTGATATTACAGTTTCATTTTTTAAACCAAATTATGGGGCCTGTTTCATGAAATTACAGTTTCTTTATTTTCTTGGCTACAACTTCAAAGCATCTAGCCACTGATTTGCTAGCTCTGTCCAGTAGTTATTGTTTAAAGATGGAATCTTGGGAAATCAATTATGGCTATGAAATGGCTATTCCCACCGAGTGCCTTCGATTTCTAAGTTTATTTGGACTTTTTTAAGTTCTAACCAAGTGTCTTTGATTTGTTTTGGAAGTTGATCTTTTGATTTTTCAGTGTAGTCAGTTAAATTTTGAGTATTTTCATCATATTTGTATAATGGATTTGATTTGATAATTTTGAGTTTCTTTTTCAATTGTCAAGAGGGCATTTGGTCTAATGGTATGATTCTCGCTTTTGTGTGCGAGAGGTCCGAGTTCGATTCTCGGAATGCCCCATTTAGTTGATAAGGGTGCTAGAAATGACCAAGGATTAGGTAGGTAACAGGTGAAATGTGCAAATTTAGGGGGAAATCACATTTTATCATTTTTATCTTTTGTGACAAATGAAAATAATTCTCTCAAAGAACAGGGGTAGAATGAGTGACAAGGTTAAATTCATCACAAAAATAGGCTACTTTGGGCGACAAAAGAAACGTTCATCACAAAAAATGGGCTACTTTGGGCGACAAAACTATCAGTTTGGGCGACGAAAGTAAAAAATCCGTCACAAAACTGTAGGGCAACAAAATTCGAATTTCATCACAAAAGAGCTACCTACGGCGACGAATTTTTTGTTGGTCGCCCAAACTTTGGGCGACGGGGCTGAGGCGACGAATTGGGGACGAAACGCTTTTTGTCACAAACCACTTTGGGCGACGAAAAAATGACTTTGGGCGACGAAAATTTTTATCACAAAAAACTGTTTTTCTTGTAGTGGCATTAAACGCGCCGCAGTGGAAAATTGGTTCAACAATATCCCAAACCTAACCCGATCCCCGGAAGATCCTCTGATTGCCGCCGCAACTGGGCTTTTCGGAGCCTCCCCAAACAAACCAAATCGCTATGCTGATCCTAGATCTAATCATGATCGGTTGTTGGCTCCCAATAGCCCTACTGTTCCTGTCCTACAATCTTTTCCCATTTTGTTTCAGTCTTCGTACCTTTGCTCGTGGCTCCGGGCGTCCTGTTTTGAGCCTAGAAACACCATCAAACCCCCTCCCTGGCCTGATCCTCTCTACGTTTCGGCCGTTTGGGCTACTGTTGGTTTGCTGTTCCTGAATATTTGTTTCTGCGCACAAAATGGGAGAATTACTGTCTGCTTGGTGCGGCGCCCCCTCTCTCGACTCTCTGAAAATTGTGTTCAGAGGGTACTGGTGGTCTATAAATTTGGGGTTTGGTTTGGTTGTTGCTCTGCACCTCTCTCCTTCATCTCCCCCCTTTCTCCCTCTATTTCCCTAATTTCTCGTTCTGGTTCTTGTCTTCTCAGTGCTCTGCTTTCCATGGAAGAAGATCAACCTCCGGCTAGACGCCCAGGTAAGGAACAAATGGGGGCTGAGAATTCGTTTCTCACCCCACCCAAATCCCGAAAGGGCCCAAATCCTCTTTATGAGGCCAAATCCCCGGTTGATTCTACCCCTCCCTTGGGTGGGTGTAGCAATCAATCGGCTGAAAAAAAGAAATCCAAAAAACGAAGTCAAGCTCTGAACATGGAGAAGCTCAAAGGAGTGCTTGATGGGGTTCAAGACAACATCAAAAACCTGAGTCTCACCTCAATCTTTGCCACAATCATCGGCAATCCTGTCAGCATCAAGGCCATCCGGAAAAAAATCACATTCGATTGGAAATTTCTTGCTGGAGGTTTCCAAATCATACCAATGAAGAACAACTGGATGGAACTCCGCTTCGACTTGGCGGAGGATCGTGAAAAGGTGTGGCTCGGTAGGCCCTTCCATGTGGCCAAACAGATGCTGGTGATCAGACCATGGCGGATTGATTTCGATCTGATGTCCGAGTCCCTAACCACCCTGGATGTGTGGATTCGGATCCCGGGATTGCCGGTCAAATACGTGAGTGACAAGGTTCTTAAAGACTTGATAGAAGGGAATAAAATTGGAGATGTGATCAAGGTCGCTGCGTTTGGCAAGAATGGTGCCAGATTCTGCTACCCACGGGTCTGTGCTGCAGTTGACATTACTCGCATCAAGGAGCGCAAAATCAAGATACTCAATGAGAAGGGCCAGCTGGATGTCTACCCGGTGTGGTTCGAGTTCCTGTCCGACGGGTGCGGTAGCTGTGGTCTTCCCGACCATGACTTTGCCGTGTGCCCACTGCTGCCTCCAAGTATCCGGCGGGTGCGTCTCCAAGTATCCGGTGCATCTGCGGTCAACTCTGACACCAATATCGGCGCAGCTGAAGAAATGCCTGCTGATGGTAATGCTACTGGACAGGGGGGTGAGTGGTCCACTGTTGCCTCCAAGAAGAAGGCCCCTCCGCCTATGTTCGGCCACTCAAAGACCGCTCTCCTCGGTCTATTTGGTTCTAATGTCGACGAGGAATCTGACTCCTCTTCATCGAATTCCTCGAATAGTGGCCCGGAATTCACACTTGCCGCTACTAATGTGGTGACTCACGTGGTGCCGTCTGCTCCAATTCCAGACCCCATTGGCGATCCTATGGTGGAACCCATCAACAACCTTGGTTCCCCGCTCCTCGCGACTGCAGATAACTCCCAATCCTGTGCTCCGGCCGCTGTCGAGGTATTCACTTCCCCTGCTTTTGATCCAGCCTTGTCTGATTCCATGTTTGAGGAAACCTATGACTTGGACCTTGTCGACTATGACGAGGAGCCTATCTCCATCCATGATTGTGAAGCTCTGCCTGCGACTTTTACTGAGGCCGATATTGATAGAATGATGATTGATATTGCTACTTCGGTCGAGATCGACGTTCCTGCTCATGTGAATGCAGTGCTGCAGGGAGCTGTGCTCTCCGGTTCTGATCCCAATCTGGTTAATGCTTCTAGTGTTCCCCCGATGACTGCTGAGCAAGTCTCCACATCTGGTGCCCTTTCCGCTTCTAGATCTGAATCCAGCAAACGAAAGCTCGATCATGACGATGGCGATACCGCTTGCTCCGTCTCCATGGCAAGTGGTAAGAAGCGCCACTATGGATAAGTCCTATCTATGCCTACTCTCTCATTGCCCCTTTTGGTATCTTTGGGTAATGAGTGTTAGTTTGATGATCCTACCACCCCTTCCTTGTATGTTACTAGCCCTTTTGATTTGTATTAATCTTCCTCCGCTCTACTACTTCAGTGGTGGTAGGCTCATGAATCGTGATGGCTGCGACAAGCTGTGGTGTTGTATTCGGCTCTTATCTCTTGCTTGGCTTAGGCATTTTGTCCTTTTTTGTACTATAGTTCTGCCCCAAGCACACTTTCATCTAGCTTGTCATGATGTAATTAGCCTACTGATGGTGATTATGGAATATGATTATGATATATATTATGAATCTTTTCTCTGCTCTCCGGTTAGAGTTTTAAATTGGGTTTGCTTTCTGCACTTTGATGGTTTCGAACAGGTTATCTTGAACTGGGCTCTTCGAGCTCTCCTCTATTGTTCAGCCCATTCATTCAAATGGAGTTACTCCACCATCTCCATCCTGAAACAATCAATTGTATTGGTATATTTATGCTTGGAATTTATTTTTTTCTTCTTCACTTCACTTGCTAAAATAGTTGTGCAGGTAAACAAATCAAAATGTAATACCACTCCCTCATACCGAGATACTTGTTTGGTAATTAGATGCCTGCAATTACATGATTATAAATCCAATTTATGCTTCACCAGCGTCTGCTTTCGACCCCGACAACTAAATTTGCGGGTGCCCAATCTAATTGAGATGACATCCCCGTCTTTGATGGAGCTGCTGCTTCTTCACTGTTATGAAGTGGGCATGGGTTGCATTCAGCTCGCCTACAATATGGGTTCAAGTTGGGATTCTTCCCGTTTTCCTAAGATGTCGATTAGGGTCCTTTCTCTTCATATACCCATGGCTAACCTTTATGAAAGTGAATATTTCTTCGTTCAGTCTCACTGCGTTTGTGGGAATTTCTTGTTGTATTATAAACTTCAACCTAATTCGCTCACCAATGGTGGTTGGCCTGTCCGTTTACAGGCTCACCTCGTGCAAATAGCCTTGATATTCATACCGTGGTGGGTTTCATATGGGTATAGCTCTTTCGTATGCACATTACAATCACTCATCTCTCGACCGGGGGTCTGCTGGGGTACTTGGGTCATCAATGGCCTTCACAAGCACGATTTAACCAGGGGATATCACCCTTTTCATTTAGGGAATGTGGAGTTTGATGCCATTGGTGCACTTTGTCACTCGTATGTTTGCCTTCTGGTGAGTTCGTGTTGGGCTGGGTTCCTCTCAACCCAATACTTTACTTTGTTGTTTTGGGTTTCCTCGAGTAGCTGGCCTGATTTCAGGTCCAAGATATGTCTGTCTGGTCAGAATAAGTTAAATAATTGGCAACTTTTTATTTGGCAACAACCGGATAGGGTCTGTAAACTTTCGCCTCGATCCCACCACACAAACCGGTTTAAATGAAAGTCTGTTATTGGAATTGTAGGGGGATTAGTAAACGGACCTTTTGGATAGAAGTTGATGCTATATGCAAAAACGGACACTTCTAAATTTTAGCGCTAGCATAAACAAAAACGGAAACCATTCCGGATGATAAGTCCTGGAAGAATATTGGTTTTGATGAGGCTATTTGGTCCCCCAGTGTGGGGCGATCGGGGGGTATAGGGATCTTATGGAAATCCCACCAGCTAATAAACGAATTTATAACAGTCGAAATCCATTTACCTCGTATCATTGGCCTGAAATATGAAAACCGAAACGACCAAAAATTGATTCTTATCCTTTTCGTCTACGCTCCTCCAGATCCGAGGGACAAAGATGCGTTTTGGGAATCCTTAACCAATATAGTGGGTAATGCACGTTTTCCATGCATTATTATCGGGGACTTAAACGAAATAGCTTGCAGTGATGACAAGCTCGGCGGTGCCAGCACCCACCCCTCTCGATTTACTCGTTTAGCTCAATTTAAAAATAGTTGTTCACTCAATGACCTCCCTTGCTTTGGGAATCCATTCACGTGGCGTCAAGGAACTGACGACAACTATAACATTTACGAGAAACTCGACCGGGTTCTGGTGCACCATCAAATTATACATGAATACCCCAACATTATTACAAAGAACGGGGCATTCTCCACATCGGATCACTGCCCTATCTCGATTACACTAGAAAACAGTATTGCCTTTAAAGCCCCCCCCCCCCCCCCCCCCCCATTTAAATTTGAAAATGCTTGGCTTCAACGGAGGGACTTCCGTAACATTGTCAAACAATCCTGGAGAGCGTCTTGCTCAGGATCAGCTATGTTCCAACTTATGTTCAAACAAAAAATTCTAAAACAAAAGCAAAAACTTGGAACAAGTTTACCTTTGGAAACATCTTTCGGCAATTAAAGGAGGTTGAGAATCAATTACTTGAGATCCAATCTACTACTTCTCCGGGGGGGGGGGGGGGGGGGGGGGACTTCGGCTAACAGTAAAGAACAATGCCTTATAAAAAAAAGGAAGAACTCCTCTTGTTTCAGAAGACGTTCTTGAATCAAAGGGCGAAAACGAAGCACCTTAAGCTCTCGGATTCAAACACTTCCTATTTCCACCGCGTGGCCTCGGGAAGAAGACATCGAAAAAAAATACGTAACATCCTCTCAGGAAGCGGCACTTTAATAATAGGGGAGGAAAATGTCAGAAACGAAATCAAATGTGATTTCGAAAAGCGCTTCAAAAAGGAGCCAACTGATGAGACGCTCTTAGATGACATGCTCAATTTAATCCAGCCATCTATTACGGAGGAAGAAAATGATTTCCTCATCAAACGCCCGACTAATAAGGAAATTAAGACGGCAGTTTTTAACCTTGGGAAAAATAAGTCCCCTGGTCCTGATGGTTTTACTGCTAAATTTTACAAAAAATACTGGGATATCGTCGGTATATCTATCACCCGAGCGGTCAAAGGTTTTTTCATTTCTGGGAAGATACTCAAAAAAATTAACCAGACTTTCATCTCTCTATTACCAAAAATTGATAACCCAACTGCCACCAATCATTACCGTCCCATAAGTTTATGTTCCACGATCTACAAGATCATTTCCAAAATCCTCACCGAAAGAATTAAATGTATTATCGGAAAACTAATTCACCCGCTCTAAGGTGCCTTTGTGTCTGATAGGGCCATACAAGACAACGTTCTTATAGCTCATGAAATCTGTCACTCGTTCAGAAACCGTAAGGGCCGTGAGAGATGGCTGGCGATTAAACTTGACATGGAAAAGGCTTATGATAGGGTTGACTGGAACTTCACAATGAAAGTCCTCCAGAAATTCGGTTTCCACCCAACTTTCGTTTCTTGGGTTATGGAATGCATCAAGAGCGTATCTTTCTCAGTTCTTGTTAACAACGGCCCAACAGATCTGTTCGTCCCATCTCGGGGAATTCGACAAGGGGACCCCCTCTCCCCCTTCCTGTTCATCCTTGGAGCTGAAATTCTAGCTCGTCACTTATCGGTAAAGTTTTGCCTGGAAAAAAGTCCGATTGGCTTTTCTTTTGGTGGAGGAGGTCCGAAAATCCCTTTCCTCTCCTTTGCGGATGATATAATTATCTTCTCCAAAGGCAGTTGTGAGGGGGGCACAAAGTTAGGAAAATCATCGAGGATTATTGTAAAGTATCCGGTCAGAAAGTTAATTATCAAAAATCTAGCTTCCAAGCTACCTACCAAAGGAATATCAAACGCTCGGATATCCGAGCTCAGTAATTGTCTAAATATTTCAAATGTCTCTTCTTTGGAAAAATATCTGGGTTGCCCTATTATCAATGGTAACGTAAATAAACAAACCTTTGAAGACATCATCTGTAAATCTAAAGAGCAACTCAGCATGTGGCGTGCTAATGCGCTGTCTCAACAGGGCCGCACTATCCTCATTAACACAAATTTAGCGTCCAAGCCGCTATATGTCATGCAAAACTTCTTATTACCAGCTTCAATACATAAAGAACTAGACCAAATAAACCGTAAATTCTTCTGGAATAAGGACCTTCAGCATCGCCCCCTTATTGGTTGGGATAGGATTTGTAGAGCAAAAAAATTTGGTGGCCTTGGAATACGCAAATCAAAAGACATGAACGAGGCCCTCCAAATGAAACTTCTCTGGAAGATATTAGCTGAACCAAACAATGTCTGGGTTGCAGTGATCAAACACAAGTACCTTCGCTCGTCCAACCTTATGGAATATAAAAAAGGTGGGGATGTATCATGGCAATGGGCCAAACTTACAACTCTCATCAGCAGATTTAAGACTGACCTGATCTGGTCAATCGGTAACGGAAAGTCTGCTAAATTTTGGACAGACAACTGGATCTCGTCTTCTTCATTGCAATCAAGAAGTGACTGCCCTGTAATACCTAATGTTGATGAATCTGTTAGTGATTATATACTCGGAGGAAAATGGTGGTCCGAAAAACTCTGTCGGGTGCTACCAATCAATATTGTGAAGGAGATTTCCGATATCCCTCTCCCTGTCGCTCTCGTTGAAGACCGTCTGTATTGGTGGCCTGATAGGGAGGGATGGTTCACCACCTCAAGTGCGGACAAACTTGTGTCCGGTCAGTCCTCGCGGCTTCCAGACCCCAATTCCTGGATCTGGAGCCTGAACACACCACCTAAGGTAAAAAACTTTCTATGGAAAATATGTCAGGATGGTCTCCCAACAGCTTCAAGGCTCGTACAGCGCGGGGTTTCTGTTCCATCCACTTGTTGTCTTTGCAATTGCGCTGCGGAAGATGAGTCTCACATTTTCCTTGAATGTGAATATGTATCCGCCTTTCTTAGGTTCCCGCGCCATATCAAATCACATATTTCCTCCATGATCAACCAATCTCGAGACATTAAACCGATCATGTCCTACATTGGGGAAAACATTGACAAGATATCCAAATCTAACCTGGCATTCTCTTGGTGGACTACCTGGTATATTCGAAACCAACATATCTTCAAATCTAGTCCTATACCAACTACAAACGCATGCCTCCATATCATCAAATCCCATGTGGAAAATTGGAGTAGAGCATCTCGTATTACTGAATGTTTCGACGACAAGGACGATATATATGAACAAAAGAGCAATCCCAAGCGACAAAAGAGAAAATGTGACAACATCAAATGGCGAAAACCGCCTAAGGGGACTTTCAAACTTAATTTTGATGGGTCTTCGCTTACTGACAACACTAGCACACCGGGAACCGTAATTCGAGACTGGGAGGGACGCCCAATTACTATAGGGTACAAACAGCTCGGTAGCCAAAGTCCGCTGAAAGCGGAAGCGTTAGCTTTAAAACTTGGTGTACACCAGGCACTACAATTGCGGATCAACAGACTCATCATCGAAGGCGACTCCAGCATAATAATAGATCATCTAACCAAAGGAACGATATGCCCGTGGGAAATTGAACTCGTCATTTCTGACATCAAATATATGCTGACACCTCTGGAAAGTGTGACTTTCCTCTTTATTCCCCGTAACGGTAACAGAGTGGCTGATAAGGTTGCACACATTTGCCACTATGCCGGGGGGATCGATATTTTACAACATCCCGGTCTTCTTGACCTCATCCGAAAGGATGCATTCGGGTAGAGCATGCTCACCCGAAATATTTCCTAATAAAAAAAAAAAAAAAAAAAAAAAAAAAAGATTGGTCCCACTATCAAATGGGACAAGGGCAAGCCCTTTGACTTTCTTTTAAAGTAACTTGGTGAGTTTTCAAGTAATTATTAATAAACTATTACAGTACATTGTCATTGTGTTATATACTTTTTTGAATTTGCACTCATCACATATAAGTGTTTGTTTCCATATGTACATACAGCCGTACAGAGCTAGCAAGTTGCAGTGATGTATTACCCATTTACATCGGGGATGATTGGACAAACAAAGATGCATCCAAGGTCTGAAATGTTCACACGCTTATTTTGCCTCTAATTTAATAGCATTCCAAAAATTGCTGCCCCCGACATCTGTGTTTGGTAAAGCTAAGAAGAAACCTTGGAAGCACCTCTGATCCATGTGCTCTCAATGAAAATGTTTATGTTTCTTCTACTTGATTTTAGGCTTATTTTTTGATTAAAAATATGTTCCTATTTGATTGAGTTAGCTGCAATACCTGAAAAAAGGATATTGCTTGCAAGTAAGAGATAAAATATATTGCAGGCCCATAGAACATTTTTGCACAATTAAGATAGTGATTGAATGCTAATTTATATTTTGGTTATAGGCATTTGCATGATAACGTAACTAGAAAATGCCATCTGAGTTGTTGGACAAGAATATTCTTTTAGTAGTTAATCGATAAACATGCTTGAAAATATCCAACCAAAAAAAATAAACATGCTTGAAATACATTAATTTTTTGGCAAATTTGCTAAAATAACCCATTTGGGTGAAATCCTTGCACACATAACCCCATCCGAAAAAAATCACGCCCAACCTCCTTTGCCGGAAAACCTAAAATCAGAAGACGAAGGAGTAACCTCCTTTGCGCTCGAGCCCTTCCGCCGAGCCGGAGACCGCGCCCGCCTCCAATCCCATTCCTTCTCCCTTCCCCTTTCTCTCGCGCTGGCTCTCTCTTTCTCTCTTCTGGAGACCGGTTACTCCAGGTAACGTTTACCGCCTGGGATGTAATTTTTTAAGGGGGAAGGGTTAACCCTTGCAAATTGAACCGGATATGGGGTTAGGCGTGCAAACCAAACCGGGGCAAGGGTCATATAGTTTAGGGGATGTTAACCCGGCTTATAAATTTTCAAGAGGTGTTAATTACTTAATTAGAACATTAAAAGGTGATTTTCTACCAAATTTTCTCATTAAGTTTTGTATCTCATTAAGTCATGACTCCCGTTTCCTTTTAAATGACTTTTTCAAATCAATCACGTAGTTTTAGAACGGTAAAAACTATATTAAATATTAATAATTTAATATTTTTTTTAATAATATTATACTTATATAGTCAATAAGTATGTGATTATTGTAAAAAATTATTTAAAAAAGGGTAATTTGCACAAATATACACTTTTTTAGAAAAGTTTGCACAAATACCACTTTTTTAGAAAATTTGCAAGAATACCATATGTGGTATTAGTGCAAATAAAACTAGGGAAGGGCTAAACCGGTTGCAGGTTGTCACAAGGAGAGAGAGAGAGAAATGAGAGAGAGAGTTTTGGTGGGGGATTTTCACAACCCTAATTTCTTCCTCCTCTTCTTCATCCTCTTCGTCCCCTTCACCTTCAGAGTCTGGAATCGTCATCGTAGTCAATGACGACAAGCTTCTCGCCGCTCCTCCTCCTCAGTATCCCGCCGATGATGGCTGCGGTGGCCGGAGTTCGACTCAGCCGCCGCCCTAGCTGCCAGATCTTTCTTCACGGCCTGTCTTTCTTCTTCCTCACGATTTGACTCATCTTCTCTCTCAGCCACTCTCTTTCCTCTGTGTATTTTGTCCTCACCATTTGTTTCCTGCAATTTCCATCAGACGAACAAAGACGAACAAAGTCAGTTTACAAATTATATTCATCTCCCTCTGTCACCTAACAGACTAACCCATATCACTGTACCCCTGTCACTCAACGTGAAACCCATTTCGGAACCCTTCTCTACAAAATGGAAACCCATGTCACCCAATGTAAAACCACTGTCACCCCATTTCGGAACCCTTCTCTACAAAATGGAAACCCATGTCACCCAATGTAAAACCACTGTCACCCCATTTCGGAACCCTTCTCTACAAAATGGAAACCCATGTCACCCAATGTAAAACTCATGTCACCCAATTCGAACCTCAAACCAGGGACGAAGAAGACGAACAGGGACGAAGAAAGATTTAGAGAGAGAGCAAGCGACAGGTGAGAGAGAACAGGGGCGAAGAAGACGAAGTAGAGAGCGAGAGAGCAAGCGGCGGCCACGCCTTCCACCGCCGCCGACCTCACCCTGGGGCCGACCTTCCACCCACCACACCACCGCCAAGGAACAGCCATCCCGCTGCAGCGATCCGTCGAACCAGGAAGGCCGACATTACTAGCCCCATCTCGCCTGGCTCACACCCAAGACCACCCCCTATCAGCCTGACAACCAACCTCGGACAAGCAGCGGCGGAGAAACCCTTACCAATGCCCAGATCTGAGAAAAAGGCAAGAGCGAGGGAGAGGAGAGAGAACAACAACAACCCAGAGCGCCAGAGCCCACCTCTTCCACCGCCGGGCCGCCGCCGTCGGCCTTCCACCACCACCGGCCTCGCCCTGGGGCCGGGCCGGACAGCCCCGGCGACGCCCACGAACCACCACTACGAACCAAGGCACCCAAACGAGGGTTGACAATGCCTGTAATTTAAATTTTTTTTTTTGGGCATAATAACCTAGGATAGGGGGTTTTGGGGGAGGGTTTACCTTGGCATTTTTGCAAATTTTTGGAAAAAATGGTATTCTTGCAAATTTTCCCAAAAAGTGGCATTTTTGCAAACTTTTTTCAAATTGTGGTATTTAGTGCTATTCCCTGTTTAAAAAATTGTTACTTTATATAGTTTTTCACACCTTAAAAAACGTGCATAAATAGTAAAAAGTCAATTAAAAGGAACCGGAGGGAGCATTAAAACTCTACTGGAACCGAATCTCATTTCTTAATAAGTTGGTAGGCATTTTAATAAGTTAGTATACATGTATACAACATACCAGGCATTGAAAATGATGGGCGGAAGAAGGTAAATGAAGAACAGCTCTTCACTGAAAACTAAAAGATGTGAGTGCTTTCCGCCACTGATCAGCAAAGTGTGTAGTCTATAACTCGGTTATAGACTCGTTGACCCATCGATTCTCCTCAAGAAGGTGGCCAATACAAGCACAAAGGAGGGCCACAAACAGATTCATCGAGACGACGGAAGCATGATCAGAAGTGGAAAGGATATTCAGGTGCTTAATCAGGATGAAACCGAGAACTAAGGGAGGTTCTGAACCTTTTCAGTAATTTGACCAACCTTTTCAGTAATTTGACCCATTTGAGCAGCTCTTAGGATAAAATCTTCAACTCCAATTAAGATCAAGCTAGTTTCAATTTCACAGTAGCAACAATAAATCATTTATGACTGTTCTCATAAATGGAAAAAAATAAGAATTTCAAAGAGAAAACAAAGATGAGACCAACCAGAAGAACAAAATACAAGGTTCTTAATTATTAATCTGTGATTGGCACTTAAGACCTAACCAGAAGAACAAAGATGAGACATATATTGCAGCACCATTGTAATATTGTATCCTTGTCCACTTAAGACCTAAGCAATTGGCACCATTGTTTCCTTGTCCACTTAAGACCTAAGCAATTGGTTGGGAAAAAAGATATACCATGGAAACAATCACAATGTTCAGATTTTTCCTCCAACACCGTTTTTAGAGGGTCTTTGCGTCTTTGATAGTTTGCAGCTCCAGCACGACCCTATATATGTTTCAATTATAACTTAATAAATCTAAAGTTTGATAAAATATATATAGTTGTACTTCTAAGTAAAATTTTCTTTGGCTGTTTATTTTGATTAAACCCCTTGATGTCATTGATCCAAAATCCAAAATCCTTACCACCCAAAACTACATAGTTTGCTCCAACCGCCTTTGAAGTTTCAACTTGTAATGAATAACCAAATACTACAATAGGCGTAAGGTCTGTAAAGCTATCTTAATTCACCTCTTAATTCATTGATAAACAACGAAATAGAATATTGCCTGCTAGCTATGGTAATCCTTGTTTTTTCTACCTATAAAAAAAATTAGAGGGATTTAAACTATATGACCCTTGCCCCGGTTTGGTTTGCACGCCTAAGCCCATATCCGGTTCAATTTGCAAGGGTTAACCCTTCCCCCTTAAAAAATTACATCCCAGGCGGTAAACGTTACCTGGAGTAACCGGTCTCCAGAAGAGAGAAAGAGAGAGCCAGCGCGCGAGAAAGGGGAAGGGAGAAGGAATGGGATTGGAGGCGGGCGCGGTCTCCGGCTCGGCGGAAGGGCTCGAGCGCAAAGGAGGTTACTCCTTCGTCTTCTGATTTTAGGTTTTCCGGCAAAGGAGGTTGGGCGTGCAAACCACCAGTCATAGTGCCCTCGTCGGAGACGCTGCCTTTATGCCTTTATCACACCGTTCTTCATTTAATCTCCCGCGGTCTGCAGATCCCGACATCCCATCGGTCGTCACGCCGCCTCCAGCCTCAATGCCTCGTCGGATTCGCCACCTTCAAGCTTAGGTTCGCTCTAATTTCTTCATCTGTTGTCCTCTTCTCCTTCTTATCTGAATACCCTAATTTCTTAATTGAGGTGCTCTAAATCCCTTAATTTTGTAATCGAGTTATCTTCCTTGTCTCTTTATGAATTTCATGTTACCTGAAGGCCTGAATCCCCTAATTTCTGAATTGAGAATCTGAGATATCTTCCTCACCTTTTTCTTTCTTTTCCGAATTGATTTTTTTTTGTGTGAATTGATTGTCATATATGAGATCTGTTGTTGCTATTCACACCCTTGAAGCAACTTATAAGTCAATTGCAATGAAAATCTGTTTAGATTCTTTAAGAGGGATGATAACAAAAAATGGGATTGAGTAATGAAAATCTGTTTAGATCATGTTCAATTCATGTGTAGTTTGGTTTACTATCATGCCCGTATTGCCATCCGTCATGTATAAAGATATGCGCGTCATGTTAATATATGGGCATGTGAAATTCATGTACTGAAACTGGGTTCTTCTATGTGATCAATCATGTACTGAAACTGGCATACGAATAGGCATGAGTTTTTGTTTCTGATCCTGGTATTGAGCTGAGCAACTGCATAAGATTAATTCTGGTCATGAGTTTTTGTTTCTATCATTCAGTTTCTCTATGGAGATGATAGCACGGATCCAGCTCAAATGGAAGGAGCCGAAGGATTTCCTTTGGACATTGGAAGGTTGCTTTTGAAAGCCCAGGTATGACCATTATCTAAATGCGATTGAGTTCTCATTCAAGTTTCATCAGGTTCCAAGCAAATTTTGGTGTTGTTGAATCTTGTGTATAGGCAACTTGTCCTGATGTAAAATAAACTGAGCCAAATTAAACTATTTAACCCCTTGAAGTTCAACCCATAATCCAACCTAGAATGATACTTCTTTTTTACATTTAACCTGAACTACAGAATTTATCAATAGCACAGATTCAAAAAGGAATGGATTATTGGGCGTCATGTAAAACTAAAGTAAGTGTCATGTAAAACTAAAGTAAGCGTCATGTGAAAGAACACTTGATCTATGTGTTACTTTTTTCTGTTAATTGTTTGCTCATGTTATTGTTGTTTTGATGACAGATTTCTGTTTCAGCTTTGTTGAATTTGATTCCTCTAGTTCTGCTACAGAAAGCACTTGAGGTAAATTTGAATCCTTTTAGATGATGGGGGTAGCTTTTTATACTTGCATTAATGAATGAATACAAATAGTTTATCATGAGAGTTTTGGGCTGCAATTTGTGAACAAAGTTGCAATCTTTGGGGTGCTATGGAAAAGGATATGACTTTTCTATGAGTTAAAAAAATTCAAATCTAGATTAGTGACTTGGACTAGAAGTTAAAAAGATTCAAATCTGGATTAGTTACATGGGTGCGGAGATTTATATAATGAAACACTCTTCACCTGTGACTGATTTGACAAATGTTAAACGAGTTGAAGTAGGTATTCTCAGTTTTTCATTCTTTCTGTTGCTATATGGTTTCTAAGCTGAAGCTTTGGTTTAGTGCAAGGATGTGTTTATCTCCTTTTCAAGGTTTTCAGGACTCCAACGAGGTAAGTAGGTAGAAAGAATTCACTGAATTTTGCTTCTCTTATTTCTTTCTGCCATCTTACCTGTAAGGTGAAATTCTGGATACCAAATGAAGATGTCCATGAACTGTTTCAATCATTGAACCATTGCAGTAATATGAAATATCCTTATTGCTAGATTTTTTCCTTTTTAGCAGAAAGTACCAACTTCTAACCATAGTATGCACTCTTTTCCTTAATGCCTTTTACCTATAATGTTACGGGGAATCAGGGATTGTTCAGTTTTGTTACCTCGCTTGATATGTCAAGCACCGGTGCTTATTTTTGGTTTAACTCTGATATCAAGTGCAGTGTTTGAATTGTTCATCTCTCTGCATTTTCTAACCCTGGCAGTTACACAATGATGTCGGATACACGATGAATCTGACAGCAGTCGCAAAGTCTGTGTGTGTGTGTGTGTGTTTCTAGGTGTAATAGTTCATATATGCCCGATGATTTGGATTTGACAATACCCTCTGCAGGTTGTGAATTGTGATAATTTTTCAGTCCATTAGTTCTTGTATCTGAAATCAGTACAAAGCATGGAAATTTCTTCTTCTTTACGGTATTGTTGTTGCATATGTAGCGATTGGTTTTCCTTGTAGAGGAAATTCTGTATGGATTTGTTATTGGATGCCCTGGATAATATTCTTCGTTGGGTACAAGACTTGATGAAATGGGTTTAGACGGCATGTGTTTGGTAGTTCTGTGAAAGAAGAGGTCAAGTATTAGTAAATAGCAATATATAGCATCACAATGTTAGCCTATTAGCTCAAATGGAAGAGAGATGTGCTCATGCACAAAGATGCGGGTTCAAATCCCGCATAGGCTAATCTA
The DNA here is from genome assembly GCA_963922045.1 of Persicaria maculosa. Lineage (NCBI taxonomy): Eukaryota > Viridiplantae > Streptophyta > Magnoliopsida > Caryophyllales > Polygonaceae > Persicaria > Persicaria maculosa. The sequence continues at coordinate 16,145,519 of OY998259.1, read as the reverse complement.
AAATTATGTATAAAATTTTTCTTTGTAAGCTGATTTTTAGGTGTCAAGTAAAAAGGAATATAATATGTCTGAAATTCATGTGTCAAGTAAAATACATTATGTGTCATGTAAATCCGGTATGGGTGACCTGTAAATTCAGTATGGGTTATCGGTTAGATTTCTTAACCCATAAAAGACATCGGAAAGAGATCGTACTGTCTGAAATTTTGTTTTATATTATTAATATAAGATGAATGCCTAAAACAAGAACACTACCATGTCTTACGGCACTTTGTTTTCTGAAAGAAAATAACATGACACGTAATGCTATTAACATGACAGGTAATGTGAACTGTCATGTTAATAGCATAACCTGTCATGTTAAAGGTTATAACATGTCATGTTAAAGGGTATAAACTGTCTTGTTAAAGGGTATGAACTGTCATGTTAATAGCATTACTTGTCATGTTATTTTCTTTCATTAAGGAGAAGAGGATCGATCGATTCACATTACCTGTCATGTAATTCGCATTACATGTCATGTTAAAGGGTATAACTGACATGTTAATAGCATTACCTGTCATGTTATTTTCTTTCCTTAAGGCAAGTTTTTCACAATCAATATCTTTTTTAAATGAAGATTATATATAAGGCAAATAAATAAAGATATAGCCTATAGGATAAAGAAGGAATAATTGGAATAAATAAAGAAGGCAAATGGCTCAACAACTACACAAAGGATAGGTACTGAACAGTCTGAACATAGATACTCTGTATGAATAAAAAAAACGTCAATCATGTGTCAAGTAAAATACAATACGTGTCATGTAAATCCGGTATGAGTGAATTGTTTTACATGAGATGTATAAGACTTATCCACTTCTATTACATATCGATATATTTTTTTACAAGATTTTATTCATGGGTACTAATCTATGACAGTAATTGGGGAGACTTGCTTTCCATCTTAGTCATTGCCTACTTTAACTTGGACAATGTCTCTCCTTTACCGAATTAGCTTATAGATTGCAGATCGGCAAATAACATGTCATGTTAATAGCATTACCTGTCATGTTTTTTCCTTAAGGAGAAGAGGATCGATTCGCATTACCTGTCATGTTATTCGAATTACATGTCATGTGAAAGAGTACAACCTGTCATGTTAAAAGGTTATAACCTGTCATGTTAATAGCATTACTTGGAATGTTGTGTTCATTCCGACAGTTTCATTTACTACATGACACCTACACAGATCAACATGTCACCTGTTTATTCAGACAACAAAGTTGCAACAATTCATTTTAATTCTCAACCCATTTCGAAACTATACTTATCAATATCAAAACTAAAGTTCAACAAAAGGAAGCAAAAGCATTATCAATGCACCTTCCATTCACATAGCGTCGACAAATTGAAGGAGGGCGGGCGATTTGTGAGGAGCCTGAGAAACCATCCGAGCTACGAATTTGCCAAACATGAATAACTAGCAAGCTTGCAGCTTGCTAGTACAAAAGTAATGCCACAACAGATGATCAAAAAGGTTTCTCTCGAGAGTAAACTAGTTAAAAAAATGTTTATCACACCAATCATTCTCGAGACAGTACGATCTCTTTCCGATGTCTTTTATGGGTTAAGAAATCTAACCGATAACCGATAACTCATACTGAATTTACATGTCACCCATACCGGATTTACATGATACGTGATGTATTTTACTTGACACATGAATGTTTGTACTTGACACCTGAATTTCAGACATTATATTCCTTATTACTTGACACCTAAAAATCAGCTTACAAAGAAAATTTTTATACATAATTTTAAATTAGCCTATGCGGGATTTGAACCCGCATCTTTGTGCATGCGCACATCGCTCTTCCATTTGAGCTAATAGGCTATGCGGGATTTGACACGAATCATTCTCGAATTCTCTCTTATGCCGATGAATTCTCTCTTCTTTTTCTGCTTGAGTCGAGAGGATTTACTCCTTGTTGTTGCTGCTGAATCGAGTTCTGTAACTTCCTACAGCTTTCTAGAGATATAACCAACCTTTTTCTTCATGGAAATTTGGCCAAAATGAGGTATGCTTTTTTGGGGGGCTGTTGTCATATAAAAGAGGGTAAAAAGTGCTCGGTTTCGATAGAAAATTATGTACATTTGTCCACAGAGCACCAAATTGAGTTCTGTAACTTCCTATAGCTTTTTAGAGATATAACCCACCTTTTTCTTCATGGAAATTTGGCCAAATTGAGGTATGCTATTTTTTGGGGGCTGCTGTCATATAAAAGAGAGTAAAAAGTGCTCGGTTTTGATAGAAAATTGTGTAAATTTGTCCACAGAGCACCAAATCGAGTTCTGTAACTTCCTATAGCTTTCTAGAGATATAACCAACCTTTTTCTTCATGGAAATTTGGCCAAAATGAGGTATGCTTTTTTTTTTGGGGCTGCTGTCATATAAAAGAGAGTAAAAAGTGCTCGGTTTTGATAGAAAATTGTGTAAATTTGTCCACAGAGCACCAAATCGAGTTCTGTAACTTCCTATAGCTTTCTAGAGATATAACCAACCTTTTTCTTCATGGAAATTTGGCCAAAATGAGGTATGCTTTTTTTGGGGGCCTGCTGTCATATAAAAGAGGGTAAAAATTGCTCGGTTTCGATAGAAAATTATGTACATTTGTCCACAGAGCACCAAATTGAGTTCTGTAACTTCCTATAGCTTTCTAGAGATATAACCAACCTTTTTCTTCATGGAAATTTGGCCAAAATGAGGTATGCTTTTTTTTGGGGGCTGCTGTCATATAAAAGGGTAAAAAGTGCTCGGTTTCGATAGAAAATTATTTTACATGACACGTGAATTGTTTTACTTGACACATAAATTGTTTTACATGACATGTGAATTGTTTTACTTGTCACCCACTAGAATATACATGACGCCTATTCAATTGTACATGACAACTATAATGTGATCGCAACCCCGGATGATTTTTTCTTCAAATTAAATAAAAAAAAAGGGAAAATGAAGCATGGATACACTCATGACCCCGGATAACTTTCCATGGGATCATGTGCTCATTAAAGCTTATTATTATTATTATTATTTGGGAAGTCATTGACCTTGTGGATTTGTGAAGCTTTTGGTGATTTGTGAAGTCTTTGACTTTTGGTGGTTTGAAGCTATTTTCTCATATGCCTTTACTAGCTGGTTTCATATCTAGAACTACATATGCAGCAGTTTAGGGACATAATTTCTCTATGATTGTCATTGATTATTATCCATTTGGAAAATGTGATCCATTCTCATATGCCTTTACTAGCTGGTTGCTCAGACTGCATTTGACAAATTGAAGCCTGAGATAGTTAAATTCTCCAACAAAAAGCCAGAACTATTACTAAGCCTCCTAATGCAGTGGTAGATAGGATCGACGCTCGACAAGTTATGACAGATGATATTGGTAATTTCATAAGACATTTAATTTCTATCCTGATTGTTTCCTATGTGATTTTTCATGAAATCATTCTGGATGTAACTTGGAAAAGAACCCACAAGCTTACATCTCCAAGTCCCCATGTCCAGTTAAATCATAAATTTCTATGCTACTGTGCAAGTTCCAACCATATCCATTCACACCATTAAATTGACACCCATCAAATGAATTGAATCACCTAAAAATCACACACCAAATTCTCACGGACAGGAAAAAAAAAGCTTGAAATGATAACAAAGTATCCTCATCAATACTTCTCATTCAAAGAAAACCACAAATTAACAAAATCTTCAACTGCTATCCAAATCCAGCAAAAACCCACAAAAGATACACTACCAAATACCAATTTCTCAATCAAACAAACACACAAATCCCCAACTGCTTACCAAATCCAGCAAAATCCCCAAAAATTATCAGAATAGGTGTAACTAGATCGATAAGAGAGTTACCTGCAACTATCCCTATTAGTTGGATGCTCCCATCAATTTCTTTAGACAAATCACTCTTAATTTTGATTTCTTCACTCTCAATTTGTGCAGACATTTTGTCGAACACTTTGTGAGCGACCTCACTGATGGATTCCTTTGCAACAATAGGACCCTGGCCTCTAGACTTAGGCAACACCTCCAATAAACCATAGCTACCAGTCATAAAAAATAGTCCTCCTGGATTGAAACACAACATCTCATCACCATCATTTGTCTTAACATAAACATTCCCTAATTCGCGAATACGTGAAAGAATTTGGTCCCGATAATTACAAGAGTTACCTGTCGGGATGCTTCCTGGTTGAACGATCTCACCAGTTTCCATACTAACCTCGATCTCCCTGCTCCCCATTGATGTAGCCATTTTGTCGAACACTTGGTGAGCGGTCGAATTGATGATTTCTTTTGCAAGCGCAGGCTCGGTTGAATCATCACCTACTGGATTGGGCGATTCCTCAAGCGTATGAAGGCCTTCTTCATCATCCGTCGACTTCAGCCTGTCGTATTTGAGCAGATCTGGAGAGTTCGATGTGAGGGCTATCGACAGACTATTGACACCGAGCTGGTCGTCGATCTCCTGAGATCGGATTGGATTCCCTACCGATACCATAGAGGGCCAGAGACAGATGGTGAAGTGCCGACGGTGCTCTGTGGTCTGGGCTAGTGAATCCATCATCGTCTTCTTCCTCCTCTGTTTCCTCTTTCCCGTATTTCCCTTTTTTCCCCTCTTTCCTGGCTCCCCTCATGACCGGCTACCGATTTCACCCAAAATCCGGATATCCGAAAGTGTGCAAATTTTTTTCGGATGGGGTTATGTGTGCAAGGGTTTCACCCAAATGGGTTATTTAAGCAAATTTGCCTTTGAAAAAAGTGGCATTAAAAAAGTATCATCAATCCATTTTATTATAAAATCAAACGATTTGATTAAAAAAATATCATCAAATAATTACATTAGAAAAATGGCATCAAAACACTGTTTTGAAAAAGTTGCATCACATTAAATAAAAAAATGTCATCTAAACATTACCTTGAAAAAATATGGCACCACGAAATCAGTACCTTGAAAAAAAATATGGCATCAAACGATTTGATTAAAAAAAGTGAGATAAAATAATTACATTAGAAAAATGGTATCAAAACACTAATTTGAAAAACTTGCATCACATTAGAAGAAAAAAATGTCATCAAAATACCACTTTGAAAAAATATGGCATCATGGTAAAAAAACATATCATCAAAACATTGACATAAAAAAGTGTCATCAAATTTTGAAAAAAGTGGCATCACATAACATCAAAAACGCTACTTTAAAAAGTGGCATCACATTAAAGAAAAAATATAATTATAAATTTGGCATCAAAGCACTAAGAAAAATGGCATCAAAAAAGTGGCATCAATTGGTTATATATATATATATATATATATATATATATATATATATATATATATATATATATATATATATATATATATATATATATATATATATATATATATATATATATATATATAAAAACCGAAAAAGTCAACGGTAAACGTTGACCAATTGGGAAGGGTGCTAACCTACCTAATAAAATTAATTTGGGTGCTAATTATTTAATTAAAGGTTCAAAATAAACTATTTAGCAAAAACACCCAAACTTAATTAATCAAAATTTTGGAAGGAAATTTTTTTAACCCAAAATAGGATATGTGGCAAAAAAAAAAAAAAAAAAAAAAAAATCGAAACGTCCTTACCTATATAAAGTTCATTTCCCCATTCTTGTAAACACGAACGAGTTACGACTCAGCCGAAATTGGTATTTAGCGTTTTTGTGTCTTTAATGATTAATCAGTTTTCCATGTCAAGATTTTAAACATATTATTTTCTGTACAGGCTGCAAGGCATGGAAGGATAGCGAACTATGACGGTGAAGAGGAAGAGTCTGATAGCAGTGTCCCTAGCCAGCGGATTGATGCAAGATTGGAGACAATGAAAAGAAGTATGGAAATAAGCCCATTGAAGACAATGGAGAGAAGTAAGAAAAGAAGAAGGGTAGAGTCTGATAGAATTGAGGTATTAGACGGTTATTATTATTATTATTTCTTTAAATGTTCAGCAAGAATCATTGCATAAGCTCTCTGGAATGAAAACCCTAAAAAACTCCCGAATCCATGTTGAATCGTCCAAATTGAAGAAGAAAATCGATACTCCCAACATTGTAAACCAGGAAACCAAAACAAATTCAACCCATGCCCAGAAAAACCCAACAAAGCTGCTGCAAACAAGAGCAGCCCCAAAAAAGAGAGAATAAAAGGCCAAAAAGTAAGCCCTAAACCCAGTAATTGCACAAAAAAGAAGTACAGACACCTCCAGAAGAAGAAGAACAACTGGGCATGGAAGTGGAGACAAAAAGGTTGGGAGAAAGACAAGGAAAATAAAAGAAGGGGGCGGAATTTCAGAGAGAAAGGACAAGGGCTGGTTTGGTCGGAATGTTGGGGCTTCGGTGCATGGAAGCTAACCCCACTGAAATGGAGACCCACAAACAATCCTTTAAATCTGTCCTATGTGATGAACAGAAATCCTCTTCCTCGGAAGGGAATGGAGCAGAAAAAAGAATAGAAAAAGCTAAGAGCCCCAAGGCTCCGCCTCCACCGAAAGGTGAAGGTGAAAGCTCCAAACAAAAGCCAAGTAAAGCCATTACAGGCTTGAAAAAAGGCAAGAAAAAGGAAATTGACCTTAAGGCTTTCCTGGGACTGATGCCTGATGTCAAGGAGATCGAACATCAAGAAGGTAAAAAAAGCAGCCTTATTTGGATAACTGAGAGGGGATCCTCTCGATCTGAAAAAACTGAATCTGAAGCTTCACAATGATTGGAGCTTCTTGAATGGAGAGTTTGAAATCCAAGGGAGAGCAAACAACTGGTTTGAGATAAGATTTGCGAATGCATCAGGCAGGCAAAGAATACGGAGAGGGAGACCTTTCCATATTTTTAGCCAACTCCTAATCCTTAAGAGATGGAGCTCCACTTTCATCCACACTGGAATCCACCTGCATCATAGACTATAGACACGTGGATAAGAATCCCTCAATTGCCCGTAGAATTCATAAATTTCAATGCTTTGAAAACCATTGTGGAAGTGAACCACCTTGGCTCTCTCATCAAACTGGATCCCTATACAGAAAAATGGGAGAAGGTTAGATATCCCAGGCTCTGTATCAACATGGATATGGATGCTGTTGAAGGTGATATAGTGGTTGTCCCAGACGAGTTTGCACAACCCCATTTCTATAGGGTCTGGTTTGAGGACTTCCCTAGGGGTTGTGTAAACTGCGGAGGGGAGGATCATTGGCTTTAAGGAGTGTCCTCACAGAGCCCACGTAAAAAAAACCATCCCAGCTTTACTTCTACAAAGCCAAGGGCTCCCAAAGATCTGACCCCTCTGAAAAAGAAAAGAAAAGAAAGGAGGAAACGATGGCTGGCAGCAAGCAAAAACCAAGAAGGAGAGCAGAACCCTAATGGTGATAAAACCCATCTCAAAAAGCACCAAGGAGCCACTGTAACCTATGTTACAACCTCCTCATCTGAGGGCTCTGAGCAAACCAAGAGGCCTGGTGCCCTGTCTTCTGCTGATGCCACAGGAGGTTCTGGTTTAGGGTCCAAGGTTGCAGGCCCTGAAGTGCCTGTACCGAACCCTGCACCCCACTCCTTCCTCAGAGGTGCAAATGGTACCACCTCCTAGCAAGGATGAGCAACCAAAGTTGTCAATATCACATACTTTCACGATAGTTGGCTGATGTGAGTGCCAGTCAATGTATAACATACATAGTGATTGGTGTAAACACAGTTACATAACTCCCTGCAACTAGGCTGACTGAAGCTATTTTCTCATAATGCTAATATCTCTTGATTATATAGATCAATAACTTTTGTGAATGTTTGGTCCCTGCTGCAACTAGGCTTAATCAGTTATTATACCTTAACACTATGAAGAATTTGGTTTGATATTATTTAATTGCTGCCTACAGGTTAGAGTGTGTACCTCAAGTGATACAAGAAGTTTCTAACATTCTGAACGGAGGTGAAGACCTTTCAGGCTTCTTAAGAAATCATTTTATGGGTCTTCTTAGCAGTATTCACCGCCGTCTGAAGGATGTCTCTAGACAGAAACAAGCTGTTAAGAGAATAGAGCTGCTGAATAAAATGATGGGTTCTCACCTGAGCACATATGTACCAAAACTTATGGTACTTCTAATGCATGCCATTCGGAAAGATTCACTTCGTAATGATGCTCTCTCAGCATTACAGTTCTTTCTCAAACAACTAATTGATCTGTCAGCTTCTAGTGCAAAGCATGTAATTTTTTAGGCATTTCCTGCTCTAATTACAATTCTGGAGCAAGAGAAAGATAATCCATCTGTGCATCTGGACAAAATTGTAAATATACTGGAGCCTGGAGGAACTTGTTTGTGAGAATAATGTGGTATTGAAGCAGCATATGCGTGAGTTTCCTTTATTACCCAGTATATTGGAGCCTCGAGGAGTTTGAAGGATCAATTACAAGATGCTGCAGAAGGACTGAATCAGACATGGTTGCTTGTGAATTAAGCAAGCTGTTGAACTCAAGAAAGGAAGATGTGGCAGCTGTAATTTCAGAGGAAACAGATTCTAGTGAGAATGCAATAGGTTCTTTGACTACAACATTACTTAGAGGGGATGTGCTGAAGAATGGTCCGTGCTGATTGTCTGGGGGCAATATGGGCAGTTGATCCAGCAACAATCGGAAGCGGAGTTGTAGATGCTCGGAGATGTCCAGCAACAACGCTCACCTGCCCGACGAGTTATTGGTTGATATATTCAGGAGAGTTTCATTGGTAAAACACCTATGTCTTCTGCGATGTGTTTGCAAGTCATGGAACTTGGTCATCTCCTCCCCGTCCTTCATCATCGCCCATCACCACCACTCATCCTCCATACCAGCCGCTCAAAAATCCTACCTTGTCTTTAATAGAGATTTTGAGTTTATGTTGTATGCATCCTATCAGCCCCATCAAGATCAAATTACCCCGGCGCCTTCCCTGCAGCGCTTGATTTTTGATAGCCTTCCATTCAAGGACTTTCCCTTTCGAACCACCCATCATCATTCCCGGCCCGAACCTTTGATCTTCATTGATGTCATATGCGACGTTGTTTGTCTTACCTCTTCCGTAGAAGAGCCCTCCTCCCCAACAATACTCTGGAATCCCGCAATCCACAAGTATGTTGTGATCCCTGACTCACCTTTTGAACTTGGTAGATGCCATGATAGCAAGTGCTATGCACTTTCTCTCGGTTTCGGGTTTGATGGTCGTGAGGATGATTTTATGGTATCTGGAGAAAGGCGGTTGCAACCCGGCAAAGTAATCTCGGAAAGGAGCCTTTTCATGAACGGGACCATTCATTGGATTGTATCCGCAAACAAGGTCCGGACGCAGAAGCAAAGGCAGGAGCTTCGTCCTCCTAGGGAGTACTATAGATTGCTGATGTTTGATTGCAAACGCGAGGAGTTCACAACAATGGTGCTCCCACGGACGTTCAACCGGTTTAGGGAAGAAATCATCCGAACAGTGCTTCTCAAATGCCGAGGTATGCAATATCTTTTGAACATGCCTGTAGAAGTTGTGGGCCCTGCTGCCGTAGCATCCATAAGCGGTTTAGCTTTGGTTCCGCTTAATCCACATCTTTTGCAGTGTGACATGCAAGCATCAACGGAAAATATTGATATTGCAAAGACCCTACTCCTTACACAAGATGGATACATTATACTGGGCAGAAAGAGGATGTGATGAGTCTTTATGCAAGGGTGAGATCGAGAGCTACAGCCTAAATGGGATAAAGGATTCTTCTATGTAGCCAAGTACTGTGATGAAGTGCTTGTTGATGCTAGAAAACGGCAAGAGGAGAGCACAGACCTTGGACCAAGGATGTCGAAATCCAATAACTCGTTTTCCAGCTTAAACTCTGAGAAAAGTCGGTGGGTTCACCTTCCTGAGGTACTACTGTTTTATGCCAAGGGCCTTCATAGGGGTCATAAGAATCTTTTTCAAGCTCTGCCGAGATTATTGACCCTTTGGTTTGATTTTGGAAGTGTGTATCAAAAATGTGGTGGATCATCCAACAAGGATATGAAAGCAGTCCATGTAAAGGTACATGTTGAACAAGTGTGGTTCCTAGCTTTTATTTGCTTATAATTCTTAGTGGCTTATTGTTTTTGATGATAATGCAGGTAATGTCCATTATGCGTGGTTGTTTGAAGGATCTGCCCACATATCAATGGTTAACTGTCTTGCCACAACTGATTTCCAGAATTTGCCACCAAAACGAAGAGATTGTTCGCCTGGTCAAACACATTATAACCTCTGTTCTCCGGCAGTACCCTCAACAAACACTTTAGCGCCCTGTGGTGCCTTGATCAGTCCGTTCGTTGCTCTGGTCGATCATTTAATCCGGTTATGCTTCCATCCAGGGCAGCCAAAAGCAAAAGCAATCAATATCACAACCGAGTTTAGCGCCCTTAAGAGAATGATGCCGCTAGGGATAGTAATGCCCATTCATCAATCCCTAAAAGTTAGCTTGCCAACATGTGATATAAATTCAACCAACCCCATAAGCTCCAACATATTTGCATACAATGATCACCCTACAATAGCAGGAATCTCTGATGCAGCTGATGAAATCCTTTCTTCTCTTCAAAGGCCAAAAAAGGTGTGTTCTTCAAACTAGTCTCATATTGGTTCTGCCCATTACACATGACAAATCAAGTTTCATCTTGCCCAAAATTATTTCTAGTTACATTTCTGGATTTGCTTGGATTATTATTGTACCAATAGTATTTTTTCCTCCCAATTGTTAGGTGGGGTTAACCTTAGAAGTAGACCGCAGGAAAGTCTTCATCTCCTTAGCATGAGAAAATAGAGGGAGGGTTGTTTTATGCTAGAAAGTAGATGGCATAAGAAAATGTTCACTTCTGAAATTATATATTAAAGAACATTATGGTTTTTTGTTTTTTTTTATGCTGTTTCTTTTTGGTAGGGGTAAATCCTTTGAGGGGCTAATTTTTGATATGCCTTGTCTTCCTGAGGTAAGTGTGTTTACTATATTGATAGTTCCTATACAAATGAAGTAAATTTGTTTGTACAGGTTATTCTTTTGGGAAGTGATGGTGTCGAGCGTCCTTTCCTTTGCAAACCCAAGGATGATCATCGGAGAGATGCCCGTATGATGGAGCTCCATGCCATGATAAACCGTCTACTGTCTAAATGCCCTGAAAGCCGTCGTCAGAAACTCTACATTCGTCCCTTTGCCGTGCTACCAGTTACAGAAGATTGTGGTATGGTGGAATGGGTTCCCCATACTCGCGAGTTAAGTCATATTCTTCAAGACAAATCCTCAAATTAAGAGGATTTATGACCAATGCCAAGGTGTAATTCCTGAAGATGAGATGCTAAAGACAAAAATTCTTCCAATGTTTCCCCCAGTTTTCCATAAGAGGTTTTTGAATACCTTCTCCGAGCCTGCTGCTTGGTTCAGGTCTTAGGATTGCTTATGCACACACAAGTACACAACTGCTGTATGGTCCATGGTTGGCCATATTGTAGGCCTTGGAGATCGCCATGGTGAGAATATTCTCTTTGATTCTACAACTGGCGATTGTGTTCATGTTGATTTTAGTTGCTTATTCGGCAAAGGGCTGCAATTGGAAAAGCCAGAGTTGGTCCCTTTCAGGTTAACCCAGGTGAGGAAACTTTACTTCTTAGTTATTGCAAGATTGAGCCTTTTAGCATCATTTTTTTATTCTAATCGTTGGGTAGCCTCTTAATTTGCATGGTTTAACTCTTTTTAAAGTATGAGAAATCTCAGAACATATGAACACTCTTCACCCTTCCCGTCATTCTTTTTCTTATCATCATAGTGTTTTTAGGATCTTTGAGTTTTCTTTTCTAATGTAATAATGTGATGCAACTGTTCGGCCCAAGCCCATGTGTCCAGCCCAATTTGAAAGTCTCTTTTGTTGACTTTTTTGTTGGAAGATTTAAAAAGACATTTTGTTGCCTTTGGCTTGTTTACAGTACGTGTGGAGCAAGAAGCAAGCATCAGCCGAAGCTTTCCATTGTTGAAGGCTAAAGTGAGAGCCCCATTTTAGGAGCACAAAAGTGAGGAGGGAGAAAGGAGAAAGAAGGGAAAAATTGTGAGAAAGTGAGTGGATCTTCATTGTCTCACCCGGGTCTTTTTCACCTCGAGTTCTCGGTAAGCGTACTCGTGTTTGTCGGCTTGTTATTCCCTCGTTTAGAATCCCTAATCTTTGTGAAAATGGTGTTGTACCGATTCGAGTGAAATTGGTGGTGATCTCCTTGTGTGAGATTTGTAAGTGGTGAACACTTGTATCCATTTCTGTTGATTAGTGGATTTTGGTGCTCGTAGCGGGCGACAGTGGTTTTTGATCCTCCGGGTTAGGGAGGGTTTTCCACTTAAATCGTTGTGTTCTTGCTTGTGTTGATTTGTGTGCTTGCGTTGCTTGATTTGATTGTGTTTGAGGTTCCGTAAATCTGTGAACTTGGTTATCAGCGGGATTGTAGCTTGAGTTGCTAGGTTCCCGATTCATTTCTGCATTTGGGTCTTGTCGATCCCAACAGCAACATGCAGAACATGATCGATGGATTGGGCATTACTGGATACAAGAGTATTTTCTTGAGAGTCTGTGAGATCACTCTCTCAGTCTTGAGGGGCTATGAAGATACCTTGATCGATGGATTGTCATGTTGTGTTGCATCTTTACCTTGCTCCTCATTCTTAATGGATGTATCTTGTATGTGATGGGGTACATTTCTCTGCTTGTTATTTGAAATGCTTTTGTTTCCTCAGGGGAGCGCCATGAGGCTTGTCATAACTGCATTGCAGCAAGCAGCTAAGAATAGAGAACGCGGTGTTCGCCGGCATTTCCTTAGCATTAGATTCTGTTGACGTAAAGAAGTCAGTGGATGCTGGTGGTGGCTGTGCGAGCAAGCTCCCCTTGTTGATAAAGAGGCGAAGGCTGGTTGTCATAGCATTAGATTGTTACGACGACAATGGAGCACCGGACAAGAAGCTGGTTCAAGAGTTTGTAGATGGAGCTTTATCCCACATTCTGAACATGTCAAAGGTTTTGGGAGAGCAAATCGGAGGTGGCCAACCCATTTGTCCATATGTGATTCATGGGCATTATGCGGTTGCAGGTGACAGTGCAGCTCTTCTTTCGGGTGCTTTAGATGTTCCAATGGTTCTGACGGGGCATTCCCTTGGAAGGAACAAGTTCGAACAGCTTCTGAAACGAGGCAGGCAGTCTATGGAACTATGGAAGACATAAACTCCCCCTATAAGATCATGAGGAGGATAGAGGCGGAAGAACTTGCCCTTGATGCCAGCTGAGCTTGTGATCACTAGTACAAGGCAAGAGATCGACGAGCAGTGGGGACTCTATGATGGTTTTGATGTGAAGCTTGAGAAAGTGTTGAGTGCTCGTGCAAAGCGTGGGGTGGGTTCTCATGGCCGGTTCATGCCAAGGATGGCGGTAAGCATATAGCAGCATTAACCGTATGGGTTTGGGGATCAGATTAATCGCAGTCGCAGATGCACTTCCACAAAATGGTTTATGATTTTTGAGGGCTCTAATGCCAATGTGCAGGTGATCCCTCCTGGGATGGACTTCAGTAATGTTGTTGTTCAGGAAGATGAGGCACACGAGGCCGAGGAGATTACCTCCTTGGCTAGCACTATTGATGGTTCTTCTCTGAAAGCCATGCCAGCTATATGGACAGATGTATGCAATCTCTACTGTGTTCCTGCTTGCATAACACTACTTATCAAGGGTTATTTTGATTAACCAATATGACCTGCAGGTGATGCGCTTCTTTTCAAATCCGCACAAGCCGATGATCCTGGCATTATCCAGACCAGATCCGAAAAAGAACATCACCACTCTTCTTAAAGCATTTGGAGAATGTCGTACTCTAAGAGAGCTTGCTAATCTTGTAAGTCACCTTTCATGGTTTGTTACTCGTTCAGCAGCATAAACCTTCTTGTAAAAGAATATGACAACCAGCGCTTTTTGAACAGACTCTGATAATGGGGAACAGAGATGATATCGATGAGATGTCATCTGGAAGTAGTAGTGTACTGACAACCGTCTTAAAACTGATTGATAAGTATGATCTGTATGGACAAGTAGCATATCCGAAGCACCATAAGCAATCAGATGTCCCAGAAATTTGTCGCCTTGCAGGAAGAACACGGGTTTGTTCTAATGCTCGAAATTTTTAAAGTGCACTCTTTTGTGGTAAACAAAGCCAAATATTAGTTCTTGACATTTGAAAACAATGCAGGGAGTGTTTATAAACCCAGCTCTGGTAGAGCCTTTTGGGCTGACATTGATTGAGGTTAGTTTTGAGTCGCGTGCCACCGCCATTGTCTTGGTTTTCAGAGTAAATACAAGAAATGATTCTGAGTTCTTATTTCTCTATCGAAAAATGTGTAGGCTGCAGCTCATGGTCTCCCAATGGTAGCTACTAAAAATGGCGGTCCAGTAGACATTCAACGGTTGAGGATCTCTATTCGTTACATTTGTGCATTGTAAGTTGATTTGCAAATCTGTCGCCTGACTGATTTTGTGTTGTTTTCAGGCCTTGAACAATGGTCTGCTAGTTGATCCTCATGATCAGAAAGCGATAGCAGATGCGCTGCTTAAATTGGTATCCGAGAAGAACCTGTGGCATGACTGCAGAAGGAACGGCTGGAAGAATATACACCTGTACTCGTGGCCCGAGCACTGTCGTACCTACCTCACGAGGGTGGCGGCTTGCAGGATGAGGCATCCACAGTGGGAGATCGACACCCCAGTGGAAGAAGGGACCAACGAAGCATCCCTCAATGATTCCCTTAAGGACGTGCAAGACATGTCTCTTAGGCTCTCTATCAACGCTGAAAGAGCTTCTCTGGCCGGACCATCTGACCCTGCTGCCGTCGCTGGGGCGAAGCCTGATGTTCAGGCACAGGTCAAGCGCCTTCTTAGCAAGATACGAAACCCGGAAGCAGAGGCTGCTGCTGATTCTGTGGACGTAAAGAAGTCAGTGGATGCTGGTGGGGGCGGTGCGAGTAAGCTCCCCTTGTTGATAAAGAGGCGAAGGCTGGTTGTTACGACGACAATGGAGCGCCGGACAAGAAGCTGCTTCAAGTAATCCAAGAAATATTCAACGCAGTGAAGCTGGACCAACAGGCAGTAAAGACAACAGGGTTCGCGTTGTCGACAGCAATGCCAGTATCTGAATTCACCGAGTTCTTCAAGGCAGGGAACATCCAGGTGAATGATTTTGATGCTTTGATTTGCTTTAGTGGCAGTGAGATATACTACCCCGGTGTGTACTTAGACAAAGGTGGGAAGCTTTCTCCTGACCCTGATTACGCGTACCACATTGACTACCGATGGGGCTATGATGGCTTAACTAAAACAGTTGGAAAGATGTTGAGCACGCAAGATGGCAAGGGTGGCGATAAGGCTGCATTGCCCACAACGGAATACCCCAAATCTCGCAATTTACATTGTGTTTTGTACGTGATCAAGGAGCCTAGCCAGGTGAATACACAACTAAGGATACTGCTGATATAAAAATTACTTCACACTGAAAACTCGATGCTGTTTTCCTCGTCTTGGCAGGCAAGGAAGGTGGCGGATTTGAGGCAGATGTTTCGGATGAGAGGGCTACGCTGCCATCCCATGTACTGCAGAAACTCGACGAGACTACAAGTGATCCCTCTCCTGGCATCACGGGCTCAGGCCCTCAGGTAACCATTCACACCCACACATTAGCT
The DNA here is from genome assembly GCA_963922045.1 of Persicaria maculosa. Lineage (NCBI taxonomy): Eukaryota > Viridiplantae > Streptophyta > Magnoliopsida > Caryophyllales > Polygonaceae > Persicaria > Persicaria maculosa. The sequence goes on along the minus strand of OY998259.1, from coordinate 16,129,706 downwards.
AGAAATACGCACAAAAGCCGAACTAACGCAAGCTGCGAACATGTTCATGTTCATGGGAGAGACGGGGGACACGGACTATGAGGAGATGATATCGGGGACTCACAAGACGATCATCATGAACGGCGTGGTCAAGAAGGGCTCGGAGGAGCTGCTGAGGGTCCCGGGGAGCTATGGTAGAGAGGACACTGTCCCTAAAGAGAGCCTGTTCACCGGGTATTACACCGGTAGGGAGGTCAAGGCTGAGTTGGTTGCTGATGTTCTCAAGCAGATTTCAAAAGCCACCAGCGGGATGTAGTCTAATCATCATCCCCTTTTTGTGGGTATTGCAGCTTGTAAGAAGAAAGTTTAAAGAGCTGCGCTTTGGAGTTTGTTGGCAATTTTGTATTTTCCCCTTTTATTATAAAAGCTGGGGAATGTAATACAACAGCACCAAATAATCTCCGAATTTGGATAATTTGTTGAATAATTGATCTTATATGCATCAAGTTCCACGCCTTTTGTGCTATGTGAACGCTCATGTTGACTGATTATTGACTTAGGCTACATTTAAAAATGTAGTGTTATTGCTCTGTATATGAGTCGAGTAGCTTAGGTACTGATTTAGCCGAATGTGAGCATTAAACTAAGCGTGATTTCAAAATTCCATTCTACAACTCGATCTTGAGACTGAACTCTGTTGGGACTCGTGATCGGAGTCGTGTGTACACGTGTGCTCATGCGCTAATAGTCTAGTATTTAAGTCGAGTGAGATTCGTAACCCACTCGCTTATATTCTCAAGATTGTTCAAAAATATGAGACTTTATTTTATCTTTTCATCTCAACACTATCAACATCTACAACTCCAGATTCTCAATTCGTTCAGAAATTTTTTCGTGTTTACTGTTTTTCAGGTGTTATGAGCATCAATGTGTTTTAGGAATGCCGAACAAGCTCGAGTTTATCTCAAAAAAATTAAAAAAGAGCCTAAGTTTGAGACTATAAGAAACTCATGGGCTGAATGTGAGGATAAAACTAAGCTATATTTCAAAATTAGGCTCCATAAGAGAGTAACTTAATTAAAAATGAGTTATGCATGAAAATATCAAATCTCCTCTTTTATCTCTAGCTACATTTCCATTTAATTTGTACCTTTATTTTAACATTTTTTAATGGACCCCACACCTATTATTATTCTCTCAATTCACACTGTAGTAGTTTAAAGTTTATACATTATCCAATGTATATTTATAGATTCATGATATCTAGTGTTAATCTAGTATCTTCATATAAGTATCGATATTCATATCTCGTCAATTTTATAGGTTGTTTTGTGTAATGAAAAGAGGAAAGTATATGTCTTAATTTGTAATCTTCTATATATAAAAAATGGGACTCCTCTTAGGAGTCTCGTTATTGTTCCTGACAAAATGATGCACTCAAGTGTTTGACAAAATACCTAAAACAAGATTTCTAATTATTTCAATTATTTAATTTGAAAAAATGTATGCTTTGTATTTGTCATATGGGATATGCAAATACGTTATTGTTCTTGGATTAATTTTGTTTACAATCGTTCTAATGTCATCGGTATCCTTGATTTTTGGGACTTAATTTTTTTCAATCTTTCTATTTGGTCTAAAAAAATGACGAGATGAACATAAATACACCCACTAAGCACCAACACTTGAGAAGAGCAACAGAGGGCAAGGGAGTGAGTTAGGGCATGTTTGGCATTGAATGAAAGATGCGGGTCTTGAATAAAACTCAAACACAAGGACTAAGGAATTTGCTTGACCTCTTAAATACTAAATAAAACCATTCATTTAGATTACTAGTGAGCATGCCCGTGCTACGCACGGGCCTTATTTTAATATATTTTTAAATAATATATTATGTAATTTTTATTACTAATAACTTTTATCTCTAAAAGTTTTAATATGTTTATTTATTTTTTAAATTTGACAAATATATTAACTTGAGTCTATTTATCTTCTTACTCACGCAATTCAACTATATAAGCAAAAAAATGATAATTGTTTTAGAAATGCATTTGTTTTGGTTTAAAACAAATAAAAAACAATATACTATAAATTTGAAAAATGTTGTAGTTATAGAGTACTTATTTTAAATATATATTTTTAATTAATATATTATCATTATAATTTTATTATTAATAATTTTTATCTCTAAAAGTTTTAATATGTTTATTTATCTTTGAAATTCAATAAATATATTAATTTGTCTCTATTTATCATCTTACTCCCTTCTACATGCAATTCAACTATATAAGCAAAAAACAAAATGATAATTGCTTTAGAAATATTGCATGTGTTTAGGGTTAAAACAAATAAAAAATAATATACTATAAACTTGAAAAATGTTGTTGTTATATAGAGATTTGATCCCTTGACATGTTGGATTGAAATTAATAACTTGATTTCTTAAGCCCTTGATTTCTTAAGCTAATATTAATAATATTAAATATAATTAAAAAATACAAAATTGTGTAGTTATGATTTCTTAAGCTAATATTAATAATATTAAATATAATTAAAAAATACAAAATTGTGTAGTTAGGGAGAGTACTTGAACTCTTGACATCTTGTATATAAATTGTTCCTTAACCATTAGGCTACAATAACCTTTTGATTTTTTGTGCTAATTTTTAATATATATTAGGTTATGTTTTTTAATCATTTAATAGGGGCAATTAATGGGCAAAACCCAACTTTATATAGATATAGTTAGATAGTTAGATAGTTAGATTAGATTAGATTAGATAGATTTAAAGGGAGAGTTCATTTGCAGGCATAGTGTTGTCTCTCATACACGTAACATCTGCAAATTGGAAATATTTGTTACTCCGTATTTGGTTTGCTTTATACTATTGCCTTGGGGTTCCCCTTCCCGGGTTCATATGGGACGGGGTTAATAAACCGACTAAAATTATAAATATGGTAAAAATTTATAAACTGTTGGTAAAAGTAGTTAAAAGTTTATGAAAAAATATAAACTCCGTATGGGACGAAAAACAGTTTATTTGTAAAAAGTGGAGTTTATTTGGTTGTTATTAGTGGTATTGTGGTACTTTCAAACCAAATAAACAAAATAAACCCCAAATAAGCTCCATCAAGTAGTTTTTTTTTTAACTCATAATTTTATCTGTTTTAGGCTTATTTAGGGTTCTCATACCCACTTTTTAACTGTTTAATTTTTTAACAGCTAAAATGTAATAATTTTAACAGTTAAAATTAGTAACCATACACACCCTCTACTCCTCTAGGCTTCCCCATCCTTACTTATGGATGTGGGATCAACCCTATTGTGTGAAGGGGAAGGGGAACCTTAGATCATCCGCAACCATGGGGTAACCTATTTCCCCTTTTTTTCCCATCTTCTTATCACAACTTTACAACTCATTTATTTTTTTGTTTAAAATAATTTTCACTTTTTCTACCTCTTTCTAAAAGGTTTCATCTACAACCATGGGAAACCTCTTTTACCTCTTTTCAAATTTATTTTCACTTTTTATTTTCTTTTATATCTTTTCCTTTATTATATGTGTATCATCATATATTATTGTGAATTATTTTTATTTATAATTTTATAAATAAATAAAAATAGCAAGTAGTTAATATAAATATATTTTATTACATCTAGATCAAAATGTTGTTGGTTTGGAAAAAAGAGAGGATTGTACACATTGGTAGGATTATGTGGGGTATAATTTGGATATTCGGGTGTTGGAGAATTGTTAAGCATTTGTAAGATCACTTGAAATTGAGGATTTTTTAGAAGATTTGGATCAAAATGCATATTTGGAATGGGTGGAGTATTTGGATTATTGTGATCCATGGTTAAGAAAATAGGTGCAACTACAATAGATCAAGATGGGGTATATATAGGGTAAAATTAGGCTCAAATTATAGAAAAAAATAAAATTAAACCAATGGGATATTTTATTTTAAAAAATAATGAAATATAAATATATTTTTATTTCATTTTAAATCTCATTACAACTAATAAATCTAAATGGAAAAGATATAACTCTACTTTATCATAAAAGAAAAAGAAAAAGAAAAATAGAAAAGGGAAGAGGTTACCTCTCTCTACCAAGGTAATCCCTTCCCACCTCTTACCTTAAAGTAAAGGCCACAACCATGGGCTTACCTTTTAACAACCTTAAGGTAAGTAAAACTCATGGTTGTTCATGCTCTGTGGGATGAGGTAACCTCATCCCCTTCCCCAACCCCTTTTTGTTTTAAAAAAATAATAAAAGTGGGCTTTATATTTTGTTTATGTATTTTATATTTTGTAGATTAAATTTTGATTGGTTAAAAATATATAGTGGGATATAAATATAATTAACAATAATGGGATGGGGTAAACTTATGGATGTGGGTTAAGAGCATCAGCACTCATGAGGTAACCTCATCCCTCTCTCTCCTCGTAATATTTTGATACCTCATTCTCCACTAACTCTACCCCATCCTTTAAGAATTTTAACTTTTATCTCACATTCATAAGTTTACCTCATTACTATTTTTTTAACTTTAATTATACTCCACCACATATTTTAACCAATCAAAACTTAACCCACTTAATAAAAAAAACCTCACTTTTTTTAATTTTATAAAATAAAATGGGAGGGGGGGGGGGGGATGATCAGTTTAACCCATTCCACTAGGGTTGCCCCTTCCCCTTGGTGGAATGGGTTTTATCCCACACCCATGGGTTTACCCCATAGGATCGAGGAGAGAGGGTGGGATGGGGAGGGGAAAACCCATGGGTGTTGATGCTCTAAAAATCATGGGTAGAGTTAGTGAAAAGTGATGTGTCAAAATATTACGATGAGAGAGACGAATAGGTTAACCCATGAGTGAGTGTTGATGCTCTAAACTAAAGTAATCTACTACCTACTTCATTTATTCTTTCAATTAGAAATGCATATGAGGAGGCCAAGATTAATTATTGGTGGAAATTTTTATTATAAATTGAAACGGCATTAAGTATTGGATTTAGTTGAATGAAAGTTCAGAATTTATATATATAAATATATATATATATATATATATATATATATATATAAGCCAAACACTAAGAAATTTATATGTTAACTGTTTCACCATAAAATTTGGTTACATAATGCGACAACTCAAAAGTTACAAGTAGAAATAATATCATATAGATTAAGATAACAGATCTAAAGCATGAATACCTTGTGTTTTTAAAGTTACATCTCACTCTCAAAGTCAGGGCCGGCCATGGGGAGGGCAAGGCGGGCGACTGTCCTGGACCTCAGATTTTACGGAGCCTCTCATTTTTTACTAATTTTAGTATATATAATAAAACGTTTTTAAAATTAACAAAATTGTCTGTTGGTGTGGTGGTTGTTGAATTGCTACGAGACATGCATGTTTTTTTACGGTCACGGGTTCAAATCCCAGATTTAGCACAACTCTTAACATTCTAACCTTTTTTTCTATTGGTTAGGTCACCCCACCTATTTCTGTTCATTTATGTAACTAATTCTGCGGCCTCAATAAATTTCATATTGTCATAGAGTACCAAATTATTAATTCAAACTAGTTCTTTTCCCGAACCTTGTTCGGGTTTTTCATAATATTTTCGATCGAGTTTGACGTATTAAATAAAATATCCAACACATCAATTTTCTACTAACATATCGCTTATGCTTCTTGTCATGTTATTCTTTGAAATTTTCTTTTCTTGAGATAATCGATATTTCAAATTTGACAAAGAATGGTAAATCAGCCACTTTCACACTTCTCCTAACATCCGTCCTAACTGAAGGCAAAGAAAAGAAACCTTATAGTTTTTTGCTTAAGAATATTGAGTTTGGATCCTCTATGATACTTTATCGATTACACATCATGTTACACCTTTTAAATTTGTCTAAATTATAAATCAATTTGATAAAGATACCTTAAGTTTAAATGTATAAACCCTATATAGCTAAAGAATAAAATAATGATATTTAGTGTGTGTTTTTTTAATGTCTTGGACCCTTAATTAGAAAAAAGTATTCTATGTTTAATTATGAACCTTAAGAGACCATAACATTAAACTCATCAAATCACAATGATTAAATACTTTAATTGCAATGATTAAACTCATCAACTCACAATTTATAATCTTCTATAATCTTCAATTTCACAAATTTCATCAATGGAGTAAACAATTTATGCATTGCTATCTAAATATTTTTCCCAAAAAAATTCCAACGAAAATATATTGGAACCTTTGTCAAAGCTCCAGGCTTAAATATATGATAGGTTGAGCATTGAATATTTTTGGGTTTTTTTCCTAATGTATTTAATATTGAAAATCAATTTTCATAACCATAATATATTTCACACCATGCTTGTGAAATGTGCTGTAGAAAATGAATAATTTATGTTTTCACTCATTTTAATGACCATGTGTATTTTAATTGGAGCCCAATATATTACTCCATTTTCCCTCTAATAGACTATTCTTTTTAGATTTTTTTTAAATTTTTGGTACTTGTTATTCTTTAATATTGAAACTTAATTTTCATCGTCATAATATATTTCACACCATGCTTGTGAATCAAGATGAATAAAATGTATGTCCAATCAAGCCATACAGCACAATAGCAATCATAGTATATAACACCACATCCTGTCAGTTTCACTTTAGATCTTAAGACTATAAATAGAAATATCCTAAAATCAAATTCCGGAGTAGAAAGCTTTTTTATATTACTTAACAAACATCAACCAAAAGTTGTTCACAACTTGAACCACAAACAAAATTCCACGAGTAGACAATTACCATGTATTCCTGTTCTAGGTTGAACTTGTAGTCCTAGGAAAATGTAGGCATTAGATACAAAGTGAGTATCCTTACCAAACATAATTGGTTCATAGATCACAAGTGTAGTTGAAGTACATACTTCAAACAACTAACACAACCATTGAGACATGAACTCATACAGCTCAAACAACTCCAAAATAACTGTACATATCATTATGCAAGTCTCATCTAAGAAGTAGCTAAGTCGCCCTATAAGAGGTTGCATCACATGACAAAAAATTTAACAACACTTTATGTAGAAACATCACCCAAAATATAGACAATTCCAATACCATAACAACTCTAGAACATCCCTAAATCAGCCTTTTTCTTGAGGTGAAAATGCTGAAAATTCCAGCAACATGTTCTCCATTCACAACCCAAAAGAACCAACAACAATCTGCATCAAAAGGTTCAACAACACCAGCTAGGAATTGCCACCTTCCAAACATTCAGCAAACAACACAAACCCAAAGAAATCAACCCAAAATAGCCCTCGAATCACCAATACAACAACCCAAAAACAACCATTAAGACATCAACCAAACAACTACCCAAAATGAAAATATTTAGCAGCTCAAATAGCTTCTAAACTATATGCAAAAAACCTATAAATCATCATTTGAAGTAAAAATCCATCTTTCTCATATGAGATGGTTGAAAATAATGAAGAAGAACCATAAATTAAAGGATTGTGAACAACTTTGATAAGGTTGGATGGAAAAAGAGACTCCTTTCTATATTTCAACTGAGATGGTTGATATTGGCGAACCCCTAATAATTTATTTATAAGGTTATAGACTGAATAACATTTTAGTTTGTTGAAATAGTATTGGGTGTCGACAATATAGTCTAAAATAGTTTCCACACTCACATTCGATCAGGAAGGAAGGCGGGAGATGATCCCGAAAATGCATATCAAATTGACCATAAATGCTAAAAAGCTATATAAAAAAAAGACATGTTAATTAGGCGTAACTTAGTCTAGAATATTTCAGCTCTAACTCTCTAAGTAGAAACATCGCAACCTAAGTTACACCTGATTAACATGTCTTTTACTTGAGAGAAAACCAAAGATCTTACACACATTCCTCAATGAAGGTGAAAGCCCAAGTCTGTAACATGTCTTCCCACATCTCAAAGACTCAAACTTACTGGTTGAAGTAAGAACTTTCCTACAAAATGCAGCAAGTGCCTCCCCCCTACCACCTATCAATAACACTCGCATAAAGTTTAACATCAGTGCAATGTAATAACAATGGGAAGAAAATTTTGATAGTATGATGAATTGAGTTAGAATATCTACCTTTTCCATGTACCAAAGGTACCATAAATGTTGTGAAATCTTCCAATTTAGCATTGAACTCCAAAATCCTTGGTGTAGTGCTTGCAAAGATCTTCATTATCAAGTTTCTGCAATCCATATGCGTATTGAGGCTAATAGGAATGGACAAATAAAAAAGAAAAATGATCCAGATGCTAAAAGACCAAATTAGTAGATAGGGACACTTCAAACCTCTGTGTACATGGGATCGAATTCATTAAGGTTCACATTGGGAGAATCTAATTGCTATAATTCAAGGTAAATGTAAGCACTTGATGCATAAAAGAACCTGCAACCATTAAAGCACTTTCATTAATTGGACTGGACATGAATGCAAATTTAACTCTTCCCATAAGAGTTTAAATATCAGTATAGTCAATTACTAACAACATTAACTTCTTTCAAATTTCCAATCCCTAATAGTTCATCGAAAAGTAGAAATCTTTGGGATGTTAGACCTGTTGATTTTGTTTGTGATCGTTTAGGCATTTTGTCGAACACCTTACATGCATTATATAAGAGGCAAATTGAGAAACTAAAGGCATTCATTTCTTCCAAATTTTCAATCCCTAATCATTCATGGAAAATCAGAAATCATTCACAAAGACGTTTTTCCTGAAGCATGTAATCAACTTAGGGTTTGCAATTGGGAGAATGAACAGAGAATAGAGACAAAGAGAATAAATCTGTTTCTACCTATCCTTGTCGTTGTTCAAAAAACTTAGCGTTTTACCTCGATTTGACACATCCCCCCTTCGATTGCAATCGATTTCCACTTCTAGCCACCAATTCAACCGTCCCAACTGATCACCATATCAAACACAACCAAATACTTGTCATCAGTGCAACCGAGTTTGACGAATTATAAAGAAGAGAGTAGAAAATTGACTTAGGGTTTACAATAATTGGGAGAATGAAGATAGTAGATAGAAAGAGAGATTACCCGTGCAACTAAGAGAGAAAGCAACCTCTAGCCGTCGTCGACTGCATCGCCGCCCACAATCACCCTCCACCGACCGCCGATCGATTGTGCCCCGCCTCCACAACGACAACCATCAATCAATTTATCAATTCTATTATGAGGAAGAAGATGATTGTGAGGAGAAGGTAAATGTGGTTGAGAAAATTAATTTCAGTTTTTGGTATTGGGAGTCAAGAGAACGTGGGTGAGAAATGTGAAAACTACTTCTTAACTTTGTTCAGAGAATGACACGTGGCGCAATTTTTTACAAAGACATTGCTTCTAAAATTATAAGTATAGGGGGTGGATTTAAATACAGCTAATCTTTTAATATATATATATATATATATATATATATATATATATATATAGAAACACTATACAATATAAATTTTATAGAGCAAAAGAGCTTGCGTACGTATTCTGTACTATGGATTAAAACAATTTGTATAAAAATTTTAATATAAATTTTATCGGTTATTTTCTTAAAAATTCTTATTTTAAAGAGTTTTTTTATAATTTTCCTTAAATATCAACAAAAATAATCTAAATTTTTTTAACATACTCATCTTAAGATATAAAAAAAATTAAAAATTACATATAAATTTTATAATTTATAAAATTATGACCCGAGCCTCCAAAATTAATTGGACGGCCCTGCTCAAAGTTTCTCCTTAATTTTTAGTTTAGTAGTTGGTTTTGGGTTTTCAATAGAGAGCATACTTACTAAGTTGACAACAAATAATAAATCAAATAAAAAGATAAAGAGAATGAAATATACTTCCATTAATTAACCAACAAAATTCACCATGAACCTACTGCCTACATATCAAATTTAATCGTAAACAGTGACTAATTGTATGCATGCTTTCCATTTTCTTATGAAATATTATTGCTACACAAGGAATCCCGATGACTCTGAAGGACATGGAGGATCCAAGACCGTACGCATACCCTCCTTATACGACTAGGAGCCATTGTGGATCAACCGGCCGCGACTCTTCGATGGATAACATTGTTGAAGACGGGAACTGGGACCGTTGATATGGAGCACCTTGATGTTCACACCCGTCTTGTCCGACTTAAGTTGTCGACTTTTTTTTTTCTAATAAATTACTTTTATGAATTATTGTTAGAGGATAAAAATATTATACTTAATATTTTTATTTATTTATTAGAAATTAGTAGGAGTTAGATAAATAATGAGTCGTCATCCCTTCCCTTAATTATCTGATTAGGGTTGATTGGCTCTCTCTTATTCTAGCTAGGATTTACTTTCTATTTAAACGCTTTTAGTATGCTTTAATAGGTAGATTGAATATAATTGAAGAGGTATTTGATTTCAATCCACCCGCTTTCCGTCATTTTCATCTTGAAATTGTTAACTCCACCTTGATGTTAAGATCTAACTAAAGGATGCAAGGCCTTGGTTGATGAAAGCTAAAACTCGGGATTCCTGAATTTGGTAAGGTCTTACCAATAAGGGCTCAAGACGTTGATTGATCTTCACTGGACTCGGGAATAGGTTTAGGGTAAATGGGCCTAATTACTCTAACCCAAAACCGAGATCCACTGACCATAGGGCCTATTTAGACTCTTTGTCCGAAATCCATGGGCCTATGCTTATGTACATATATTGGGCATAACTTTGGTTGGGCTTGTTATTTGCTTGTGGATATATTCGGACTTGATCTTTCTATCTTGTTATATCTGTAATATATATCCTTGAGTTTGTTATTGAGATTTAGCAGGGATTTATGCATATCTTCAAACGGCCAACAAATCAAGCTCTCCAGATCTTCGACGTTCTTACTCAACTTATCAAGAGAAGGTTCTGGAATCGGCCAAGGATCTCGCCCAGAAGTTTCGGTGTAAACGTTGGTGTTCAAACGTTCAAATTCAAATCTGGGTGTTGGCCTATTTAAAGGAGAAGAAGACATGATGGACACACATCTCCTACAGCGCTCAATCGCTCACAGCCTTCAAGTCTTCTTCAATCGATCAATCTCACGCAGCTCCTCACGCAAAGAGTTTGTATTTACTTGAGAGTGTGTGTGAGGTTTCATTACGCTTTATAGTACAATTCATGTAGGTTATACTAAGGGTTTCTTTACCCAAAAGTATAGGGTACTTCGGTATCCTTAGTTGCTTTGTTTCACTAGAGAGTTTGGGTTGCTAGATAGTAAGGAAGTCGAGAAGTGTGTAAGTCTTCTAGAGGTTGTATCTAGGACTCATAAGGCAAAGTGAAATAAAGTGCGTTGAATCCTACGGGTTGGATAACCCTAGGCGGGGACGTAGGCGGTTGGGCCGAACCTCGTTAACAAGTATCGTGTGCTTTACTTTCTTGCTTGCTTTTATTATTGCCCTTTGCTTACTTGCTCACGTTACTAATCGCTCTTCTCTTCTCAGATAAGGTCTTACGGCTTGCGGTAAGGTCTGGTTTGCGAAAAGTTTCCATATATACTCTATCCAACCCCCCTATAGAATATTTGCGTGCTCCTTTTCTGCCTATTCCGCACTTCAGAAATTATTTGCATCGGTGTGTTCGTTCAATCCCAAACAATCGCTACGTGAATCGTGTGGTCAATTACCTCTGCCATTGCCGATTGTTACAGCGTGGCAATTCACGACGCCGAGTTGTATTGCTCAGCCACCTTATTGTGCTTGTAGAATTAATTGAAGGTTAATTAATAACCTTGAATTAATTTCCTAAGACGCATCTAGTCATACGCAGTGCATTTCGTGTCGACAGCGAGTTGGGACAAAATCGTATTCGGTATCAAAAGAGACGAAATACGAGTGCAAGATTGGGCCTTCATTGGCCTGACGACTACTCGCCATCTCTTCCAAGCACCGGACAAGTCGTCACATATCAATTATAATGCTTAGCCCTGAAAAGTTGCTTTAATTTCAGTTGATGCTGTTCTCAAACTCATAAAGGAGAAAGGTTTTGATGCAATTTTGTCTAATTTTACTAGATGTTTGTCTAAAACTATGTCTATTATTACTCGCTATGATTTGCAGAGCACAAAGGCCCCAAGGCCTTCTTTGTGTTTGCTTCTCTTTCTCTAAAATCAACAAGGAAACACACACACATCAACTTCACTTCGACAGGCCATTGGCTTAACATGTTAATGTTGTCTTCCTATGCTCCTTTGTTTATATACCAAGGGAATGGAAAGGTAAGGTATATATTAAATTTTACACATAAAATGTATATGATAATCATTTTTTGTGAGCTTGGAGGAGAGGACGATGGAGATTATTTGCCCAAGGTATTAGTTACCTCCTTCAAATCAGATAATAGAATGGTAACAAATTTGTATGAAAAATATGATAAGAAGACACTACTAGAAATTTGTGATTTAACATCGGGTAATAGCCGATGTGAAAATGCTCCTTTCTTTCTGATATATCAATTACGCAACGTGAAATGCCCCAAATTATCTTTGGGTATTTCTTTTTAAGTAAATAAAATTTTGGTAATAAAAGGTACATATTCTATTTTGAACTTAGAAATATTTTTTTTAAATTGAATATATATAAAGTGTTATAACTAGTTTAAAGATACTTCATCTTATGTGAATATATAGTAAATAAATAAGATTTTAAGTTATACTCCGTATTACTTTGAGACAAAGTGATATACTTTCTTCAAAAATGAGGAAGGATTCGTAATTATAATTTGTGAAAAGTATTTAATATAACGTTTTAGAAAATTGTGTTATGCAAAATAAAATGTATTTCATTAAGTGTTTTGTTATTTTTATTATTTAATTTATGAAGAATTTTAATAAATAAAATTTCGGATATGCATATATATATATATTTATTTATTTATAAATAGGTAAAATGTATTTAAGGACTGAACCGGTTTTCTTTGGGTTCACTTGAACCAAAACAACCAATAAAATAAAATAAAACGATGAACCGAACCCGTCTTCCCCTACCTCCAGCTCCACCGTTTTCAACTGTTTAAATTTGTGATTTTTACCTCCCTCAAATCTCGCCCAAATCTGAACGTTTTTGGTTCTAGAACGTTCCCCACGTATTCTTATCTGAATATCTTTAACCAATTTTGAGGTTTCGGATGGAAACGAGCTCAAACAAGCTTATCCCTAATTTGAGGATTTCACCAAATCCGAGTAAAGGAGATTGGATTTGCACAAATTGGGATATGGGATTCATTCTAACAATCTTATCCTGGACTTTTATGGATTTATTTTAATTCAATCCGCCCCTAATCCTTCCCCTATATATACCCCTTTCGGGATCACTTTCGAAGCACACCACCACCAGTTCTCTCAAAGTTCCGAGCTTTCTGATCACTTCATCACATTCCCCGTCCCTCAAGAATTGTTATCGTTAAAAAAACCCTCTCAAATCCTTGCAAAAACGCAATCCTCCATTACCGATTGAAGCTCGTCAGAGCCTCTCCTGTCCGCCGCTTTCAGTCGCCGCCTCCGCCGTACAGGACCACCCGGAGGTGCGTCTCATCGCCACGAATCTGCAGCCTCTGGTTGCGTGTCACTTCGAGCACTATCGAAGCCGCTACGATTCGCCGAAGTGGAGCCGTTGTCGCGCCTGGATTCCTCTATTGAAAGCAGTGACGAGTTGAAGGTTGAAGAAGTTTAATTGCGTTAAACCTCCCATACTTTCAGTTTTGTTAAAATATGCCCCTTCCCAGTTTTCTAAAATTTCATATTCTAACCCGTATTTTTATATGGGGATAAATGCTTTCCAATTCCGTTGAATCGCAGAGAATCGTCAACCCTTACGCCCATACGAGGGAATTCGTGTCAAATTAATTAAAATAAATTACAATTCATCCGCCTTTGTGATTTATTTACCGTTCAGTTTGAATTTGGCAAGTATAATTGGGTAGTGTTATTATTCGACGTCTCTCTATAATAATGACATAGATACCCACATTTTTATTAAAGCATGATTTATTTTGTTCTTTCATGCTAATTGGTTAAGAAAGGGATATGTTTCTTTTATGTATTCATTCTATTTATTTCGTTGTGATCAATGTTGTAAATAAACAGTAATAATGTGAGGATTGTTTGTTGTGACTGAAACTCAATTGAAACCAATTCAATCAAATAAAGAAGTAAAGTGAATCATAAAGTGGAAATTGTAAAGTGAAGTGAATAATGAAGTGAAAATTGTCAAGTAAAGTGAATCATAAAGTTGAAATTGGAAAGTAAAGTGTTGGTAAAGTCAGGTCAGAGTGATCGATAGCAAAACTTTAATAAAAAAACACTCAACTTTTTAACACATCTAATTCAATCGATTCATCCACTTTATATCTAATTCAATCGGACTTTACTAAATTTAGTAAACTAACATAATAAATATATCATATATATATTTTATAAAAAATAAAAAAATATTATTCCATCTATCCAATATATGATATAGCTATGCATATATGATATATTGACATTGGAAAGGCTGGTGTTTTATCAATACATCCGACCAGTGCAATTTGAAGAGCCACAGAAGCAACGCTTGACCTTTTCATTTCCGTCTTTATCATAAACTTGGCCAATTGCATAGTTGTAGTGGTAAGTCAACTCTTGCAAAGGGGTATATTCTCAACAGCAAAAAACATTACGTTGGGCATTCTCGTATCGCCATGATAATAAAGCACATCATGAGCATATAGGTTCAAAGAGCAACTATGATTGATGAACCTTCCCACATTGCCATATTGTGTCGCATCAATGGTAAAACCCGCATCTGCCACTACTTCCATATATAGAGCTTAACTCTGCATCAAGAATGAGATCCTTAAGACCTTTCCAGAGAGAGTGGTCATTGTAGTTCCGCCCAATATCAAAAAGATATTCATCGTTTCCAATTCTCTGTTCTGCTTCCTTGTCCTCGAGGAGCTTTCCGGTATACTCACAAATAAAGCTACCTAAAGGAATGGAATTCAGTGATTTAACTCCCCATCCCCTACTTTCAGTCTTGAATATCTCAAGCTCAAATCTGATTCCATGTTGGTTGACCCTATTATAACAAGAAGGAGGGCATTTGCAAGAAGGACCACACTCATATACAAGGGGCTTTGCTTTAACAATCGCTCCATCAAAGTTATATGGGATTTCCCCACCATTTCTGACAACACAAGAGCATTGATTGGAATTTAAGCATCCGTTTTTGTAGTCACACCCTCGAGAAGGTAAAGGTTTGCGGCAACATCCGTTATATGTAAATGGAGGTGGTTTCTCACCATCAATCATATTGACGGCACAAATTGGAAAATGCTCCTTTCTTTCTGATATATCAATTACGCAACGACCCTCCCTAATTTTAAATATCTTGGATTTCTTCACTTCTTTCCAAGCAAGCGCGGGTTGACCAGGAACTCTCTTAAGCTCAAACTTGAACTCTTTTGTACCACATTTATCAGTCTCTACCCAATAACTTTCCACTGTATACAACCCATAATAAGTGTAGATAGTGGACATCTTGGGTGCTCCTCCAGAAGTCATAGAACAATTTGTATCTTTGACTCCTCGGATAACCATTATGACATTCTTATTATCTATACTGTTCTTCCGGGCTAGATTTCCTCTTTCAAGCTTCTGATGATAAATACAATCTTAACCTCCTTAAAAAATATTTAATTCAATAAAAAGATCACTTAATGTCCAATAATTCTATATATAAAAATTATATATGTCAATATTAATGGAAGATATAAATTTAAAATATTAATTATATATATCGTATTTATTATTTTCGGAGTGACATAGAAAAACTTTAATAAAAAAAACACTCAACTTTTTAACACATCTAATTCAATCGATTCATCCACTTTATATCTAATTCAATCGGACTTTACTAAATTTAGTAAACTAACATAATAAATATATCATATATATATTTTACAAAAAATAAAAAAAATATTATTCCATCTATCCAATATATCATATAGCTACGCATATATGAATTGTTGCTACATAATATTTTTATAAATATTTTTAGGCTCAAAAATTAATTTTTTTTATAATCTATTGTATATGACATTTTTTTTGGTGGGGGATATATTATTATTATTATTATTATTATTATTATTATTATTATTATTATTATTATTCCATCTATCCAATTATATGAGTTAGTGATATAATAAAATAATTATTTAATCTTTTATAATTATATAGATTAAGACTATCTAATTATTTTTTATTAGATTTCCTTTTTGATGTGAAAAAGCTTTGCGAGATGCACTCACACGCCGCCACGTAGGCAGATGCACTCACACGCCACCACGTAGGCAATAATGCATCAGTTTTAGTAATTGATCGTTTGAAAATTTAATGACGTTACATCACATCGTTAAGCTTTCAATACATTTTTTGTAAAAAACAAAACAAATATGAGTGCAAATTAGATGAATAAATACAACCTTATAATCCAGCTTGTATCGATAATTAGTTTTTGTTTTCAAACATTATACTTATGCCTTTAATAATATGATGTCAAGTCGTTAAATTTTCGAACATTTAGTTGACATGTTTAAAAAATAGCCGAAAAATCAACTGGAATTTTTCCGTAACGAAATCGGTTTAATGTGAAATAGTTTATATTATTTTTGGTAGTTTTTAAAGTTCACTGGTTCATGACTTATTATTATTTTTAGTTTGTAAAGTTCGTATTAATACTGATTCATGACGGATAGTTTGTATTATTTTTAATCATTTTTTTTATTTTAATATCTAAAAATAAAATAAACCAAGTTAACATTTCGTTCAAGTTCCACGTATGTAGACGATTTATAAAACAATTGCGATCAAAATAAAAAAGGAAACGTATCTTAAAGATTTACACCAATATAACGAAAAATCGATTAATTGGCAACAGTTTAGAAATCGTCCGCATCCCGACTCTCGAGCTGGACTTCCATAGAGGTAACATTTTAGAAATCGATTTCTCTTATTTTCTGAAACTGGTGCATGTGAGATTCCGAAAAACGGGTCAAGTCGTATGAAAACGGGAGTCGTGTCGGGTTTATATTGTTTTTGGTTATAAGGTAGGGATTCACCCTTCTAACACAAAAGCTTAAGCCATTATTATGTAGAGGCTTCCCCCACGCTTATATTTTGTGATCTTATACCACCCCACAATCAATGTTGGATGACATTTTTATTCCAACCCGCCCTCTCAAGTGCAACCCGTCTGGATCGGGTTTGACACTTGAACATTTTTTTTTTCTTTCTTCTTCCGGGTCAAGACTCTCAATATCTTTATAGCTCGCTTGATTTTTGGTTTTTCGACGAGGTTCGACATCTCAATCTCTTTTAGCCTACCCTAAAGCCAAGAAAAACGACCCTACTTGGACCTGCTCTGATACCATGTGAGATTTCGAGAAACCGGTCGAGTCGTATGAAAACAAGAGTCGTGTCGGGTTTATATTGCTTTTGGTTATAAAATATGAATTCACCCTTCCAACACAAAAACTTAAGCCATTATTGTGTAGAGGCTTCTCCCACGCTTATATTTTGTGATCGTTTACCACCCCACAATCAATGTGGGATGACATTTTTATCCCAACACGCCCCCTCAAGTGCAAGCCGTTTAGATCGTGTTGACACTTGAACAATTTTTCTTTCTTTTTTCTTCTGAGTCGAGACATTTATATTTTGTGATCTTTTACCGAATTTAGACCGTGTTTGGCAGGGGGTGTCGGGGGTGGGGTGGGTTTTCCGGAAGCGCGCCCGCGTGTTTGGCAGGGGATGCGAGGGGGTGGAGGGGATGGGAAGCAAGGGATGCGGGGGGTGAGACGGGGTGAGAGACGCACCTGATTCAAGGGGGAGGAACGGGATGGGAAGGGAATGGGTTCCAGATTTGCCCCTAATTATCTATCCCTCCTTCTTCCTCTCCCCCCAAATCAAAATGTCAAAAAGCTTTGAGACCACTGGATCGAAAAGCAGCAAGACAAGCAGGAGCTCCTGCGCCTCCGCCGCTACTCCGGCGACCTCTTCTACCTCCTCCTCCTCTTCCGAATCGATCATCGTCGCCGCCGCCACCGACTCCTACTCCGAGGCTGATTTCGCCTCTTGCTTCGCCACTTCACATCTCCCTCTGAAGTTCCGCACCACTTTCACCTCCCGCTCCTCCACTGACTCCAGATCTTCCATCCCATAAACCTTAACCCAAAACCAAACACGAACGGGGTGAAACGGAATTCAAAAGTCCACCCGGTCCACCCCGAAATTTCATCCCCATCCCCTCCATCCTCATCCCATTGTCAAACACGGCCTTAGATCCCTTGAATTTGGCGATAAAATTTATGGGTGGAGTTGGGCAAATCTCAACCATCAAAAAAATTACCAACGATTAGATTTGGCCCCCTCATTCACCCCAACCCCACCCTTTTTCTTTTTTCTTTTAATTCTTTATTTTTGTGAGTCTAAAACTCAACTCCACCCATCAAATTCATGGGATCCAAACCCTCTTTTACCACCCCACAATCAATGTGGGATGACATTTTTATCCCAACAATTTTTTTTCTGGGTCGAGACTCCCAATCTCTTTATAACTCGCCCGGTTTTTTGTTTTTCGATGGAATTCGGCATCTCAATCTCTTCTAGTATACTCCGAAGCCAGGAAAACCGACCCGATTGAGTCGTATGAAAAGAGGAGTCGTATCGGGTTTATATTATTTTTGGTTATAATGTAGGAATTTACCCCTCTAACAGAAAAGGTTAAACCATTATGTAGAGGCCTTCCACCGTTATATTTTGTGGTTATAATGTTGAGATACATTTTTATCTCAACAAATTTGTGGTTTAATTGGCAAAGTAAGGGACTGATTTGTTGACGGAGTGTGATTTGTGGCTTACCACCTACAATCAATGCCCAACAAATTTGTGGTTTAATTGGCAAAGCAAAGACTGATTTGTTGACGGAGTGTGATTTGTGACTTAAATTGAAATTGTAGGTGGTTGGCCTTTTGTTGCTGAGGTTACCTGTGAATCTTGGGAATCAATTTTGAATAGGGTTTTTAGCAGACTAGATATGCTCTCTTGGTTGTAATTTTGAATAGGCCCGGCAATGGGAAGTTAAGTCAAGGTGGGTCCGGTGGGAGGACAGCTTTTGGAGGGATCCTTTCACTGTACAGAATGTGTGGCATATTCTTAAACTCGGATTAGGATCGGTGAAGTGTATGACAGTAAGGGAATTTCCATTTCCGCTCAGCAACAGCATCAGCGGAGGAGATAAACTCTATGTCGTCCTCGCAGTATTGAGGCTCTGGAAGAGCTTTGACGATGATTGGTCTTACAGTACGCTCACAGTACCCTACCTTGTGAGCTGCGTGACGGGGGAGGTTGTTTGCTTTCAACGAATGCCTCGAACTAGTAAGCCCGTAGGCATGAGGGGAGGTACGATTTTTAAGGTGGACGACGAGGGGAAGACAATGTGTGTAATAGTTCAAGGGAGCCCATGGAATGATGGCAGCATCGAGTTCCTTTACATAAATACTTTCGGAGTGGAGGTGCTATCGGAAAATGCCTCCGCTGTAGAACGCATCTGGGCAGCTGGAAGGGAGTCAGGTTGGCCTGTTGAGCAAGATTTTATCCGTCTTGATGTCAAGGACCGGTATCTATAGTAAACATAACTGGTCGCGATTTTCATTTCCCCGTTATGCAAGCTTGCTTTCTCTAGCTCCTTGGATCCCATCCGCTTTCCTAATAACTGTCGTTGGCCTATGCTTTTTGATGTAGGTGGTTTGCTCGCCGATGATATCTAGGGCCTGCTGACTGTTTTAGTTTGTAAATACTTATCTATATATTCTATGCTGCTGTGTTCCTATATATGTCTTGAGTTTGTTTGCAGTCTGTGGTTATTGTTTCTCTTGCAAGGTTTGTGGTTGACACTTGACAAGTTAGTTTTCTTTGTATATGTAAAGACTTGGGACTCAATCCAATACGTAGCCTCTGCAACTCTGCAAGCCAGAGGGTCTTCCTGTCTCAGTGGGTCTTTTCAATTGGTAGTCGGATGCATACATGATTTGTGGTTGCCCTGATGCGAATCCTCTCTCCGCCAAGACATACTCAAACGACTTTTATGGCTTGTCCTTGGTACCATTTGGCACTCCTCTTGCTCTCTCCAGAAGCAACCGTTTTGGGAAGCTAAACAAGCCCAAAAGGTGTCCTGTAGTGGAGCAGATTGATGGTCAAATACACGTGATCGACTCCCTTCATCCCTATGTCGGGCCTTGTCATGGTCAGGTCTTTTCCCACGAGGTTCTGTACCCGGGAGCCAAGAGCTGGGACCAGATCTCACCACCAATCACGGAAAACGAATGGAGCTGCATAACATCTCACTTGGTGGTCGGCAACGACATCTATGCAATAGCAGGCTGTTCTAGTGATAGGAAACATGTGAGGTTCTGCAATGCGACCAAAGAGTGGGAAGCAAGACCAACGACAATGAGCCGCGAAGGGATCTGTTGTTTGTGTCCAGCACCTGCCTCATTTCTTCTCTCTGGCATGGTTAGAGGAGCAATGATTAATGTGGATGCGGAGGGGAAGACGTTGTGCGCCATTGTCGAGGGATATTCATTGGAACTGGAAGGTAGACAGCACTTCCTTTACATCAACACATTTTCTGTGGAGATTCTTGCTGATATGGATCGGCTTGTCGTCGAGGGCAGGGACTCTCTGCCTTATGAGGAAGAGCTGGTGCAAGTTGCTGTCATGGAAAAGTATGTATACACAAAATCAGAATCACGGTTTGAGTGGATGAGCCCTTCCAAGCTTGCTTTCTCTTCTAGTTAGTTCAGTGTTCTTGATTTTGCTAAATAGAGAGCGGCTATCCGGGATTTGAACATGTGATCTTTGGGTACTACCCGCAAGTTCAAGTCTATGTATTGAAAATTGCAATGCAGGTAATCTATACAATTCAAGTCTATGTACTGAAAATTTGAAATGGATCAATAGTTGCTTCAAGATGAACAGAAATGGATCTCTACTTTCTTCTAATATACAAGTTCTCAATGGATCTTCACATTCAAACACCTAATATTTGTACTAAGCATCCTCAAAATGAAAAATGCTGCTTTAAGAATGTGTTATGTTAATGAAACTGCTGCGTTTCACGATGCTGTACAATGATTCGGTACCTTTTTTTTGCAAGCTACCTGGAATAAGAATTGGTTGCTTGCAGCTCTGATAGGAGATGGTGATACAGCAGCTCGTTCCATGCGTCTGGAACACCGGGGAGGCACCAGTGGCTGCAATCTTGAACTCTTCTCTTGGATTTGCTTCCAAAGATAGACGGATGACCGTCTATCCGGTAAGCTGATAGGCTCGTCACATTCAAGAACGTGACGCGAGTCTTCATGTTCCCAATGACTTCAGTTGTAATCCGGTCCTTCTCTGGCTCGGCTATGCTGGATACATTGAGGGGTCTCTTGGCTTCCCTGCAGTGCCCGCCGGCCGCCGGTGTTCCACTCTCCTTCACTGAACAACCAAACAGGAAAGGATGTTATCCAAATTCGAAACGCGTTTCAAGTGAATTTGGAGAAATGATACAATGGCAAAGAGATAACCTGAAATGAGAAGGGGCCGAGCTTCGAAAGAAGACTCGAGTTCTCCTTCGATTGACATGTCTATTGACCCACGTCGCCCATGTGGTCAAAGCACGCCGAAAAGCTGTTAGGACCTCCATTTTGGGATGAACTAGCTTTCCCTCCTGGTAGTAGTTAGTCCTGATATGTGATTCTAAGTTAGCAGGGGTTTCGTATAACGTACCCGTACGTGCTGAATTTCAGAAAGACTCGAAGGCTTAACTCACTCACCCGGCCCTTGTCTTTGAATGAGACCACCAATTCGCCGTGTTGAAGATCAATATATCAGCTCCTCGCCATCTCGACGATCCCCGGTCAATGCTGTCGATTCGCAATGTCGGAACCCGCTTCTGCCCTACTCTTGCCTTGCTTTCATGAACCAAGTAATGAGTAAAATAGAATTCAACTGTACATTGATAATCCTGCACACATACAAACCGCTTAGACGAGCTCACGAAAATATGACCAACCCAAGCCATGAAGAGTTCGGAAAATGTACCACAAATCTAAAGTTGTAGCTCCCCCTCTCCTTTGTAATCCTCCTCCCATGGGTTTCATAAACTTTCTTTGGATCCTTGATAGCTCCCATCAACAAACACAGCATTGATTCCCATTGGTTCCTGTTGATTGAATCCTCAACAAACACCAGCCTCTTTCCGCGGATCATTTCCAGCATTTTCGTAGCATTAAACCTAACAATCATACCCATAATCAAATCCAAAATTTTCCAATTTACACCGTATTTATTCATTACATTAGACCTATCAATCAAACCAAATCCACATTGTTCAAGTTCCAACATACTGTAATTTTCATCACACTAAACATATCAACCAAACCCACAATCAAACCCAACACTACTCAAATTTCAACATACGTTCAACACATCAAACCTATCAGGCAACCCAACAATAAAATCCACACCGTACAAATTCAATACATTAAACCAATCAAATCAAGCAAACCAGAAACTGAATCCACATTAAACCTTCACAATCTATCTGCATATTAAGGGATTTCATCACTAAAAATTACAATCTTTACTTCTAGGATACCAACTGAATACTTCAAGCAAACCTACAATCAAACCACACATTACTTGAATTTCAACATACAGCTCAACAACACATTAAATCTATCGAACAAATGAGTAATTGAATCCTACATACTCGAATTTCAACACACAATTCTTCACATTAAACCTATCCCACAAACCGTCAATAAAATTCACATATTCAAAATCAAAATATACAATTCAACACATTAAACCTATCAAGCAACCGATAAATAGAATCCACATTAGTCGAGTTTCAGCATATTAAGAGGTTCCATCACTAAAAGCTACAGTCTTTACTTCTAAGATACCAATTAACTACAATAATGGCCAAAGCAAGTACCTTGGGATGTCACAATCTTGTGGTTGCCATCTCCACTTCATGAATTCACTATCCAATCTCCCATTCCCCTTGCAATTGAAGTCCTCATCTATGAAAGGGCAAGAGACATTACTGTACAAAGGGTAGCTCTCATCAAAAACCCACCTCCCTCTCGAGACATCACAAACTCTCTTGCTCTTCAATGCAATCTCCTGGCCACTTGGAATCTCAGATTCAGCAGACACAGAACTAAAATTCCCTTTATACTCATCTCCCTTGACTGTCACATTACCATCATCATCACCACCACCCTCAATTTCCACACCATCCACAGCATCAAGATCCAGTATCTTTTCATCATCCATGGCTTCTTCAGGCTCATCTTTACCGAGCTGGGTCTCCTCCGAATCCAAATCCCCACCAAATCCAGATGAATTTTGGGGCTTTCTGAAAAGGGTGTGAATCAAGTTTGAAGCTTTCGCATCATACCCAGAGAAATTGGAGCTCAAACTAACCAAGGGCTCCAAATCACCATAGGGTTTGCTCTCAATCTTCAAGTAGGTTTCCAAATTGAAAGTGGCAGCACCGCCACCAGTGCCATATCTCATCCCCCAAAGGACAAGAAACAGAAGCTCCTCTGCTTCTCCATCTTCTTCTGCTGCCGGGTTTTCCTCCAGAACAGCAAAAGCCTGGATTTTTTCCCCCAAAAGGCCAAAATAGTAGGTGAAGTTGTTACACATCCAGTAAATAGTACAGTATTTATCTTTTTTTTTTTTTTGAGAACAAAACTCCTGTCTCATTTCATAAGTATCATTTTCCAAAGCTACAGTATTTATCTTAGATACTCCGAATGATGTAATCGGTACATTATACCCTGAAAGGCTGAAATAATGAAATGTTTGCCCTTCGCTGATATGGCGGAGATCAAAGATTTTATTTATTTTTAAATGCATAAAAAATTTAGGCTTCATAGCTGTATTTCTTGTAGGATGATTCATTCCTTATACTTTTGGTTTCCACGTTTATTTCATAAATTTGGGAAATCAAAAGTCAAAACAAAAATAATGTTTGATACATTCAACAGCAATCATATGATTAAGTTATTTTATCACCATTTTTTAGAGAACAGCTAGTGAATTTTTTGTAATGAAATTGTTTTGCCTTGTAAATTTTGTATGCATTTAAAAATAAATCCATAAATAAATAAAAGAAAAAATTACTTCAAATAATATGGATATATCCTTGAATCAATATTAAAACAAACTGTTAAAATATTAAACTTGTATACGAGCTTGAAAAAAGAATAATATGGTTTCAAAATGTGGACAAAATTTCAACCAAACCACTAATGTAATTATGTGACAGTCTAAAAGTTATATATTTCAACTTATCAAAACGTTGGTGTGACAACCAACTAAATTAAAAGCCGATCAACACTTTGAATTTTTAGGTACTGTTTTCAATTTTCACTTAAACATTTTGATCAGAATTTTAATTAGATTTGTTTTTAGATAAATTTAGCAATTTTAAAATTCGTATAAAATAAAATTGTGCAGAGATGATACTCCATGTACTATTAGAGTAGTTTTAAGGCCGAAAAGACAAAATGGTATATTAAAATACCCTACACGGACAGATTGGTATATTAAAAGTCACGAGGGACAAATAGGTATATTAAAGGGATTAATGAAGACAAATGCCCCTTTTTTGCCTCATTCAAGTTGGTTTAAAAAAAAAATTGGTCTGGTTCTTTATTAAACCGGTTAAATACTTAAATTATCAAACCAACCTTAAAGAAAAAAGAAAAAGAAAAATAATCAAACCCCCCTTTCTTCTTCCTTCCCCAATTTCACTCTTCTCTCCCTCTCTCCCTCTCAAACACTCATCTCATCTGTATGTGTTGGATTACTGGGACAATTGTAAATTGCTAATTATACCTTTTAATATTTTGAAATTATTGTCCTTTACAGTTTGTCTAGGGTTGTATGGTGGACAAACGATTTATAGTTTATACAATGCAATACTGTGCAATTGTAGCCGCAAGGGGGCACTTTCCTCATTTCAATACCCACTCGATCGAGTATGGATCCGCTTATTAACACTATCAATCAGCCGGCATATAGACGCTAAATATCCAGTCTTTTAAAGCAAAATTAATGGCTGAGGTTGAATTCGACAGTACGGTACTACGGTGTGTGGCGTGTGCCCATCAGATCCGGTCGGAATCAACCTGATTTGTGGTTGTATGCATAAGAGGTAGCAGAAATTGGGGTTTGATTTTCTCCCCCTTATGTGTCGATGAATGAGAGAGGAGCGAAATTGGGAAAGGAAGAAGAAAGTGGGGTTTGATTATTTTTTATTTTTCCTTGGGGTTGATTTGATAATTTAATCGGTTTAATAAAGAACCAGACCAATTTTTTTTTTAAACCAACTTGAATGAGGCAAAAAAGGGGCATTTGTATTCATTAATCCCTTTAATATACCTATTTGTCCTTCGTGACTTTTAATATACCAATCTGTCCGTATAGGGTATTTTAATATACCATTTTGTCTTTTCGGTCGTAGTTTTAATTGGGGTCGCGGTGGTTTGCTTTCAGATTACTCCATTTTTCCTAAAGTCCCGTCTTTACTTTCCAAAGAAGTTCGTGTCCTTGTATATCTGCTCACCTGCAGTGCTACTGTACTAGTGCTTGACTTCCCACATTTTCTTCATTGATAGGAGAGTGAGTATTGGTTTGACGCTTCGTTGATTGTCTGTCATCTTTTGTGTTAACCTCGTTTTATTTGTTGGGGCTTATCGGGTTTTTCGAATTGTTACATTTTTCAAAAAAAAAAAGGTAATTTTTCCCAAGTAATTTGAAGAGAAAAAAAAAGACCAAGTAAAAAAGAGTTAATTAATACTTAAAAAAAAGGGGGAAAAATCAATTTTATCATTAGACCGGTTCATTCGGGAAAAAATGTCAGACCGGTTTGCTAAATTAAAATCTGCACAAACCCCTTACCCCTCTCAATTTCAGAGCCAGACCAAATTCCATCGTCTAGTTGCAATCCCCTTCCTCCCCGTAGATTCATTCATCGCCACCGCCGATCCACCTTTACTCCGACCGGCGACGCTTACCGATTATTGCGTTTAATCGCTCTTCTTCGAAATCGAAGGTAGTTCATGAAACTCCCCGTCGATTAACTTGATTTATTAATCCATCGCCATGGTACTTTTGGTTTCTCCTTTCCACTAATGATACTCGATCTACTAGTTTGTGTCGTATTTCAGCTTGTTTTGTTCACTTCAGCACCTTTTGAGATTTTGAGAAGAGTTGCTGGCTTCAAGTTTTGCTGAGATTAGGGTTGGTGAAGCCCTATTCCAGTGGTTGTCGGCCAGTCGGCCTCTCTCCCTCCAACCGCAGCGGCGCATCCTCTTTCGGTTTCGGTCGTCTAAGAGTCTAAGACTCCCTCCAGGCTCCAACAAAAGTGTCGGCCTCTCCTCCCAAGCTCCCCTCTAAGTTCTAATTACCAAATCAGGTATAACTTGTTCAATTTCATCTAAGGTTTTTGGAATTATTTGGATTTAATTGGTTAGTTTTGAACTTTTGTAACTACGGTTTTAGAACTAGGATTGCTGGATTGGAGTTTAAGAAATTGAAATTGAATTTGTTTTGGATTTAGGATTGAATTTGTAAGATTTTGGAATCGCCAACGCTATATACACCACAAACCTAAATTTCATTTTCATGCTAAATGACAAAATTATGACTCAAATCGGGCATCTTCTACTTATTTTAGAGATTAAAAAAAATCATATGACATAAAACTAGGGCGTGTTTTCACTTGTTTGTATTGCACCATTTATGTTTTATGTTGTATGCTTTGACTGCGGTTTTCCGTCTGTCTACTTGTCGACCATTGATATTCAAGTATATCGGATATCGAATTCTTACTTAATACTCCCTTTGTTAATTAAAACTCGTCGTTTGCTATTCATGCACGCTTTTTTAGAATGTTAAAAATTATATAAAATATTAACATTTTTTTACATTTGTTTTTATAAATTCATACTTAATTGTAATAAGTATGAAATTATTTTAAAAAATTATTTAAAAAGTTAATATTTTATATAGTTTTTAACACCTAAAACAACGTGCATAATAGTAAAACGTCAAGTTTTAATTAACGGTTAACGGAGGGTGTAAAAAGAATAGAGATTTCAAATGCGGTGTAAAAATACGAGGGCAAGGTGGTCATTTAATTTACTATCGAGCGAATGGTAAAGAAAACTGGAAACTAGTGTGGGGAATTAAATGGTAGCAAACTGAAAATAAGGGAGGTTGAGTGAAAATGTTCCAAAATAAAGGTGATACTTTGTAATTTATCCTAACTGCAATTTAGCCGGCGGTGGCACGGTTGTCTAACTTTGACTTTTCCCACTTGGTAAGAGTAATTAAATTAGGCACTTTTTTTCTCTTTCTAGAAATCCATATATATATATATATATATATATATATATATATATATATATAGAGGTAAAGGTTCTAGTGAAACATGAAATAGGGTGTAACATGAAACGTATTTGTATGCGTTAGATTATGAATGATTGGTTAAGATTTAGGTTTATATGGACTCTCCCGTACTAGATTAGACATACTAGACTAATTGGAAAGGAAATTTGTGATCTATTGCGTTGAATAATTAATTTGAGAGTAAAATCATGGAATAATTAATTGTATCCTTCTTTGATAGTAACCAGATCAATAGCAATAGACAAATTCATTTGTACGCAAATAATTAACCATTTTTGTCCTCTTGTCTGACTTGTTGGGAGGACAATCGATTTTTACAGTCGACGAAGATAATTAGGATTTGTAAAACAGACATTCATGGAATTAGGTCAGAATTTCAATTATTTCTTTATCAATTGTAATATACGTACATTTTACATTTTGATTTGCTATTCTTTGATCTATACTTTACTTGATTATGTAGTGTATTTACATGAATAAGTGTACGTAGTAGGTGATGAAGAAGAAGATCGAAGTTGGTCGATCAAACAAAGTGTTTGAGAATTGAAATAAATCCTCAAATTATACATCCATTTGAACCATTATTTAAATTACATCAATCTCTTGTCATCTATGCAAGAATTCAATTTGTATTTTTTAGTACTCATTTATTCATAATAAATATTTGACCTATAGCCTTGTCACATGAATGGAAATTGTTTTTTTTTACAATACTCATTTATTCATAATTTTGTTTTATTTATTGTCATTTATTCATAATTTTGTTTTATTTATTGTCATTTATTCATAATCCTTTAGTACGTGCTCAAATGATCAAATAATTTTTAATGAAAAAATGACCGAATAATGAATAACTAGTGTAATTGACCATAATGTAGTAATTTTTATTCGTACTTATCGACATTGGCTAGTATAGCCAGCGTCGATAAGGATACTATATATATATAAATTATAAACATGAATATGGAGTTACATTCATGTGAATATGATGTTATATAAAAGTGAATATGATGTGAACATTTTCACTAAACATGAATATGATGTTATATAAAAGTGAATATGATGTTATATAAAAGTGAATATGGAATTACATTCATGATAAGGATACTATATATATAAATTTGTGTTTATTTTGGTATAAAGATTCATATTCACCTTTGAACAAAATTTAAGCATCTTTTAATAAAAAAAATATTCATTTTTTTAGGATGAAAATTAAGACAGGCCTAGGAATTATTCACTTCAATCATACTAAATATTCATTATGCACTTATTAAATATTAA